>OX411548.1:54727155-55927155 GCA_948146395.1 Fragum whitleyi | reverse complement strand
TTAGAGCATTACTATAAGAAATGCAATAATTTTAGCCTCATTTTATCTATTTTATGATACTTGTTTATCATACAGATATTTAACTTATATTTCTATTAATGTTCAAACTTATTAATAGAAATAAATATCAAATTTTACATGTAATTTCATTTCGATGGCTCAGCACATAACTGGACTGAGCCTTCGATTTAGCCCTTAAATATATTGTTATCGTTATTTTAATCATTTTTATTACTATTTGATTTTTGATATTATTACTTTAGTTTTAATCATTTAGTTAGATTTTATTACAGAACTTTGTCTATTTAGATTATTGGGAATTAAGTTATTATAATCATTATTATTACTATGAGTTATGATATTATTACTTTAGTTTTAATTATTTAGTTAGATTTTAATACAGAACTAATCATTGAGATACTTATGAAATGATGTAGTTGTTTTAAAAAAAAGTTTTACAAAAAGTGGAAAGCAGATCAAATAAAATGTAGATAGTAAGATTTTTTAAATTCCTTTTAACAGTCAGCCCCAGGTCTCAGCGTAACTCCCAATGTTAGATGTAGGTCATCATGTAGGTAAAGGTAACTTGTGGACAAGATCTCCCCCAACCCATCTGAATATTAAGGCATTTCTTTTATAGTGGTCTATAATCATTTTTAAGGAAGAATTATTAGTACCGGTAATGATATTTTTAGCACTGGTCAGTCAGTTGTAGAAGTACGTAAAATTATACGCGTGACCCGTCATAATCAAAATTTAATTTTTCAAACTTTCTATGCTGGTAAATATATGTACAAAAAAATATTTCTCAAATAAAAAAGTTTCTTTTCAATCAAATCCATTTGTTTTGATTACCTGAAAGTAGACAATAAGCACAACCTTTATGCATCATAATTCTGTCAAATGAATGTTTCTTTTTTATGAGTTTTTCATAAAAAAGAAACATTCATTTGACAGAACTAAGCAAAATAATATAAAAAAATCTTTTCAAGAACGGGGTAAAGAAAGTAATCCATGACAAACACAAAACTAACTTAAAATCAAATGTCTAACTAGTTCCTTAAGACAACAACTCTCAGGAGTTTTAAGAGATAAAGAGAGTATTTTAATAATTCACTGAAGAATGAAACTGAAAAAGCTGATCACTGTATTAATACACTATGAATTCATACATAAGTGTAATTAAGTTTTCAGTTTCATACCTCTGTGAATTAAAAGATAAGCCTCTTTATATCTTAAAATTTGATACCAAAAAGCAAACATGTAAAGATTTCTCAATAACAAGACAGATTTCTATTGGAAAACTTTGTGTTGAAGTTTACATGAAAAAGAAAATTCAAAAATTCTATTGAGAAATGAAAATGATTTCCCAGCCAATCAGAAAACAAAAATCCTGGTGGACAAAACTAAAATTAAAATAATTAGAAAAGGTATATATTAACATAAACATTTACCAAAGTATTGTGTGAAGAATAATTAAAAAAATAAATAAAAAAAAATGAATGCTGTAATAACTTTTTAACTAAAACTTGAAAAAAGAAAAACTTACAATTGAATTAAATTGAAATAGAATAATGAATAACAAGTTTTCTAAAATAGTGCTCATCCCATGTTGAAAATTCATAGTAATTCTTAAAAAATTGTTAAAAAAATAACAAAATTCATGCGTTATATTTTGAAACTAGTAAGTACCTAACTATTGCAAATGCCTATAATTGTATAGACACATACTGTAGTATTGTATTGACCCTCAAAATAGATATCACTACATTTAGAGCTCTGATGATTATATACAACCAAAAAAAGGTGGCGAATTGTGACTGTAGAAACAACTCAAAAATTTCAGTTTCTTTTGTGTGTGTTTTTTTTTGTAAATGTCATATTCCTCCAGTTATGAGTAATACTGTAGGGAAAGTAAATTTAGTAACCTCTCCAAAATAATGTAAAAAAGTTTCAAGTAGGATATGAAGAGGATTTATTTTTTTCAATGAAAAACTTAATCAAACAGGATAAGTACTTAAATATTTGATGAATGAAATAAGAATTTAACCTTTTCATACTTATTCCAAAATATTCCTGCTGTGGCAGGAGATATAGAAAAAAGATAAGCCTGCAAAAATAGGCTTTACCTCCTGTTTTTTCTTTGTATGACAGACGATTTTCATTTTTTATTTTGTAAAGAGATACTGACACAGGTGCATTTATTGCAATTTTGCAAAGATTTTTATTCAACATGACAGGAAAATATTATTATATTATATATTATATTTTTATTATATTAAAAAAAAAACGGTTGCAACCATGACCTTTAACTTCTAATCAATATATTGTATTGAGAGATATCTTTGTATGCTTAGTTTAATGTATTTAAAGAAGAGAGAAACAAAAATAAAAAAGGTTGACAATGTATTTTTACTTAATTGTCCAAGTTATAACAATGGTGCAAGAAAGAAAAGATTCACAATGATTGTCCATAAAGTCCATACATCTGAAGAAATGATTGTCCATACAATTTAACAACTCGATGATTGTCTCTAGAATCTTATAGCACTTCTGAAGTAATGTACACAACTTGATTGATTGTCCAAAAAAACTTACAGCATGTCTGTAGAGTTATACAACCCGATGATTATCCATAGAATCCTACAGCACTTCTGAAGAGTCATACAACCCAATGATTGCCTTTAGAATCTTACAGCAAGTCTGTTGAGATGTAAAGAACTCGATGATTGTCCATAGAATCTTACAGCATGTCTGTAGAGTTATACAACCCGATGATTGTCCAAAAAATCTTACAGCAAGTCTGAAGAGTTATACAATTGGATGATTGTCCATAGAATCCTACAGCACTTCTGAAGAGCCATACAACCCAATGATTGCCTTTAGAATCTTACAGCAAGTCTGTTTAGATGTAAACACCTCGATGATTGTACATAGAATCTTGCAGCAACTTGAAGAGTTATACAACCCGATGATTGTCCATAGAACCTTACAGCAAGTCTGAAGAGTCATACAACCCGATGATTGCCTTTAGAATCTTACAGCAAGTCTGTTAAGATGTAAACACCTCGATGATTGTCCATAGAATCTTGCAGCAACTTGAAGAGTCATACAACCCGATGATTGTCCATAGAACCTTACAGCAAGTCTGAAGAGTCATACAATCGGATGATTGTCCATAGAATCCTACAACATGTCTTCAAGTTCATACAACCTGATGATTGTCCATAGAATCTTACAGCACGTCTGTAGAGATGTAAAAAACTCGATGATTGTCCATAGAATCTTACAGCATGTCTTTCACAAGAACTTTTGTCTGTATGCTTTTTCTGACATATTGAGGTAAAGTTGACTATCTTTTCCTTTTATTTCTCATCTAAACACTGTGTTGCAGGTACTCATTGGAAATGTCTTTCATGAGGATGATTTCTGTAACTGTATTCATTTCAATTATTCACAAGTCTTTGCTTATTGATAACACATTACACATTTCTGCCATTGTTTGTCCCTCAGACTAAATGGATAAGTCACTTTAATTTTGCACTGTTTGAATTGTTTGAGATGGTTATATAAGGATTCTCTAGATATCATTCCTCATAGGTCCTGTAAACATTTGAAATAAATACTGTGAAAGTTTTAAATTGTGTTCTTTATTGCTAATTCAGGATAAAGTGCTTTATAATATGACGCGGGAGTGAAATAACCCCGTCGAATATTTTTTGATATTACACATGTGTTATTACACATACTAGTGGAATGATGAGCAAATGAGCTAAGAAGGTTTTACTTTTGTTGCAAAAATGAAATTGTGATTTTGATTTGCAAACGGCGTTATATGTTACACAGAATAACTTGAAATATAAATATCAACAATTTCCGATTTATTGCAAAAATTCGGGTCATATTATAAATAGAATACTAAATTTTCATGTTCATTTCATACAGAATTTATTAAACTCGTCATCTACAGATAAAAATTCGACGTAGCCTTGTTTATATCTGTTTAAAGATGACTTGTTTAATAAAATTGGCATTCAATGATCACTCATTCAATATCCTCTATTCGTATCCCACCTGGTAGGAAGTGGCTTAATGATGACATATTACTTCTGGAATGTTTTTTTCAATATTCGATTTCTGTAAAAAAAATGTGAACATGGGTATATCTGTAAACCAAAAAGATAAATGTGCTTATCACAGTTTTGTTCATCATTTTGATGATGAAAGTGCTTGTTGATTTCATGGAGTCATAAAACAAAAACCTAATTACAGTGTATGAACGTGCAATCAGATTCATACATAAGTGTAATTAGGTTTTTAGTGTCACATCTCCATGAAATCAAGTACCATCTTCACATATTATAATCTAATATCATGAAGTAAACAATAACACTGCCTACAAGTGCAATGCTCAGCTGCAGGTGCTGGATAAAGCAAACATTCTCAATACTTTCATATTTATCCCCTTGATAGTCTGGATAGCTCTTATGATAGTAAACACATATGCCAAGTTTCATGGAGATATCTTCAATAAAAACAGAAACGACCAAAAGTAAAGTATGTCACACCAAGGCCTACACAACAACAACAACGCCAACACAAACAAGCAAATTCGTTGAATTGATATCCCCCGCCGAACATATTTTCATTGTCAGTGGAGTTAATATCAAACTTAGGTACAGGTTATCTTTTATCTACATCAACCTATAGTTTTCAAGAAATACCGCGGAAACAAATATCACTCTGTATGTATATGGCTTAAACAGTCAGGGGCAGTAACTAAATTCGGTGATCGAACCGGGTAACCCTGACAATATGCACATGTCCTCTTTGTAGTGAAGCTGTGTGCCAAGTTTCATTCAAATCTGGTCTACAATTTTTAAGAAATAGCGCGGAAACGAATATTACTATGTATGTATATGGCTTAAACAGTCAGGGGCAGTAACTCTAATTTCGGCAATCGAACCGGGTAACCCCGACGAAATGCGCATGTCCTCATTGTAGTGAAGCTGTGTGCCAAGTTTCATTGAAATCCGGTCTATGGTTTTCAAGATATAGCGCGCAAACGAATATCACTATGTATGTATATGGCTTAAACAGTCAGGGGCAGTAACTCTAAATTCGGCGATCGAACCGGGTAACCACGACAATATGCCCATGTCCTCATTGTAGTGAAGCTGTGTGCCAGGTTTCGTTAAAATCCGGTCTACAGTTTTCAAGAAATAGAGCGGAAATTAATATCACTATGTATGTATATGGCTTAAACAGTCAGGGGCAGTAACTCTAAATTCGGTGATCGAACCGGGTAACCCCGACAATATGCGCATGTCCTCATTGTAGTGAAGCTGTGTGCCAATTTTCATTGAAATCCGGTCTATAGTTTTCAAGAAATAGGGCGGAAACGAATGTGGGACGGACAGACAGACGGAAGGACAGAAGGAAGGACAGACGGACATGGCAAAAACAATATCCCCCCGATGATTTCATCGGCGGGGGATAACAAGGCCAGGGTGATCACAATACCTCAGTTTTTCTTCAAAACAGCAGAGCTAAAAACGTAAAGATACATTAACGCTCAGACTAAAGTACGGTTTTTAATTCCAATTAATTGCCAGTAAAGTGAAATCTGAAATAAATGATCGGACATTTGACCAAGGGTTTCTGAACTGATAACTTGTCAGTAAAGGCCAAGCAGTAAAGCTAAGGCTCTTTAGACTTGGATAAACAATCTTTATTCTGCTTTGAGTCCAGGGATTGTCCAGAACTTGCAGTTTGACTGTTCCAGCCAGTACTTAATCCTGTAATTGTTCTGAATTCTTCTTTTTAAGGTAGTAGAACCCTAAGAGGTCTGCAACATTTCGAAATTCATACATTTTCACAACGTTAACCAAGTTTGAAACATTAGGAAACCTCAATTAACACTGACTTCCTAAATGTTACAGAACTATTACAGGTCCAAAATCTTAAGCCAAACTTTGTATAAACTTGAATGTAATACCTGTAATGGGATTGACTTCCTTTTTTCTATAGCCTCTCAGATCAGCAAGCCATATCAAGTTAATGGATAATGGATTTTATAATTGTTGTTGTTGTTTTGGCTAATTCCTTGGGTATCTTTGTTGTCTTTTTGATGTCATCAAGATTGACTTCTTTCCTCTTTTTAGACTCTACAAGAAGGCACATTTAAATCAATTATTTTTCTCTTCAAGTTCTGTTTCCAATAGTTTTAACTCGACATTTTGTTGCAAAGAATCAATTAAGCTTTTGCCAATCAGTCTGACCCTGTATAGCATTTATCTCAGAAATAAAGTATTGCAGAGAAGAAAACTTAACCCTTGTCATGCTGAATTAAAATCCTCTCTCAGAATTGCACTCATTTCAAACCCTAAAATCCAAGAGTGTAGGGCAATATTTCTTCTGGAAGAATTCTGCCTTGACAGGGGATTAATAGGTAGCGTAGTGTTAGATCAGAATGCACTTTTTTGCAGACTGATCTTTGTCTATACCTCCTTTAAAAGCAGGATTATTCCGGGTTCAGCATGACAAGGGTTAATTTTCTCAAAATGACAACAAAAACAAAATCTGGAAACAACAGGTTTTCAGAGGATAGGGAACAATTTGTCAATAGTCTTGCATGCAGAACTGAGCCATTGCACTAATTCAATATGAATATTTCAATTCTATGTATTCGATAAGTAGCCTGCACTACCTTTAGAAAATATTAATACAACCATCTAACAGCAATTTTTTTCAAAGTTTGACCTTGACAGATGACCTTGACCTTGTCACATGACCTTGACTTTGGTACCAGCAGATGCGGATCATTGAGATCTATCATCATGCCAAATATGAGCCTTGTATCTTGAATAGCTTGAAGACAAGGCAAAGGTTAAGTTTAGTTAAGTTTTCGGACAGACAGACGGACAGACAGACAGACAGATGGACATGAGTAAAACAATATGCCCCCGATCTCTCGATGCGGGGGCATAAAAAGAAGAAATTGCTCCTGAAAAACAATCTTCTTTTTCCACACTATTTTCTACCCTACTGGATGGTTATTTTTCAAATTAAATCCTGTTTAAATTTTAGTCTGCAAAACCTTTGAATTTAGACAGGTCCAAAATTTTGAAAAACAAGAAAGTGTCCATGTCAAGCTGACCCTGAAATGCTCAGGAAGGCAAAGATAAATCTGCCATTACGTGCTGTCTGATCTTAGTCTACATTACCTTTTACCTTTTTCTCCCTTTTTAGCCAGAATAATTTAAAGATGAAATATTTTCGAAAGAAATTAGCTAATCCAAAATTAGTTCAGTCAGTACTGTCAGCACCTTGATTTCAATACAATTTTCCAACTCCTGTTTCAGTATGACAAGGGTTGAGAAGAAGAGGGGGATTTACTATTGATCAAAAGCGTTACTACCTTTACACTCATTACCCAAGTGCATAATAGAAATAAATCCTCATTCAAAAGATGTCTTTGATGAATGATCATAACATCAAAACTACAGCTTATTCAAGCTGTAGTTACGATCTTTGATTTTTCACCAATGCTCAAATCACAGAAAAGAAGAGTGGATGGAGGACATTCATCTTTTGTTACATGTTGCCTTTATCCCATATGTTCTATGTTTGTCGTCTTCTGAGTGCCTATAAAAATCCTAGTTATGACTATGTTGATAATAATTTGTGATCCGTCACGCAAAAAGGGACTATCTGGGTAAAGTGAAAAGTGTGGACTGTAGTCAGACTGCGCGGACTGCACAGTCTGACTAGGATTTAAACTGTTTGCCAGTGGACCAGGGTTTTCCCTCTATGTTCAAGACTGGGGGTCATTTTGCCACATTATGACCCCCTTAAACTAGAGAAAGAATGTTTGACAATTTTGGTCAATTCTTAAAAAGGGGGGTCCAAATTCAAAGAAACAGGGGGTCAAGGAAAACCCTGCAGTCGACTTTTTTCTGAATCTACAATGCTGATTCTAACTTCCTGTGAAAGAATTTTTGAAATGCGACCTCCGGTTGACCTATACTGGAACAGATCTTTTTTAAAATATTTGTCTTACTCAGTTCCCAGTTGATCCCTTTTTGCGTGACAGGTCACATTTATTTGTGGAAAATAAGATGCTTAATTTATCCTCCCTAGCCTTGTTTATTTGGACATATCTTATGCTTCGTTGAACAAGAGCACTGTAAACGGTTCTTAATAGTGAAAAAAATCTTCACTCTTGTCAAACTGACTGTATGATATTCCTGCTTGCAGGATCCATAGACAAAGATTGGTCAGCACATATGTGTAATCTGATCTTAGTCTATGCCAATTTATTTCCTCTTAAAAACTGAAGGATTTTGAAAATTACATCTTCAAAATAATTATACCGATCCGGAAAAACTGCATCCTGTGCTTCAAACACTTTGTGGTTTTAATACATATCTATCAGAGTGGGTTATGTTAACCCTTGTCATGCTGAATAAAAAAACCTTGGCACAAATTTTATTAAAATCAAAGTGGATGCACTGATTGTGAGTTACTTCTTATTTGAAATTTAAAGTTTTAAAAACCTTTTTTTTTTTCTAAAAAAGTGACATCAGGTAGTATATCCTAAGATCAGACTGCACATATATGCAGGCTGATATTTGTCCATACCTCCTGTCAAAGCAGGAATATTCCAGGTTCAGCATGACAAGTGGTAAATTTTGTCATGCCACCAAGGACTGCATCAGGTCATCACAATAACTGGACGATTTTTGGTTCCAAAACAGTCGAGATAACAAAATAGAAGAATTGACTTACATGTTATCCATGTTTCACAGGACTTTCATCTTTCTTTATTGTCTTCATAGTTCCTCATCCTCTTTCCTTTAGTTTTTGTAAGGCCAAGCTTGTCATCAATCAGTCTTTCCTTATCTGTTACTTGAGGCACCAGCTCTATTTTCATCAGTTGTGTATGGTAAGACTCGAGGGTTAGGGTTGTAGGGATCTGACCTGAGGGTTCTTGTAGGGATCTAACAAGAGGGTTCTTGTAGGATCATCTGACTAGAGGGTTCTCATATATCTGTCTTACTTCATTAACTTGAACATCTGTAATTAAACAAACACAGATGAACAATTTAATTTTATTTGTGTCCATCAAGATTCACGCATTCTGAATGGCTGTCAAATTGGTTTCATTGAGACAATTCAAATGCTTTTCAACAGCACGAGATTTGATAATAAACAACTGCATGTTACAAAATGTCTACCCTTAGAGATTTTGTTTCATTGAATTTTTTTTTACAATGGTCACTTAAAAGAGGTGGTCGAACGAGCCATATCAACTGTACATGTCCAAGCTCTAAAGTCTTCCACAAAGTTTGTTATTGTGTTCCCTGTTTTAGCTAACCAACCTGTTTTTGAGGTATTTCCACAGTTTGTTATGTCCAGGTGACTCCAGTCTGGTCTCCAACCAATTACAGCAATCAGGGACTTGATTTAGAGAAGTACTCATTATAGATCACCTGGCTTAAAACTGTCTCTGTAAAAACAAAAATGCATCACTGAATTGGACTGGGGGGGGGGGGGGCTCATCCTATTGAATTTTTATTCAAACAAATAGCTTATCTTCGGGCTTTTCAACAATTCTTGCTAAAGATTTCCTCCAATTAGATGCAGGCAGTGAAACAAAAAGAGAATATAGAAAAATATCTATTTAAATATCTATGTTATTTGGTAGAAGTTGAGACAATTTATCATGATGAGGCTTTGTTATTTC
Source organism: Fragum whitleyi (assembly GCA_948146395.1). Classification (NCBI taxonomy): domain Eukaryota; kingdom Metazoa; phylum Mollusca; class Bivalvia; order Cardiida; family Cardiidae; genus Fragum; species Fragum whitleyi. The sequence goes on along the minus strand of OX411548.1, from coordinate 55,917,407 downwards.
ATGAAGGTATGAAACTAGAAATCTAATTAAACTTATGTAAACAAAAGATTTGTGTCAGCGTTTTCCCTGTGAGAGGTAACCAACCTGTTGTTGGGTATATTCGGATAGTTTGTGTCCAGGTCTGTGACCCCAGTCTGGTCTCTACGGGTTTTCTGTCAGTGATTACAGCAATCAGGGCCTTCATGGAGTTGTACTCATCATAGATCACCTGGGCTTTGGACTTCCTCTGTAAAAAATACAACTTGTCACTAAATTACTACCACGGCTGCCATATGAATGTCATAAGAATAGATTTAAATTATTATGAGAGTAAATCAATTTAAAGGGTTTTAATCCTTAACCTGGTAGAAAAGCTATTTCAAAATGGATTTTTGCTAAACTGTAAGTGTGATCTGTTACAAATTTTCATTGTAATTGTAGGAATTCTGATTCATAATCACTAACAAATATGTGCAAAGAATTTAATCTTTTACTTTTCAGTTTTTGAAGATTTTAAGCTCTGAAAAAAAATTTGGAAAAGCAGTTTCTAATATGTTATGTAGCAATTAAACAATAACTTCATAGTTCACAATGATTACCCCCCCCCCCTAAATCTATGGTGTTTTTTTAAATTTCATCGACTAAAAATTGTTGTTTGCTAGTTTTTTGAATTTGGACTAGTGCATTATTTCATCTGGTAATGGGTTTACTTACATAACTAGTATCAGATTGGCTTCTTTTCAATTCTTCTACAATCCACCAAGGCGAGTCAGCCAACCACCAAGTTCTGTCATTGTCCACCAAACATCAAATCCCGCAATGTTCGTCCACCATCCACCAAGTTGAGTCAGCCAACCACCAAGTTCAGTCATTGTCCACCAAACACCAAATCCCGCATTGATTGTCCACCATCCACCAAAATGAGTCAGCCAACCACCAAGTTCAGTCATCGTCCACCAAACCCCGCATTGTTTGTCCACCATCAACCAAGGTGAGCCAGCACACAACCAAGTTCAGTCAATATCCACCAAACACCAAATCCCACATTGATCGTCCACCATCCACCAAGATGAGTCAGCCAACCACCAAGTTAAGGCATTGTCCATTACAAACCTCCCATTAGCCTAGCTACCGACCATGACAATTAGTCAGTGCCTTCAAAAGCATCTTACCGTGTACTCCATGAACCAGGAAGCTTACTAAGATTCCCCTTAAACCTTAATTATTCCCGATTCATATAGTCATAACAAAATCACAAATGACAAATATTGATATATATTTTCACGCTTCCTAGCCTTATTAAATTACTAATATTACCACTTAAACTCTTACAATACAACCTGACTTTTAATTGTCTATGATAATTGACATCGCCAAAAATATTTAGAAGAATTTGCTTGAAAACAAGACAATGCACACAAGGAAGAACTCATGTTTAGCAGATATAATGATACAAAAGTGGAAAGGGCAAATAATCCACATTAGGCAGGTTTATTCAATTAGTTTTAATTTTTGCAGGAATCCTATGGTTAACTGATTAATACCAAGCATTAAAAAAAAAAATTTACAAACAAGACAATGCACACGATGAGACAGAACTGAGTATTATTGGAAGAAATTAGAAAACATTAGCAGAAAGGGGATAAATCCATGTTATACAGGTTACTTTAATTTCATTTTCAGATGAATCCTATACATAACTGTCTTTAAAGGGAGTCATTCAAAACACAATGCAGGTTGGTCAGTATTTATCATCCTCATTTAAATCTTGGCATAATTGCTCTAACAAAACAACCAAAGGCATTTACTATATGATGGATATCACAGTAATGAATCTTTGTATAGAGGCTGATGTTATAGTAACAAAAGCATGTGAAAATATGAAAACTTTCCAAGCAATAGCTTAAGGAAAATAGATTTGACACAGTTGCACAAAAAAAATAACCAAAACATTACACCAATGCCGACACCAAAGTGACCAGAATAGCCCCCCTATTCTATGTAAAGTTCAACTCTTACAATATAACCTTGCAATATAAACTAACTTGTTGACTTTATAATTTACGTCTCTGCGAATTTTGGAATAATTTGCTTGAAAACTAGACAATACACACAAGGAAAAATGACAATTTTTGCAGTGATATCAAAAAGATAGCAGAAATGTGAATAGTCACAATACTTCAGGAGTTCATGTAATTTGTTCTGATTTATGCATGATTCCTATAAATAACTGGGACTTTCAAAACAAAATGCGAATTTGTCAAAATTTTTCTTGACATACCATTCATACCCTTCCAAGCTAAAATTTCAACTTAGCTTATTGGCTTTATAATTGATGTCATCACAAAGATTAAGAACTGTTTCCTAAAACAAGACAATGCACACAAGGAATAATTAACATAGTTGGCAGAAATTATGATACAGTAATGGAGAAGGGAAAAAGCCACATTATCATGTTCCTTTGATTTAATTCCCACATGATTCCAATAGTTAGCCGAGTCATTCAAAACACAATGCGTGTTGGTCAATGCATATACCATAAACTTTTAAATCTTATTTGATTGTTATCATGAACTCTGATAATACTGCTGAACTATAGAAGTCACCATGAATATTTAAAATGTGCTTAAAGCTAGACAATGCAGCCAAAGAAAATTAAATGATGTCGGAAGAAATAAAGAGAAAATTGTGGAAGAGGAAAAATACAGATTACCACAGGTTCCTTTAATTTGATGATTCCATATGAATCCTAATTAATTAATCGAGTCAATAAAAACACAATGTTAGCCAGGCAATCTGTATTATTTGCATCAAAACTAGACAAAGTTCCCAAGATGTTTGGAGAAATAGCAATTCGATATTTGAAATTATCGCAGGTTCCCTTTATTTGTTAATTGCTATAAGAATCCTATGATTAACAGTCATTGAAAACACAAAGTGAGCAGGTCAAATCGTATCACAAGGTAGATTGAGGCTAATTGCAAAACAATTGTAACTGCCTATAAACATATACAGTTACATCTGTTTTGCGCTGGGAAATGGAGATGGTAAGTGAATTTTATAAATGTCATTCGAAACTAAATGCAAAAAGGACCACCCTTTAAATCTTAGATTTAATGACATAAAGATCTTAACTCTTAAAGAGAATTGATGTATTAGAAGAAGAGGAAAAACATTTTTGCGGCTCTTATAGTTCCTTGATTTCTAAATATGTATCAAACACCTAATCGCGTTGTTCCAAACACTTAATAAATCTCATTGACAAACACAATAATATAATAATATGTGTGTAGTTAACATGATTTTAATGTTAATATTGTTAGTAAAGGAGAGAGAGTTCGAGAAACATGCAGAGATTAGTGATAATCATTATATACAGACATAGATTACAATAAAAAAATTTAGGTGAAATTGATAAATGTGCATAAATGTGCATATACTATTGTTGAAGGAATGAGTGTGAAAATTGTACAATTACTACAAGTACTACTACTACCACTACAATCAGTTATAGTGACTTTTATTGGGGAGCTTTTAAACGTGATTTGAGAATCAAATTTTTAAAATCTTGAAACCTCAATTTTTTATGACTTGCAAAAATTGGTTTGACCCTTGATGTTGGTACTTACAGATGAAAAGGATTCTTTGGCCATTGATCAATAGACGAATGATGTTTGTACCAAAATAGAAAGAAAGAAAGAAGGGAGAACTGGAAAAGTATTACAAGTGCTCAATGCAACAATGTTGTAGTGTCAATAATACCATAAATCTTTGAACATTTAACCTCTATTATGCAGATTTAAAAAAGTCCTAAGGATTAATATTGTTAGGCTCTAACATGTTTAACATTCATGATAAGGCTCTAATTCATATGTTTATTAATATTGTTAGCAAATATTGTTAGTTAAGCTGGCAGACACATCTAAACTTTAACATAACATCTATGATGAGGCTTTAAGTACATGTTTACTAAAGTAATATTGTTAGTAAAGCTGGCAGACACATCTTAACTCTTAACATATAACATTAATGATGAAGCTTTTATCAACATGTTTATAAATATTAATGTTGTTAGTAACGCTGGCAGACATGTCTTAACTCTAAACTTAACAATTAGGATAAGGCTCTTATTACAATGTTTTTTGATATCGTTAGTAAGGCTTGCAGACTATATACGAGTAGACAAATACAATCTAATTGGCAAATATAATGACACACCAATCTTACTTAACTATAAACATATAACATTAATAATGGGGCCCCAATGCTTATTTATACATAAATATATTGTTATTAGTACATGTATTAATCTTGTAAGTAAAGCTGCCAGACTATATAGCCAAATACAATCTAATTACCAATATAATGACACATAAATCTTAATTTTAAAACACATGACTCAATTATGTGGCTCAAATTAACATGTTTGTTATTGTTAATATTGTTAGTTAATCTGCCATACTCGATAGACTTATACAAACGCCTTAGATAATCACTATTTACAGATATATATTACAATAAGAAAACTTGTGAAATTGATGTGCACCTAAGCATAATGTTGTATAAATGGCGCCACAAAGGATGAGGGATATTGGCAAGCTGGCAGGCAGACTATATAGACATATCGTTAATGGGCGATCAAAACATCATAACTCCAGCTTTCGAGCTGTAATTAGGAGGCTTTGATCGCCAAAAGGACAATATATTACAATCATAAAGTAGTGTGTAAAATGGATAAATGAGCACTTACAAGACCTAACTAAGCATCATGTATGAATAGTGTTGTAAAGGATGAGTGCAATAATAGAAGGGTGCTTTGGCCATTGACGAGATAGTCATTAGATGGTAAATGTAGATGATGATTTTGAAAATGTGATACTTTAGCAGAAGAGCAACAAAAAAATTTGTTTGGATTTTAACAATTTGATATTTTCTGTATAAATTTTACATTAATCATTTTCATTTGAAACATTTAGATGGGAGTTTGTTAATCTTGATAATCCACTAACCTTACATCTGAACTACCAGTATAGACTTACCATAACATAAATTATGCAGTTGTGATTTATAAACAAATTTATGTTAATACCATTAGTAAAGATAGAAATAGAGAAAATAAGTAAGGTTAATGATTATCAACTGAACTAAATTACTATTAGAAAACTGTGTGAGAAAAGGATAAATGTGCACATACAGGACCTTATGTAAAGAAATTGTTCTACAAATGCCGCCGCGAATATCAGTGTATAATCAGTATGAACAAAAGTAAGATATCTACGAAAATGAATAACTTACTTATATCCTTTGAAACATAGAATGCTCTTTTGTGGGAACCTCGATAAATTGACCAGTAAAGGTATGTTTTTGTGGGTTAGAAAAAACTTATCATAACTACTTTGCCTAAATAATTCACCTACTGATATCAATGAGAACACATAGTGTGACATTAGACGGAGACATGTTGCATTGTCCAGTTAAAATATGTAGGAAGGTTGGAATAAATTATCCTAACTTATAGGATAAACTTTGATACTTATATCCTGTGGGAGAATGTGACTTTGGTATATCCGTGATGCATTTTCCAGATGAAATATGTAAAGTTTTCAGAATAAATCATTGAGAGCATTGTCCTATTCATTTATGTATACAGGTTTGAATATATTATCCTAACTTATTAATTTATAACCAAGAGAGCACATAGAGAGACATTGATTGAAACCTCAATGCATTGTCCATTATTTCTGAGGTTGAATTATATTACCCTAACTTATTTCCGCAATAACATATTGAAAGACATTGATTCAAAATGAGATGCATTGCCCAATTAAAGAATGTTGAAAGATTGAAATAAATTGTCCTTGTTGAAAGGTTGAAGTTGATTATCCTAACTCAATAACCTATCTCTGCGAGAATATATAGAGAGACATTGATTCAAAATGTGATACATTGTCCAGTAAAAACATGTTTGTAGGTTGAAATTAACTACCCTTACTCATTAATTCATTTCTGCAAGAACACAGAGATATGGATTGGAACTGTGGTGCATTGTCAAGTTAAAACAATTTGGCAGGTTAGAATATCTAAATTATCCTAACTAATTAATTGATATCCAAAATAACGCCTAAAGACACATTGATTTGAACCTTGGTGTATTGTCCAGCAAAATTAATTTGGCAGGTCGTAATGAATTATCCTTGGAAACATTGATTGGAACAGTGATACATCGTCCTGATAAGATAATTTGGCAGGACAGAAAAAAATATCCTAACTAATTAACTTGTTTCCACATGAACATATACAGAGACATCAACTGGAATGGACTGGTAAATTGTCAAGTTTAAATATGTTGGCTGGTAGGACGAGTAAGATTTGAATTGAATATCTGACCTACTCAACTAATTTCCATGAGAACACATAGAGAGACATTGGTCAGAACTGTGATGTATTGTCCAGTTAAAATATGCCGACAGGTAGGAATTAACTAACTTATATCTGGAAGGACACATACTCTGAAATTGTAAGGAATCACCGTGCATTGTCCAGTTTAACAATTTGGCAGGTTGGAAAATAAATTATCATAACTAAATAACTAACTAATATCCTCGAGAACAGGAATTGAGACAATGGTATTAATTGTGCTGCATTGTCTACTTAAAATACAATGGCAGGTTGATATAAATTATTGTAACTTATTTACTTACTTATAAATATTTGCAAGAGCAGTAAATGTGAAATTGGTTGTAAACCACGACACATAGTCCTTTGAAAATGTGTTGACAGGATGGAATAAATTATCGTAACTGATTAAATTTTTTCCACAAGAACAAGTAGAGATAATGATTGAAACCATTGTGCATTGTCTAGTTAAAATTTGTTGATAGGTTGGAATAAATTATCCTAATGAATTAAATTTTTCCGCGAGAACACTTAGAGAGACATTGGTCTGAACTGTGATGCATTGTCCAGTTAAAATTACTGACAAGTTCAAATAAACCATCCCAACTTACTTTTATCCGCGAAAACACAATCCATTGAAATTTGAAAGCGTGCCGAGATACGATATGTGTAAAGAACCTATTTATCTTAATATACTTACAGATGTCTGCCAGACTTCCGAGCCATGACAAATATACCCAATGAATCAGGAAATCATGGTTAGGAGAGTAGGTGGTGTGAAAATACTGACATACCTGTACTGTTGATTGGCTTGACTTACTTACAGAGTGAAAATTTAAGAAATAAATACCACATTCATTCTACCTGTATGTTGAATGTGACATTGAAAAAAAAGGAAAACCAGCATAAACTGGGGTTAGAACTATCAGGAGTCTGAGGTCATGGCTAGGAGATTTACTGTGATATAACTGAAAAACTGTTGAAAGTGACGTTGAAACCCCATTCAATGAATTAATATAACTTGTAATAATTACACTTACTTGGTACCACATCCTCTGGAGTTAAGTACAAACAAAAACTTACACCCTCAAAACCTAACTAACAAACCAAGGATGAATTTGACCTTGATTTTATCATCAATTCTTATTTTTTTCCAAACATATTTCATTAATTATTAACTAAAACAATCTGTAGAAATCCATTTGTACCTATACATTTCTCAAATTGTTTTACCTCATTTATGATGAAAGTAAAAGCTGGGCCCAGTTAGCTTATACTTTCATCTATCTGGATTTTTCAATTTAATTATGAAGAGATTAATTTTGAAAAATAATGATGATGTTGCCAAAAGAAAAGACGCTCCTTTATAACCTTTGATTAACAATTACATTTTAAATGACAAATGATTGGATAATTAAGATAAATAAATAAAACTTAACTTTCAATAGTTGTTGGTGTGAACTCCACCATATCTTCTGCCATCCACCATATCTTCTGCCATCCACCATATCTTCTGCCATCCACCATATCTTCTGCCATCTACCACGACCATCCAGGCTACAAACTGAAACTTTAAAATACAAGGGCAAACCATTAACTATCTGTACACACAATATAGCAAACATGTTTTCCCCACTCATAAAATATTATTTGATACTTGTCAAGATAAAAAGTGAAAAAATAAATATTGAGAATCATGATTTTTATGAATTAAATGCTTGTATCCTGCATTTTCTTCACTAAAACCATGTTTTCTGATCTCTGATATACTGTAAAGGTTTGGATAATATATCTTTATGATTTTACAAGTACAATTCCAAGATTTGCCTTTAGGATTTTACCTGAAGTTAAGTTTATTGCCAAGTGGCAAATATGGATGAACATTATATCATAACATAAACAGCTTTTTATAGCTGCAGTCACTGTGTTTTAAAATTCTTCAAATAACAAATGGAGGAGCGAATTTATCCACATTTGATTTCAGATCTTTTGATCTGGTCATGGAATTGATCAAAAGAATATTGGTAAAAAAGGAATAAGTTCCTTAGATCTACCTATCCAGTTTGAAATTTTCCCGCTGGAAATACTGATAGCCTCAGTGTTTCGAATATGTGGCGTGGCCTAATAATGACGTAATTTGATGATTTTATTAACAAGATCTAATGGATTGTTTCAAAAGGTGATCAGCAATTATCGTTTACATTATCGAATAGCCTTAAACAAAGTGTTAACGTGCAGTGCAAAGCAAAAGCCGAGCAAAATTAGTCGCTTGGTTACAAAAACCTTGTAACTCAAGTCTTTCATGTACCCAAGCTTCATAAATTTTGTAACCCACCGGCGATTTCATCAGTGTTTTGTTGTTTTTTAAATGTCAATCTAGACCCAATTAATGAAAGGAAAATATCCAAACAAAATTACGAACCCTATATCCTGTCATGCCAAAAACAAGGAACAATATCCGGCGTTCTGGATTGCAAAATAGTGTAATTCGCTTTGCACATACACATGCTTACTTGTAAAGCGGAGTATGATTTGCAAACAGTTTAAATCGTTTCGACATCCTGAACACAGTGCTGGGCTGGGCGGTTTACGACATTCGGAACATCGCTCGGATTTTCCCGTACACTTGAAAGTGCCCTTTTCCGTAGAATCCACGAGGGTTTTCGCCATCGGGAACCCTCGGCGATTCTACGGAAAAGACAACTTTCCAGTTTACGGAAAAGTCCGAGCGATGTTCCGAATGGTGTTCCCGATGTAGCTGCAATGGAAATGCACGAGTGATGTTCCGATTAGCTATCGTAATCCGGGGAATTCCGACGGTGACTGTTCCAAGTGCATAACCAGATTATTTCTTTTGGGAGTGAAAACCGATTGATTGATTGATTGAATGGGGTTTTACGCCGCTTTCAACATTATTTCAGTTATATCGCGGCGGCCGGAGCACCTAACAATGGATTCCTGGTATTTCTTTCACCTGTACTACCATTACACCCTTTCCTAGCCTCCGACTGCTATTTCACTTAGGTTTACGATTATCTACCCATTGGTGAAAGACAAACGTCGGAAAGGATATTAGCCGCCACCGGGGATCGAACCCACGACTTCCAGATTGGAAGTCTTATGCCTAACCAACTGCGCTATGGTGGCGGCCGAAAACCGATTGAAAATGTTTCAATAATCGATATAGTACTCGCCAAAGGTCGAGTAAAATATCGCAACTACAGCTTTAACAAAACTCGATGGCTTAGCTTGAAACAATTGTAACCGTCCCTATATGTTTATAGGGAGTTCCAACCGTTTTGCACTGAGCTATCGAACTGTAGTTACGACATTTTGCTAGTCAATTGATCGGAATGATATTTAGAAAACAGGCATAACTTCATTTTCCTGCATAGTTCTCGAAATCCTGAAACCGTTCGCCCATTGTAACATGCCGTGATCCGAATTTTTACTCAGAGCAAAATAGGTACGCGACATGCACTCCGCCGGGGATAGAGACTGATTTTATCGTTATTGAGTAATAAAATACGGAAAACAAATAATCTTTTGTTCATCCGGCGAACAAAACTTCGAAACTGCAGCTTTGTCCAAGCTAAAGTTGCTCGATCCGCGAAGAAAACTTGGTTGGCCTCAGAGAAAACCCTGGATCTGCGCAGGTACAGCTTTGGAACTTAATGTATTGTTTGAAATAATTTAGATCGATCTACCTAAAGAAAGCTGCTGAAAAAGTTCAAGGTGGTAAAAAATCAACATTTACTTACTATAATAAAGCATATTGGTCCACGTTCAAATTGAAAGTGGTCGCCTAATCCCCTGATTGGGCTTATATAGTCCGCTCACCGTCACTCACATAATCCCCGTGCGTCGCCCAAGGGGTATGTTATCCTTTATCCTATTTTACCTGAATCATGTGAATAGACCTTGAACTAAACTCATCGGCTTGTGTGCGTATATAAAGTTTTAACGCCCGTTTAAAAAGTATATGTGACCCGTCACGCGATAAGGGACCATCCGGGAATTCTGTAAAATGAATCATTGAAAAAGATTTTTGAACCAGCATTGGTCAGCCAGAAGTCGCATTCCAACAATTCGTTCACTGGAAGGTAGCCTGATTGATCATTCTAGATTCAGAAAATAAGCACGGTGCAAAAAGTTTTGACCCTGTTAGTTTGCGCACCCCGCTGAAGCTGAAGTGACGAAGTTTTAGTCACCAAACGACCAAATAAATAAGACAAGATCGGAATATCACCAAATGGCAAAATAAATGAGGCCATGGTCACACGATGAGAAATATTCTGTTTAGTTCTTATGAAAATTTGTGCATAAATGAAGGATTTTTAACGATAATGGCCTGTTTAACATACATATCGCGCTGGAGCAGATTTCACCAAAACTTGTGAGCATTATTACAAAACCGATGATTATGTTTTGCCTCTACTCGATCTCTTACCCGGCCTCTATAAGATCATTAATACGTGTATTATTCATCTAAAATGAACTGGCACTCATTAACTTCCGTTATTGCTCGAGTATTCCCGTAGCGTAACTCAATTTCGTTTCAATTTTTACTTATATTATTTCAAATACTTTTATAAAGGCACGATAGAACAGTGGTTACAGACGCCTTCCCGAACACCGATAACTTGTCGGATCGAGTTCAATTCCCAACAGGGACACATATCATAATCATTGTGATTATAACTAACATAATGATTTTTTCGTTTTTTTTTTGTTGTTGTTGTTTTAATTTTTAAAGAAATACATTTCTTTGTTATTATTTTTTCATTAGTTCTTTGTCCGTTACGATTAATATTTTTTATTCTTACATCATTCATTTTTGGTAGTTTGCACTAACCAAGATTACTGGATTCTGATCGGGACAAAGATTTGTTTCATACCTCAATGAAAAAAAACATAATAAGTTGTAAGTAAGCTTGTACCTAAAAGCAGTCCGATCAAAGAACTCATTTGCTTTATGATATTGAATTATATCATATCATCGGAAAAGAATAGAGTTAAACAGAAATTCGATTTACGTGTTCAAACCCAGTATATGTTTTTAATTTCATACCGTCTTAAATTAAAAAAAAATGCCTCTGCATCTCTTAAATATAGATCCAGATTCATTTCAAAATCTAAAATTATTTTCAGTAATTTTCAGTGATTTATGGACAGGACTTTGCAATGGTCAAATTGAGGCTGGCGGAAAGACTGTGCCGAATACCAATAGTCTTTTGTCAACACTTTTCAAAAAAAATGAAAAATAAAATCAAAATCTGTACTCAAAAAGGGGTAAACCTAAAAAGAAATAGAAATATTTCTGGTCATGGTCCGACTTGAACTCGTGACCTCCCGATTATAGGAACGCACCCTAACCACCACCGTTAAATTTCCGTATGTACTATCAGCTGTGAAACATATTCTTAGCTCTTAACCTCGCGAGTATAAGTCTATATTAAGAAGTATTTACCGACTATCAATAGGGGTCAAAAGGAATATTTAATGAGTGCCAGGTCATTGTAGATAAATAATATTTACAAACAGATTCGATTCGTTTGTTAACAACATGGAATAACAATTTACTATCAGTCTATCCACCCAGTTTTAAAATCCCGAATAATTCCTGAATTCTTATTTTACTTTTAGTCAGTTTAGTTACGCCGTAGTTTATTTTTTGTGAGGATGAAAACAACATATTCTCCGTTTTTCCAACATTCTGTATAGGCCTTATTTCCATCGTTCCGTTGATACCCTTTTCAGTTCAGTCTCACTGGGTCTAGTCTCATTGAGCCGTGTCCCTGCCGTGTAGGACCGTGCATGTCGCTAGATGGAGTATATCGACGTTGTTGGGAAAGTCAAGGGCCAACTAAAAAAGTCAAACTTCGCAAATTCCCGTTTTGAGAGCTTTAGTGTTTCACGGACGCATGGCCTCTTCTTTGATTTCCCATTATATTATTTACTACAATTTATATTTAAAATCTTTCATCATTGGCGAATTGAATTAATTTGTGTCTCAATATCTTCTGAGCGAATTCCTCAGTGACGTATATCAAAATCAATAGGGAGAACCGCATGTTGGAGTGCATGTTGCACCCCTTTTGTCTGAATTGGAAAAGTATGCAACGTTAGATCGAGGATTTCTTTTTTGGTAATCAAGTATAGGAACGGGAAGTTTTTTCTTCCGAAAAATCCCCATGAAAAAAGAAAAGCTAAGGCTCAAGAAATATGATTATGAAATTTGTTAGACAGGTTCACAGGTTTAACCCTTTTCTGTTTAAACCCTGCTTTTTACGTGCATGTTATTTTATGATCGAGAAAACATTGTGAAAAAAGAAGAAATTGCTTCTGACAAGCAATTTCTTCTTTTTCCACACTATTTTCTACCATTAAGAATGGTTATTTTTCAAATTAAATCCACTTTAAATTTTTGTCTGCACAACCTTTGAATTTAGACAGGTCCAAAATTTTGTAAAACAGGTAAGGGTTAAGGACGTTTTCGGTAGTAATTCTTGCGCATCGTTCGGAGATTGAAGACGAATGATCAAGTTTCTTAAAACCTCCCAATAATGGATGCAATTCATTACACGTGGACGTAATAAAAAGGGAAGCACGTAAAGTTGACTTCGTGATGTCATTTACAGGCTGATCTCTTTTCATCGGTACACGTATTTGAAATAATTCCGGAGATAAAATGTCAATTTTCAAGTAGAAAGTTACATTTAGACAGAGAAGAACGCCCGAGTTGTTCGATTAAAAATTGTGCACGACCATAAAGAATAACCGGTCTTATACGCTATCGATATCGCAATTTAGAAATAGGACTTGGTTATTTTACTGTAATTTTGACATTTGACCTTGCAGCGTGACCTTGAATTTCAAACTACTGAAGTACAGTTTGTACATGGCACATCAATAGGTGTTGATATACAATTTTGCCAAGTTATTTCAACTATAACTACAGTCAAACCTGACTTAGCGCCCACCTGTATTCAGCAAGCCACCTGTCTTAAGCAAGCGGCCACTAAGCTCCCAAACTAAGCCTGCCAAAATGACGACCTCGATTTCTATTGTAACATGAATGCTCAATCAAATTGTTAATGACTTTCTAAATCTGACATTGTTCGATTTTGTTCAACGTCGTTTATTGGAAGTCAAACCACGCTATAGAATCATGCATAGTTGTTTTGAAAATGTGATTTTATGCTTAGGAAAGTCGCAAAATTCAACTTAATGCATTTTCAGACCAATTATACGTCTAACGCGTGATGCACATGCAAAATCAAATGTCTCAATTTAGCATAAAATTTTTGCTCATCGCGCAATTTTAGTTTTCAGGTATCGTTTGCAAAAACTCTTAGGGATAGTCATACGACGTTTCATGACACTAGATTGTGTAATTTCGGAGATATTCAAAATGGCACACTTTCTTTTGGAACTAGTATATTTTTTTATGAAAAAACAGCACGTAAACATTTTGATCTCGTTAGCAAATTTTACCAAAATAATAAAAAAAAAAAAAATTCGAACATCCAATCCAATTACAGATTTTTTTTTCTCACTATTTCTAGTTTACCCAGGGGTATAATGGTAGGGTTTTTTTTTTCTTCTTTTTTTTTTTAAACATTTCGGTGTTAATGACTTTGCTGTTTCGGGACGCATCATCTCCAATCTTTAGCGCTACTTTTACGCGACTCACTGCTTTATGTGAAGAGCCAGATAAGTCTGAAACGTAAAAACAACGTTCTTCCAGCAATGCGAATACTGCAACGACATTTGAGTTATTTCACTGCTACTACAACATCACGGATATTTTCAGTCTCTAGACAACGTAAAATCTCCGGAATAAAAAAGTGTAAAGCAAGATTCAAGAGGTCGGACCTGCTACACTTTCGACGTTACGGTCCTAATCGACGTCACCATTTCAGATCTTTGATCAGGAAACGTTTATTCTGATTTCATATAGCGGAAAGAAGCCTGATCTCCACTTTCCATTTTTTACTTAAAATATATAAAGATAACTTTGTTTTATGATATGTATTCAAAGTCAAAAAACTTTTTTTAAGAGTATATGTACATATAAGCCAAGAAATTTATCTCCCTGATTCAACTGACTCCTTCGCCAACGGAGGTGCAGCTGTGACCAGTGCAGACGGGCTATGCGATGACGTTGCGTCAGCATGCTTCCAACAACGTCTGCTTCGTATCGGCATACGGAGGTGACTAAGTCGCCTGAGAACGGAACCTTGCATGAAGATTATTGATAGTGTTTCCTTTGCAATTAAAGGTGCCAGCAACACCGGCAATAGTGGTACCTCCTATGAGCGTCAGCAGCGCTTTAATTCGCTGGCGTTCAGATAGCCATGGCATAGCATGTATTGGTTTTTCTTAATTGAATTTGTGTTTTTCCTACTCACCACAGGGGCCCGTTTTACTAAACGTCTTACGAAAAATGTGATCGTAAGTCAAAATCTAAAATCGTACATGATGTTTTCATTCAATGTTTGATTCTGTCTTGCATTATCTCATTGAAATCGTCTTAAAAAGACGATTCCAATGAGATGATGCATGGCAGATTTTTATATCTAGCTACTGCTTTAGAAGCAATTTCAATTTTTGACTTACGCAAAAAAAAAGATCGTAAGATGTTTAGTAAAACGGGCCCCTAGAGTCGCAAGAATGGAATGATTATTCATTTAGTTGATTTAACATTCTAGAAGGATTTGCAAGGGAAAATCCTACGTTTTGCTTTTTTTTTTTTGGCGTTACGTAACATTGAACCCGATACTGACCGGATGTGTCCATTGTTAGTAAAAGTGACACGCGTGCTTCTCGTGGTACAAAGATTAAATAAAACTGTATTTATCTTAACCTGAAATATGCCTAGTTTCTTTTGCACTTAAATATATATTAATTCTTGAGCAATTTAACAATCACCTCATTATAAAGAAGACATTCTGAGGAAAGAAGGAATTGCTTGTGAATGCTATCCTTCTATTTCAACATCACCACACGATCCTACACCTGGAGGCCCCAAACGAAAGCAAGATTTGAAAACCATTGTAAGAAAAGAAAAAAAAATGTTTGTATTGTTCATAATGTTTCCTTCCCCATTAAGTACTTACTTTCTGATCTAAATGTACATCATGGGCGTATCTAGGATTTTGAAATTTATACACTCAGAAGGCGACAACTAAAGAATATAAAGGATAAAGGCGAAATGAGAACTGACAAAAGAAGAATGCCCTCTGTCAACTCCTTTTGTATGATTTGAACGTTGGTGAATAATCAAAATATTAAAACTACAGCTTGAATAAGCTGTAGTTTCGATACTATGATCATTCATCAACGAAATTAATCAACAGATGATTATTTCTTTTACGCACTTGCGTAACAGGCGCAACGCCCTAGTACATAAGTCATTATCAGCAACATCTTTCAATTTAGACCAGTCCAAAATGTTGATATTGGGGTAATTCAGGTTAAGGATAAGTGCAAGTAAAACACCAATAAATAAATAGTCTTTGTCTTTATTTCTCATAAAGCATGAACACATAAAGATGAACATAATGTATAATACCAGTATGCAAGTATGTACAAAACTTAGGTCGTTCTGTGCACACATAAGTTCCACAAATGCATGGCTCTGTGCAAAACAGTTGTAAGTGCCTATAACCATATAGGCAGTTATGACTGTTTCACACTGAGCCATCGATATATTGTTGTCTTTACAACATACTAGTACAAGTACATTGTATTAATAATACAAGAGCACCCCATATGGGTACCGATGCTTGGCTGCAGGTGATGGATAATGCAAAAGATCTAATTCTAAAATGATAAGATTGGAAGTGAACATACCCCTTCCAAACAAATGGAATTACCTCCCATTTTTATTCCAGGCTGATAATGACAAGATCTTTTGCAAAGTGGACTTATTCCCCCTACCAGCACTTTGTCCCCGTTCCGAAAACTGTTTTTAGAAAAAAAATCAATTGTGACCTTGACCATTGACCTATGTGACCCAAAAACAACTTGGTACTTCCTTCAAACCTGAGCAACACTTGTATAAAGTTTCATGATTCTAGGTCATTTAGTCCTTGAGTTAGAGTACCAAATAAACAAGAGGACCCTGAGGGCCCTAAATCGCTCACCTGATATTTCAAGTAAATTATCATTAAGACTCCTTTTCCTATGATATGGCATGAAGCTTCCCATTTTCAACAGAGTTCATTCTTGTGACCTGGCAAGCATTTTGATCAAATTTCATGAAGATTGGACTTTATTTGTGGCGTTTGGAGCTCTTACGAGGAAATTGTCATTAAGGCCCCTTTTCCCATGATATGGCATGGATCCTTCCCATTTTCAATAGACTTCATCCTCATGACCTAACAAACATTCTGACCAAGTTTCATGAAGATTGGACCATATTTGTGGCTTCTAGAGTGTAAACAAGAAATTTGTCATTTAGGCCCCTTTTCCGGTGATATGGCACGGATCCTTTTCATTTGAGCAATTTTTACAAGGGACCACCCAAGGAATATTTCTGCCAAGTTTGGTTGACTTTGACCAATAAGTTTAGGAGGAGATGTCGTTTAAAGAAAAAGTTGACGCTATGACGGACAGACGGACAGATGGACAACGATCGATCACAATAGCTCCCTTGAGCACTTTGTGCTCAGGTTAGCTAAAAAGTCCATAGACAGATGAAAGAACAGATGGACTGATGTACAGACATGGTAACACCAAAATATCCCCTCTACTTCTTAGATGGGGGATATAAGGAAACACAAATAGATTAGATTAAATTTACTCATATTTCAAGTAATATTTAAGTAATATTAACAATATTATTATAGTAATATCATTTTCATACCCACACAATTCAACTTCTCTACCTTCCCCAGGCAAAAGCTGGTGAAAATATAGTGGAAAATGAATAAATTGCTTGTAACAAGCAATTTCTCCATTGTCAACAATGTTTTTTTCCAAGGAGACAAAGACTGTTTCTAGTATTTCATTATCTTAACTTGTGGTCTGTAACTTCTTCCAAATTGGACCAAACTAACAAAATTTGCTGTCAAATATCAAAGGTTACACTTGCCGTCACCTCTAGTTAACCCTTGACCATATAATTCATATATTTAGTAACATTGTGGCACAAAGTTCTCACTATAATTATGGTAGAAACTACACCACTGAAAGACTTGGCAACCCACTCAAAGCTGTGTTGTGATTCATGATTTGTTTGCACCCTCCACAGCCAGACGATCAGCCCTCTCGTTCCCAACAACTCCCTGGTGTCCTGCTACATGCTCCTGTAACAAAGTTTAAAAGATGTGTTTGTAAAACACTAATGCCCCTGAAACAAGCAAATTTTTTCCAAAGAAGGTTAACTTAGATAATTGACCTGTCAGATGACCTTGACATTTTTGATAAGAACCTTTAAGCAAAGTAAGAGGATTGTAACTTGAAAAGTGTTTAAGTCATTGGAAAATGTTTTGTTTGAAAATTAAGTTTTTGACAGGGCTTGCGCTAGCTTATAAAATTTGGGAGTCATTGACCCTTTGAACATAAAATTCTGGGGGTCGAAGCTTTTTTTGTAGGGGTCGAAAAAGAGCAAAACATGAAAACTCACCAGTCTTCAAAGAAATCTATATAACAGAAACAACATAAAAAATAAAGTGTAGAAACACTTTATTGTTTATGTTGTTTTATTTATATAGGTCTTTTGTAATACTGTAGTATGAAAGAAACAATTGATCTATATAATCTTTTATATTGCATAGGTTGCACTACTGGTAATTCAGTGGGTCAAAATGACCCCCTGCAAAAAATTTTGAGGGTCAAAAAGGGATTTTTGGGAGTCAAATCATTGATTATCATTGAAATGAAGCCCAACTTTTCTGTGATGCTGCATATGAATAAATGATGAAAACATGCTCCTGTTCACAAAATTTAGAAAATTTGCTTTAAAAGTATCCATCAAATCCATCCTTTAGTGTGGAGGTTTCCCCATTTGTCAAAATAAAAGAAGTTGCACAATAAGAAATTTTACATTTAAACCATTTTTTTCCCTGAAGCATAATAATATCACTAAATAGGAACAATATGCACATGGCCATATGATGACAATATTTGCATTGTCATGTGAAAATGAACAGTCTGTAGAAAATGTCAACCAAACCCCATACATTTCCATACATAAATGTATGGGGCATTTCTTTAATTAGAAACTTCATTTCAACCATTCTGCCATTTTGTTTAAAACATTTATATTAATGGATGACTTGCATTGTTACTACATATTGAATATGCTGTAGTTACAATGTTAAGGTCATCTTGCACATTTCATTTTTTGTTTTATGTCTGGGACATATATTTTTCCATTCGGAGCATCACTCGGCCATTTCTGTATACTGCAACAGACCTCGGATGTATGTAAGGCGGATGGGCATGTAACAAAATCGTGCATTTTGTGAGGCGGAAACAGTGTAAGAAAAACTAGCAATGTAGATTCATATAATTTACAGTAAATAACGGCTGAAAAATCTTAATTTTTGAGAATGACAAATCATTCTCAAAAATTAAGATTTTTTTAGCTGTTATTTAAGATTCTTAAGATATTTATATTAGGATACAATGGTTTCACGTCAGTGACTTTTAACGAGTAGAGTTGGCGACGTCTAATGTTTTCACTCAGTTTTGATGGCTAACGCCATTTTAACTGACATCAACGCGTTTTTCCCAAGGTTTTTAAATTTTAAAAATAGTCTGTCTATGTACATCTGAGGTTGATCGTGAGATTGGCTAAGTGGTGTTCCGACTGATATTTTGCAGACAAATGACATATTTTTAACTGAGGGATGTGTTATGTGTCAAGGGTGCAGGCCAGCAATCTATCAATTGTCCCTGTTTGTTTCAAAGGTGATTTAAGTTACCCAGTGGACTGTGATACCATCCATTTCCTTCAATAATGCCTCAAAATCATCCTTGTTAATGACTGGTTTCCCTGTGGCAGTTTTCCAGCCTTTCCTGATCCAGGATGGTACCCATTCTGTTATGGCTGAAATACATAACATAAATCTATATTACAATCAACAGATGATGGTTAGTAGACAGGTTCAAGTTCAAAAAAGTTTTGGACAACTATTCAGAAGACAGTGGTTTGTAATTAAGAAATATATGTGTTTGTGAACATAAATGGTAATATTTTAAGAAGTTTGACCTTTGTTTCAGCAAATGCATTTCAACCTTTTTTCACATAGCTATACTCTTGTCTTCTAAAGCAAAGTGCCATCAGAGATATCCTCATCTTGCACTTGTGTTAAATCACCCTTATGGTAGTGGACCCATAATAGTTCCATCTTTCAGAAGTCATGAACTTCAACAGAGTTAACCGAGGTGATTTTCATTAGGAAACCTTGGTTAACATTGTGAAAGAACATTTGGTTCAAAATGTTGCAGAACTATTTTGGGTCCTTAATATGACATAATGATGACATCTAAATACAATATTGCTTAAGTTATGGGACTAAAATTAACATTTTGAATAAGCTCCCCAATGCTTGCTTCATAACTTTTCATTTTTAGTCTAGATAACATCTGGTTGTCTCAAAAAGAATTTCATGACATTGTATGTATCAAATATTAGGAATATGTCTTGAACGTGTTTGAAGCAATTGAGATTGTAATTTTTTTATCTTAGTTTTTGCAGGCAGTCAGACATGCAATCAGACAACAAAAGCAAACAGTTAACTGCTAATCAAATTGATAAGTCAATGTTAATCATATATCTTGGGCTTAATGCAAAATAATTGTTGAGGCCATATATATGGTTGATATGCCTAACCCTGTGATTTTTCTTTTATCCATGGCTATCTAAAAAAATCATTCATTTCAAAGGAATAAGATCTGCAACATTAAATTTCCTTCATATTTAATTTTAAAAAAGCATTATTCATATGTTTTGGGTGTCAAATTTGCTATGAAAGAGGGCATTTGTCTATCAAAATTCAAAATAATCAATCTTTTATTTAATATTTTTCAGAACTTTTGGATTAAACAAAGGCATTCTACTGAAATGAACAGATTCCAGTATTTATTTACATTTTTTTCTAATTCAAGGACAAGGCTTAAGACTCACCACCCATGTGCAGAATCCATTTCCTTCAGGTGTCACCCAGTATTGTGCTTTATCTAACCTTCTTTTTTGACAGGCCACAGATAGAGGAAATTAGATTTTTCACGCAATATGTATAGGTCCTTATGAAAATATTCAACCATTCTTAAATCAAGGATGACACACCTAGTAATACTGTGTCAACACACACACAAAGTGGGTAAGTGAATTTCCGGCTCAAAATTTCTTTCTTCTGATAACATCATCAAAGCCGTCTAGAGCTTATTTAGAAACAACCACAACATTACGCAAATAAAGCATACACAGTGATATGCCAAGGCTGTGTTTTTGTACCATTGTCCCCCCAAAAATCATGGATATCTCCAATTATTTTAGACCATGAGGACACAGTCCCCTTAATTCCATTACCTTGCTAGATGGCTATTGTAGCCTATTTATTTCGTAAAATATCCCCCAACTTTATACTCACTAGGGGTCATTGTACCATTACGTCCAAAACCTTGGCATATAACTTTTTATCTCATAACTATACAAATATTTGTGTGTTAACATCCCGTATGAAATTGTTTATGATATCACATGGATATTTTTAGACAACAATGACATTATGTGGTTATTTTCAAAAACTTGCATTTCTGTTCAAAACATCGACAAAAAAGGTCTTAGAGTTTATAAGATAAAGACATCTATGATACATATTTAGTGTATTGTATGAAAAAATGTCTACTGCGGTTGTGGGAATTGATAATTGTCTAGGCAGAGCCTCGACAATGATCAATTCTCCCAACCTTGTCAGATATTTTTGCTCGTACAAAACACTAAATACGTCTTATGTATATATACATAGGCACTTGAAATAGTTTGCACTGACTCATTAGTACGTTGTATGTCCTTTTCACTCACTAATTAAAGTTTTTGTACTTACATTGTATGAGAAACTGACTGTCTGTTTTTATTACAACCTCTGATAATCCTATCATTTTGGCTTGTTGAACAGCTTTCACTGCTGCCTGAAAAAACAAATTAATCATTCTAGAAGATTGTTGTTGTTGGTGGTGATTTTTTCTTTGTCAATTTTAAATATGTCATTGGTTATTTACAAATAAATCATTAAGTGTAATAATACTAGAGCTGCTTGAGCAGCTGATTGGCAACACAGGCCTGTATCTACTGTTATAATTAGATGAGAATTTAAGTGTTTTTAAATGTTTCCCCCCTTTCTTTTTTTCTAAAATAATGATGTCACATGCTGAAATATTGCTGCAATGAAAAATTCATGATCGATGAATAGAAAATTGATCTCCTCCTGTATAACAATATCGATGGCTCAGCGCGAAACAGTTGTAACTCCCTATATATTTATAGGGAGTTACAACCGTTTTGCACTGAGCCCTATATATTAAGGGTTACCAAAGGATCATTTCAGGAAATTAAAATGATATCAATCAGTGAAGTTCTGAGAATATGATTCTCAAAGTTTCCACTATATAACAAATAGAGAATTGACCCCCCCCCCCATAAAAGACATATTTTTCATCTGATCATAATATCTTTTTGTAGACTGAAAGAGTTTCCCCCAAGAATCATTCCAGTGAAACTTGATTGATGGCCATTGGCTAGATTTTGGGAAAGTCACATATTACCACATATTGAAATTAGCTACGACTATTTAAGCCTTGTTTTCATTGGATCAGAAATCCTTGAACAACTTTCAAAAAGGGTCATTCAAGGATAATTCCTGTGAAGTTTGGATGGAATTCATCCACTTGTTTTCTGAGGAGAAGATTTCTAAAGAAAAAGTTTATGACCAGACATACAGACAGATGGAAGTACCACTTGGCTGTAAGTGCTGGATGGTGAAACAAAACTAAGTAGAAAAAGGGGGATAATTTGCACAAAATGCTTGAAGAGTTAACCACCTTGATAGAAAAGGCTGCTCTTTTGATGGTGATTATGTGTGCCAAGTTTCAAGTGAATGCATTCAGTAGAATAAGAGATATCACAAAATGTCAAAGTTTTTACACAACAAAACAATGCGACACCACCACCAACAACAACCATCACATGAAGGCCATAGCAATACCTCGGGCTTTCTCAAAAAACAGCAGAGCTAACAAGCACTTTGTCAGAATGCAAGTGCTGTTAGTGCAGGATGTGTTTGTTACAAATATTGAGGTCATAATATGCAGCACTTGCATAAAGTTTCATGATTCAAGGTCACTTAGAGTCCAGAAATGACCATTGAAAAAAGAAAGATTGACTGTAACCTTCACCTTTGACCTATCTGACCCCCCAAAAAATAGGGCATGTCATTGAGTCATAAGCAACATTTGCATAATGCTTCATCATTCAAGGTTGCTTGGTTTTTGAGAAAAAGTCCGGAAACGAAAATTGAACAAAAATTGACCGTGACCTTGACCATTGACCTATGTGACCCAAAAACAATAGGGCACTTCCTTGGGTCATAAGGAATATTTGTATAAAGTTTTATGATTGTAGGTCACTTGGTTCTCAAGTTAGAGTCCGGAAATGAAAATTGAACAAAGGCTGACTGTGACCTTGACCTTTGACCTTTGTGACCCAAAAACAATAGGGCACTTCCTTGGGTAATAAGGAACATTTGTATAAAGTTTCATGATTGTAGGTCACTTGGTTCTTGAGTTAGAGTCCGGAAACGAAAAGGTCTACGGACGGATGGATGGACGGACGGACTAATGAACGGACAGATGGACAGACAGACAGACATGGTGAAACCAATATACCCCCCTCTACTTTGTAGGTGGGGGGTATAAAAATGCTATATTTTACCACTTTCAACGGTAAGTGTCCTTACCAATCAAATTTTGAAGTTTTAATGTCATTAATGAGTGACTTTCACCAAATGACCTTGACCTTGACCAATGACCTTTACATTGTTAGGCATTTGACAATCTTGTCAGAAGCAATGCACATGTGAAATTTCAAGGCTCTATGACTTACCAATCCAAAGTTATGGCTAATATTAGCTTAGTCTACAAAACATGACCTTGATAAATGATCTTCACCTTGACTGATGACCTTGAATGTGAAACCAACAGAACGGCCTTGTCACATACAATCATCATGTGAAATATGAAGGCCTTATCACATACCATTTAAACATTATGGCCAATGTTCAAATTTTTTTCTCACAAATTTGACCTTGAAAAATAACCTTGACCTTGACTGATGACCTTGAACCTTAAATGAACAGAATGGCCTTATCCAAGGCAGTCATCATGTAAAACATGATTGCCCTTTCACACTCAATTCAAAAGTTATGACAAAATGTCAGGGTTTTTTTTCTCATAAATTTGGCCTTGAAAAATGACCTTGACTAATTACCTTGAACTTGGTACCAACAGAAAGTGCTTGTCTAAGGCAATCATCATGCGAAATATGAAAGCTCTATCACTCACCATTCAAAAGTTATCGCAAAACGTCAGAGTTTTTGCATTTTTTTTCTCAAATTTGACCTAGAAAAAATAACCTTGACCTTGACTGATGACCTTGAACTTGCTACCAACAGAATGTGCTTGTCCCAGGCAATCATCTTTTGAAATATAAAGGCCCTATCACTCACCATACAAAAGTTATGACAAAATGTTGACAGCTACGACAACGACACCAAGGCTATAGCAATACCTTGGGTTTTCTCCTAAAAAATAGCCGAGCTAAAAAAACATACTAGATACATTTAATGTTCCAAGTGAAACAATACTTTAAGAAATCATGCATTTAAAAGGTTAAACTTGCAACTTTCTGCAAGGATTTTGTATATTTTTTTTAAAGCTGTTAAAAGAAGAAAGTTAATTAAAATCTTACAAATATTTCAGCTCTGTTATTTGTTTGTCTTCCAGGAAGTCTTTCAGAAACATTTCTGAAAATGAAGAAATTTTGAGCGTTTTATTTTCCCTTTCAATTAAAGAGAATACCAATGGCTCATCACAAGTTTTAACTGCCAAAATGTTTATAGTCAGTAACAAATGTTTGACACTGATCCATCGGTATGCATTCATGTCCACTGTGTTTTGATACTGTATTTTAGACAAGCAGTTTCTTACAATTATAATAGTAACATTGTAATGTCAACTGTACAATGGCTAATAGGCCACTATTTAACCCTTTCCCATTGTATCAATGTAACCTGTCCCCTAGGTTTCCATCATGGGTTATCTTTTCATACTTATACTTTAAGGACTTTGATTCTCTTTCTTTCAACAGTTCTTTAATACATAAATAAACTCAACAAGAGGCCCAAGAGGGCCTGTATCGCTCCACTGGCTTTAAAATCTTTAGACTTTCATAAAATAAAGCTTATTTTAAATGAATACATTAACACTCTGAAATCTCCTAAGACCTATTTAATAACTGGTTCTGGTCCATATTGCACCAAAATACTCAATCACAATGAACCTGCAACCCTTGACCCATCTTATTAAAACATAAGGTTCAGAAGGAGATGTCGTTCAAAGATTTCGGGCTCAAAAAAGGCCCCGCCTGCCCACCGATATCTATGGACCAAACAAAATTTCTTGAACAATTTAAGTAAATAGTCACTAAAGAAACATTCATTGAAATTGGATGAGTGGTTCCATAGGAGATATTGTTCAAAGATTTTGGCCTCAAAATAAGCCCCGCCATGCCACGCCCAAATTTATGGGCCAATCAAAATTAAGCAAATAATTTTTGAAAAGAGACACTCAAGGAACATTCTGGTAAAGTTTCATTGAAATCAGCAAAGTGGTTCAGGAGAAAATGTCATTCGAAAATGTCGGGCTCAAAATAGGCCCCACCCTGCCACGCCCATATTTATGGACCAATCAAAATTTCTTGAACAATTTAAGTAAATGGTCACCCAAGGAACATTCTGTTAAAATTTCATTGAAATCAACCCAGTTGTTAAGGAGGAGATGTTCTTCAAAGATTTCGGGCTCAACATAAGCCCTGCCCCGACACACACATATTTATGGACCAATCAAATTTTCTTGAACAATTTAAGTAAAGGGTCACCCAAGGAACATTCTGTAAAAGTTTAATTGAAATCAACCCAGTGGTTCATGAGGAGATGTCGTTCAAAGATTTCCGGCTCAAAATAAGCCCCGCCTGACACACCCGTATTTATGGGCCAATCAAAATTTCTTGAACAATTTAAGTAGTGGGTCACCCAAGGAACATCCATGCGAAGTTTCATTGAAATCGGCCCAATGGTTTGGGAGGAGAAGATTTTAAAGATTTCAAAGTGAAAAAATGCCATGCCCTGCCATGTCCATATTTGGGGGTCAATTACAATTCTTTGAACAATTTAAGAAGAAGGCCACCCAAGGATCATTTCTACCAAGTTTCGTTAAAATCCACCCATTGGTTTGATTGGAGAAGATGTTTAAAGAAAAGTTTATGCACGCACGGACAGACGCACAACGGACACTCCGCCATGACAATAGCACGCTGGCCTTCGGCCAGTGGAGCTAAAAATTGCCTATTATATTATCCTTTGACAGTCATGACTACTGAGTACGGCACTTACAATGGATGATCCTCCCCCCAGTAGACTCCAATCCCAGCTTTAGCACCCTGTCTTCCATTACTACAACATGATCCATCTGTATATACAACAGCTCTACCTGATCCACTTTCTGTAAATATAATGTAATAAACATGTACAAGTCTTCCTTTACTACAACATTATCCATCTGTGTATACAACAGCTCTACCTGATCCACTTTCTGTAAATATAATGTAATAAACATGTACAAGTTTTCCTTTACTACAACATTATCCATCTGTATATACAACAGCTCTACCTGATCCACTTTCTGTAAATACAATGTAATAAACATGTACAAGTTTTCCGTTACTACAACTTGATCCATCTGTATATACCACAGCTCTACCTGATCCACTTTCTGTAAATATAATGTAATAAACATGTACAAGTCTTCCATTACTACAACTTGATCCATCTGTATATACCACAGCTCTACCTGATGCACTTTCTGTAAATATAATGTAATAAACATGTACAAGTCTTCCATTACTACAACATGATCCATCTGTATATACCACAGCTCTACTACAACATGATCCATCTGTATATACCACAGCTGATCCACTATCTGTATGATCAAATAAATACCGTGTTTTTTTATGTTCATTTATAGGTCAGTTTGATTGACCTGACATTGACCCCTTTTTTTCACAAACTAATTCCACCCCAACTCAGCATGGCATATATTCTATCATAAAGAATCTACTTTTAGTATAAGATGTAATGTATTTGACCTGTCACGCAAAAAGGAAATTTGGTTAAATTAATATTTGAAAAATAGATTGATTCTGTTACAGGTCAACCAGAGGTAGCATTTTAAATATTTTTATAAGGAAGGTAGATTAATCAATATTGCTTATTACAGAAACTTATTTTATTGTATTTGTATATCTAAGGCATTAAACATTTTTTGATTCCCCACTTTTAACTGTAGAGTTTACATAGGTTATTTTAACAGGGTAAGGTTTTTTAATATACAAACTGTGAATTCTATCATCTTCTTGCGCACCCTGTGGTCTTTGTAAATAATGTATGTACATATTTTTATTGGCTCTGGGGAGTGTTTTTTAATAGCTGTTGGCGGCTGGTGCCATATCCTTCCTCCTTCTCTAACTTTGGTTTCTCTTCTTACTTTTTATCTGTCTTTCTCTTTTATACCACAGGCTAAAGTATACACCTCTAGCTGCTCAGCATATGGATATAGTCCAACACCGAGGGTAAATAACCCCCCACCCCCGAGCAACCTGCCGAAGGACCCGACTAATCCAGGGGGATAAGCGGGTCGGTTTCCCTTGAGGAGGGGAACAACAAGACAAGTCATTCTAGATTCAAAGAATCATTCAACAGCTTAAAGTCTCAATCCTAATCAGTCTGCGTTGTCTGAACAGTCTGACTACTGTTGACACTATACATACTTATGACCCCCGCTTTTGTTACGATTTTATGGCAATAAATTGGCAAGCAATGAAGATGAAAACAGATGAGAAATAGTTCAGGCTTTCGACCCTGCTTGATTAAAATAAGGTGGATAAGATAATTCAATATTGTCTGCATATTTTTGGATAAAGTCCTAGCTGCTGTGAAAAAATGAAGAAATCCCAAATAAAATCTACCAACAAATTCGAATAAATTCGGAATAAATTGTATTAATTCAACCTCATGATGGAAAGGATTTGCCATCTTTTTTTACAAGCTATTGCAACAGTTATCAATGTCGAGGAATGGCAATCCATAGATTCCTACATTGATATTGTGACTGTTATTATCACAATATGTCAAATTGATCTATTGATACACCCCTAAAAATCAGAGTACATGCTTGTGCAGGCTGATTTAGCCTATACTGTCTGCCAAAGCTTTGCGAACATCAGGAATATAGCATGCTATGAACAGTGCAATAGGGGTAAGCAGGTTCTCCTATTTTCCCAGCTATTGAATACTTTAGGACTCAATTTTATTGATGTAGGACTCGAAACCTGCACACCATTTGTCATTTTTCACCTGTCAAGATCTGCATTGCATTCAAGATGCAAAAATGTTCGCAAATGTTTGAAAATTATACACTTCTTAGCACATGAGTTAATTTGCAAAATGAGATACCATTTCTTAAATGTTTCACAAACATTTTCATCTTGAATACATGGTTGATATATAGCCTGTGTGTGACATCACAACAATTTCAAATATGCGCAAAGCAAAGACTCTGGCCAGCCTGTGCATACGAACCATCTGACAAGAATCTACTATGCACTTAGAAGATAGATAAGGTCTCAATGCTTCTTAAGAAAGCCAGGCAATCTTCTATTTGGACTGAATAGCTATCTAGGATGCTCAATGTTGCCCCTTATGCAAATGTCAAATTGTTGAAAATGTCACGCACAGACTCATATTGTAATTATTGATCACATGTCTACCTGACATTGTGCTGTGTCTCATGTAGATCTACTGTATTTCCACTAAAAATAGCGCCCTCCCTAATTGTAGCTCCCCTACAGTTTTTACTAAGAAAACCCACTTCAAATGCCTAAATTTTAGGAACTTTTTGAGACTTCTTCTCTAATTTTAGATGAATTTCTTCCAAACTATCTTTTGTATGATTGTTTAGAGGTAATTCATCAAAAATAAAAGGAAAAGGGACTAAAAGACATCAATTTAAATGATTTTTAAAAACAGAAAATGGTTACTAGATAAAACTTTAGGACAATGTTATTTATAGCTCCCAGGAGAGTTTTTTAGGAGTAATACAGTACATGTCTACCTGACATCGTGCTATGTTTCCTTGTCCCATGTAGATCTATCAGTTTTGTTGTTCTGTTTTGACTCCAGCTGCCGCTTGTAACATCTTTATATGGACTCTTTCTTGGTGTGGTCCTTGGTAAATATTTCATTTTAGTTTCCAAATTGGACTGCTTTGCTAATAAAAGGAAAATTTATTTTGTTCACAAACCATGTTTACTTTCATACTTACATATGGTAGATTACAGTCCTATAACAATATTGCCTAATTCCTGTTATTTGTCATGCTGCACCCAGTACATTCCTTTCTTGGCAGAAAGTATAATAAACAATAGGCCCAAGAGGGCCTGTATCGCTCCATTGGCTTTAACATCTTTAGTCCAATTTAGAAATTAGTCCAATTAGTTGGAAGTAGAACATTTTTTGAGACTTCAAAGTAAAAAGATCATCCATGCAAAGTTGTGTTGAAATCAGCCCAATGGTTTGGGCGGAGAATATTTTTAAAGTAAAAAAATAAGCCCGCCCTGCCACCCCCATATTTGAGGGTCAATCAAATTTTCTTGACCAATCTTAGTAAAGGGTCAAACACAGAACATCCATGCAAAGTTTTGTTGAAATCTCCAAATTTCTAGAACAACCTTAGGAGAGGGTCACCCAAGGATCATTCATACCATGTTCATTGGAATTGGGTCAATGTTTTGGAAGTAGAAGATTTTTAAACATTTTGGGGTCAATCAAAATTTCTTGATTAATTTTAGAAGAGGGTCACCAAAAGTTTCATTTCTGCCAGGTTTTGTGAAATTCGTCAAAATCTGACTGTCCGTTTAGGAGGAGAAGAAAAGTTTTTGCATGAATGGTCGTACGACTGACACCCAACCATGACAATAGCTCCATGACAATAGCTCCCTGGCCAGTACAGCTAAAAAAAATTTTCAGCTGATCAGGCCTTGTACAATTGAAACCACAAATCCGGCTAACTGAAAATAATTTCAGGTTATTTCAGATAATAAAGAAATATAGTGGGATCAGTGCAAAACTATTGGCCCCTCAATATAACCTGCATTAAGGAAAACCAACCACAAGCGAACCCATCAAATTTCAAAAACACATTAGATAAGGTGAATTGTGCAGGGTACCATTTCAATGCCTCAGCGCAAAACTGTTGTAACTCCCTATAAACATATAGGGAGTTACAACTGTTTTGCGCAATCATTGATTTGATTACTGGGGCACTCACTTGTGCTTCATTATCCCGAGCATAGGAATGGTTTCCCGTTTTCTCTTCAGAGTTTCTTGGAATTCTACTTACCTGGTGATAAGCCAATCTTTTTCTGTTCCAGGGCCTTTTCTTTCACAAGGAGAGATCTCTTGTTCTGTAAATGCACAAGCTTTTCCTTGAGCAGGTTAATCTCTTCATCCGTAATCTTTAATTGGTAGTCAATTGACTTCACAGGGCTGCTTACGCTCTCACCTCTATCTGCACATAGTGGATCTTCAGTTTGAGATAAATGGTCCAGTCCATTGTACATTTGAGGGACAACCTGTGGCCTCACAGAAGGAATGACAGCAGCTTTCACTGGGGTAGTGGATGGACCTGCCATGTAAGAAGAGAATGAATGAGCTTTTATTGAATATAGAATTTCAATTTATTCCATGTCATGCTGAACCAAGAATATTGTCATTGTCATGCTAAAATCCAGTAACTACAGCTTGATTAAAGCTCTAGTTAAAAGGTTTTTTAATTTCAGCTACAATATTCTGCCAAAGCTTTAAGCATAGAAAAAGATCAGCCTCAACCTGGTTTACCTCCTTTAACAAGAAAAGCTTAATAAGAGCACCACCTATGGATGCCTAAGCTCGGCTATCAGGTGCTGGAGGGTGGTTAAAAAATTAAAATCCAACAAAAAGGGGCATAAATTGATGGCTCAGTGCAAAAGAGTTGTAACTCCCGATAGGTTTATAGGGAGTTACAACTGATCCGCACTGAGCCAGCAAACTAAATGGCACAAAATGTATCTAGAGTTACCTCCCTTGATATGATTAATTACTCTTTTGATGGTGAACAAATAGGTGATAAAATCATCCCCTTGATGGTTTTATGCTGTCCTTATGATTATAAACATTTACTTCTTTGCCATATATATGATAATACCAGAGATATCAAAAAATAAAAAAAAAATTGACTATGAGTCCCTCTTTGGTGTGCCAATACCCAACAGCAGAAGCTGGATAAGAAATGCTTCCAGAGATACCCCCCTTGATAGTAAAGATACTGGATACTTCTAGTGGTGGTTAACACACATGCCAAGTTAAATATTACTGATGAGTTACACTGTCACAATATGTGCAGCTACAGGAAAATTTTCAACAAAGGCTCCTTAGTCTGTCTGTGATGCACCATAGTATCCCAAAATCATAACAATATGCACATAGTCACTTGCTGAGGAACATTCAGTGGGTGGTTTCATGCAAATCTAAGTCCATAATTGAAGGAAGCGTTGTGTTAAAAAGAATTGGACATACAGGCACAGGGACAGACAGACAGATAATGTGGATACAAATATATGACCCGCTTTGATGGTAATAAAGGTTTTCTCTCTCAGTGTTAACTAAAAGGAATCAACACTAACACCAGTCCTCAGGCCCAAGCCAGCAATTTCTTCTTATACCACAATGTTTTCTTAACACTTTGCTCCATAAATTGCTAAAGCATTAGTATAGTTTTCATGGAGGACCTGTTAGTATCAGAGAGGACCTGTAAGATTTATGGCTAATAGGTCCTTCAGACTGGTGACAATGATAAGCAAGTGTCCATCCCTGACTATTTGCTTGGGTCATAATTGACCAGTATTAGCATACTCGGATCATCTCAATTTTCCTTTTTAGGATTTGGACCAGTCTAAGATTATATAGTATGGAAATTGGATTAAAGAAAAGCTTCTACCTCCTGGGTTGTCAAAACCATTCACAAATTGCAAGGCCTCTTGTTCCGTGTTGAACTTTCTGTACTTGGCATACTTGAAATTGTCTACTTGTTTCTGACATTCAGCCCTGAAATACACAATATTACTAACTAGAACAGAGCTACAAGGGGGGTTTCAAATTTAAATATTTCATTATTCCTAACTTAAATCCTATGTTGTTGGTACTCATTTGAAACGTCTCAAGACGATACAAATGTGTACTCACAACATAGGATTTCATTTGGAAATAAAGATTTTAGACTGGCTTTATCCCCTCTTATAGGGACCCCTGCTTTAATTGTTTTTAACTTGATCCTACTGTTAATGACTTACTGTAACCAATAGTCAGCTGCTAGCTATTCTGGGCTCTTCTGGTTGCGTTCATCTCTCTTCATTTGTATAAAATTTTGTGTTGAGTAAGAGAATTTTATTGTTATAGGTAAAATTACTCAGGAATTGCTGAAAGATACAAGGTCAGTATGCAAAGAAACAATTAATTTGATGTCGGCAACATAATCAATCTGCTCCATAGTGGGGTACCTTTCTGTGGTTGTGAGGGTGATGGTGCCACTGTTTATTTAGCCTAGTCTTACATGTGATTACATTGTCTGCATTTATAACCTTGTTCGTTAGTGAGTTTCACTGTTAGACAATTCTATTTGTGCATGAATTTCTTTTCCTTTCAGTTCTTGCAAATATTTTGAACAATTTCTGATATTTTATGATATATTCCAGTTGTACACAAAGCTTTGGCAGACAGTGTAGACTAAGAACAGCCTGCACAGATGTGCAGTCAGATCTTAGCATGCACTGCCTACTTTCTTTTTCATTAATGCTGGAAAAACTTGTTCACATGTCACAAAATTTTCAATTAGTCTTTAAAAAAAATTTAAGTTTAACAGGAAGAGGATTGAATTTATTGTTATAGGTAAAATTACTCAGGAATTGCTGAAAGATACAAGGTCAGTATGCAAAGAAACAATTAATTTGATGTCGGCAACATAATCAATCTGCTCCATAGTGGGGTACCTTTCTGTGGTTGTGAGGGTGATGGTGCCACTGTTTATTTAGCCTAGTCTTACATGTGATTACATTGTCTGCATTTATAACCTTGTTCGTTAGTGAGTTTCACTGTTAGACAATTCTATTTGTGCATGAATTTCTTTTCCTTTCAGTTCTTGCAAATATTTTGAACAATTTCTGATATTTTATGATATATTCCAGTTGTACACAAAGCTTTGGCAGACAGTGTAGACTAAGAACAGCCTGCACAGATGTGCAGTCAGATCTTAGCATGCACTGCCTACTTTCTTTTTCATTAATGCTGGAAAAACTTGTTCACATGTCACAAAATTTTCAATTAGTCTTTAAAAAAAAATTAAGTTTAACAGGAAGAGGATTGAATCAGGGCTTATCTTTATTCTCATAAAAAAGATTCCATCAAAGTTTTGAAATATCTTCAAGTTTTTATCTTCGAATTTTGTTCAAGGGGCCATCCTATGACTACTGGCATTAATATTTGAATTAGGTAATGGAATTGCCTCCTTATTCAAGATATACAACACAAGCTGAGAAAATTGAAACAAGAACTCTATTGACACAAGCTACACTGCCTAAAGGATTATCATTAAAGCATTCTTTGAAAGTATCAACCAAATCCATTCCTAATTGTAGAGGTACATGTTATTCATTTTCATCCACAAATGTAGATGTCATGTTATAAGAAAGTTTTTATTAAGGCCATTTTCTTCTGTGACGTGGTGTAAATTCACTAAATCAGGACAACATCCACCTGGCCATATGATGATACTGTGCTTTGCCTTATGATGCTGAATGTAATTGAGAGTTTCATGATAATCAATCAATGAATGTTACTAAGGAGGCATTGCTTTAACAAACAAGAGCACCACCTAGGGGTGCCCACGCTCGGATGTCGAAAGCTGGATGGTGTCAAAATAGGGGCATAATTTGCACAAGATGCATCTAGAGTTATCTCCTTTGATAACATAGGTTGCTCCTTTGATGGTGACACTGTATGCCAAGTTTGAAGTGAATGCCCTCAGTAGAACTAGAGATATCACAAAATGTCAAAGTTTTCGCACGACAACGACAACACCAAGGCTATAGCAATACCTTGGGTTTTCTCCAAAAACAGACAAGCTAAAAATGTATATAATAGATTTTTCCAAATAAGTCCAAAAATGAAAGAGTTGTACTCACAAGATGTGGACATAAGGATATGTATATATTTGACATGAAGGCTTTTTTTCTGTGACACGAGAGAATTTCAATAGAATATATTGATGGCTCAGCAGGAAACATTTGTAACTGCCTATATGTTTAAAGGCAGTTACAACTCTTTCAAGCTGAGCAATTGATATGCACAGGGTCAGATTACTGAATATTTTGAATATTTTATGAAAGTTGGGCCCAAATCGGTCCATAAATATAGAAGGACTCATGTGTTAACAAGAAAATTGACATGAAGCAGGGTTTTCGTTTGACCCGGGACCCCGGGTTTTGACACGCAGAAATCCAAAATGATGCAATTTTGTCTCTTGGAAATCTGAGCTGGTGGGTCATTTTGACTCTTCAAAATTAGCAGCTGCACGTCAAGGGTTTGTTAGAAGTGTGAAATATTATCAGAAAATAGTTAATTGAGTTTATTTATAGGCACCTTTAGAAAAATGATCTTGACCTAATTTTATCTATTTCAAGACATTTAATTGATTTTTTCTTCTCTTTTTTATAATTTGATACTTTTATTTTTTTTTTGGGGGGGGGAGGGGGGGGGCGTTTGACTACGGCCTAGCTGCAATAATGTACCCCTCTCTCTGATATGCTTACGGTGAGTGGCATCTAGTACTATCAAAACAGGGTTATGTAATCACAACTAAGTACTGCCCCATGCAAATTTCCACCTTTTTTTTGTTGTTGTTGTTGTTGTTTCATACTTTTGTTTGTACATTCGATGACAGCCACACCATGGGATGATGACAACTTCTAGATGAGGCTACCTCACTACAAAAATGTAGCCTCTCTCTGATGTCACACATCCGACTAGTTGCGATAACGTACCCCCATTCCTTTTGATAGTTTGATGTGGGATGATAGTCATCAAAATATCTGAGAGAGAGCCACATTATTGCAGCTAACATCGGACTATCAAATGAGAGTTCTGTTGTCACAACTAGGATTGCCCTAACATATCTTTCAGACAAAGATTCACACTAGACAAGGCCTTTTGTGGGGAGAGCTATGTAACTTATTGGAAGTGACTAGCCGTATGGGTCCGTACGGCTAGTCTGGTAGGCTAAACGTACGGACCCGTAAGGCTAGCCAGTCCTCACTGGACAGGCTAGCCGTACAGGAGTTTTTCAACCAATCAGAATACAGAACGGGAATGAATAATAAATGTTATGTTTCTATTCGCGTACTTCGATGTTTTTCCGTTCTGTCTGTATATGGCTTAAAAGAATATAAAATATATATAGTACAAAAGTTTAAGATTATTACCGGCCGACAAAAGCGTAAAAATGCATCTTCCTTGATAAAAAACAAAAATTATTTGCTGGGCAATCAAATTGTCGAAATGTCGCAATGAACATTGACCCTGAGTCCCTGCATCGAATAATTTTTAAATACAATCTTCTACAAAACTCTTTTTAATGGAGATTTACAATGTTATTATTTTTGTGGGAAAAGGCTAGAAAGAAGGAAATTTAAATTTCGTTTGCGTTGGAACATTTCATAAATTACACATTTCAAATGACCCTTTGTTTGTAGTTTAAAATCGAAATATGAAAAAATTCAAATAACCAAAATCTGCAAGTCGGAAAAGCAATTCATTGCCTGTATGACTGTGTTAATGGGAAAAACTAACGTCTTTGATTGAAATTGATACGACAATCTTCAAATAAGGAAACAGAAAGAATGCTTAATTTTTTACCTTATTTTTCAGCGCTTGTCTTTAGTGAATTTTTACAACCACGAATATTCTTTGTGTATCGGAAAACTTCCGTAACACGTTGAAATTTTTCCGGGCACGTTTACAGGTTTACATCCGTTCTATAACATTTGGTGAAATAAGTAAATCCTATTATAAGTTCCCAACACGTTTGCACATTAGACAATATTTTCAACGGAAATGACAAACTGGGATGTCTAATATTGGGGTGAAAATCTACTTTTGGCCTCTAATTAATAACAATTAATTGCCGATTGGGCTTTCAAAATCATGAAATGATGTTGGCTTCATTCCAAAACAGTGTGAAAAA
This sequence comes from Fragum whitleyi, assembly GCA_948146395.1. NCBI lineage: Eukaryota > Metazoa > Mollusca > Bivalvia > Cardiida > Cardiidae > Fragum > Fragum whitleyi. The sequence continues at coordinate 55,881,350 of OX411548.1, read as the reverse complement.
TAAACTTGGAAAACGTGACATAAAATACAGTAGTTAATTAGGTCGATGATTGCAAAAAAACTTAGATAACAGACCATTTTACCATCATAATTGTTGTTACAGGCACTTACTATTGTTTTATGATTATTTTTCTTTTTTCTAAACGCATAATAAAAGATAAATAATCATTGAACAATCGATAGGTGAACCCGAAGATGGCATGTAATCGGAAATCCAATACAGTATTCTGATTGGTTGAAAAACTGCCCTATGGCTAGCCTATCCAGTGAGGACACGCTAGCCGTACAGGTCCGTACGTTTATCCTACAAGACTAGTCGTACGGACCCGTACGGCTAGCCACTCCATAATTTTAAGGGGCATTTGCTGTGGACATCCAACAAACCAAATCATCCAAGTAACTTTCTCTGGATGAAGGCAATTAGTATCCGAAATATGGCCATCCGAAATGTTGGTCAAATTCTGCTCGACCAAGAACTCATGTTAAATATACCATGTATGGTATACACCGGGTTTTCTTCCTTTTCGTACAGCATAAAATGGCATTCTGACAATAGGGGCGGATTGTAGGAGCTTCCTAATCAAGGAAAATACAATCATCTGAAAGTGCCTTCCAATAACAATCAGAAATGTTGCGATTTAGCAAGTATCGAACGAACAAAACCGAAAACCATTCCAAAAAAATCCTACTACTTCCTTTTCCGGTATCGCCATACACTAGAGGTGGGGAGTCTTGAAACTTTCTCTTTGTGGAGACAATTCTGACAGTTTTATCGGGCTAAAATTAAAAAATGAATTTCTAATGACTTCTCCAACCTTCTCTCTCCCTTTACAGTGAATTTGAGTCAGTGATGAATTATTGAGCTGAAACTATCGATGGATTCTATCAGGGCTTCAGCTGTCGCTAGTGAACATAACCCAATTTCCGACTAAATATCAAGCGCCAGTAAAACGACATTCAACGATTGTTTCCTCTTCAGCCCAAATAACATTTTGTTTCGAAATTGCTTGGTCCAACTCTGGTCCGTCCAGGGCGCTTGTGAGACTAAATATACCATTTAGCCTGGGACCCCACTGTATCGAACTACTAAGCACTAAGTGATAAATGCAATGATAATAATTGATCTTGCCTTGTCTTCCCACAAAGCACAAAATAGTAGTCGCAACACAATTATTTGGCACAAGAATGCTAACAGCAGGCATCCATATCAAAATTAGTGAATTGTGAAGTCACACCATTGTGTCAATGTATTATGAGAAGTAATGTCAAAACTTATGATACAGAGACCCACTAAGACCAAGATGATTGAATTTAAATAGAATGCAATGTTTTTTAGGGATAACGATCGTTCTTTTTCAGGCAATAATGATTTTCCATCACTTTTAAAATCTTTTTTGCTACCACTAGTTCTGAAATTTCTACAAGAACAATTTTACAATGATGTTTGTGAATGATGACAAAAACATATCATCATTCTAATATTTATTAACATTAAAGGCATTTTAAGTTTCTGGTGGCCTGGTAATTTATGTAAACGCTGGAAAGGTAGCATTTGGATGTAAATATCCCAAAATCTGTTAATAGATCGATACAGTGGATAGATCGATACAATGAGGTTTGAGTATAATACCAGATTCTGGGCAAAACAGTGTCCTGTCAACTCGGCCTGTTAAAAACTCGGCCCGCGTAGAACTCGGCCTGTGTAAAACTCGTCCCGTCAAGTCGGCCTGTTTATAAATTATATAGTGTTTAGCCTAGTAAACGAGTATATAAGCACACTTGTGAGATAGTAAATAAATGTGTACAATGTATCCTGGAGTACTCAGTTCTTGATAGACTTTGGTTATCTCCCTTACATTATCGTGGAGAGAGCGAGCATGTGCCTTTTTAGCTTATTTGAGCACAAAGTGCTCAAGGTGAGCTATTGGGATCGTAGAATGTCCCTTGCAGGGGTGTGGAAATACAAGTTTTCTCCACTTGTCCCTGGACAAGTAAAAGCAAATTTTCTTCTTGTCCAGGATCAAAATGAACTTGTCCGCTAAAAAGTAATTAGAAAAATTTGAAAAAAACATTGCCTTTTGATGAAGAAAATGCTGGTATCCAGCATTTTCTTCATTAAAAACAATGTTTTCTACCCTATGATATGAACAGTAGGATGATTTCTCTCTTAATTATTTGAAGTAACATTCAAAGATTTGCCCTGGTATTTACTTGTCCTTGGACAAGTGGCTTAGAAAAATTTACGTGTCCTCAAGTACAAAAGCCCGAGTCGGACAAGTCGGGCATGGGAATTCCACACCCCTGCCTTGTCAGTCGTGCGTCATCCGTTGTCCCTCGACCACAATTTCTTTAAACATCTCCTACACCAGTGGGCCAAACTTGATTAAACTTGGCAGGGATGTTCCTTGGGTCAAGCTCTACCAAAGTTCTTCAAATAAATGAAATCCACCCCTAACTTTCCCTTTACCCTTAACAAAAAGGGTGAAAATATGAAAATCTTTAAAAATCTTCTTCTCTGAAACCAGAAGGCAGACAGCTTTCATATTTGGTATGTAGCATCATCTAGTGGACCTCTACCAAGTTTATTCATATCAAGACCCTGGGGTCATATTTGGGCTTTGCCCGGGCCCAACCCTTTTTACATAGAATCAAAGAACGAAAATCTTTAAAAAAATCTTTTTCTGTAACCAGAAGGCAGACAGCTTTAATATTTGGTGTGTAGCATCACCTAGTGGACCTCTACCAAGTTTGTTCATATCAAGACCCTGGGGTCATATTTGGGCTTTGCACAGGTGCATCCCTTTATCTCTTATGAGCATGAAGGGTAAAAAAATGAAAATCTACAAAAATCTTCTATGAAACCAGAAGGCAGACAGCTTTCATATTTGGTTTGTAGCATCATCTAGTGGACCTTTACCAAGTTTGTTCATTTCAAGACCCTGGGGTCATATTTGGGCTTTGCCCGGGCTTAACCCTTTTTACATGGAATCAAAGAGCAAAAATCTTTTAAAATCTTCTTTAATCGAAACCAGATGGCAGACAGCTTTAATATTTGGTATGTAGCATCACCTAGTGGGCCTCTACCAAGTTTGTTCATATCAAGACCCTGGGGTCATATTTGGGCTTTGCACAGGTGCATCCCTTTATCTCTTATGAGCACGAAGGGTAAAAAAATGAAAATCTTCAAAAATCTTCTTCTATGAAACCAGAAGGCAGACAGCTTTCATATTTGGTATATAGCATCATCTTATGGACCTCTTCCAAGTTTGTTCATATCAAGACCCTTGGGTCACATTTGGACTCCACCCGGGTGCATCCCTTTCTACATAGAATCAAAGAGCAAAAAGGCATATCTGTCTTGCTCTTCGCTGAAAGCGATCCATGGTATTGAGCTTAGGCAATTATCTTCTTTTTGACATCTGCCTATCTAATTAATGTGATGTCCCAGGGGTCAAGGAGACTCAGGTGAGCGATCTCGGACCATCTTGGTCCTCTTGTTTATTATATCATTTTTTGCTTTAATCATTAAGCCACAAAATGTAATATTAAAAGTTCCAATGTGTCGTTTGTGCTATTAAAATTAAACATCTACGAAGCTTACGTAAAAAGTAACTTACAAAAGGGGCATACCCATATTCTTGATAGTAAATATAAATTACGTAATTTGAGCAAGTCTGATTGGATGAAAACTTAATCCACTGTGCCGCTATCGGGAATCATTGTAGTTGAAAAATTATTTGATAAATTAATATAGAAGAAGCGTTTGAATAATTTATTTTTTGCCATTTATAAGCATCGAGGAAAACCCAATTGAAAACAAGGTCAAAACAAAATATGACATGCCCATGATAAATCGTAATTTAATATTTCACATAAAATTGAGGAAAGTTTTTTTTTCATCAAAGATGTTTTTTCTGTATTTTAACTGACCACTTTAATAAAAAAAATAAAATTATTAATTTCATTTCATGATTTTACTATTTGTTTTCATCGCCGGTTGAAAATGAAATTCAAACCAGAAGCAAATTTTGCAGATAACACATATTCCCCTTTTTGGGCCTCAATAAATATAACTTTTTGTCAGGAATTTTCTGGGAGCTGGTTGACCTCATTTTTGTAAAAGGTGCCTCTACCAATATTGACATGTCGTTTTAAATATGAATGAAGGATGAAATAGAAAAAGCATTTTTAGCACAGAGGTAAAAAGAAATTAGTGAAAAACTTATAGTACAGGGGTAAGTCAGTGTTCCCACTGCTTTTTCAATCTGGGGGTAAAAATGGACATTTTACAGTGTGCATGTACTCCCTCTATATAACACAAAAAAGGCTTGTTGCAAAAATTAGGGGGTACAAGCTTCAATTTAGGGGTAAATCACCCCCATTTGGGGGTTTTTGGGAACACTGTAAGTGTTTAAATGCGTAGTATTATCCTTTATCTATTGCATATGTTTCATGCAAAAAAGGCCAATTCAGATTGGATAAATGCAGTTGACTCATTTATATTGAAATCTAGGCCAGTGACGTCAAATTTCGCAGAAATCTCGTGAGAAATTAAACTATCGAGAACGTGGGTATGTTGAGAACTCAATATGCGACGAGGTTCAAATTTACAATTGATGAAAAAAATAATTTGAAAAAAAATTTGAATAAAAGGTGAATTTAGTATTTAGTTACATCTATTTTATCTTATTTTTACACAAATGCCATATAATAGTAAAATAAGATTATTTTCATTATTATTAAAAACCTTTTTAAGGCATGAGTATTAATCTAAAAAAAAGCACATAAGGTCCCCAAAATATTTAAACTGCATCGTCATACATGTACCTATATTATATACAAACAGGCCGAGTTGACGGGCCGAGTTAATCACAGGCCGAGATGACTGTGAACCGGCCAAAACAATTATCAATCTCGTAAAATAAATCATTATCTTTCACCAACCTGCGTCGTTTAATGTTAACACCGAGAATACAGCTTCCAATCGTTCGAAGTTTTGCCACTTCACTCGATTTTGAAGGATTCAGCCATCATCATTGTCACATGATCCACAAAATTACTCTTTAAAAACCAGCGATTTGATTGGACCACAAAGTGCACCTGAATAACGGCTCAGTAAAACTCGGCCCTCTTCATAGAATTGCGCTACTATCGATCACTACACTTTTGCCCTTTTACCAATGGAGCTTGTTCCATATCACTCCCAAATGGCTGATCCTAGTGTTATTATGCTCCCCAAAGGGAGAGCATAATAGCCGCCGCTTTGTCTGTCCGTACGTCCGTAATTCCGTCCGTCCGTCCGTCCCCCCATCTATTTCTCCATAACCCCTGGGCCAAATTAAATGAAACTTACCATGTGAACTCCCTATGTTATAGTGATGATGCATCTGTGATGGTTTTTGGATTTGAGGCCTCGTCACGGGAAAAGGGGACTTCGGGTAAAAAACAGTTTTTCCCAAATTTCTCCTGGTCTAACAGTCAGAATTTAGTGAAATTTCATATTTGTGTAGCAAATCAGATGCCCTTAACTATAAACAATTTGAAATTAACATAAAAAAAATATATCATGGAAAAAGGGGGCTTAATGTTTGTTACCTTTACGTAAGCGCATAAATTACAGTTATTCTTTCATTTCTCCTAGTCTTATGCTCAGAATTTGATGAAATTTCACATTTGAGTAGCAAATCAGGTGCTCTTTAACCTAAACTATTTGAAATTTCTGTCTTGAAATATGTCATGCAAAAAGGGGGTTTAATGTTTGTTACCTTTATGTTAGCTGTATAAGATAACAGCTTATTTGAGTCTTTGAAATCTGACCACAGAGCATATCTCCTAAAGTATAATAGCTATCAACTTGAAACTTTATGGGTGGATAGACCTTATGGAGGAGAAGTGCAGTGCACAAGAACTACAACTCTTGCTTGCATAATTTTGGAGTTATTGCCCTTCGTTATTTTTGATACTTAGATTATGTCTAGAGCATATCTCCTAAAGTAAAATAGCTATCAACTTGAAACTTTATGGGTGGAAAGATCTCATGGAGGAGAAGTGCTATGCACAAGGACTACAACTCTTGCTTGCATAATTTTGGAGTTACCGTCCTTTGTTATTTTTGATACTTAGATTATATCTGGAGCATATCTCCTACAGTATAATAGCTATCAACTTGAAACTTTATGGGTGGATAGACCTTATGGAGGAGAAGTGCAGTGCACAAGAACTACAACTCTTACTTGCATAATTTTGCAGTTATTGCCCTTTGTTATTTTTGATACTTAGATTTTGTCTGGAGCATATCTCCTAAAGTATGATAGCTATCAACTTGTAACTTTATGGGTGGATAGATCTTATGAAGGAGAAGTGCAATACACCAGAACTATAACTCTTGCTTGCATAATTTTGGAGTTATTGCCCTTTGTTATTTTTTAAATACATTTAATAGGAGGTAAATCTCTGACAGTACAAAAGAATCTTTAATTTATTAGGCTTCAGTTTACTATCAAGCTTTTGTGGCGGGGGATGTCCATGTCCAACATGGCTCTTGTTTTTGTGACAATGCCTTATTCGGGGAGCATAATCCGTCTGACGGCTCTTGTTTACTTCTGACGCCAGTGAAGTGAATAAGGGTAGGGGGGGAATTGTGCTGAACATGGTACTCAAACCCGTGATCCCTGGAACATTAGCATGGCGCTCTGCCAACTGAGCTTACAGGGCACCTGCTCATGAGTCTTCACCACTGTTCATCACCACATGTCGTTGGTTAGAAAGCCATTTTGTAGGCTGCAGCAATTGTATAAGTGAAGTAAATTATAATAGGTCACTATATTGGAGCATAATGGGAAGGATGGTGGTCAGGTAGACCCAGTTTATCGTAGAAAGATCAAGTTGTGATCAGGTAAAGGTTGATGTGATGAAGTAGACATTGGAATGGAGGTCTGCCAGGTTGTTATTGCAAAAGGCCTGAAAAAGGGTGATGAATACTTGTGTAGGGTTTGGATGCAAATCGAAAAATTTACAGAAGTCATGTATTTGCTTTCATGATCAGTTTTGTTCATCATTTTTGGAAATAAAGTCGATGGTATCAACAGTGGCAACATAGCATTATTGAGAGAAAAGTCTCAAAGCAAAATGAAATTTAGTGAAGGATTTGGTAAAATTTCAAAATTTTGGATTATCTTGTGTTGCAAGAACCTGTTTCTCAATCAATGTAAAACGGATTGATTTAAACTAGTTTAAAAACCAGGTTATCTAGGCTACAGTATGATATTAATATAAGTGGGTTTCATGAATATGTAAAAATATTGTATATCTCACATTATCATATTTTCCTCTCCAGATGTATTCGGCGAGAGCTAAGATCGTGAAGCCACCAGGCGAGAAACCTGATGAGTTTGAATCATCCATATCACAGGTAAATTTATTGATACACTAAAGGAATGAAGAGTTTGTGATACTTAAAGACACCTTTGTATCTTTTGAAGAGGTTCATATTTTTTATGAATCTCTTATAAAATATGAAGGAGACATTTGAAATAGTCAACAAGCATAATCAATCAATTACTTATGATCTACTTGTTCTATTGGTTTGACCAACAGCAGTTTTGACCCATAAAAGTTCACAGTCAAGGGGTCAATGACTCCTGATATTGAAAAGCTAGAACATGGCCTGAATGAAATTGTCAGCCAGGACTCTTAAAGCTATCAATTGAGTCCGTAGGGCTCTCTTGAAGAACTGAAAACCTGGATTTTGTGCAAATTATCTCCCTTTTTCATTTTATGAAGTGATTTCATTGAGGCGTTGTGTCCATGAATATAGTGTTATTGAGGAGAAATTGTATGCAAAAGGTGAAATCTGAGGGAGGAGCCTGAGGATTTTGATTTTCAAATAACTCCTCCTCCATCAGACTTTATTCATGGACACATGAACGTGAAATGAAATTAATTTCCTTAAATAAAGACAAAGTAGTTTTCAGTTAATACATTAAATATTATATGAATAACAGGAGTCAGTTGAATCACTGAAAAATATTTTGAATTCTTTTGATATACACAGACATAAATGATTGGAGTTTCATGAATGCCAATGCTTACGACTTCAGAATTACCTGTTGATTGATAAGCGGTACAGCTTCTTCAATGGAGAAAATAAATCACTGACTGATTAATGATTGGATGTACAACTCATAATCAGGCATGGAAACCAATCACCCTTTCATTCAAAATAACATTCACGGAATGGTCATTATCTTGCTACGTTTATCAATAATTCTTTACGTGCTTGCACATCTGGCCTATAAACCTGTATGTGAATTGATGCATTTCTATGTGAATTACGTACTATAGTATGTAATTGGGCACCCTGCGGAGCATATTTCTCATGGAGGAGAAGTGTAGTGCAAAAGAACTACAACTTGCATAATTTTGGAGTTAATTTTGTCCTTTGATTTAGGCTTCAGTTTACTATCAAGCCTCAATGGTTGGGGATTGGCATACTCTTGTTGGAGCCTCAGTCAGGACCCGTGGACACTGTTAGTGGCAAAGCTTGAGCTTAACATTGTCTTTTTTCAGGCTCTCCTGGAGTTGGAGATGAACAGTGACTTGAAGGCCCAACTAAGAGAGCTCTATATTACGGCAGCTAAAGTAAGTACTGTAGGTCTAAATATGAAGGGGGTAAAATACTTTCTTGAATAATGATTTAATAGCTCACCTGAGCACAAAGTGCTCAAGGTGAGCTATTGTGATCGTACAATGTCCGGCGTCCGTCATGCTTTGTCTGATTTCTGAAAATAGGAAAATCTTCAAAAATCTTCTTCTCTGAAACCAGAAGGCAGACAGCTTTCATATTTGGTATGTAGCATCATCTAGTGGACCTCTACCAAGTTTGTTCATATCAAGACCCTGGGATCATATTTGAGCTCCACCCTGGTGCAACCCTTTTTACATAGAATCAAAGAGCGAAAATCTTCAAAAATCTTCTCTATAACAAGAAGGCAGACAGCTTTTATATTTGGTTTGTAGCATCATCTACTGGACCTCTACTGAGTTTGTTCATATCAAGAAACTGGGGTCATATTTGGGCTTCACCCGGGCACATCCCTTTAAGATCATCTGAGAAAGGTGGGTAAAAGAAGGAAGATCTTCAGAAATCTTCTTCTCTGAAACCAGAAGGCAGACAGCTTTCATATTTGGTATGAAGTATCATCTAGTGAACCTCTAACAAGTTTGTTCATATTAAGACCCTGGGGTCATATTTGGGTTTTCACACGGGTGCATCCCTTTAAGCTCACCTGAGCACGATGGGTGAAAAAAAGATAATCTTCAGAAATCTTCTTCTCGGAAACCAGAAGGCAGACAGCTTTCATAGTATGTATGTAGCATCATTTAGTGGACCTCTACCAAGTTTGTTCATATCAAGACCCTGGGGTCACTTTTGGGCTCCTTTTGGGTGCATTCCTTTTACATCAAAGAGCGAAAAGGCATATCCTTCTTGCTCTTGGCTGAAAATATTCCAGGGTATTGATCTTATGTAGATATTATCTCTTTGTTGAAATCTGCTTATTTAATTTATGTGATGTCCCAGGGGTCAAAGGGACTCGGGTTAGCGATCTAGGACCATCATGGTCCTCTTGTTTTCATAAGTTATGATTTAATCTCATGAAGCAATGTGGAAGAATTTCTCCATTATTAGGCATATTTCTGACAGGATTACTTTGCACATAAGCCTTAAAATGAGCTGCAAACTGTAAATTGTTTTCATTGAGGAATAAAGGCAATTTTTCAGCCGATCAGTAGGCATGAAAATTGATGGGAACCAATAATATTAAATCATCACAAACTTAGCTTACTGAGCCCAGCTTGGTAAGCTAGTGTTCATTTCCATTCAATTAAAGGTTTTTTCTGAATTAAAAGGCTGAATAAAATGTTGCTAACACTAAAGACCAGTGATGATTTTTGCCATATACTTACTGTAATGAAATAAAAAAAACCTATTCCTCTGATTTGTTTTTACAGAGATATTAAAAGTAACTAACTTCTTTCTTTCTTTACTCTATAGGAGATAGATGTTGCTGGTAAAAAAGCCATTGTTATTTTTGTGCCAGTGCCACAGTTAAGGAATTACCAAAAGATCCAAACCCGTCTTGTCAGAGAGTTGGAGAAGAAATTTAGTGGTAAACATGTGGTATTTATTGCACAAGTGAGTACTGGTATAGTTTAAAATTGTTATTGAAAAACAATGTTTTCTGTAAATTTAACTTTTCTTTTATTTGTGTGTGTGGACAAGTTAATTTCTCTCTCAGATGAGTTAAGGAAACTTCCACACCCCTGAATGATTAGTAGTACCCCTGATTTTGATGCCAAGTTTCTCAGTAGTCTTTTTATGACTACAATATCTACCAAACTCACCTGCCCAAGAAAAAATTTTTTTAAGCATGATAATTACTCTTAAAATGTCAATTTTCTATTTGTTTAAAAATAGTCGTGGCTTAAACTGGAAAAGCATACAATAGACTGGTCAAATTGCATCTCATGATGGTGGTATATAATCATGTTCAATGTAAAAGTAAAATTAACCCTGTAACTTTAAAATCTGTTGACAACTTGGTTTTGTAAAGTGATTATGTACAAGGTCACTATTGAGAAGGATCTTTATTTACCAAACACCGATGAATATTATATTGTATTGTTACCTACAGAGAACTAAGTTTTGACTAATGAATTTCTTTTTTTCAGAGAAGAATTTTGGCAAAACCAACAAGAAAAACAAAAAATAAACTGAAACAGAAAAGACCCAGAAGGTAATCTAACATGCCACTAGGAATATAAACTGGAGCAAATACTTCATGTATATTGTAAATTGATTCTGTATTGCTGTTTAAGGTAGTAGACCTGTAATAGATCTGCAACATTTCAGCAGTAATGAACTATTACAGTGTTAACCAAGGTTTCCTAATGATTTTCATTAGGAAACCTTGGTTAACATTGTGAAAGATCATAAATTCTGAAATATTGCGGGTCCACTACTACCTTAAAACTGTAAGGTTTGAAAACACTAGGAAGTAAAGCTCTGTAGACATTTCATTTGAAAATTAATTACACAAATATTATATACAAAAATTAACAGGAGGTGTTCACTTAGGTCAGTTGTATTCAGGATGCAAAAATGCTTGCAAACATTTGAAAATTGTAACCACTTTCATCGTGTTTAAACTTGCAAAGCAGGGTACAATTTACACAATTGTTTGGTGAACACTTTCATCTTCAACTAGGTTGACCTTTGTTCATACCTCTTGCCAAATATTCTGGGTTCAACATGGCAAAAATTAACAAAGTAGAAAAAAAATGGGTATTGACCTCAGTGGAACTGTTTAGTATTTGGTTTAAACATAATGATGAACAATTTACAAGCATATACCTGACTTTTTATGGAGACCAATCAATGTTCTGAACAGTTATACCAAATACTGCACTCGCAGTTGGTAGCGTGTCGGACTGTCAATCTAGAGGTCCCAGGTTCCAACCCTGACAGCGGCACTCATTCTTTCCGAATATTTGTCTCTCACCAATGGGTTGATAATCGTAGACCTATGTGAGCTAGTAGCTGGAGGCTATGAAAGGGTGTGATGGTTGTTTTGGTGAGAGAAATACCAGGAATCCATTGTTGGGTGCTCCAGCCGCCGCGATATAACTGAAATATGTTGAATGTGGCGTTAAACTCCATTCAATCAATCAATCAAAATACTGCAGTGCACTGCCAGTTTAATATCCACAAAGTAGAGGGGGTAAATTGGTTTCATTATGTCTGTTTGTCTCCCATAGACCTTTTTCTATACTCTTAACCTGTGAACCAAGTGTTTTAAGGTCATGAAACTTAGTACAATTGTTGCCCCTGACCTTAGGAAGTGTCCCATTGTTTGGTTTCACAATGGTCAAGGTCACAATTGAACTTTGTCTAAAAAACAGTTTTGGGACCAGAACTGAAGAAGCAACCAATCAACCTTTTATTATGAAACTTTACACAATTGTTGCTTATGACTAAAGGCCCCAATGTTGCAGACACTTTGCTAGGACAAAATTTCTGATAACCCTAAATTAATGGCATACAAGTGGTGTTCACTTAGATCAGCTGTATTCGGGATGCTAAAAAGCTTGCAAACATTGAAAAACTGTACCCACTTTCCTCATGTTTACACTTGCAAAGCGGGGTACAATTTACACAATTGTAAGGTGAACACTTTCATCTTGAACTAGGTTGACTTTTGTTCTTACCTCTTGCCAGATATTCTGGGTTCAACATGACAAAAATTAACTAAAAATTAGAAAAAAAAGTGAATATTGACCTCTGTGTAACTTGTTTTAGTCTTTGGTTTAACCTTAATGATGAACAATTGACAAGCATATACCTGACTTTTTATGGAGACCAATCAATGTTCTGAAAAGTTATACCAAATACTGCTCTGCCAGTTTAATATCCACAAAGTAGAGGGGGTAAATTTGTTTCATTTATTAGCTCACCTGAGCACGAAGTGCTCATGTGAGCTATTGTGATCACCTTTCGTCCGGCGTCCGTCCGTCGGTCGTCGGTCGTCGTCCGTCGTCCGGCGTCCGTCAACAATTTCTTTAAACGACATCTCCTCCTAAACTACTGGGCCAATTAACTCCAAATTTTACAGAAATGTTGCTTGGGTGGTCCCCTTCAAAAATAGCTAAAAGAATTGAAATCCATGAAAAACTCTGGTTGCTATGGCAACAAAAGGTGAAATTTTAAGAAAATCTTAAAAATTCTTCTCCTTCTCAACCAGTAGTCCTACAGACTTAAAACTTGGCATGGATGATCAGTTCATAGACCTGAATAAAAATAGCTAAAATTATAACTTTTGGGCCACCAGGTGCGGAGCACCAGGGGGGAGGGGGTAGTACTTTGGGTAAATTTTGTAATCTTTAAGTTTCTTCTTCTTCGGAACCAGGAGCCCTACAGACTTGAAAATTGGCATGGATGATCAGCATATGGACCTTAATATAAATAGCTAAAATCATGACTGTAGGTTCACCAGGTGCGGAGCATCAGGGGGGAGAGGGTAGTACTTTTGTGAAAATCTTGTAATCTTTAACCTTCTTCTTCTTCTGAACCACAAGCCCAACAGACTTGAAACTTGGCATGGAGGATCAGCTCATAGACCTTAATAAAAATAGCTAAAATAATATCTGTTGGGCTGCCAGGTGCGGAGCAACAGGGGGGGAGGGGGTAGTACTTTGGGTAAATTTTGTAATCTTTAAGTTTCTTCTTCTTCGGAACCAGGAGCCCTACAGACTTGAAAATTGGCATGGATGATCAGCATATGGACCTTTATATAAATAGCTAAAATCATGTCTGTAGATTCACCAGGTGCGGAGCATCAGGGGGGAGAGGGTAGTACTTTTGTGAAAATTTTGTAATCTTTAACCTTCTTCTTCTTCTGAACCACAAGCCCTACAGACTTGAAACTTGGCATGGAGGATCAGCTTATAGATCTTAATAAAAATAGCTAAAATAATATCTGTTGGGCTGCCAGGTGCGGAGCACCAGGGGGGAGGGGGGAGTACTTTTGTTAAAATTTTGTTATCTTTTACCTTCATCTTCTTCTGAACCAGAAGCCTGACAGATTTGAATATTGGCATGGATGATCAGCATATGAACGTTTACATAAATAGCTTAAATCATGTCTGTAGATTCACCAGGTGCGGAGCATTAGGGGGGAGAGGGTAGTACTTTTGTGAAAATTTTGCAATCTTTAACCTTCTTCTTCTTCTGAACCACAAGCCCTACAGACTTGAAACTTGGCATGGAGGATCAGCTCATAGACCTTAATGAAAATAACTAAAATAATATCTGTTGGGCTGCCAGGTGCGGAGCAACAGGGGAGAGGGGGTAGTACTTTGGGTAAATTTTGTAATGTTTAAGTTTCTTCTTCTTCGGAACCAGGAGCCCTACAGACTTGAAAATTGGCATGGATGATCAGCATATGGACCTTTATATAAATAGCTAAAATCATGTCTGTAGATTCACCAGGTGCGGAGCATCAGGGGGGGAGAGGGTAGTACTTTTGTGAAAATTTTGTAATCTTTAACCTTCTTCTTCTTCTGAACCACAAGCCCTACAGACTTGAAACTTGGCATGGAGGATCAGCTCATAGACCTTAATAAAAATAGCTAAAATAATATCTGTTGGGCTGTCAGGTGCGGAGCACCAGGGGGGAGGGGGGAGTACTTTTGTTAAAATTTTGTTATCTTTTACCTTCATCTTCTTCTGAACCAGGAGCCTGACAGATTTGAATATTGGCATGGATGATCAGCATATGAACCTTTATATAAATAGCTAAAATCATGTCTGTAGATTCACCAGGTGCGGAGCATCAGGGGGGAGAGGGTAGTACTTTTGTGAAAATTTTGTAATCTTTAACCTTCTTCTTCTTCTGAACCACAAGCCCTACAGACTTGAAAATTGGCATGGAGGATAAGCTCATAGACCTTGATAAAAATAGCTAAAATCATGACTGTAATGCCACCAGGTGCGGAGCACCAGGGGGGGGGGGGTAGTACTTTTGTGAAAATTTTGTAACTTTAACCTTCATCTTCTAATGAACCAGGAGCCCTATAGACTTCAATATTGGCATTGATGATCAGCATATGGACCTTTATATAAATTGCTTAAATCATGACTGTAGATTCACCAGGTGCGGAGCATTAGGGGGGAGGGGGTAGTACTTTGGATCAATTTTGAAATCTTTAACCTTATTCTTCTTCTGGATCAGGAACCCTACAGACTTGAAAATTGTTATGGGTGATCAATATATGGACATTAATAAAAATAGCTAAAATCAGAACTGTTGGGTCACCAGGTGCTGAGTGTCTTGGGGAGGGGGTAGTACTTTGGATCATTTTTGAAATCTTTAAACTTCTTCTAATTCTGATTGAATAAGTGAAAATCTCTTTTTTCTGTGGTTGCATGGACATACCTAGGTAATGAAGCTTTTTTCTCAGGTGAGCGACCCAGGGCCAACGGCCCTCTTGTCTTTATTTGTCAGCCATTGACCTTTTTAGCTCACCTGAGCACAAGGTGCTCAAGTGAGCTATTGTGATCACCTTTTGTCCGGCGTCCGTCCGTCGTCAGTCGTCCGTCAACAATTTCTTTAAACGACATCTCCTCCTTAACTACTAGGCCAATTTTAACCAAACTTGGCAGAAATGTTCCTTCGGTGGTCCCCTTTAAGAATTGCTAAAAGAATTGAAATCGGTGAAAAACTCTGGTTGCTATGGCAACCAAAGTTAAAAATTTAAGAAAATCTTTAAAATTCTTCTTCTTCTGAACCAGCAGCCCTACAGCCTTGAAATTTGGCATGGATGATCAGCTCATAGACCTTAATAAAAATAGCTAAAATCATATCTGTTGGGCCACCAGGTGCAGAGCACCAGGGGGGAGGGGTAGTACTTTAGGTAAATTTTGTAATCTTTAACCTTCTTCTTCTTCTGATCATGAAGGCCTACAACCTTGAAAATTGGCATGGAGGATCACCTCATAGACCTTAATAAAAATAGCTAAAATCATATCTGTAGGGCCACCAGGTGCGGAGCACCAGGGGGGAGGGGGTAGTACTTTGATGAAAATTTTGTAATCTTTAACCTTTTTCTTCTTCTGAACCAGGAGACCTTCAGATTTGAAATTTGGCATGGATGATCAGCATATGGACCTTTATAAAAATACCTGAAATCATGACTGTAGATTTACCAGGTGCGTAGCACCAGGGGGGAGAGGGTAGTACTTTTGTGAAAATTTTGTGATCTTCAACCTTCTTCTTCTTCCTAACCACAAGCCCTACAGACTTGAAAATTGGCATGGAGGATCAGCTCATAGACCTTAATATAAATAGCAAAAATCTTATTTGTAGGGCCACCAGGTGCAGAGCACCAAGGGGGAGGGGGTAGTACTTTGATGAAAATTTTGTAATCTTTAACCTTTTTCTTCTTCTGAACCAGGAGTCCTACAGATTTGAATATTGGCATGGATGATCAGCATATTGACCTTTATAAAAGTAGCTAAAATCATGACTGTAGATTCACCAGGTGCGGAGCACCAAGGGGGAGAGGGTAGTACTTTTGTGAAAATTTTGTAATCTTTAACCTTCATCTTCTGAACCACAAGCCCTACAGACTTGAAAATTGGCATGGAGGATCAGCTCATAGACATTAAAAAAATAGCTTAAATCATGACTATGAAGCCACCAGGTGCGGAGCACCAGGGGGGAGGGGGAAGTACTTTTGTGAAAATTTTGTAACTTTATTCTTCATCTTCTAATGAACCAGGAGCCCTACAGACTTCAATATTGACATGGATGATAAGCATATGGATCTAAAATAAAATAGATAAAATCATGAATGTAGAGCCACCAGATGCGGAGCATTAGGGGGCAGGGGGTAGTACTTTGGATCAATTTTGAAATCTTTAACCTTATTCTTCTCCTGGATCAGGAACCCTACAGACTTGAAAATTGTCATGGGTGATCAATATATTGACATTAATTAAAATAGCTAAAATCATGACTGTAGGGTCACCAGGTGCTGAGTGTCCTGGGGAGGGGGTAGTACTTTGGATCATTTTTGAAATCTTTAAATTTCTTCTAGTGAGCCAGGAGTCCTACAGACTTGAAAATCGGTATGGATGATCAGCATATGGACATATTAGCTAAAATCATGACTGTAGATTCACCAGGTGCAGAGCATCTTGGGGGAGGGGGGAGTACTTTGTTGAGAATTTTGAATCCCTACAGCCTTTATATTTGACATGGATTGATCAACTCATTAAAGAAAACTTTAAAAGTCTCAGACTCAGCCTGTACTTCTGGCATAGATTAGCTGATCACAGACCTTTTATGGAAAAAGCTTAAATAGATAATGTCCAGGGGAGGAGCAGAGGGGGAGGGAATGATTATTTCAAATGTTATCTGATTGAATAAGTGAAAATCTCTTTTTCTGTGGTTGCATGGACATACCTAGGTAATGAAGCTTTTTTCTCAGGTGAGCGACCCAGGGCCAACGGCCCTCTTGTTTTCTATAATCTAAACCCTTGAACCAAGTGGTTTAAAGTCATGAAACTGTACTGTACCCTGTGAAACTGTACCCTGACCTTAGGAAGTGTCCTATTGTTTGGTTTCACAATGGTCAAGGTCACAATTGAACTTAGTCTAAAAAACAGTTTAAGGACTACCGTATAACTGAAGAAGCAAATAATCAACCTTTTATTATGAAGCTTTACATAATTGATTCTTATGACTAAAGGCCCGTGTTTTGCGGACACTGTGGCGTCTGGGGTTAAAGGGGTTGTTTTAGGACAAAATTTCTGATAACCCTAAATTAATGTTTCTGTGTGTGTGTATACTGGAATCCGCCAGTCCATCTGGTTTTGTCTTCATTCCTTGTACAAAAATCTAACAATTTTGTTTTGAAACTTAATACATACATTGATTGAACGTTGAAATTTTGCATATTTGACACTATGATAAACAGAAAATGTGAAAACTTGTGCGTCTGTCTTTCCCAATGTTGAACAGAACTGGATGTATTCATTGCAACAAGTTAATTGTAACTTACTTGAATTTCGCAATGAGACAATTAGAATGAGTCCCCAAACATAATATTGAAAGCAGTATTCTTTGTTTTTAGCTCCACTGGCCAAAGGCCAGCGAGCTATTGTCATGGCGGTGTGTAGGTCGTGCATCCGTGCGTGCGTAAACTTTTTCTTTAAACATCTTCTCCTCCAAAACCAATGGGCGGATTTTGATGAAACTTGGTTGAAATGTTCCTTGGGTGACCCTCTTCCAAAATTGTCAAAGAAATTATGATTGACCCCCAAATAAGGGGGTGGCATGGCGTGGCATTTTTTCACTTTGAAATCTTAAAAAATCTTCTCCTCCCAAACCATTGGGCAAATTTCAATGAAACTTGGCATGGATGTTCCTTGGGTGACCCTTTACCTAAATTGTTCAAGAAATTTTGATTGACCCCCAAATATGGGTGTGGCAGGGGGTGGCTTATTTTGAGCCCAAAATCTTTGAATGACATCTCCTGAACCACTGGGCCGATTTCAACTAAACTTTACTAGAAAGTTCCTTGGGAAACCCTTTTCAAAAATTGGTCCTGAAATTTTGATTGGCCAACAAATATGGGCGTGGCAGGGTGGGGCTTATTTGAGCCTGAAATCTTTGAACAACATTTCCTCCTGAACCATTGGGCTGATTTCAATGAAACTTTACCAGAATGTTCCTTGGGAGACCCTTTCTAAAAGTCGCTCTCAAAATTTTGATTGGCACATAAATATGGGTGTGGCAGGGTGGGGCTTTTTTTGAGCCCGAATTCTTTGAAGGACATCTCCTGAATCACTGGGCTGATTTCAATGAAATTTTACCAGAATGTTCCTTCTGTGACCCTTTTCAAATTGTATGCGAAATATTAATTAGCCCATCAATATTGGCATGTCAGGGTGTGGCTTATTTTGAGCCCGAAATCTTTGAACTACATCTCCTGATGAAGGTTCCGCCGATTTCAATGAAACTTGGGAATTTTGGTGCAATGTCAGCCATACCCAGTTAATTAATATAAAATAGGTCTTAAGAGATTTCAAAGTGTTGTTTTCATTCAAAGAAAGATTCATTTAATGCAAGTCTAATGATGTTAAAGCCAGTGGAGCGATTCAGGCCCTCTTGGGCCTCTTGTACTTGTAACTACAATCCAATTTACACTGCATCTTGTGCTGTTCATAGCAAAGCTTTAGTGGTGATTGTTGTAAAGCTTGGAAGACAGTATAGACTAACCTTACCCTGTACAGATGTTGAATGCCAAACTGATATGTCTGCTTAGCCTGCTTTCTTACTGCATATAGTTCATGATAAATTATCAATGGTATTACCTGTTGTGATGAACAACAGACAAGCATGTATCTGACTTGTTTTGGAGATAAACATTTCTGAATAGGGATACCCAATAAAATAATTTACTCTATTGTGCAATGAAGCCTGTATTGACCTGAAATCACATACTCGATATGAAGTGATATCAAACAATCTTTTAAGAAATAATTTGCGTTCTCAAACAGTATTTTTTGAGAAAAAAAAATGTGTTCTAAAACAGTATTTTTAGAAAAAAAAAATGTGCTCTTAAATAGTAGTTTTAGAAAAGAAAAGTGTTTTAAAACAGTTTAGAAAAAAAAGCATTTTGGGGATCGTAACCAGCAACATTTTCATGCGAGTTTCTTTGATTTTGAGGATGTCATGAAACCCAAACAATGAAAATTGATTACATGATAAATGAAATAGTATGTTACTGTCTTAAAGTATAAATGTACTCTCGACTGCGAGAACTTACCATTACTCATCAAAGCCTCTTACGAGGTAAATTCTTTCAAGCTCAACTAGAAAATGTTGATATTTTAAGACACTTATTTTTCTGGGATCTGATAGCTTTTGGTCGATTTTAGTCACAGTTTTGTCACAAAATTGAAAAAAACTGTCTAATAGTTGTTTAAAACGTGTTTGGCTTTGGACCAGTCCAAGGGTGTGGAATTGTTTAGTCTTTGGTTTAACCTTAATGATGAACAATCGACAAGCATATACCTGACTTGTAATGGAGACAAATCGATGTTCTGAACAGTCATACCAAATACTGCTCTTCCAAATAATGCCGCTGGACCAGTCTATAAGTTTGAAAACTCCAGGGTTTGATACTAACTTCTATTTGTAAGGAGTCCGGCAGACTCCTAACCAATGAAATCAAGGAGTCAAGATGACAGTAAGGAGTCAAAATATTTAAAATGTGTGAAATATTGTGGAAAAGAACAAATTGCTTTTTACAAGCAATTTCTTCTTTTCCACAATATTACCTGAATATAAGAAGGTTCACTTGTAGATAAAAAGTGGATGTTTTCTTCTTCAACTTTTGTAAGGGAAAGTGAGAGAAAATGTTCTGATAATGAGTTACCGTGGATGAGGGAATTTATATTCTCAAATGATAAGATAAAGGAGTCTTTCCGACTCCTTATTCACAAAATGAGGGAGTCCTCTCTTTGGAATAAGGATTCTTGGACTCCTGGACTCCCCTTAGTGTTGAACACTATGATCAGTGAAAAGTAATCTGATATACAGACTTTTGTGTTGAATCATTTCAGTCGTACATTGACAGCTGTACATGATGCAATTTTAGAGGATCTGTGTTTCCCTGCTGAAATTGTTGGCAAGCGAATTAGGATCAAGCTTGGAGGATCACGACTTTTCAAAGTTCATCTTGAAAAAACCCAACAGACAAACATTGAGCACAAGGTGAGTGCAGGAAAACAGATTGACTTGAAATGGGTTGAATTGATTTCTCAATTTATCCCTTATCATGCTGAATGAAAACTGACCCGAAGGTCCTGAGTTCGATTCCTGGGAGCGGCTGTCTATCTTGGTTATTTCATTGGCCCACACATTCTGCGCGAGTACTGGTGAGTTTTCCAGGAAGCAGAATCGAGAGGGATTAATCTAATTGCAGGAATATGTTTTCCAATCAATGTAAAATAAAAAGGTTTAAACCAATGAAAACCAAGGCGTAATTGCATAAAAGCTAAGTCCCACCTGAAAGAACATTGTACTGGATGTGCTTATTGAAAGGGGGGGGTCTTTCCTGGTTTAAATAGGAAACCCAGTTGTTATAGACTAAGATCAGACTGCATAGGTTTGGCTTGACAAATTTAAAAAAATTCAGCAATACTTCAATATGTGATCATTATTCTATTGTACATTGAGGGAATTGGAGAATGGCAGAAATCAGAACCATGAATCTAAAACTAAGTCTACTGAACATTGCAAAGAAACAGATCTTGCCTCTCTGGGGTTTGTTGACCATTTGTATTTTGTGATCAACATATCATCTTGTTTAAAGGAATACTGAAATATTGTCTATAAAAAGGTGAATAAAGTATTGGACAGATATGAACCCTTTAGGCTTAGCTTTGGGAAAGGATTGTAGACTTAAAAAACAGTATTCAGTTCTTTCCATAAATAAAGTCCCCCGATGGTCCATAGGACTTGCATCTCATAGATTTTAGAGTGCTGGCTACTAAGTAATGAAATCTCAAAAAAGAGGTGTCCCTTAAAATTACTTCACACTTCATGAATCTTAAAGGAAAACCTGAGCATTAGATAGGTTAATAACATTGGTGGTGTGTAAAATTTCATGAAACAAATTCTAAATGGTTCAAAATAAGGGAGGGGGGGGGGGGGCATGAAAAAAACTTAAGTAGCAATCTAATGATAACTTAGCACCAACTGGTTTGCTACAATGATTTCTCCTTTCTCCTTTTTTAGCTCACCTGAGCACGAAGTGCTCAAGGTGAGCTTTTGTGGTCGTGTGATGTCCGTCGTCCGTCGTCAGTCGTCCGTCGTGCGTTGTGTGTCGTCAACATTTACCTTGTAGACACTCTAGAGGCCACATTTTTTGCCCAATCAACCTGAAATTTGGTCAGAATGATTGTCTTGATGAAATCTCTGACAAGTTCGAAATTGGGTCAATTGGGGTCAAAAATGAGGTCACGGGGTCAAATCTAAGAAAAACCTTGTAGACACTGTAGAAGCCATATTTTTTGCCAAATCAACCTGAAATTTGGTCAGAATGATTGTCTTGATAAAATCTCGGACAAGTTCAAAATTGGGTCAAGTGGGGTCAAAAATGAGGTCACGGGGTCAAATCTTAGAAAAACCTTGTAGACACTCTAGAAGCCATATTTTTTGCCCAATCAACCTGAAATTTGGTCAGAATGATTGTCTTGATGAAATCTCGGACAAGTTCAAAATTGGGTCAAATGGGGTCAAAAGTGAGGTCACAGGGTCAATTCTCAGAAAAACCTTGTAGACACTCTAGAGGCCATATTTTTTGCCCAATCAACCTGAAATTTGGTCAGTATGATCATCTTGATGAAATCTGGGACGAGTTCGAAATTGGGTCAATTGGGGTCAAAAATGAGGTCACAGGGTCAATTCTCAGAAAAACCTTGTAGACACTGTAGAGGCCATATTTTTTGCCGAATCAACCTGAAATTTGGTCAGTATGATCATCTTGATAGAATCTCCGACAAGTTCAAAATTGGGTCAATTGGGGTCAAAAATGAGGTCACGGGGTCAAATATTAGAAAAACCTTGTTGGCACTCTAGAAGCCATATTTTTTGCCAAATCAACCTGAAATTTGGTAAGAATTATTGTTTTGATGAAATCTCAGACAAGTTCGAAATTGGGTCAAGTGGGGTCAAAAATGAGGTCAAGGGGTCAAATCTTAGAAAAACCTTGTAGACGATCTAGAAGCCATATTTTTTGCCCAATCAACCTGAAATTTGGTCAGAATGATTGTCTTGATGAAATCTGGGACAAGTTCGAAATTGGGTCAATTTGGGTCAAAAATGAGGTCACAGGGTCAAATATTGGAAAAACCTTGTAAACACTCTAGAAGCCATATTTTTTGCCTGATCAACCTGAAAATTGGTCAGAATGATCATCTTGATGAAATCTATGTCAATTTTGAAATTGGGTCAAGTGGGGTCAAAAATGAGGTCATGGGGTCAAATCTTAGAAAAACCTTGTAGGCAGTGTAGAGGCATCATTTTTGCCCAATCGACCTGAAATTTGGTAAGAATTCTTCATCCTTTCTAAATCACTTTAAACTATTTTCGACAGTTCATTCAGGTGAGCGATTTAGGGCCACTATGGCCCTCTTGTTTCCTAATAAGTAAAATCATATATTGTTATAATGTATTTTGCTTCTGTATTTCAGTTGGACACATTTACAGCTGTGTACAAGAAGTTGACAGGAAAACAAGTTGTATTTGAATTTCCTGAATATTGATTGTGCTCCATTGTTTGTAAATAAATAAAGAGAAAAACAATTAATATAGAGTGTGTTTTTCACCAAATGTTGTAAATATTTTCATGCTCACAAAAAAGATTAGAAAGTATTGAATAAGATCTGCCTGTATAGACGTGTAGTCCCATTTTATCAAGAGCATTGGCTTTCAGTCCAAGAAGTCCAGGGGCCTGTTTTATTAAACATCTTACAATCATGTTTTGCTTAAGGCAAAAATTAAGTTGCGCCTTCAATTGTAACTAACATGGAATTCTGTCATGCATCATCTCATTGGAATCGTCTTAAGGAGACAATACCATTGAGATATGATCGCAAGACAACATAACAATGAATGAAACTTCAAGGTATGATTTGTGATTTTGACTTTCGATCAATTCTTTCGTAAGAAATTTAGTTAAACAAGCCCCTTTGGTCAGTTGTGGTTTTACTATTGTGATATATATTCAGGGTTTTCCCTGCCCCAATTTCTTTGAATTTGGACCCCCATTTTAGCTCACCTGAGCACAAAGTGCTCAAGGTGAGCTGTTGTGATCACTCATTGTCCGTCTGTCTGTCAACAATTTCTTAAAATATCTACTCCTAAACCACTGGGCAAATCAAGCTGAAACTTGGCAGGGATGTTCCTTGGGTGTAGCTCTTTAAAAGTTGTTAAAAGAATTTAATTTTACTAAAAATTCTGGTTGCCATGGTTACATAAAGGCCCAAAATGGCTGAAAATCTTAGAAAAATTTTCTCCCCCTAAACCACAAGGCCAATCAAGCTGAAACTTGGCAGGGATGTTCCTTGGGTGAAGCTCTTCAAAAATTCTTAAAAGAATTTCATTTATTCTAAAACTCTTGTTTCCATGGTTACCAAAAGTCTGAAGAATTACCAAAAATGGACGAAAGTCTTAGAAAAAATTCTACTCCTCCTAGATCACTAGGCCAATCAAGCTGAAACTTGGCAGGGATGATCTTTGGGTGAAGCTCTTCAAAAGTTGTTGAAAGAATTTCATTTCTTCAAAATCTAATATTTCCATGGGGGAAGAAGTACCAATCCACTAAGTTCCTTCAAAATGTTGTTAGCCTTCCTTGGCTTGTGAAGATGCTTCCTTACTTCTTAATTAAATCTGACCAAAAGTAGTATAAAATATTTTTGGTCAGATTAAACTAAGAAGTAAGGAAGCATCTTCACAAACCAAGGAAGGGTAACAACCTTTTGAAGGAACTAAAAAGTGGATTAAGATATTTGACCTCGACAGATGACCCAGATGTGTATCATTAAGATTAAGTAGTATAAAATATTTAAGAAAAATATTGACAAATCTGAATTTTACGCTACCACAGGCTACATTTGCAATGTATCTGATGGTGTTTGACTGTTTGATAAATTCTTTGTCGTCCATTAACCCAATTTCAAAGAAGTTTGTGCATCCACAATTTAACGTAGTATAGACGAACAAGTTTTAGTGAGTGATCAAAGATCAATTTACTCTGCAGAAAATTCTTGAATAAAGGAAGCGCTGTCAAAATTTGTTTATACTGCAATCTGATGTAAATTGCTGCAGATACATTTTGGTAATCCACCAATGAGTGGATTTTTAGCTCACCTGAGCATGAAGTGCTCAAGGGAGCTATTGTGATCTATCAATGTCCGGCGTCTGTCTGTCCAAGTTGTCAACAATTTCTTTAAACGATATCGCCTGCTAAACTTCTGAGTCAAAATCGACCAAACTTGGCAGAAATATTCTTTGGGTGGTCCCTTGTAAAAATTGCTAAAATGGAAAGGATCCATGCCATATCATGGGGCCTTTATGAGTCTAGTGGCCACTAATATGGCCCAAACTTCATGGAACTTGGTCAGAATTTTTGTCAGGTCTCAAAGATGAACCCTATTGAAAATGGAAAGGATCCGTGCCATATCACAGGAAAAGGGGCCTTAATGACATTTTTTGTTTACACTCTAGAAGCCACAAATAGGGTCCAATTATCATGAAACTTCGTCAGAATGTTTGTTAGGTCATGAGGATGAACTCTTTTGAAGATGGGAAGGATCCGTGCCATATCACGGGAAAGGCGGCCTTAATGACAATTTTCTTGTAAGAGCTCCAGATGCCACAAATATGGTCCAATCTTCATGAAACTTGGTCAAAATGTTTGCCAAGTCACAAGAATGAACTCTGTTGAAAATGGGAAGGATTCATGCCATATCACAGAAAAGGGAGTCTTAATGATAATTTACTTGAAATGACTCAAATATGGCCCAAACTTTGTGAAACTTGGTTTCATGTAGAAATTGCCTTTTTAGCTCACCTGAGCACATCGTGCTCAAGGTGAGCTTTTGTGATCATTGAATGTCCGTCGTGCGTCGTCCGTCGTCCGGCGTCAACAATCTTAGTGTTTACACTCTAGAGGCCACAAATATGGCCCAATCTTCATGAAACTTGGTCAGAATGTTGGCCAGGTCACAAAGATGAACCCTATCGAAAATGGGAAAGATCTATGCCATATCACAGGGAAAGGGGCCTTAAAGACAATTTTCTTGTTTACGCTCTAGAGGCCACAAATATGGCCCAATCTTCATGAGACTTGGTCAGAATGTTTGTCAGGTCACAAGGATTAACCCTATTGAAAATGGGAAGGATCCATGCCATATCACAGGAAAAGGGGCCTTAATGACAATTTTCTTGTTTACGCTCTAGAGGCCACAAATATGACCCAATCTTCATGAAACATGGTCAGAATGTTTGTCAGGTCACAAGGATAAACCCTATTGAAAATGGGAAGGATCCATGCCATATCACAGGAAAAGGGGCCTTAATGACAATTTTCTTATTTATGCTCTAGAGGCCACAAATATGACCCAATCTTCTTGAAACTTGGTCAGAATGTTTGTCAGGTCACAAGGGTTAACCCTATTGAAAATGGGAGATATGCATGCCATATCACAGGAAAAGGTGCCTTGATGACATTTATCTTGTTTACGCCTTAGAGACCACAAATATGGCCCAATCTTAATGAAACTTGGTCAGAATGTTTGTCAGGTCACAAGGATTAATCCTATTGAAAATGGGAAGGATCCATGCCATATCACAGGAAAAGGGGCCTTAATGACAATTTTCTTGTTTACGCTGTAAAGGCCATAAATATGACCCTTTCTTCTTGAAACTTGGTAAGAATGTTTGTCAGGTCACAAGGGTTAACCCTATTGAAAATGGGAGATATGCATGCCATATCACAGGAAAAAGTGCCTTGATGACATTTATCTTGTTTACACCTTAGAGACCACAAATATGGCCCAATCTTAATGAAACTTGGTCAGAATGTTTGTCAGGTCACAAGGATTAACCCTATTGAAAATGGGAAGGATCCATGCAATATCACAGGAAAAGGGGCCTTAATAACAATTTCTTGTTTACGCTCCAGAGGCCATAAATATGGCCTCATCCTCATGAAACTTTTGTCAGAATGTTGGCCAAATCACATGGATGAACCCTTTCAAAAATGAGAAGGATCTATGCAATATCATGGGAAAAGGGGCCTTCATGACAATTTTCTTGTTAACGCTCTAGAGGCCACAAAAATGGCCCAATCCTCATGAAACTTGGTCTGTATGATGGACAAGTCACAAAGATTAACCCTTTTGAAAATGGAATGGATCCATGCCATATCACAGGAATTGGGAGCCTTAATGATAATTTTCTTGTTATAACTCAAGAGGCCACAATTTTGGCCGGAACTTCTTGGCACTTGGTTTGATGTAGAAATGGTCTCCTTTATGACATCTGCCTATTTAAATGATGTGATGTCCCAGGGGTCAAAGAGAGTCAGGTGAGCGATTTAGGGCCATCATGGTCCTCTTGTTAATTGATGTGATGTCCCAGTGATCAAAGAGACTCTAGGACCATCATGGTCCTCTTGTCTCACCTTGTACTACTGAATAATTGATTGCATTTGGTCTTCTTCTCCGGGACATTTGACATTAGTAAAACATTACTTAGGTGAGCGATTTAGGACCCTCGGGATCATCGTGTTTATATGCTAGTACCTTAGTCGAGCGGTCATTATTTCTCGTGATGCCGTTGTAAGATTTTCTGACCATTTTAAAAAACTCCAGTACAGCGTTGATGATTTAATTGTATCAAAACTACGACCGAGCACCAATAATTCGACCACGCTTGGAGCGAATTGGCCAATCAGAGAACAGTATTTCAAAAGTATAAATCACAGATACAACTCCGAGCGTTGTATTTACAGATATACGATGGTATTATGTCTTGCACGTGAATCTCGACAGGTTTTGTGCGTCGCGTCATTTCAAAAAGATGACAAGCATTATAAGGGCGCTGTTTTCCAAAAGACATCTATAGCAGCAAAAATTCAAAAGATCTGCAATAAATAACGGAGACAGACAGTAATTTCAGCAAAATTACACATTTAACAGTTAAAACACAGCGGGTTTTACTTTCTTTCATTGTAAACTTGATGTTAATAAAGCGTGGTCTAAGTCAGATAGAAAATCTCGTGCCGCGGTATATATGAAATAGACACTCGCTTACGCTCGTGTCTATTTCCCATATACCACGGCTCTCGTTTTCTATCCTATACAACTCTGCCTAGGTTATATCGCGAAATTTATCAGAAATAAACTAAAAATGTTACATGATTTACATTTTGGCTCCCCTACCCCGTTTGCCCATCGTAACCCCTTTATCATGCTGTCTCGTCGTGAACACGTAGATCTTGTTATCCTGATTCGCAAAAAGTGACACAAACCTTAGGCAATGATTTTCCCCGTCGAAAGAAAACGCACTCTCTTTCTCGCATGCGATTTACTAAACTTAGAGTATGCCGAAGTCTATGATCAGGCTATGTTGCTGACCAGGATGATCCGGGTCACAATTGAATTTTCTATATTTCCATTATTTTTAGTGTTCAATTTTCAAAAATAAGATAGGAATCTGTAAACTTGTTTTGGTAGACTTCAAGACTGGGTTCGGAAGAATGAATTGAAGTCTACAATGGCGCCTAAAACACAGATGTCAAGAGATAGAAATTTTAAAAATAGCTGTACATAATGTATGCCTACTTGTGGGCTATAGAAACACAGAACAAAGTCATTGGCTGCCTAAAAACTACACTTTGAATAATCTACGCTCGATTTTGAAGACCTTTGATGCGTTTCGGGCCGAATGAATTCGACGTAAATAGCGTGCGAGGTACCCGCGACGTCTTGGTTACGCTACAATGTCACATATTTCAAAGTGATTATCAAATACTGATCAGAAATATCCTCTTTTTATAGATTAAAACCAAATTTAAATCTGTATCAAAAAGTTGAACAAGTATTGAGTTCCACCTTCAGCAACAAAAGAGCAACAATATGGCTTTTAGCGAGCTTTGATGTGGAGGGCAATGTACAGTCAATCTTGCTAAAGCGATCACGTCTTTTCAGCGACCATTTTATTACGTGACCGTTTTCAAAACCCCCCGCTTGAAATCAAAATGTCTTATATCTTAAAAAGTAGGTAGTGTTTGTCTAAAATTTATTGAAAATGAAGCCTATGTTGTGAAAACTCACCAGAATCGTCTGAATGAAACGATTCCATTGAGTTCTGACAACATAAGATTACTGAGACTCGCAATTACATGCATATTCAATAAGAAAAAAAGTATGTTTCTTATTTGTAAACAAACATGTAATAAGCGACCATTTTCTATACTCTTCAAAAAAAGTTCTTTGACACTGATTAAACATGCGATTTTTCTGAGTTCATGTAAAAACTTCGATAAATTTTGATTGAATTGTGAATAGAAGTTAGGATGTAAGAATATCGCATGTCATTGCGATAAATTACTCGACAACGTTTCTCGATAGAGACGTCAACGTCAAATAACGTAAAATCTGAATTCTCATTCAGCACGTGCAGTTCCAGATAAACTGAATAGTCCTGATAGCTCTCCATTGTGTTGTAGATGAAATGCCATTGCTTGATTGCTTTTGAAATTGAACGTCTTGGCACACTCCTGTAATGAAAACATGTCAAGCGAATTTAGGATCAACGTCATAAAGTTTTTGGTCGCCACAAAGCAGGCTCTATAAGACAAGTCATTGCAAATGACTTTGTTATTTCCAGACAGACTATCTAGTACCTCTGGCACCAATATAACATGCCTCACAGCGTTATGTATAGAGCCAGATCAGTCTGACGCTAGATGACAACGTTCGTCCAGGACGTCGAATGACGTAACGATATTTGGGATTTTTCAATCTAACTACTACGTCAAACGAATACTTAGGTCCCCAGTCTAAGTAGGATCTCTGGTGAGAAAGTGTGGAACCGGATAAGAGAGGTCAAGTTTGCCACTAGAAGACACGTGCGGCGTAACGTCCTTAATCAACGTCTCTGTTACAAATCTTTGATCATAAAACTAATTTTGTTTTAATACAGTGTGAAATTGCATTGAGTCCACCTTCATTGATTGACTTTGCTCATACATATAGATATTTATGTCGAAATTAATATCTGCATATAGATCAAATGTCAAAGAACTTTTTTTGAAGAGTATATAACGATCGCTATTTGTGGTCCCGTTAGTGGTCGCTTAATAGTTTAATTGTATATTTTGCTCGTAAATAACATTTTAAAATTGATTTGTGTGTCATGTCGCCGGGTCGTCAAGGGTCGGGAACGGCGATTCGCCCAATAATTTAACAAAAAAAAAGAGTCAAATCTCTGATTCTTTTCTTCACCAGGTCTTTTTTTACATTTTTTATGGTAGATCTCTAACTAGCAAAATTGAAAAAGGGTTGAATTATAGTTTAGTTTGGAATGACTAGATCCACTTGCCACGTGATTGCGGTGACTGGTTGACAGGACGATATATGCTCTGCGTTCATGGTGTGGAAACAGTGCTCTGCACACGTTTAACAAGGAGATCATGTTGGTCATAGATCGCTCACCTGAGTCTCTTCGCCTCCCGGGACATCACATGAATTAATTAACTTAAGCAATGTCCTCAAGGAGATAATTTCTACATAAGATCAACGCCATAAAATGTTTTCAGCAAAGACTGTAGTTGAATTGTTTCCTGCTTTGTTTCTTTGTAAAAAGGATACTCCCGGACACAGCCCTTATTTGATCATATGGACATGTAATGAAACAAAAGGACCATGATGGTCCTATATCGCTCACCTTCGTATCTTTGTCTAGTTCAATAAATCAAATTTTCCATCAGTCATAATTGTACTTTTATGATTATAGGTCTATAAGACTGTAAACAAGAACATCGCCATTAAGGCCCCTTTTCCCGTGATATGGCACAGATCCTTCCCATTTCCAATAGGGTTCATCCTTGTGACCTGACAAACATTCAGACCAAGTTTCATGAAGATAGGACTATATTTGTGGCCCCTGGAGAGTAAACAAGAAAATTGTCATTTAGGCCCCCTTTCCCACGATATGGCACGTTTCCTTTCCATTTTCAAAAGGGTTCATCCTTGTGACCTGACAACCATTCTAAATTGTTGATGTCTGACGACGGACATTCAATGATCACAAAAGCTCACCTTGAGCACGATGTGTGTGCTCAGGTGAGCTAAAAACTTGATTAAAGTCAATCAAATGAAACCACATAACTATTTTGACAAGTCCCTGCCTTCTGGTTTCAGAGAACAAGAATCTAAGATTCCGTACGTTCTCCGATCTATTTTAAATGGGGTGGACCCGTTCTGAGTCCAAAATTGACCCCATTGGCATGACATGAGCAAACTTGATAGAGGTCAACTTTATAAAGTTACATACACAATATGCAATCTGCCTGCCTTCTGGTTACAGAGAAGAGATTTTGAATGCACCCAAGTTGAGCCCTAATTAGACCCCAGGGATAAAAATGAATGGGCCGGGAGCCAAAATATTTACAAAGGGTCAAGATACGAACAAACTTAGCCTAGATGTTTACTGGATAATGCTTCGACAACATATATAAAAGCTCCCTACCTTTTGGTTTCAGAGAAGACGATTTTTGGTGACTTTTCGCTCTTTGTTTCTGTGTAAAACAGGATGCGCCCAGGTAGAGCCAAAATATGATATTAGCGTCATGATATGTACATAGTCCTTAGTGGTCAACTAGGCTATATAGATGATACTACATACCAAAGCGAGGGTCATATCTCCATTGGCACTTACAATAGTTGCACTGACCCCTCGAAATACGAAAGCTGTCTACCTTTTATTTTGGAGAAGATTTTCTCTCTATGTAACAATTTGACGCAACAAATAGGCTATAAAAGCTCTCTGCCTTTTGGTTACAGAGAAGATTTTTTAAGTTCAGTTTCGCTCTTTGTTTCTATGTATTTAACTGCGCCCGGTAAGAGACCAAATATGACCGCAGAATCGTGATATGAATAGGCTATACTTGCTATGCTCCACTAGATCATCGCGGCTACACGTAGGCCTATATCAAATTTAAAAGTTGTTTAGAGAAGAGATTTCCCTATTTTTCTCCCTTTTTGTTGCCACGGCAACCAGAGTTGGGGTGGATTTCAATAATTCGAACCAGTGAACATTCCCGGCTGCCAAGCCAAGTTCATCAAAGCCATTTGGCCCACCGCCCGGGTGAGGTGGCGCAGATCAAGTTTAAAGAAATTGTGGACGACGCGCGACGGACATTGTCGAGATATAGAAATAGCTCACATTGGCCATTGAGCGCTTCGTGTCCAGATGAGTTAGCAAGTGTACACAGGTGTGCAAAAAATTTCTCAGATCGTTTGCTAGGCCGAAACGATTCAAAAGCCAATGTGCTATTTATAGACACAATGGGTTTTTCCAATTTTAATTGGGACATCCTACGAATGAGCGGACTTCCGGGTCAAAATGTGGAACGGTAAATCAAGTTTTGGAAATGAACTTATTTTTTAAAAACAAAACAGTGTTGATCAGAGCGTTTTCAAGTTCGACACCAGCAATGTCATCCGAGGTAGCTTTAAGGAAGGGTATGCTGTTATTCTATACCTACTGTACTTTTTTGACAGAGTCCACATGGTATTTTTAGCGTTTTTAGCTCCACTGGCTGAAAGCCACTGGGGCTATTGTCATGGCGTTGTGTCCGTCGTGCGTCCGTCCGTCCGTCCGTTCGTGCGTGCGTGCGTGCGTCCGGTCGTAAACTTTTTCTTTAAAAATCTTCTCCTCAGAAACTACTGGATGAGTTTCAACCAAACTTCACAGGAATGATCCTTGGGTGACCCTCTTTCAAAGTTGTTCAAGAAATTTTGATCCAATGAAAAACATGGATTTAATGGGCGTGGCTAATTTCCAAATATGGTAAAAAGTGACTTTTCTCAGATTCTAATTGATAGATACCAATTAAATTTTAAATAATTGATCCTTGGGTGACCCTTTATCAGTCTACCAAAAATTATTGTGATCGGATGAAAAGTATGCATTTTATGGGCGAAGGTCATTTCTCTATATGTTATATAGTGGAAACTTTGAAAATCATTTTCTCACAATGTAATTGATGGATATAAACCAAATTTCACTAGAATGATCCTTGGGTGACCCTTTATCAGTCTACCAAAAATTATTGTGATAGGATGAAAAATATGCATTTTATTGGCGGAGGTCATTTCTCTATATGTTATATAGTGGAAACTTTGAAAATCATTTTCTCACAATGTAATTGATGGATATAAACCAAATTTCACTAGAATGATCCTTGGGTGACCCTTTATCAGTCTACCAAAAATTATTGTGATCGGATGGAAAATATGCATTTTATGGGCGGAGGTCATTTCTCTATATGTTATATAGTGGAAATCATTTTCTCACAATGTAATTGATGGATATAAACCAAATTTCACTGGAATGATTCTTGAGTGAAGCTTTATCAGTCAGCCAAAAATTATTGTGATCAGATGAAAAATTCGTATTTTATGGGCGGAGGTCATTTCTCTATATGTTAAACATGTATAGTGGCATTTTTGAAAATCATTTCAACATCAGTAGAACCCAAAATATCTTAAAATCTAGTCAAACCTTAGATTTGCTATTTCAAGAATTTCAAGCCTGTGGAGCGACTCAAGCCATTCATGGCTTTCTAGTTTAAGTATTACATGTATATATAATAACGTTATTATTATGCCTGTGACAGAGTCGGCCTAGCTTTTATCATAAACAGTTTCTATATAAACCTCATTTATTCCTATTTTACCTGCAGTTTAATTTTTTTCCCAACAAAAACCATAGTCTGATTGTCTGAACATTTTTAATCATGCCCTTATGAACAAAATTCTGAGCAGTGTATTATTTTGCATGCTTGTGCAAAAAGTACTATTCCTTTAAAAAGCTTCAAACTGACAATATTGTTTGTCTAAGGCGAAAAGGGACCACCTAAGGAGTGCCAAAAGTTTTGACCCTAGTCGGACTGTGCACGGACTGACTCGGATCGAAATTTTTAGAATCTTGGTTATATTCTGAATCTATATTGATCTAATCATTTTTCTGTAAGAGAATGATTCAAATGTGTTATGCAGTTGACCTCTACTTGAACAAATCTCGTGCAACCATTGATCTATCAGATTTGAGAGATGGTCCACTATCACAAGAATGGTCACACATTGACATTGAATTCCTTTTCAGGTCAGGCATGTCCACCATATAAGCCAGGGACCCTAAGGTTATACAGTATGCGTTTCTGTCCCTATGCTCAGAGGACAAGACTTGTTCTTCTGCACAAAGGAATTGAGTAAGTTGTTCACTAACCAACAGAGAACAAGACTTGTTCTTCAACACAAAGGAATTGAGTAAATTGTTCACTAACCAACAGAGGACCAGACTAGTCCTGCTCAATTGAATTCAGTAAGTTGTTCACTAACCAACGGAGAACAAGACTTGTTCTTCTGCACAAAGGAATTGAGTAAATTGTTCACTAACCAACTGGGGACACGACTAGTCCTGCTCAATTGAATTCAGTAAGTTGTTCACTATCCAACAAAGAATCATACTTCTGCACATTGGAATTGAGTAAGTTGTTCACTAACCAACAGAGGACCAGATTAGTCCTGCTCAATGGAATTGAGTAAGTTGTTCACTAACTAACAAAGGACAAGACTTGTTCTTCTGCACAAAGGAATTGAGTAAGTTGTTCACTAACCAACAGAGGACCAGATTAGTCCTGCTCAATGGAATTGGGTAAGTTGTTCACTAACTAACAAAGGACAAGACTTGTTCTTCTGCACAAAGGAATTGAGTAAGTTGTTCACTATCCAACAGAGAACAAGACTCATACTTCTGCACAACAGAATTGAGTAAGTTGATCACTATCCAACAGAGAACACGACTCATACTTCTGCACAACAGAATTGAGTAAGTTGTTCACTAACCAACAGAGGACCAGATTAGTCCTGCTCAATGGAATTGAGTAAGTTGTTCACTAACTAACAAAGGACAAGACTTGTTCTTCTGCACAACGGAATTGAGTAAATGGTTCACTTTCCAACAGAGAACATGACCCATACTTCTGCACATTGGAATTGAGTAAGTTGTTCACTAACCAACAGAGGACCAGATTAGTCCTGCTCAATGGAATTGAGTAAGTTGTTCACTAACTAACAAAGGACAAGACTTGTTCTTCTGCACAAAGGAATTGAGTAAGTTGTTCACTAACTAATAAAGGACAAGACTTGTTCTTCTGCACAACGGAATTGAGTAAGTTGTTCACTAACCAACAGAGGACCAGACTATTGAGTAAGTTGTTCACTAACCAACAGATCACCAGACTAGTATTTCTGTACACAGGAATTTAGTAAGTTGTTCACTAACCAACAGAGGACCAGATATGTAGCATTTGCATGTGTTATCAGTGAAAAAATAGGGTACAAAAAAACCACTACAGGATGATAATGTATAGAAGTGACTGACAATAAGTTCACACAACCTAGATATACTTATGTTAAGGAGATATACAATAGATAATGGTTCAATGTTACATTGAATAGGATTGGTCCATAGAAATAAATGGAAATTTTAAAGTAATGAAACTGAACAAGTTTCAAAAAATAGAACAAAATATCAGTAGTTACCAACTAACACAACTGAAACAACATAAATCAAACTTATTGAATTCAAAGCTCTAATGATCTTTTTTGGGGGTCCCAAATCAACAATAAATTGAGCCTGTGCATGACATGCCCAATAATTTCACATGTGTGCAACATTAAGACTCAGATCAGCCTGTGCAGCCACACAGTCTGACCAGGGTCTTCATTATGGGCTATATAGATAAATATGGTCTTAATCCATGTCATGCTGAATAAAACTACCTGGCAAATTTATATATAAATCAAAGTGCTGAAAGTGCTGTATTTCCTAATTGTGAGTCAGCATTTGATTTTGAAAATATAATTTTTGAAACTTTTCTGATTTAAAAAGGCAAATCAGGTTGTATGGACTAAGATCAGACTGCACACATATGCAGGTTGATCTTTGTCCATACCTCCTGCCAGAGCAGGAATATTCCTGGATATTCTGTATATCAGGCACATATGAGATTGAGCACAGGCTCGACTACCTTTATTGACTTTTATTTTTTCAACAGGCATGAAACAGTGAATGTGAACCTACGCTACAAGCCACAATGGTTGTTTGACATGAACCCAATTGGACTTGTTCCAATTCTACAATGGGATGATAAAATTATATATGAATCTGCAACATGCAACGACTACTTAGATGAGATTTACCCACAGAACAAACTTACACCTACAAATCCTTATGACAAGGCTAGAGATCGGCAGCTATGGGAATCAATGGGAAAAGTGAGATAAAGAGGATATTGAATGAGTGGTCATTGAATACCGAATTTATTAAACGAGTCATCTATAAACAGATAAAAACGAGGCTGTGCCGAGTTTTTATCTGTTATAGATGACTAGTTTAATAATTCAGTATTTAATGAGTACAAATTTAATATTCTATTTGTAATATGATCCTAATTTTTGTGATAAAACCTGGAAATTACAATATTTATCGATTCATGTTATTCCGCAAAACAAGTAACGACCTTTTCGAAATGATGTCAGCAAATCCATTATACCGTCATTTTCACAATGAAAATATAACATTGATATTCGTTTTTAGCTCATTTGCAGTTATTCCACTAGTGTAATAACACCTGTGTAATATAAAAAAATATTCAACAGGGTTATTTCAATCTCGTGACGTAGGTCATATAATAAAACTCATTTATTTTTGCTATATACAAATGTATTTAGTAACATCACTGGTATTACTGAAGGCGTTCACAATAAACTTTGCCCATCAAGGTGTAAGTGCAACACAATTGTATTGTTCTGACCACTTGAGATATTGAGGGTTCAGTGAAAAACTGTACTAAGTGTCTAAACAATGTATATACCCTTAGTACAGTCTTGCACTCAACCCTCGATACACTATGAAAAGAGCAACTTTTACTCTCAAGAGGGATAACTCAGCAGCATTTTGTGCAATTCATGCCCATTTTTTTTACTTGGCTCTTTTATCCACCATCCAACACCCAACATGCGAGTGTTGGCATCAAAAGGCACTGCTCTTGTTGAATTATTTGTTCGGTTTGTTTGTTTGTTTGAATGGGTCTAACACCGCTTTCAACAATCTTGCAGTTATACCATGGCGACCGGAGCACCTAACAATGGATTCCTGGTATTTCTTTCACCTTTACTACCATTACACCCTTTCCTAGCCTTTGACTGCTATTTCACATAGGTTAACAATTATCTACCCATTGGTGAAAGACAAACATTGGAAAGGATATTCACCTCCACCGCGGATCGAACCCACGACTTCCAGATTGGAAGTCATATGCCTTACCAACTGCACTATGGTGGCGGCTATTTGTGTGGTAATGATTTAACTATTTTCAGTTAATTGACACATTCTATGCTGTTGGGGGTACAGCTGGACAAGATCAAAAAGTTATGGACAGGTTATTCAGGGCCTACAGTAGATACGAGAAAGAACTGGTTTCTAGAGGAGGTGGTCCTTATTTTGGAGGTACCGTATTTCTCGTAATAAAAGCGTCTAACCTAATAGTAGCACCCCATACATTTTTTTACTTAATAAGAAGCTTCAAATGCCTAAATTTTAAGATTTTTTTTTTAAACTTCTTCCTTAATTTGAGGTGAATTTACTCTAAACAATCATTTATATGATTGTTTAGAGGAAATTCACCTAAATTAAAGGGAAAAGGGCATTAAAGACATCTATTTATTTATTTTTTTGTAATCACTAAATACATATTTAATAAAAGCTCCCCAAATATGTTATGTACAGCTCCTGGGAGCGACTATTAGAAGAAATATGGTAAGTGCATTGACCTTGGATATATCTAAACAAATTATTTGCACAGTCAATTAAATTGAAGCGAACCTTTACAAGTTTTTCTGAATTTTAGACTTATCCAAATTTAAAGAGGTTGTAGTTTACAATGAATATTGTGTATTATTTGAAAAGAAACCATTCTTTCTCTTAGAAAAAATATATTTTTATATACACATTTTGAACAGGAGAAATTGCTTGTGAAAAGACTATTACATTTGGCATATTATTTTGATGAGGGTGTAAGAAAGCATTTGATGCATACTTTTGATGTATAATTTCTACAGACCCCCATAATTTAATACATACACAGCTTATATCAAATTTGCACTTGATTAACCCTTGTCATGCTTAAAAGGGCAAATTTGCTGTAAATCTAAGTACTGGAAGTACTGACAGTGAGTAAGTATTCCTTTTGACACTATAATTTTTTTTGACAATATTATTTTTTAAGAAAATTGAGCAGTCAAGTGTAGACTAAGATACGACTGCATAAATGCATGATTATGTGAAGACTAATCTATACCTCCTGTAAAAGCAGGAAAATCCCAAGTTCAGTATCACAAGGGAATTTTATAATCATTTTCTCTCACAGGTGAAAAACCTTGTATGGTAGACTTCATGTTGTGGCCGTGGTTTGAGAGACTTCCAGTAATCAATGCCATGGTGCAAGAGACAACAATTACCTCATCAAATTATCCAAAACTTGCTGCATGGATTTTAAAAATGTACAAGCTTCCAGCTGTTAAACAGACAATGTTTGGAGTAGAGGCTCACGCTCACTTCCTGAAGTCGTTACGAGTAGACAAG
Organism: Fragum whitleyi; assembly: GCA_948146395.1. Classification (NCBI taxonomy): domain Eukaryota; kingdom Metazoa; phylum Mollusca; class Bivalvia; order Cardiida; family Cardiidae; genus Fragum; species Fragum whitleyi. The sequence goes on along the minus strand of OX411548.1, from coordinate 55,843,273 downwards.
AACCCGGACTATGATTATGGTTTAGTGGGAGCAGCAAGACTTTAACCATCATTAACCCTTCTCCGGCCAATTTTAACTTTTGGTTCAAATATTTTTCAACTTTCAGCTTTTTTTTATCAAGTACAAATGGGGAAGTATAGGCAAGGATCAGACTTCACCTCTGTGCAGGCTGATCTTTGTCTCTAATGGCTAATTAAACTTTTTGTTTTACAGATGTAATATGAAATGATTTAATTCTTGCTTATTCATGTTTACCTAAACCCTTTGCAAATGCTGAAATTTTAGACAGGTTCATATTGGAAGAAGTTGCAGACAATAATTTTGAAATGATGCAATTTTTATGCTCCCCGAAGGGAGAGCATATAGCCGCCGCTTCGTCTGTCCGTCCATCCATATGTCATGCAAAAAGGGGGTTTAATGTTTGTTACCTTTATGTTTGCTGTATAAGATTACACCTTATTTGAGTCCTTGCAATCTGACCACAGAGCATATCTCCTAAATTATAATAGCTATCAACTTGAAACCTTATGGGTGAATAGATCTTATGGAGGAGAAGTGCAGTGCATAAGAACTACAACTCTTGCTTGCATAATTTTGGAGTTATTGCCCTTTGTTATTTTTGATACTTAGATTATGTCTGGAGCATATCTCCTAAAGTATAATAGCTATCAACTTAAAACTTTATGGGTGGATAGATCTCATAGAGGAGAAGTGCAGTGTACAAGAACTGCAACTCTTGCTTGCATAATTTTGGAGTTATTGCCCTTTGTTATTTTTGATACTTAGATTTTGTCTGGAGCATATCTCCTAAAGTATAATAGCTATCAACTTGAATCTTTATTGGTGGATAGATCTCATGAAGGAGAAGAGCAATACACCTGAACTAAAACTCTTGCTTGCATAATTTTGGAGTTATTGCCCTTTGTTATTTTTATTACTTAGATTTTATAGGAGGCAAATCTTTGACAGTACATAGAATCTTTTATCTGTTAGGCTTCAGTTTACTATCAAGCTTTCTTGGCGGGGGATGTCCATGTCCAACATGGCTCTTGTTTTTGTGACAATGCCTTATTCGGGGAGCATAATCCGTCTCTGACAGCTCTTGTATTATTATTTTTTTTTTTTCATTTTTAGACTGAAAAATGTGGGAAATGAATCAATTGCAGGGCATAAGCAATTTCTTCATTTTCAACAGCGTTTTCAGGGCATTATTTTCTTCAATTGGCCAATAATATATTGGATATTGTCAAAATGAGTTACTTTTTATGCTTTTACAGAAAAGGAAGCCAGTGTCATATTAAGAATCATTTCGTTGAAATGTGTCTAACATAGGCTGTTTCAAGTTGACCCAGGTGTCTATCAGACATTTATGCAATTGTTGAATATGTCAAATACAGGCACATAAATCATATTGTTCAGTTTAATAAAAGAATTTTTACCATACCAGGAATTAGGTCAAGTAAATAAAATCGCTCCTTATCAACTGATTTGATATAGGGCAAGATACAGGTCCTCAGATATATCTAAGTATAGCCTTTTCGCTAATGTATCAAACCTTGAACTTGTGAATAGGTTGATCATGGTACTGAATGGGTTCATTCAAGAAAATCACTGCTGATCTTTATTTACAGATAAATTTTGTTAATTTTTGATGAATAAATATTTTAATGTACATTTGATGTTTTTGATGTTTATTATAACTAACAGAAAATAAGGTGTCCCGAAAAACTTTTTTCAAGAGTCCAGATATTGATAGGCACTGTCAATCACAGGAACTTAAAATTTTATCCATTAAAGATGCTCTATGGTATTACCTGTACTATGCACAATATAAGTTGATTTATAAGGATGCATTGATGAAATTTCAAGTTGCTTTCTATAGTTCTGTGTCCACCCCTCAAAAATTCCCTAGAGTTTCAAGTTTTTCATCGGAAAGATTTAGGAGTAACCCAAGGTATCCCCATATACTGGATCACTATCGTATCATAAACATGCAAAGTTAGTGACACAGCGATATTTTCTGGTAGACACAACAACAGTTTGATGTGGTTGCATATGTGTATCGGTCTATCAGATTTTGTGCAGGCAATAACTCCTACATGATACAGAATTTTGATTCGAAAAATTTGTAAAAAAAAACTACACTGGTATCAAATTGCGACATTTTTCTGTTTATCATGTAAATTTGGATCCAATCCATCTAGTTAGTCGCCTGTAGCAACCATTCTTAAACGTGTAGTCATTTGGTATCGGCGTACGGTAGCAACATCACTATGACGCTAAGGTATTGACAACTTCCGTTGAAACTCAAATTTTTTCAAAATGCTCAACTCAGCAATCAACACAATTTCTGTAGCGCTTCATCCACTGTATAAGTACTATTTTCAAGCCAATCTGATGCAAAATAATGAACTATAGTGTTTAATGTGTGTTTAAGATACTGCACTGAAGTTGATCTGTGACAGCTACAGTTCGAACATAGAGACTGTTTCCAATTCTCATAGTTTCATCCTCCACAAACTGTCTCCATTCAAAAACATCCTTTTAAATCATTTAAAATAAGATATCTGATTAAATTTAAAGACCTTATAGCATGTTCATCATTTTAGCGTCTTGTTTAGGTTTTCCATAGGTCCAGTAGAACTTAATTATTGCCCGGTTGTCTATACCTGCGCTGGTGCTTTGATTTCGAAGTTCAAAAATTAATGGCTGCCCTTAGTTTACTGACTCTGAATTTGAAAATACCGAATGGATTACGCTTAAATTTCAAACATCCTTACATATTACGTCAACATGTAAATAAACAAAGTTTGGAAAGGTTTAGTTAAAATTGTAGGGAAAATGGCAGGTAGTAACACTAAAAAGTAATGTACTGAAATGTGTTGCACCAGTGGCGCCTACTCAGGAAAATAAAACTTTGGATTTTTAGCTCCACTGGCCGAAGGCCAGCGAGCTATTGTCATGTTGCGTCCGTCCTTACGTGCGTGCGTAAACTTTTTCTTTAAACATCTTCTCCTCCAAAACCAATGGGCGGATTTTGATGAAATTTGGTAGAAATGTTCCTTGGGTGACCCTCTTCTAAAATTGGTAAAGAAATTTTGATTGACCTCCAAATATAGGCGTGGCATTTTTTCACTTTGAAATCTTAAAAAATCTTCTCCTCCCAAACGATTAGGCCAATTTCAATGAAACTTGGCATGCATGTTCCTTGGGCGACCCTTTACCTGAATTGTTCAAGAAATTTTGATTGACCCCCAAATATGGGCGTGGCAGGGCAGGGCTTATTTTGAGCCCAAAATCTTTGAATGGAATGGTTCCATTTTAAATTGCACATTGCTTTTCTTGATTCTGTCTCTGCACAAGAAACAAGTCTGAAATTTTGCAAAACAGGAAAGAGTTAATTGCCATCTATATTAGGAAATCATTTTCAACTTTTATCTGTATTATCTGTTGTTGATGACACCCTTCCTTCCTCATCAAAAATGGAATCAAGCTCTTGGTTGGTGTATGAGTCTCTTTCCATATTTCCTTGAATGTCATTTTGAAAATCCACAGCACTAGGTGACTGGTTCAGTCCTGTATAAAGGTTTTGACTTGTATTTGAGTCTGAAATTTGGGGACCAGTCTGTGGTCTAACAACATTTGGAAGTCCTTGTGATTGATGGTTGGGATTAGACTGGACATGTGACTGGTTATTTGTATAATTCGTTCCTCGCCTTTTTCCAAGCACTTTCACATAATTTGCAGGGATCAGTCCAACCTGTTTTCCATCTACACTTGCAAGTAGCCATCCCTTTATCTTTGGCTGAACTTCTGTACACAAGGGAAAAAAAAATAACATTATATTTATATTAATATACATGTAAATGTATCTAAACCACACAACATGAACATTATGGTAGTCTTTCAAATTTAATCTGATATGATGATCTGACACAGTAATAAATATTGCAGTGATGCAATAACAAAATTTTTGATTATCTTTTCAGCCATTCAAAATCTATTACTTAAATTTGCCGATAAACTTTAGAAAACTGTAATAATAAAGAACTACTGAGATGAAACCTAATTTAAACAAAGAACTGCACCATTTGGCTAAATTTGTTTCAAGAAAATGTCACAAATCTATTTGGGGTCAAAATGTCTATGAACCTGTCAAAGTTATATATGATCTATCCTTTATCTAAAATTTTAAGACAATTAATGGCTTCATGAAAAGTAGTCTTCTTGAATATTTTTTTCTTAAATTTGTTGAATTGTTTTCAATATCATAATCAAGGATGATGCTCAAGACATTATATTATGTACATATGACTTACTGTGTAGACAGACTACTGATCAAGGAAACCGAGCTATTTGTGAGCAATTAATAGACAGTTATAGAATTGATTCTTTAAGCAATTCAAACAAAGATGGGTTAAATTCATTTTCCTGATAAAAAAATCTTTGTTATGATTCACAATTAAATGACTCAGAACAAAACAATTGTAACTCCCTGTAAACATATAGGGAGTTACAACTGTTTCGCGCTGAGCCATTGAATCCTTTGTAACACAGAAGAACTTCTACTTACCTTTTGGAGCTACATGAATAGTTGAACCAGCGTTGAAAGACAGTTCATCATTCCCCTGTCCATTAAAGTCATACAATGCACTGGCAACAAAATGATCTTCTGAACCATTGGCCCAGCCTGGACTGAAACCTGATTAGAAAATGAGATAGAACCCTTCAGTCATTGTCTTAAGTAATTTTATATCTAATGCTTGCTGCACACTACTGCTTATTGTTAACCTCAGAGGTGAAAATTAGGGAAAACAATAAATGAAAAGAAGAAATTGCTTGCAACATGGACTCTAAATATACATGTATATTAAGAGTTCCTGGTTGCAACAATCAAGTTCTTTATGTCCAACAAGGTTCTCTATCCTATCTATAGCAGGGCTCGTGTTTGACCCTTAAACCAGGGTTTTGACCCTCAAAAATCTGAAAATAGCTTAATTTGACCCCTAGAAATTTCTCCCAAGGGGGTCATTTTGACCCCCTTGAGAGGAATTACCCAGGGTCAAAACATGGTTTTATACCCAAGATTTTTACAAATCATTTTTTAAAGTTTTACAAATCAATTACTCGTTTTATATCATTATAAGAAACAGTTTAAGTGATACTTAAATTTGCATAATTCCACTTAGGATTTGCTTTTTCTGTTGTTTTGACCCCTTTAAATTCAGATTTGACCCCCAGAATTTTTTAGGTGAGGGATCAATGACTCGTCAATATCAAACACTTACACGAGCCCTGCTATAGCAACAACTATCAAGTGGTATAAATTAAAGTCCATACCTATACAATTACAAACCCAGTTAGCTTTGTCTACAACATTTTCCATCTATTGAGGAGTAGTATTTCATTTGTTTCAGAATAACATTTTTAATCTTTCATAACCACATTATAAAGGGTAATAAAAGAAATATAGTTTATCAAAAAAAAATCTTATCTATTTATATAGTTCCTCTAAATTCATTAATACAGTCGATATTGCTTGAGGAACCACCTCTATTATCTACCATTATCTTTGAGCGCCCATCTTAAAAAGAACCTTCACCTGAAGCAAAAGCCCTTTAAAAATGGACATCCTTGAACTAGAAATCGTTCATTATTGAATATCATGATGTTAAAACTAATAAGAATCATCTCAACGAAAGGATTCTGATAGTTTTGATCACCATAGGATTAAGTAGAAATTGTGTGACAATCAATAAATGCAATCAAAATGACCTGTCTTATTTATCATAAAATATTGTATTTAGCAACCATTCCCATCAGTGATCGCTTTTTGGAGGTTCACTAAGAGATCTCTTAGTACAAGTTTACTGTATATTACTCACCACTAGTAAAAGTTGCTTGTAAAAACTTCCAGATAAGCCAAGGTCCGCCCATAATAATTGCGAAAAACATGATCACAGGCCAAGTGCTTTTTTTACCCCCAGGCCCTGACGCTGCGGCACTCTGAGCTAAAACATCCCCCGCTTCTTGCCACGCCTCCTCCGCAAAACCTTGAGGTCGAAGTCTCAATAACACCAGCAACTTTCTGTACAAATATTTCAACCACTTAAACACAGCCAAAGCTGCAAAGATTTGAGCAAATTGAGTCTTCATTCTCCCAAAGTTATCAGCCACACCCACTACTGCTCGGAATGAATTATAAACAGCTTGAAATGTCGAGTCTAACATCATGCTTACAGATGAAAAAGCACCTACGATACTTTCTATTGACTGAAAAGCAGGTCTTGAACTTTCTTCAGCAAGTCTTGCAAATGAATTAAACTCATTCTGGTTCACACCATAAGGACCAAATCTGTTATAGTTTCCATACATCCCCCCTCCATACATACTGCTATATGGACTCCCATACATGCCACCATACCCCGCCCCACTGTACATGTTACTGTATGGGCTGCTGTAGCCGCCATAACTGTTGAAGGAACTATACCCTGGGCTGTAGGTACTGGAATAGCCTGATGGTCGGGCTGGGACTGCAGGGGGAGCATCTCCACCCCCTATTGCAGGAAGAGGCCCAGCAGAAACATTTCCACCAATACCAGCTGGAGTAGGCCCACTGCAAATTTGAAACAGAAATACAGTATGCGTTTCTGTCCCTATGCTCAGAGGACAAGACTTGTTCTTCTGCACAAAGGAATTGAGTAAGTTGTTCACTAACCAACAGAGAACAAGACTTGTTCTTCAACACAAAGGAATTGAGTAAATTGTTCACTAACCAACAGAGGACCAGACTAGTCCTGCTCAATTGAATTCAGTAAGTTGTTCACTAACCAACGGAGAACAAGACTTGTTCTTCTGCACAAAGGAATTGAGTAAATTGTTCACTAACCAACTGGGGACACGACTAGTCCTGCTCAATTGAATTCAGTAAGTTGTTCACTATCCAACAAAGAATCATACTTCTGCACATTGGAATTGAGTAAGTTGTTCACTAACCAACAGAGGACCAGATTAGTCCTGCTCAATGGAATTGAGTAAGTTGTTCACTAACTAACAAAGGACAAGACTTGTTCTTCTGCACAAAGGAATTGAGTAAGTTGTTCACTAACCAACAGAGGACCAGATTAGTCCTGCTCAATGGAATTGGGTAAGTTGTTCACTAACTAACAAAGGACAAGACTTGTTCTTCTGCACAAAGGAATTGAGTAAGTTGTTCACTATCCAACAGAGAACAAGACTCATACTTCTGCACAACAGAATTGAGTAAGTTGATCACTATCCAACAGAGAACACGACTCATACTTCTGCACAACAGAATTGAGTAAGTTGTTCACTAACCAACAGAGGACCAGATTAGTCCTGCTCAATGGAATTGAGTAAGTTGTTCACTAACTAACAAAGGACAAGACTTGTTCTTCTGCACAACGGAATTGAGTAAATGGTTCACTTTCCAACAGAGAACATGACCCATACTTCTGCACATTGGAATTGAGTAAGTTGTTCACTAACCAACAGAGGACCAGATTAGTCCTGCTCAATGGAATTGAGTAAGTTGTTCACTAACTAACAAAGGACAAGACTTGTTCTTCTGCACAAAGGAATTGAGTAAGTTGTTCACTAACTAATAAAGGACAAGACTTGTTCTTCTGCACAACGGAATTGAGTAAGTTGTTCACTAACCAACAGAGGACCAGACTATTGAGTAAGTTGTTCACTAACCAACAGATCACCAGACTAGTATTTCTGTACACAGGAATTTAGTAAGTTGTTCACTAACCAACAGAGGACCAGATATGTAGCATTTGCATGTGTTATCAGTGAAAAAATAGGGTACAAAAAAACCACTACAGGATGATAATGTATAGAAGTGACTGACAATAAGTTCACACAACCTAGATATACTTATGTTAAGGAGATATACAATAGATAATGGTTCAATGTTACATTGAATAGGATTGGTCCATAGAAATAAATGGAAATTTTAAAGTAATGAAACTGAACAAGTTTCAAAAAATAGAACAAAATATCAGTAGTTACCAACTAACACAACTGAAACAACATAAATCAAACTTATTGAATTCAAAGCTCTAATGATCTTTTTTGGGGGTCCCAAATCAACAATAAATTGAGCCTGTGCATGACATGCCCAATAATTTCACATGTGTGCAACATTAAGACTCAGATCAGCCTGTGCAGCCACACAGTCTGACCAGGGTCTTCATTATGGGCTATATAGATAAATATGGTCTTAATCCATGTCATGCTGAATAAAACTACCTGGCAAATTTATATATAAATCAAAGTGCTGAAAGTGCTGTATTTCCTAATTGTGAGTCAGCATTTGATTTTGAAAATATAATTTTTGAAACTTTTCTGATTTAAAAAGGAAAATCAGGTTGTATGGACTAAGATCAGACTGCACACATATGCAGGTTGATCTTTGTCCATACCTCCTGCCAGAGCAGGAATATTCCTGGATATTCTGTATATCAGGCACATATGAGATTGAGCACAGGCTCGACTACCTTTATTGACTTTTATTTTTTCAACAGGCATGAAACAGTGAATGTGAACCTACGCTACAAGCCACAATGGTTGTTTGACATGAACCCAATTGGACTTGTGCCAATTCTACAATGGGATGATAAGATTATTTATGAATCTGCAACCTGTAACGACTACTTAGATGAGATGTACCCACAGAACAAACTTACACCTACAAATCCTTATGAAAAGGCCAGAGATCGACAGCTATGGGAATCAATGGGAAAAGTGAGATATAGAGGATATAGAATGAGTGGTCATTGATTACCGAATTTATTAAACTAGCAATCTATATACAGATAAAAATGAGGCTGCGCCGAGTTTTTATCTGTTATAGATGACAAGTTTAATAAATTCGGTATTTAATGAGTACAAATTTGATATTTGTTTATAAAATGATCCTTATTTTTGTGATAAAACCAGGAAATTACAATATTTATCGATTTACGATATTCTGCAAAACATATAACAACATTTGTGAAATGATGTCAGCAAATCCATTATGACGTCATTTTCACAACGAAAATATAGCATTGATATTCATTTTTAGCTTATTATTCATAGTTATTCCACTAGTGTAATAACACCCATGTAATATAAAAAAAATATTCAACAGGGTTATTTCAATCTCGTGAGGTAGGTCATATAATAAAACTCATTTATTTTTGCTATATACAAATGTAATATGTAATGTGTTCAGTACAGAAAAGGCTAATAATTAGGACTTCCTTTACTTGCAGTGTTTACAAGAAAAATGGCAAGCATGAATTATATTCAGCTTTTTTAGCTCAACTTGTCAAAAGTTTTTTTGGATTTGAAAAGATAATTCAAGCCTTTTAAAATCATCTTATCAGTAAATAAATATTTGCTATTTGGAAGCATTTTCAATGTGCATTGGCTGTTTTTGGAGAAAACCTGAGACATTGTTATAGCCTTGGTGCCATAGTCGTTGTGCGCTATCTTTGACATTTTGTAACATCACTGGTATTACTGAAGACATTCACAATAACCTTTGCCCATCAAGGTGAAAGTGCAACACAATTGTATTGTTCTGACCACTTGACATATTGAGGGTTCAGTGCAAGTCTGTACTAAGTGTATATACAATGTATATACCCTTGGTACAGTCTTGCACTCAACCCTCAATATATTCACTATGAAAAGAGCAACTTTTACTCTCAAGAGGGATAACTCAGAAGCATTCAATGCAATTCATGCCCATTGTTCTACTTGGATGTTTTATCCACCATCCAGCATCCAACAGGCGAGTGTTGGCATCAATAGGCACTGCAATAACACCACAATAACATCACTGGTATTACTGAAGACATTCACAATAACCTTTGCCCATCAAGGTGAAAGTGCAACACAATTGTATTGTTCTGACCACTTGACATATTGAGGGTTCAGTGCAAGTCTGTACTAAGTGTATATACAATGTATATACCCTTGGTACAGTCTTGCACTCAACCCTCAATATATTCACTATGAAAAGAGCAACTTTTACTCTCAAGAGGGATAACTCAGAAGCATTCAATGCAATTCATGCCCATTGTTCTACTTGGATGTTTTATCCACCATCCAGCATCCAACAGGCGAGTGTTGGCATCAATAGGCACTGCTCTTGTTGAATTATTTGTGTGGTTTGTTTGCTTGTTTGAATGGGTTTAACACCACTTTCAACAATCTTGCAGTTATATCAAGGCGACCAGAGCACCTAACAATGGATTCCTGGTATTTCTTTCACCTTTACTACCATTACACCCTTTCCTGGCCTTCGACTGCTATTTCACATAGGTTAACAATTATCTACCCATTGGTGAAAGACAAAAGTTGAAAAGGATATTTGCCGCCACCGGGGATCGAACACACAACTTCCAGATTGGAAGTCTTATGCCTAACCAACTGCACTATGGTGGCAGCTATTTGTGTGATAATGATTTAACTATTTTCAGTTAATTGACACATTCTATGCTGTTGGGGGTACTGGTGGACAAGATCAAAAAGTTATGGACAGGTTATTCAGGGCCTACAGTAGATACGAAAAGGAACTGATTTCTAGAGGAGGTGGTCCTTATTTTGGAGGTACCGTATTTCTCGTAATAAAAGCGTCTAACCTTATAGTAGCACATTTTTTTTACTTAATTAGAAACTTCAAATGCCTATATTCTAAGATTTTTTTTTTTTACTTCTTCCTTGATTTGAGGTGAATTTCCTCTAAACAATCATTTATTTGATTGTTTAGAGGAAATTCACCTAAATTAAAGGGAAAAGGGCATAAAAGACATCTATTTATTTATTTTTTTGTAATCACTAAATACATACTTAATAAAAGCTCCCCAAATATGTTATGCACAGCTCCTGGGAGTGACTATTAGAAGAAATATGGTAAGTGCGTTGACCTTGGATATATCTTAACAAATTATTTGCACAGTCAATTAAATCGAAGCAAACCTTTACAAGTTTTTCTTAATTTTAGACTTTTCCAAATTTAAAGAGGTTGCAGTTTACGATGAATATTGTGTATGATTTGAAAAGAAACCATCCTTTCTCATAGAAAATATATTTTTATACACACATATTGAACAGGAGAAATTGCTTGTGAAAAGACTGTTACATTTGGCATAATATTTTGATGATGGTGTAAGAAAGCATTTGATGCATACTTTTGTTGTGTTATTTCTACAGACCCCCACAATTTCTTATATACACAGCTTTTATCAGGTTTGCCCTTGATTAACACTTGTCATGCTTAAAACAGGCAAATTTCATGTAAAATCAAAATGCTTGAAGCACTGACATTGAGTCAGTATTCCTTTTAACAATATAATTCTAGATTTTCTCATTTAGAAAGAAAACATGAAGCAGTCAAGTGTAGACCATGATAAGACTTGCATATATGCATGATTATGCAAAGACTAATCTATACCTCCTGTGAAAGCAGGAATATTTTAAGTTCAGTATCACAAGGGCATTTTATAATTATTTCCTCTCACAGGTGATAAACCTTGTATGGTAGACTTCATGTTGTGGCCGTGGTTTGAGAGACTTCCAGTAATCAATGCTATTGTGTCAGAGACAACAATTACCTCATCAAATTATCCGAAACTGGCTGCATGGATCGAAACAATGTACGAGCTTCCAGCTGTTAAAAAGACAAAGTTTGGAGTAGAGGCTCATGCTCACTTTCTGAAGTCGTTACGAGTGGACAAGAAACCGGATTATGATTATGGTTTAGTGGGAGCAGCAAGACTTTAACTTTAATCATCATTTACCCTTGTCCGACCGAATTTATCTTTTGGTTCAAATATTTTTCAAATGTTTGGGACAGCTATTCTTGATCAAGATCAAACGAGGCAGTAAACGCAAGGATCAGACTGCACATCTGTGCTGGCTGATCTTTGTTTCTTCTAGATATAAATCTTCTTTTTATACGCGGTCGAAGACGGGACGTATTATGGGATCACCCGTGACGTCCGGCGTCCGATGGCGTCCACTTCTTTGTGCGGAGCATAACTCTGTCATTTGAAGTCCGATGGACTTCAAACTTGGCAATTGTATTCTTCTCATCATTACGGAGTGCAGTGCACAAGAACCATAACTCTACCTGGCCCATTTTTTGAGTTATTGCCCTTTGTTGTTTTTCAGACTTGAATCTTGTCCGGAGTATATCTCTAAAAGTATAATAGCTAGGATCATGAAACTGCATGGGTGTATAGATCTCACCAAGGGGGAGTGCAGTGCACAAGAACCACAACTTTACCTGGCCTATTTTTTGAGTTATTGCCCTTTGTTGTTTTTCATACTTTAATCTTGTCCGGAATTTATCTCTCAAAGTATAATAGCTAGAATCATGAAACTTCATGGGTGTATAGATCTCACCAAGGGGGAGTGCAGTGCACAAGAACCATAACTCTACCCGGCCTATTTTTAGAGATATTGCCCTTTTTTGTATTTCAGATTTGAATCTTGTCCGGAGTATATCTCTTAAAGTATAATAGCTAGGATCATGAAACTTCATGGGTGTATAGATGTGATCAAGGGGGAGTGCAGTGCATAAGAACCATAACTCTACCTGGCCTATTTTTTGAGTTATTGCCCATTGTTGTTTTTCATACTTGAATCTTGTCCGGAGTATATCTCTTAAAGTATAATAGCTAGGATCATGAAACTGCATGGGTGTATAGATCTCACCAAGGGGGAGTGCAGTGCACAAGAACCATAACTCTACCCTTATTTTTTGAGTTATTGCCTTTTTTTGTATTTCAGATTTGAATCTTGTCCGGAGTATATCTCTAAAAGTATAACAGCTAAGATCATGAAACTTCCAGGGATTTATAGATCTCACCAAGGGGGAGTGCAGTGCATAAGAACAATAACTCTACCTGGCCTATTCATTTAGTTATTTCCCTTTGTTGTTTTTCATACTTGAATCTTATCCGGAGTATATCTCTAAAAGTATAATAGCTAGGATCATGAAACTGCATGGGTGTATAGATCTCACTAAGTGGGAGTGCAGTGTACAATAACCATAATTCTACCTGACCTATTTTTGAGTTATTGCCTTTTGTTGTTTTTCAGACTTGAATCTTGTCCGGAGTATATCTCTTAAAGTATAATAGCTAGGATCATGAAACTGCATGGGTGTATAGATCTCACCAAGGGGGAGTGCAGTGCACAAGAACCATAACTCTACCCTTATTTTTTGAGTTATTGCCTTTTTTTGTATTTCAGATTTGAATCTTGTCCGGAGTATATCTCTAAAAGTATAACAGCTAGGATCATGAAACTTCATGGGTGCAAAAAATATTCATTCAAAATAACCTCAGTTCTATTCAAACCCCCGGTTAATACTTAGCAGTGTGACGGGCGTATCTTGTGACAATTTGGCACCTTGTTTACAGATGTAATATGAACAGCATGAAATGATTTAATTCTGGCTTATTCATGTTATCCTTAACCCTTTTACGACAGTTGAAATTTTAGACTGGTTCTAACTGAAAACAGGTGCAGACATTATTTGCATAATAAAGTTTTATTTACATTTTTTTTCCATTTTGGATTAAGGAACATGGGAAATGAAGTAATTGCTGGGTATAAGCAATTTCTTCATTTTCAACAGTGTTTTCAGATCATTATTTTCTTTAATTGACCATTAATATATTTGATGGTGTGGAAATGGGTTAACTTCTATACTTTAATAGAAAATATAGCCAGAGTCATTCATAGAACCATCTGTTGAAATGTGTCTAATAAGGCTGTTCTGAGTTGTCCCTGGATACCTTGAATTTATGTTAAGGGTGCAACTTATGCTTTAGCTAATACTAATTTTCCTAGCACAATACTGAAGAAAGCTTTTAGTTGCTCCCCAACACTCACTAATGATTTCACTTGCCTGAGAGACAGACAGCTACATGTACCTAAATTCAACAGCTGTGTAGATTGAGGTTGGCTCCTAAGTGTTTACTCAAACAAATACTCACTAATGTTTTCACTTGCCTGAGAGACAGACAATGACCTAATTTCAACAGCCATTTAGATTTGGGTTGGCTCTTAAGTGTTTACTCATAAACAAACCTGGCTGACATTTAAGCTTAAACCTACAACCTCAAGATCAAAAGAAGAGAATCTGTAATTGCTCCTCCATATGCCTAAGAGTAAAATATAAAGAATAATTCTGAGCCAGTGTGTGACATTTCCAAAAAATTCACAAATGCCCACTGATTATATTAAGATCTGTCTTCACTCATGCTGAATAGCTGGCAATACTTACAATAGAGATATGCTCCGGACAAAACTAAGTATCAAAACTAACAAAGGGCAATAACTCCAAAATTATGCAAGCAAGAGTTGTAGTTCTTGTGCACTGCACTTCTCCTCCATGAGATCTATCATCCGTTAAGTTTCAAGTTGATAGCTATTATACTTAAGGAGATATCAATGGCTCAGTGTGAAATATTTGTAACTGCCTATAAACATAAACATTGATATGCTCAGGACAAGTTTATGACAGATGCAGACCATTACTATATCCCCTCGCCGAAAACGGCGGGGATAATTAAGTCAAGTAAATAAAATCACTCTTTAATCAACTGATTTTTTTTGATATTGGGGTAGATACAGGTCCTCACATATATCTAAGTAAAGCCTTTGGCAAATGTAGTAAACCTTGAACTTGTGACTAGGTCAATCATAGAAGTTAATCAATTCATTCCAGGTTTTTGAAAATCATTGCTGATATTTATTTACATGTAAATTTTGTTAACTTTTCATGAATAAATCTTTCAAATGGTAATTTTATGTTTTGGATGTTTATCATTGCCAACAGAAAATTAGGCCTCCAGGCAAAACTATTTCAAGTGTCCACATATTGATAGGCACTGCCAATTACAGGAACTTGAAATTTTGTCCATTATAGATGCTCTATGGTACTACCGGTACTTTGCACAATATAAGTTGATTTATTCGGATGCACTGATGAAATTTCAAATTCCTGTGCTTTCAATATTGCCCATCCCTCAAAAATTTCCTAGAGTTTCAATCTTTTTCATTTGGAGAAAACAAGTAGACTGAGTCACTATCATGTCATCAACTTTTCATGTGCACAACGTTTTGACTCGGATCAGCCTGTGCGGCCCCAGTCTGATCAGAGTCTTAACTATGCACTCATTGATGGCTAATGATCTAAAATAGATTTTGACATCCCAAAAATAATTTTAATGCACTACCTGAGTGTCCAGGATACTAAATGTATTTCAATCAGACACACATGAAATTGTTGGAAATATCACACACAGGCTCATTACTGGTTGTCGCAATATTATAGTAGTTTGATCTGATAGTATAAGTGTATCTGTCTGTCTGTCAGACTTTGTGCGGGCAATAACTCCTACATGTATGTACAGATTTCACAATAACTTTGCATATTTGTTCACTATCAAGAGTAAATATGCTATTCAAAAGAAGGTCCAAGCTCAAAGTCACATGTTAAAATTCCGATTGTCCGAAGCATAACTCCTATATTTTTGGATAGATTTCCAAAAAGCTTGGCACTATGGTACTCCTTAACAAGTAGATGTGCCATTTGAAAGGAATTTTCACAAAGCTCCAAGGTCAAGGACATATTTCAACGCCAAATGGTAGAACAAGAGATGTTTGTAAAACATTTATGTCCCCCATAAAAGCAGGTCAATGGCTTATTCTTTGTCAATCAACAAAGGGCAATAACTCACAAAATAAGATGAGAAGAGTTATGGTTCTTGTGCACTTCACTTCTCCTCAATGAGATCCACCTGTGAAGTTTCATGATTCCAGCTTGCATACTTTTATGCTCCGGACAAAAATGGTCTTTGTACAGACAGACCAACCAACAAGTGAAAAGCAACATACCCCCGGGTGGGGCATAATTAAGCTTGTCCAGAGCATAGCTCCTTTCTTTATGAAAGGATTTCAAAATAATTTGGTCCATCTTGAGGGGATGTGTCATTTGAAGTTGTTTTTCATGTAGCTCAATGTTCAAAGGCACAGCTCAAGGTCACATATAACAAGAGCCATGTCGAACATGGCCAACCCCTACCGCAAAAGCTTGATAGTAAACTAAAGCCTAATAGATAAAGGATTCTTTTGTACATGTACTTTCGGAGATTTACCCCCTACAAAATCTAAGTCTTTAAAATAACAAAGGGCTATTACTCCAAAATTATGCAAGCAAGAGTTGTTGTTCTTGTACACTGCTCTTCTCCTCCATCTGATCTATTCGCCCATAAAGTTTTGAATTGATAGATTTTATCCTTTAGGAGATATGCTCTGGACAAAATCTAAGTATCTAAAATAACAAAGAGCAATAACTCCAAAATTTTACAAGCAAGAGTTGAAGTTCTTGTGCACTACACTTCTCCTCCGTAAGATCTATCCACCCATAAAGTTCCAAGTTGATGGCTATTATACTTTAGAAGATATGCTCGGTGGTCAGATTGCAAGGACTCAAATAAGGAGTTATCTTACACAGCTAAGATAAAGGTAACAATTATCAAACCCCCTTTTTGCATGACATAGTTTTAGACACAAATTTCAAATAGTTTATGGTAAAGGGCATCTGATTTGCTACTTAAATGTGAAATTTCATCAAAGTCTGAACATAAGACTAGAAGAAATGAAAGAATAACTGAAAGAATAATAAAGGTAAAGTTAACAAACATTTAGCCCCCTTTTCCATGATATATTTTTTGTATGAAAATTTCAAATTGTTTATAGTAAAGGGCATCTGATTTGCTACTCAAATATGAAATTTCATGTAATTCTGACCATTAGACTAGGAGAAATTTGAGAAAAACTGTATTTTACCGTAAGTCCCCTTTTCCCGTGACGAGGCCTCAAATCCAAAAACCATCAGATATGCATCAACACTATATCATAGGAAGTTCACATGGTAAGTTTCATTTGATTTGGCTCAAGGGTTATGGAGAAATCGCTGGGGACGGAAGGACGGAAGGACAGACAGACAAAGCAGGGGCTTAGCTATATGCTCTCCCTTTGGGGAGCATAAAAATGCCTTTTTATGGGCAGGGACAATTTGCATAAAACATGGTATATAGTGAAAACTTCTAATTTCCGTTTATGTTAGTTAGTTAGGTAGTTTTTATAGAATGGGAATCAAGCTTTTCTCTAAACAAGCTCAATTTGAATGTTTGAACTTGGCCTGTTATTTGGACCTTTTAAGTTTTTCATCATTACAAGATATGTAACAACACTGTCATATGTAACAACACTGTCATTTTCTAAAATGTATGTAAATTATATTAACTTAATCACATAATTACATGATATATATCACAAAAACATGTCTCCTTTTTGACCTCTTGACCAGGGTTTGAACCACTATTTTTACCCTTAGAATATCAGTGGATTTTTTTTACTGTCAATGGTGCAGAGAAATCTTTGTGTTTTTTTTAAATATATAATTATAGATGTATTATTACTATCAAATATCAGTTTGCCGAATTAACATTAGAAAGACAATGCCTGATCTATTTAAAATTTTGAATTCAAACCAATAATTTGTCTTATTTGTTGCTGACCTCTCTGTACAAACAGTATGGACTGCTTTACCTTCTTGGTCCTGAATTTAGATGATTTGTACAACCCGATTTCACATTTTGGTACTTTGTAACAAAGTAAAATTGATCTATGACCTTTTGAAATAAAAGGAATAGTTTCAATTAATCGATGCATGGTTAGACCATTACCTTCTTAAATATAATTACCAACACTATTTGACCTTAAAATTTGACTTTTACCAATCATTTATTGTAAACCTGAAGAAAAGATTAATATATTGCCAAAAATCTTAAGAACTTTTGTTCTGCACACCCTGAAATTAATATCCATGTGACTTTAAAATATTTAGAAAAATATTGTGGAAAGAGAAGAAATTGCTTCATAGAAGCAATTTCTCCATTTCTCACAATATTTTCAACTCTAAAGGATGGTTCCATTTTAAATTGCACATTGCTTTTCTTGATTCTGTCTCTGCACAAGAAACAAGTCTGAAATTTTGCAAAACAGGAAAGAGTTAATTGCCATCTATATTAGGAAATCATTTTCAACTTTTATCTGTATTATCTGTTGTTGATGACACCCTTCCTTCCTCATCAAAAATGGAATCAAGCTCTTGGTTGGTGTATGAGTCTCTTTCCATATTTCCTTGAATGTCATTTTGAAAATCCACAGCACTAGGTGACTGGTTCAGTCCTGTATAAAGGTTTTGACTTGTATTTGAGTCTGAAATTTGGGGACCAGTCTGTGGTCTAACAACATTTGGAAGTCCTTGTGATTGATGGTTGGGATTAGACTGGACATGTGACTGGTTATTTGTATAATTCGTTCCTCGCCTTTTTCCAAGCACTTTCACATAATTTGCAGGGATCAGTCCAACCTGTTTTCCATCTACACTTGCAAGTAGCCATCCCTTTATCTTTGGCTGAACTTCTGTACACAAGGGAAAAAAAAATAACATTATATTTATATTAATATACATGTAAATGTATCTAAACCACACAACATGAACATTATGGTAGTCTTTCAAATTTAATCTGATATGATGATCTGACACAGTAATAAATATTGCAGTGATGCAATAACAAAATTTTTGATTATCTTTTCAGCCATTCAAAATCTATTACTTAAATTTGCCGATAAACTTTAGAAAACTGTAATAATAAAGAACTACTGAGATGAAACCTAATTTAAACAAAGAACTGCACCATTTGGCTAAATTTGTTTCAAGAAAATGTCACAAATCTATTTGGGGTCAAAATGTCTATGAACCTGTCAAAGTTATATATGATCTATCCTTTATCTAAAATTTTAAGACAATTAATGGCTTCATGAAAAGTAGTCTTCTTGAATATTTTTTTCTTAAATTTGTTGAATTGTTTTCAATATCATAATCAAGGATGATGCTCAAGACATTATATTATGTACATATGACTTACTGTGTAGACAGACTACTGATCAAGGAAACCGAGCTATTTGTGAGCAATTAATAGACAGTTATAGAATTGATTCTTTAAGCAATTCAAACAAAGATGGGTTAAATTCATTTTCCTGATAAAAAAATCTTTGTTATGATTCACAATTAAATGACTCAGAACAAAACAATTGTAACTCCCTGTAAACATATAGGGAGTTACAACTGTTTCGCGCTGAGCCATTGAATCCTTTGTAACACAGAAGAACTTCTACTTACCTTTTGGAGCTACATGAATAGTTGAACCAGCGTTGAAAGACAGTTCATCATTCCCCTGTCCATTAAAGTCATACAATGCACTGGCAACAAAATGATCTTCTGAACCATTGGCCCAGCCTGGACTGAAACCTGATTAGAAAATGAGATAGAACCCTTCAGTCATTGTCTTAAGTAATTTTATATCTAATGCTTGCTGCACACTACTGCTTATTGTTAACCTCAGAGGTGAAAATTAGGGAAAACAATAAATGAAAAGAAGAAATTGCTTGCAACATGGACTCTAAATATACATGTATATTAAGAGTTCCTGGTTGCAACAATCAAGTTCTTTATGTCCAACAAGGTTCTCTATCCTATCTATAGCAGGGCTCGTGTTTGACCCTTAAACCAGGGTTTTGACCCTCAAAAATCTGAAAATAGCTTAATTTGACCCCTAGAAATTTCTCCCAAGGGGGTCATTTTGACCCCCTTGAGAGGAATTACCCAGGGTCAAAACATGGTTTTATACCCAAGATTTTTACAAATCATTTTTTAAAGTTTTACAAATCAATTACTCGTTTTATATCATTATAAGAAACAGTTTAAGTGATACTTAAATTTGCATAATTCCACTTAGGATTTGCTTTTTCTGTTGTTTTGACCCCTTTAAATTCAGATTTGACCCCCAGAATTTTTTAGGTGAGGGATCAATGACTCGTCAATATCAAACACTTACACGAGCCCTGCTATAGCAACAACTATCAAGTGGTATAAATTAAAGTCCATACCTATACAATTACAAACCCAGTTAGCTTTGTCTACAACATTTTCCATCTATTGAGGAGTAGTATTTCATTTGTTTCAGAATAACATTTTTAATCTTTCATAACCACATTATAAAGGGTAATAAAAGAAATATAGTTTATCAAAAAAAAATCTTATCTATTTATATAGTTCCTCTAAATTCATTAATACAGTCGATATTGCTTGAGGAACCACCTCTATTATCTACCATTATCTTTGAGCGCCCATCTTAAAAAGACCCTTCACCTGAAGCAAAAGCCCTTTAAAAATGGACATCCTTGAACTAGAAATCGTTCATTATTGAATATCATGATGTTAAAACTAATAAGAATCATCTCAACGAAAGGATTCTGATAGTTTTGATCACCATAGGATTAAGTAGAAATTGTGTGACAATCAATAAATGCAATCAAAATGACCTGTCTTATTTATCATAAAATATTGTATTTAGCAACCATTCCCATCAGTGATCGCTTTTTGGAGGTTCACTAAGAGATCTCTTAGTACAAGTTTACTGTATATTACTCACCACTAGTAAAAGTTGCTTGTAAAAACTTCCAGATAAGCCAAGGTCCGCCCATAATAATTGCGAAAAACATGATCACAGGCCAAGTGCTTTTTTTACCCCCAGGCCCTGACGCTGCGGCACTCTGAGCTAAAACATCCCCCGCTTCTTGCCACGCCTCCTCCGCAAAACCTTGAGGTCGAAGTCTCAATAACACCAGCAACTTTCTGTACAAATATTTCAACCACTTAAACACAGCCAAAGCTGCAAAGATTTGAGCAAATTGAGTCTTCATTCTCCCAAAGTTATCAGCCACACCCACTACTGCTCGGAATGAATTATAAACAGCTTGAAATGTCGAGTCTAACATCATGCTTACAGATGAAAAAGCACCTACGATACTTTCTATTGACTGAAAAGCAGGTCTTGAACTTTCTTCAGCAAGTCTTGCAAATGAATTAAACTCATTCTGGTTCACACCATAAGGACCAAATCTGTTATAGTTTCCATACATCCCCCCTCCATACATACTGCTATATGGACTCCCATACATGCCACCATACCCCGCCCCACTGTACATGTTACTGTATGGGCTGCTGTAGCCGCCATAACTGTTGAAGGAACTATACCCTGGGCTGTAGGTACTGGAATAGCCTGATGGTCGGGCTGGGACTGCAGGGGGAGCATCTCCACCCCCTATTGCAGGAAGAGGCCCAGCAGAAACATTTCCACCAATACCAGCTGGAGTAGGCCCACTGCAAATTTGAAACAGAAATTCAGGATATAATCTATTCAATTATCATGTGTTCCTAGCCTTTTTAAAACTTTATCCTGCTGAAATTGATTCAATAAATTGCATTTTTTTTTTATATTTCAACCAGTCTTACTCAAGTTTCCGGACAACAATTCAGAAGAAAATAGGCAGTGGAGGCTGATATTTGTCATATTGTTGGCCAAAGTTTTCATTAGAAATAAGTTGTGAAAAGTATGATAAGGGCTCATGTGCTTCAGACCCATCTACACCACGAAAGTTCATGTTTGTCATACCAGTACCACCATTACATCCTTACCTAGCCTCGAGCTGCTGCCCCACATATTAGGTCTACAATTATCAACCCATTGGTGGAAGACTAAGTCAGAGAGCATTAATTATTCTAGGCAGGGGGATAAGGGGATTCCCCCACTATTTTCAAAGATCCCCAAAGATTTCTGGATTTGCAGGGGATTTTTTACTATAATCAAAGAGCATGAATTACCACATTTCTCAATTGCATCAATTTTCGCCCTGAAATCCCCAACATTTTTGAAATCCTAGAATAAACACTGAGAATGGATTATGAGAAAGGATGACTGCCACCATTGAACCTGGGACCTCTTGATTGACAGTCCATGTTAATGGTAATAATGTCCAGAATAACTTCTTTTTTCATAAACAAATTTATATCTCCTAAATAGACCGACATAGGAAGAAGACCTTGGCCTACACTCAGCTGAAGGTGCTGTATAATGCAAACAAGAGGGCAAGAATGGCCCTAAACAGCTCACCTGAATTTTGGTGGTCCAGTAGATCTCACCCAAGTAACATTCTAGTAAGGTTTCATTCTTATTTGCTTAGTTGTTAAGAAGGAGAAGTTATTCCAAGAATTCAAGTGAAAATGGGCCCCCAGCCTGTCACGCCCATTATAATGGTCTAATCAGAATGTCACCGATTGTTTTTAAAAAGTCTTTTGTTATAAGAGGTGATGTTTCTTGCAACAAAGTTAAAATATTAAGGGGCATTTTAGCCTCAATGTCGGCATATCAGACATTGGATATATTATAGCAACTCCAGTTATAGCAACTATCAGTTATTTATACATCAGCTACTTCCTAAAGCAAGTGCATGTACAAGACTTCTTAGAGGTTACTTGTTGTCTAGTTTGAAATATTTGTTGTTTTTGAGAAGACTCAAAAAATAAGATGACAGTAATGCTAGAGCTGTTCACAAGAATATCAAATAGACTGTTTACAGGATAAAAACTAGGGAAGAAACCAAAATAGGCAGACTTTTTTTTAAACATATTGCTTCAAATTAGAGGTTTGATTTTGTAAGAAATGTATGGATAAATCCTAATTTCTAACCCCTTGTCATAGAACTGCTAGAAAACCAATTAGATAGATTTATTCTCTTAGCGTCTGCACAGTCTTGAAAGGACATACGATACAATACTACCTTGACATATAATTTGACATTGGATCATCAGCCATTTGTCTATTCACGCCAACTTTTTCCCAAGGTTTAGGTGGAGAGGCCATTTTTACATTAGTTTATTTACCGGCCTTGACCTTTGCTCCATAAAAAAGGAAGAAAGGAAAAACGTGGAGGAATGAATAAGAAACTAAATGCCATGTATTAAATTTCATTTAATTTAATGTATGAATAAATAAAAATTGTATCATTTGAGATATAAACCCCGAAGCAACAGTTTTCATACTATTCATTTTACAATATATTTTCCATTTTGGTAATTACCAGTCTAAAAATCCAGTTCCGGTAACCAGCTAACCCAAAGTTCACTTCCGTTTTTGTTGTCAAAGACGCCAATAACATTATTAAAGAAAAAAAGAAAGAAAGATTCAGGCTGATCTTAGAAATATGAAGACAAAAACATCTGTCACGTTGCAATATATTTAACACGATAAAGGTTTGTAGAACTGATCCTGGCAGCAGTGGTTCTCGATTCAATATTCATGCTGTCTTTCCAACAATTTTGATCAAATTCTGTCTGTCTTTATTTATGGTGATTTGTCCAGTTTTCGTGGAGGACCCTATATTCGTGGTTTTCAGGATAATCTTACGTCATTCTTCAGCAAGCGACGTCCACGCGCTATAATTTTGTCATTTGTGCGTTCCTGTGTCAACAAACACCCTTTGCCATCTTCACTCGCTTTTCAATCAAGTAAAGAATGAAAATGCGGTATAAATAAATATTCCAACATTCTTACTGACAGAGTCAGAATTTACACAATGAATCAAAAAGGCAGAGGTACTTGAGATGATCTTATAATTATATCAGCCACTGTATTCTTTTTAAAACAACTGACCCACGAATTCTGGAGCCTCAATTCTGATGACGTTAGGGGTCAACAGCTTATCCAAAATGGCTTCCAATGTAAAAAAAACCCCACGCAATTGACATAGCAACGTTGGCGCTGTCGGTCGCCATTGTCGCCAAATGCGACGAAAGTTTAAAAGTGGCCCGAGAATTTTTCATTTGGCGAAAATGCCTGGCGCCAACAAAAATCAAGTGGCCCCAAAAATTATCAAATGGCCCAAACTCAATACACGATAAGCAAATATCAATAACAATATACATAACCAGACTGCCCTAAGGGAATAAACTCGCTAATCCGTCTATTAGCCTACAGGCGGCACGCGTCATTCACGGGGTCTGATTATCGATTTTTTATTGACAGCTGGATTCATTCACATTTACCTATACGCTTCAAACACGGTAGGCGGGTCTAGTATCTGACCTCATTACTGTTACAGGGCTCTCGGAAACGACAGTAGTGTCGTCTGAGACGACAACTTTTCTTAGCGGACGACAAAAAATCCTATCAAAGGATTCCACCGGACGACAAGTTTTTCTAAGGCACGCGTCCCGACTAATAACCTATCGGGTGTGTATAACATGTATTTGATTGTTTACGTAAGTTAACTGTCGCGTGAAAAATCGATAATAGCCATATCTGAAGTCCGATAGACGGGTGCGGTATGCATGGCGTTAATTGACGCCAACAGCCAATCGTAATCGGTTATTCGTTATTATCACTAGCGGTGAATCTCTGGAAAGCCGTGCATGTGCTTAATTCCGTCGGATAACGTATTTCAAAAATGGAAAGCTCCGGATCAGCCCACTGATCAGACATGTGTTGAAGTCAAAAAAAAAGAAAAGAAAAAAAAATGAACACAAATTAAGAGACAGGTGTTTCGGAAAGTTTAATTATTTCAATGAAAAAAAGAAAATAAGAAAAAGAGATAACCAATGCAGTTCAAACATACAATCTTTTGTAATGAATATCAATTCTGAACTTTTTCTCTCAATTGACAACATCTGCAAAGAGAATCATGGCATAGACTGTCGGTATATGTTGAGATTTTTTAAAGTCTAGATAAATACAATAACATTTTTTGACTTCTTTTTAACTTCTGTCAAAAAGAAGATATAACTGTTTCAAATACTTGCTTTTGTACTAGTCAATGGTTTAAACTGAACCGGGAAAAGTTTTGTCATCTAATGAGCTCATCTCCAAAAATGAAAAAGAAAATGTAAAAAGCATTGGGATAAAAGAAGAAAATGTTTTTAGGAAAAGAGTTGGGTGCAAAATGTCGAAAATTTTGTCTATTAGTACCGGCCCAGACACCCGAAATGTGGCCCCAATTTTCACCAGGTTGGCCCCAACTTTTTTCATTTGGCGAAAGTGATGGCCCCAACTTTTTGAGAGCCAGAGTGAACCCTGCATAGATGTAGGTAAGTTATAAAATAGCAAATAGTTTCAAGTGTTATTTAATGCTTTTTGTAGCACCGACTTTTTTTGTCATATGGGAGTTCCCTGTGAATTATTAATACCACGAAAACTGTGCAACCATCATACTGCCTAATTTCTCTTTCGGGAATTGATAGGTTTAACATATGCACATAAAAGTAGTTTTGATTTAACCAAGTTAGGATACTGACTGATTGTCCCCATGACCGCATGATTGAAGACCCAAGTAAATGTCTGAAGAAATCCAAAGTCTATTCAGTGTGAAGAAGCTTTTAGTATAAAGTAAAAGCATAACATAAATAAATGTTTTCTTAGAAAATTCAGTGAATGGAAAATAAATGAGTGAGTTGATTAAAAAACGTTGAGAATGCCAATCTTGAAGGATGCTGTGCGACATTTAGTTTTAGTTAAGGAGATGTCTACAGTTGCAATGATTTTGAAGTCAAATAGGGCATATTGATTATACCGTATTTGCCCGATATATTTGGACGGGAAAAAATAATTATTATTTTTTGTGTCTGAATATTTACAAAAACATTTTCCTCCGTGTCCGAAAATTTAGGGTCTTTTCACAATTTCATGGTAAAAATCGATCTTTAGTATTTGTAAAGGCTCAAAAACAATATTAAAGAATATACGGACAGAGCTAGGAATAAGGTAAAGTGCCGACAAATGCGTCAAATATATGCTTTCATCATTTATACGGAGCTAGGAAGAAGGTGAAGTCCCGACGAATGAATATGAAAAATATGCGTTCCTCATTTCAAAAACTATAAAAAAGATAATCCTGAACGGAAATTCGGGGCAGCAACGATCCAAAACTTATTTTCCTCTTTACACAGATTACTAAAACAATGCCGAATTCCAGTCACGCATAGAATAAGTTCTACGCGAACGAGTTTGGGGATGATGCAATAATTCACTTTTTTTTTTTTTTTAATTCAACCATTTTAATTTTCTTTTTTCAGATAAGTCCAAGGCCCAAATGAATTCCGAGCACAGTCAAAAAATAAAATCAAAAAAAAAAAAAAAGAGAGAGACGGAAATACTTTGTTTATTATAGTTAATCCCTTATCATAGCCATTCTTTTTCAGCTTAGCTCCAAACCAGCGAAAACGGGAAGCAAAACGTCCAATTAATTAAATATCGGACCTCAAGCTTTGTTTAACTGGAGTTACATTATTTTTGTCGCGGATCGGCATTCATAAACAAATAGACGAGGAGTGACTGAAATATCGGAAGTAAGGTTACCGAAAGCCGTAGTTAGGATATTTTGCTCATAGATAGACAATTATGAAATAAATAACATTGGGAGTTTATTAATTATTATTAGTGGTTACAATATTTCGGTAGTAAACAGCAGACGTTCCAAATATTGAACTAATGGAAGCGCAAAAATGCAGCTTAACAAAGACCTCTCTCTCTCTCTCTCTCTCTCTCTCTCTCTATTTCTATTGTTTTCCATAGGATAACAAATAATCTTCTCATCTTTAGAGACAGTTCTCTACCGACATAATATTTTCATCGCAGTGCCTTGAACTTTTATACATGTACACAGACGGTTTGTGTTTGGGTCGGTGATTGCTGACCGTCATTACATAATTTGAGATGGTCTCGACACACGAATCGGGGCGTCTCCTTGGTTACGTGTTTAACTTCCAGCTCTATTATGTTTCGCATACAACTGTATCACAAAACACTTATGGATTTGAATTACGCCATTACTGCCTCGCCTCGTTTGATAACACCAGTTTTACTCAAGTGTTATGGGTATCTTAATTAGGCTAATTTGTTTGTCACTAAAATTCATGCGTGAAATACCAATAAAAAAAAGAATTTTCAAACCAGCTTTTTTCAGACCGGGTATTGTTACCATTAGGCATATATTATCTGTGATTACGGCGAATCTGATATTTTCACGACGAGTTTAAAAATTAAAACAGCCTACCAACCCGCATTTCTTGTTTGAACTATTCCTAAAACCTTACCAATGCATTGCAAGTCAGTTTATACGTCACCTATGCAGCCGACAAAAGATCGCTGTAAATAAACCCATATCTCCCGATGTATATATATATATTAATTAAATCTTTTATGTAGCGACGATTACAAATAACATTGTGGGTGTGATTAGCCACCCGGCTATCAAATTAAAAAGGGTTATCGGATGTCAAACAATGGATTACACCTTATGGGGATTATCGGCGATACCGTAAATTCAACAAAAGGTAAGCGTGCGTACTTTGCCTTTCAACTTGATTCATATAACGTAAATTCGTGTCCGAAAACTAAGGGACGGACAATTCCACTTGTGTCCGATATAAGGGACAAAAAATAAATTATTTTTGAAAATAATTAATGGTGTCCGAATTTTTCGGGTGTCCGAATACTTCGGGTAAATACGGTATATTTCATTGGAAATGAAATGGATTTTCTTAATGAAAATATAAGAGGATGGGCTACAAGAAGGGAGAGCACTTGTCATGATTTAAGGGGAATTATATAAAAACTTGTCAAAACTCTAGATGATGTGCATACAGCTGAGTTGTGGCATTAGGGCTAAAAGAAACTGTAGCAATAATGTTGAATGTGGCAATGGACAGTGGCATTGCCACTCTATACAGCAGAAGCAGGTTTTTGTTTATTTAACGGCCCTTTTTGTGTGTTGTTTAAAAAGACTGCTTTTCATAATATTCTGCTTATAACGTGGAATAAAGATGGTACAAATTCATAACTTAGCTCCTTTTCAACATTTGATATCAATTGGATTACTTGATCATTGAATATAACAATAAAAATACTTTTTAAGCGTCATTCAATTAGGAGGGGTCACAACAAGAATGAAAAAAATGATGACATGTGTTCATTGCTACCTTAAGGAGTCAAAATTCGGATTTAGCTGATAGTTTTCCTAGCTTTCCAGCCTAATCCCATTTTTAATCCCAATGGAGGCTAGGAACGGATGTGATGGTAGTACTTGTGTGAGAAATACCAGCAGAGTTTTCGTTTGAACCAGGACCTCAGGTTTTGACGCGCGGAAATCCAAAATGATGCAATTTTGACTCTGGTGCGTCATTTTGACTCTTCAAAATTAGCAGCTGTGCTTCAAGGGTTGTTAGAAGTGTGTCATATTATTTGAAAATAGTTAATTGATGGTCTAATAACACCTAGCTTGATTGGCAATTAACACACTCCTGTGAGCGGCTATGCATCTGTGATCGTAATTGACAGTCTTTTGACACCTGTGAAATTCAGTAAAATCCCCTTTACTTTAACTCTGAATTCACTAAAATCATCATGTATTTGAATAATTTCACTACAATTCGAACAGTATCTACATAGTAAGTCAATTATCATCAAGCGGAGGATCAGTTGTAAATTGTCAGATGACTGGTCAACTCGGCCCAATTTCAACTCGGCCAATCAGCAACTCGGCCCAGCGTATAACTTGGCCCAATTTAATTTTAAGCCACTTAGCCTTCTTATTTTCAAGCATTTATTCAGTATTTTTATCAAAGTAACAAAAGTATTCAAACTTCAGTTTTATGGAAATTTACGTATGCATCAGAAAATTAAAAAGTTAAATTGAAATTTAAGGACCATTCTTAAATTTGTACATAATCAAACAAAAATTCTATAAAATATTATTAAAAAGACACAATTTATATATCTATTAATTATTAAGATAAACCCATCTCATTAGAAGCTTTTACTTGCATTTTCAACTTAAAAACTCTTTCCACTTTATTCTACTTACAAAAAAACAAGTCTTTTGTTTGAAATTAAGCTCTTTAGTAGTCATTTAATGACTGGGCATTGTGGTGAACTATGAGGATGAAAATTTATAAATCATTTATTGAGTTTATTTTCAGGCACCTTTGGAAAAATGAGCTGGACCTAATTTGTCTTTTTCAATACATTTCAAATAACTTTTCTTTAATAAATTTGATACTTTTTATGGAGGGGGGGATGCATGATTCTGTCACGGTTTGACTCTTGGGATTTTCATTTTGACTCTTGGAAATTTTGACTTAAGGGTCATTGACTCTTGGCTTTTGGATGCTAAACCCAGGAATCCATTTTTAGGTGTTCCAGCTGCCACAATATGACTGAAATAATGTTCAAAGTGGCGTAAAACCCCATTCAAACAAACAAATCCTTTTGCAAGTAAGGAGTCTGATGGACTCCAAGGGTCATATGAGAATATTTTGAAAAAACAAAATTGTTTATGCACATGGCAGTTTCCTTTTCAACCCTAAGTCCTGGCCAGTACTATTGATCTTTTCACTACAAAAGTTGTTCAAGAAACATTTTCTTCCATCCCATGATAGTTTTTTGTTTTTTAAATCCTTTGGAACAACATTGTGGAAAAGAAGAAATTGCTTATAACAAGCATTTTTTTCTTTTTGACAATGTTCTCCAATTATGAAAATTCAGACTCCTTACTTTGAGCTCAGTTTCCTTGATTTTATGTGTTAGGAGTCCAACTGACTCCTTATTCTTATTCTCATAAGTAAGTGTGGCCCCCTGTAAAAATGGGCACTTACAATTACATTTCATTTTTTCATTTTCAGTGTTTTAATCTATTTTTTCAGACATACTATTGAAAAATAATCATAAAATGGGAACAGCATCCAGTGTTCAACCTAAAGTTGGGGTCCATAGCAACCCAAGAATTGTTTATGCTGACCAGCAGTCCAAGAAAGTGAAAAAGGTATTTCCTTTGTCATAATTCTGATTTGGCTGGAGGTATAGACAAAGATCAGCCTGCACATATGTGTACTCTGATCTTATTTATACCACCTGTATTTCTATTCTAAACCAGAAAAGTTTCAGGGCCTTTGTTTGAATCTCAAATAGTGAAGCCTGCGTGCTTTGACCCTCAAAAACTTAAAATAGACTGTTTTGACCCTCAGACATATCTACAGGGGTCCTCTTGATCTTTTTATTTTCACTTTTGAAAATTGTGTAAAGCTTTTTTTTTTTATATCTTCATTATGAGATTTCCCTCTGATGAAAACAACATAAGCTGGTTCCCTTGTACAGAGGTGTGTTTCTTAGGATTAAGAATTTTATGATTTCTCAAGATTTTATTCAGGATATCTGGGCCGTGTCGAAGAATTTCAACTGAATCTTGCAAGAATCCTGATGTAAAATCTAAAGAAATCTTAAAAATCTCAATTCTAAAAAAGCACCTCATATCTCTTATTAAGATTTATATCCTTTTAAACTATTAGTTTGTTCTGGTACTGATACAATTAACTCTTTTGTGCTCAGTTTTAACCAACAAAATGTAATGGTAAACTGGTCAATCATCAGAGGCTTGAATTTCAAAGGCTAGTCACAACCTATGTCCTAAGTACATGTATAGTTTTGATTGGTTTAAATATATTTTATTTGCACAAATTGATAAATGTTCAATACAGTTTACATTTACTAATTAATTCTATGCAAAAAGGATGGGAATGTAAGCAGAGCTTATATTGTTCTTCTCCTTAAGTTATCCCCCACTGATGAAATCATCGGGGGATATTGTTTTTGCCATGTCTGTCTGTCCGTCCGACATTCGTTTCCGCACTATTTCTTGAAAACTATAGACCGGATTTCAATGAAACTTGGCACACAGCTTCACTACAATGAGGACATGCGCATATCGTCGAGGTTACCCAGCTTGACCATCGAATTTAGAGTTACTGCACCTGACTGTTTAAGCCATATACATACATAGTGATATTCGTTTCCGCGCTATTTCTTGAAAACTGTAGACCGGATTTCAATGAAACTTGGCACACAGCTTCACTACAATGAGGACATGCGCATATTGCAAGGGTTACCCGGTTCGACTGTCGATTTAGAGTGACTGCCCCTGACTGATTAAGCCATATACATACATAGTGCTATTTGTTTCTGCGTTATTTCTTGAAAACTGTCCGTCCGTCCGACATTCGTTTCCGCACTATTTCTTGAAAACTATAGACCGGATTTCAATGAAACTTGGCACACAGCTTCACTACAAAGAGGACATGCGCATATCATTGGGGTTACCCGGTTTGACTGTCTAATTTAGAGTTACTGCCCCTGACTGTTTAAGCCCTATACATACAGAGTGATATTCGTTTCTGCGCTATTTCTTGAAAACTATAGGTTGATATAGATAAAAGATAACCTGTATCTAAGTTTGATATTAACTCCATTGACAATGAAAATATGTTCGGTGGGGGATATCAATTCAACGAATTTGCTTGTTTTGATTAAAGTGAGGAATTTCAGTAATGTCTTGAAAAGGCATAAAGCCCTATGGTTACAGCAACAGTGTTGACTAAGCTCAGTCCACATAGACAAACAGATAAAGATTTTTGACTCGTTTTAAAAATTTTGAGAATTGAGTATTGGTTAACTGTTCATGATTTTCAATATTTCAGGATATGAAAATTGACACACCAGTTTTGGTAGATTTGAGTCATGGAACCATCAGATATAGATTTGAGTCTGACGAAAAACAGCGGAAGAATAAGGCAAAAATTATTGAGCGTCCATTTGAAGGAGATGAGAAGAGAAAAAAGGGCCATTACTTTTACCACCCAAGGTTGGATGACTTTAGTGAAAGTAAGAACCTGGTGTTAATTCTTAAGAATTTTATTGATAATAAAAGGGTTGATGAAGTGCCTGTCATTTCAAGGTTTATTGTATTTTAAGAAATTATGTATAGTTGCATTTGATAGGAAGAGAATATGACATGAATTCTGAAGCAAAATTTTATGCCCCTGTATCAATAAAATTTTAGCTCACCTAAGCACATCAAGGTGAGCTTTTGTGATCACTGATTGTCCTTTGTCAGACGTCAACATTTTAAGTGTTTACACCCTAGAGGCCACATATATGGACTTAGTCAGAAAACTTGGTCAGAATGTTTGTCAGATCACAAGGATGAATCCTATTGAAAATGGGAAGGAGCATTGCCATATCACAAAAAGAGGCGGGACCTTATTGACAATTTTCTTGTTTACACTCTTAAGGCCACAAATATGGTCCAATCATCTTTGTCAGAATATTTGTCAGGTCACAATGATGAATCTTAATGAAGATGGAAAGGATCCGTGCCATATCATGGGAATAGAGGCCTTAATGACAATTTTCTTGCTCACACTCTAGAGGCCACAAATATGGTCTAATCTTCATGAAACTTGGTCAGAATGTTTGTCAGGTCCCAATGATGAATCCTATTGAAAATGGGAAGGATCCTTGCCATATCATGGTAAAAGGGGCCTTAATGACTTTTTTTTTCACTTTAAAGGCCACAATATGATCCAATCTTCATGAAACTTGTTCAGAATATTTGTCATGTCACAAGAATGAACTGTATTAAAAATGGGAAGGATTCACATGATATCATAGGAAAAGGGACCTTAGTGAAATTTTTCTTATTTACACTTTCAATGCAACAAATCATAAAAGTACAATTATGACTTTTGCTGGAAAATTTGATAAAGATTAATTAAGATCAAGATACGAAGGTGAGCGATATAGGACCATAATGGTCCTCTTGTTATTGTTTCACTATTATGGCATTGTCTGTTTGTCAGTGTCTGCCAAAATTAGCCAAAATCTCACTAATTAAATCAAGTCTATTAAAGATACAATACTCATATTAAGCATAACATATCAATATTTATCTCTTGAAACCAATCTCAAGGCCATCTGACGAGATAAATGTCATCTTCAAGGTCAAACTTGTAAAAAAATGTATAAGAAAAAGGACAATATGTCTCTAAAGACAGTTCCAGTATTATCCATAATTTAAAGGGTTAATAGAAGGACTGATGTACTGAATTGAGATCAATGTTTGAGCTAAGCTTTTTTCTGTAAGTTAGATTATTAAAAATTGAATAATTTCTTTGTCAGTAAATTTTGATCCTTTGGGGCTGGCTGATAAAGGTATTGGTGAGCTCATAACTTACCAAAGAATAAAATCTTTTCTACACCTATATGGGATGTTATCACATGGATATTTGTATAGTTATAAAATAAAAAAGGAAATTTTGTCCCAAAAAACTTTTCCAGTGTTACCCATAATAAAGGGTTAATAGAAGGATTGTTGTGTGAAATTGAATTAAATATTTGAGCTAACCTTTTGTTCTGAAGTTCAGATTATCAAAAATTAGGAAATTTCTTTGTCAGTTAATTTAATCCTGTAGGGCTGAAAAAGGTATAGGGAAGTTCATATTTTACCCAAAGGATACAATCTTTTCTTTGTTTCTACACCTATGTGGGATAGAAGCTGAATGCTAGCACAGGATGTAATGGTGGTACTGGTGTGAAAAATATTAGAAACAATTAGATTCTCCAGCCGCCGCAATATAACTGAAATATTGTTGACAAGTGTCCTTGAACTCCATTCAAACAATCAACAAACTGTTCTTTATTTGCATATACATGAATTATACTCAAGTTTAATGATTTACTAAACTTCTTACAAAAAAAATGATCGTAAGACAAATTCTAAAATCGTACCTAGTGATTTCATTCATTGTTAGATGCTGTCTTGCAATATCTCATTATAATTGTCTTAAGAAGACGATTCCAAGATAATGCAAGGCAGAATTTCATATTTAGTTATTCATCTATAAGCAGCTTAAATTTTTGTCTTACGCAAAAAATAATTGTAAGATCTTTAGTAAAACAGGCCCCTGGTACTTGAACCTTGCTTAAACGACCCGATTTACAGTTTGATTGTCATTTTAATTTTCAGAGGCTTCTACAGACAGAGAAGATCCTTATAAGTTCATGTGTGTTGTAAAAGGACCCGCTAGTGCAAAACAGAAAAAGATTTTTTACGTCTACGGCAAGGGGTGGAATGCAATGAAGGCCAAGGATGGTGAACGAGTGAGGCCAACAGAAACTATCGCAATGAAATCGGACCCAACCTGGCCACAACGTCAGAACCCTAATGATGTTTATTACAATCTTACCACAATAGATCACAGTGAGTACATATCGATGGCTCAGCCTGAAACAGTTGTAACTACCTATATTTTTATAGGCAGTTACAACTGTTTCGCACTGAGCCATCGACATATTAATATGAGCCTGTGTGGTACATTTACAAATATTTCATACATGTATGTGTAAAATGTGAAGACTCAGATCAGCCTGTGCATCCCCACAGTCTGATTAGAGTCTTCACTTTGCGCTTAGAGGATAGCTATACAGTGCTCTCAATAAGGGGACGTTGACGTAATATACGTCCAGAATTTCAGAAATTACGTCCGGAAAATCAAACCCGGACGTAAAAAAACGTCCGAGATTCGAGGTAAACGTCCTGTAATTTGACCCCGGACGTTTTACGTATTTACCTAATAAAGGATTTAACGTAAGTCTACACGTGCAAAAAATCGATAATCAACGCGGGTATACACAATATAGCTGACCAAAACTAGCCATGTGTACTCCGCGGGGTATTAAACTGTCGCTATAACAACCAGTCTCTGATTACGCAATCTTGTCGGGTTAGCAACGCGTCATTACCGCTTCTGTCATTATTTTTCTTAGTCGGATACAGATCGCGAGGGTCCTTTGATAGGATTATTGAAACAACAACAACAAAAAAAAAATCAAATCGGGAGAAAATTCGTTATATCAAACGTAGTTCATGCAGCTCAGACCGATAAAATTTCGAATTATAGCTTCCTAAAACTCTTAGAATAAATCTACGGGTAATTTATCCGAAGTGAAAAAGACGCTACCGGAAAACATTTACGAAAGGTCATTCGACTGTCCTCGTTTAAATACGTGTAGAATCGGCATCTTCGGAGAACGTGGGGAAATCCCAATGACGTCATTTAAGTTGTCTGCAACATGTCTGACGAGAGATTTGAAATGACGAATTTTTCTTGACTTCTGCTATTTGTATAATCTGCGTAAGTTTAAATAGGCTTAGAACTTAAAGTTTTATTGGCACACTACCTAGAACGTTCGCCATCTTTAGAACGACAGGCCGAGGAAAATTAAAGCTGCATTAATTTCCGTAATATCGGCGGATTCCAAACATCGTAACTAAAATTTTAGTAAGCCGCATTTCCTAAGCCCACCGCGCAAGATACAGCTTAGGACCGATTCCAAATAGAAACTCCACATTTTCTCATATTAGCTTCCATGATTTATTCAATAAAAGTTATAAAAGGGGATTGTGAAACCAAAGCTCGTCCCTACAGCTTATAGTCAAAGCTACAAGTTTTAAGGCTTGGAAGTCGTTTATTCTTAAACCAAACAGAATCATGGACTTTGTGAGCAAAATTTAACTTACATTTAACAAGGAAATGAGCATTTAAAAAGTGTACAGAAAAAGGAAGGTGTGTGTGCGGGGGGGGGGGGGGGGGGGGGGGGGGGGGGGCAGGGGGAGGGTTAAAAATTCCTTACTTAATGAAAAAAATTCCTGAAATCCCAACATGGAATTACAAAAATTCCTGATTTTGGCCCTTATTGAGAGCACTGGCTATAGATCTATAGTTACTAGTTGTAATTGGCAATTATTTTAAGTAGTTTTGATGCTTTGGATGTAAATTAGACCTTTCGTGTAGGAGAAACAATTTTTCTTTTTCTCTATTGTGAAGAAAGAATATAATGGTTCAAATTGTATGGCAGATTTGAACGATTTTAGTTTTATTTAAAGAAATATTGTGTAAATAGAGGATATCAAATAAGTGGTCATAAAATACCATAATGATTAAACAATTTGTATATAAACAGATAAAAATAAGGCTTTGCCAAGTGTTATTTGTTTTAGTTGAAGAGTTTAATTTAGCTGGTATTTTATGGACAGAAAAGCGATATATTTGATATGACCCATTTTTTTCATAAATTCTATTAAGTGGTGTAAAATTGTTGATTGAATTTTCAACCTAATGCCATATGTAAAATGATATCATCCCATCATGACATCCTTTCTATGGCAACTTTGCTATACCTTCAGAGCTGCTTTGCATATTTATTCCACACCTGTTTAATATATGAAATATTTCACTGTTTTTAGCTCCACTGGCTGAAAGCCACTGGGGCTATTGTCATGGCGTTGTGTCCGTCGTGCGTCCGTCCGTGCGTCAGTGCGTCTGTGCGTCCGTGCGTCCGGTCGTAAACTTTTTCTTTAAAAATCTTCTCCTCAGAAACTACTGGATGAATTTCAACCAAACTTCAC
Source organism: Fragum whitleyi (assembly GCA_948146395.1). Taxonomy (NCBI): domain Eukaryota; kingdom Metazoa; phylum Mollusca; class Bivalvia; order Cardiida; family Cardiidae; genus Fragum; species Fragum whitleyi. Next base: position 55,806,973 of record OX411548.1, on the reverse strand, counting down.
AGAAATGATCCTTGGGTGACCCTCTTTCAAAGTTGTTCAAGAAATTTTGATCCAATGAAAAACATGGATTTAATGGGCGTGGCTAATTTCCAAATATGGTAAAAAGTGAGTTTTCTCAGATTCTAATTGATGGATACCAATGAAATTGTACATGAATGATCCTTGTGTGACCCTTTATCAGTCTACAAAAGATCATTGAGACCGGATGAAAAATATGCATTTTATGGGCGGAGGTCATTTCTCTATATGTTATATAGTGGAAACTTTCAAAATCATTTTCTCAGAATGTAAGTGATGGATATCAACCAAAGTTCACTGGAATGATCCTTGAGTGACCCTTTAACAGTCTACCAAAAATTATAGTGATTGGATCAAAATTATGTATTTTATGGGCGGAGGTCATTTCTCTATATGTTATATAGTGGAAACTTCAAAATCATTTTCTCAGAATCTAACCAATGGATATCAACCAAACTTCACTGGAATAATCCTTGAGTGACCCTCTATCACTCTACCAAAGATTATAGTGATCAGATGAAAATTATGTAGGCCTATTTTATGGGCGGAGGTCATTTCTCTATATGTTATATAATGGAAACTTTTTAAATCATTTTCTCAGAATCTAACCAATGGACATCAACCAAATTTTACTGGAATGATCCTTGAGTGACCCTTAATCAGTCTACAAAAAATTATTGTGATCAGCTGAAAATATGCATTTTATGGGCGGATGTCATTTCTCTATATGTTATACAGTTGAAACTTTGAAAATCATTTTCAACATCAGTAGAATCCAAAATATCTAAAAGTCTAGTCAAAACTTTTATTGCTTTACAAGAATTTCAAGCCTGTGGAGCGACTCAAGCCATTCATGGCTTTCTAGTTTTTTTTTGTTTTTTTTTTTTCATTCAGGCCATGTAGGCCATATGTTAATGAGAATTTCACCAGACCTCTTTTTACTTTCAGTTCCAACAGATGACCCAATTCCTGGCATTCAAAATAGATATATTTTAGAGTAAGTACCTGAACATGTTTAAAAACATCCTCCTAGCTGACCTAGTATAAAGCAAGGGTTAGCTTAAAAACTATTGTAAGTGCATATAAATAATTTAAAATACAGTAGCACTACAATAGTTTTATGCTTACCCCTTGATGTAAAATTGACATTAATTGGTATTGTAGTGAGTGCTTATAAATAAGCAAAATTTTGTCCTGCATTTAGGATGACAAATTGTAGTAATATCAAGCTCCTAAAACTTCATACAGATTATATATGCCTGTGCGTGAAATTTCCAGTAATTTCAAATGTGCACAAAGCAAAGCCTTTGGTCAGACTGTGCAGTCGCACAGTCTGACCAGAGTCTTAACTAGGCAATGTGTAGATAAGTGAAAGTGTGGACCTCTTTCAGGCAGTCAGCAAACATTCTAATTGCATTGTGTTGCTGTCTAGACTGCACTATGTTTGTCCATCATGGACACATGAAATTGTTGGAAGTGTTGCGCACAGACTCATATATGCTTTACTAGCTAGTGTAGGGTACCATTTCTATGGCCCAGACAAGTTCTTAGTTATCTAGCTGAACCCAAGGATGGATGAACCCAGAGATAAATGATAAAGAGGATATTGAATGAGTGGTCATTGAATACAAAATTTATCAAATGAGTCATCTATAAAAAGATAATAACGAGGCTGTGCAGAGTTTTTATCTGTTTAAAGATGAGGAGTCTAATAAATTTGGTATTCAATGACCACAAAATTAATATTTTATTTATAATATGATCTAATATTTTGTGATAAAACAAAGAAATTCGGGATATTTATTGATTCTGCAAAAGAAATAATTCTGTTTGGTTAATGATGTTATTAAATGCATTACATGAGGTCATTTTCATAATCAAAATATAACGTTGCTATTCGTTCTTAGCTCATTTGCATAGCTATTCCACTAGTGTAATACCACCCGTGTCATATAAAAAAAATTCAATGGGGTTATATCACTTCAGTGGCATAGGTCATATTATAAACATGAATATGACCAAAAACACTTACATAGGTCTTCTTAGAAGTACTAAAAGTAACAAATTAAAGTATCTAACTGATTCTTTTTCTTCTCAGATAACAATTTAAGCAATACAGTATATTAGTACAGATCTATGTTTTGCAGAATTTCTAACCTTTAATTTTTACCTGGCAGGTTGTCTTATAAGAAAAATATTCACTATATATTAAATAAATAGATCAAGGGGTCAGTGCAAGACGATGCTATATATATTAAAAGGTACTGTAAATAGTTTATGGAAGACTCTTGGCTATATTTTATGGCTAACTAGTAGAAAACTTGCAAAGAATTACCTTTCATTACTTTTAGATATATCGGTCATTCTTTGTTAGTTATGTCTTTACCTTTTACCCCCCCCCCCCCCCACACACACACACACACCTAAAAAAAGCTTATTCCAACATTGTATTAAAAAAAAAAGAAAGATGTGTGAAGTAGTGAAGTATTTCAAAGAATTGTTTACCTAACTTTGCTAATATTTTACAGCATAAATTATATCTTTTACTACTAAAAAGTAAGTAAACTCACAGATACATATGCAGCTATGATGTATAGGACTATATTACTTCACTAGAATTATAAAAGCACCTTATCAAGCCCTGTGTTCAGGATGACAAAACAGTGCAAAATATTTGAAAATTTTATGCCGCTTTGCACATACAATTGTATGCAAACAGGGTATAACTTGCAAACAGTTTGCACAGTTTCTTTATCCTGAATGGAGGGATGATTTTAGCACATAATTATGGAAAGGGTTTAAAATCTACTTGATTTGCTTTTGAGCCTTTTTATCTTGAACCCTGAATATTACTTTTAAAGAATGAGAAATAGTCATAAATAAGAACCTGTGTGTATTGAACATTAGGTTTTATGACCAATGATTTTATTTTCATTTATTTCATTCACTTATTCTTCACTTAAAATCATAAATACTGCCTAATTTAGGGATATTATTTCAAAAGAAACGGAAACTACTCTTGCTAAAATATGAGCCTTTGCATGAGATTTCCAACAATTTCTAGTATGAGCAAAGTAAAGACTCTGACCAGCCTGTGCTGCACAGTCTGTTGAAAGTCCTCACTATGCACCTAGCAGATATATAAGGTCTCAAAGTAGCTGTAGACCATCAAGTAACTTAACATTTACAGTATGTGGCTGCCTTTGCTACTTAGTGTTGTCATCTAACAATTTCAAACATTTTCTAACATTTCAAATTGTTGGAAATGTCACTCAAAGGCTCTTATAAAGTAGCTCATACGACTCTAGGCTATAAAACTCGAAAATATGCAGAAATTACCTGATTTACAATATGTGCAAGCTTTTCTTAATCTATACTCCCTGTTTGCCTTTTTATGCCCCCGTATCGACAGATCGGGGGCATATTGTTTTACTCGTGTCCGTCTGTCTGTCTGTCCATCCGTCTGTCTGTCTGTCCGTCCATCTGTCTGTCCGTCTGTCCGAAAACTTAACCCGAAAACTTAACCTTGCCAATATCTTCAAGCCTATTCAAGATACAAAGCTAATATTAGGCATGATGATAGATCTCAATGATCCGCATCCACTGGTACCAAAGTCAAGGTCATGTTACAAGGTCAAGGTCATCTGTCAAGGTCAAACTTTGAAAAAAAAATGCCATTCCCGGGGCATTCGTGTTTCACAAACACATCTTGTTTAGGCATGAAATAGCAATAAATTTTTCAAAACTCTTTTTTATAGCAGGGAAATATGAAATCAAATGATTGATCTAAAGTCAAGGGCAAATTGGTCCTAGAGCTCTTGTTTCTTGACTGGCAATCGTTATGGAAGAGTAACAAACAAGAGGAGATACATTTAACTTTTTCTGTATATTAATCAAGCTTCCATTAAACATACTGTACCTATTATCAATTGGCAAACAAAATGTCATAAATTATTCAAGCTGTACTTACAACAATTTTGCTGCCCATTAACATTATACATGTATATATATGATCTTTATACATGTATTCTTATTTTGCAGGAATATTGTATTGCATGATAGCACTTCAGACAGATTATAACTATTTCAATTACCAAGGCTTAAAAAAATGTGTTTTTAGCTTGACTATTCGAAGAATAGGGGGGCTATTCCAGTCACCCGGGCGTCGGCGTAATACTTTGGTTAAGTTTTTACGTGCAAGTGTTTAAAATCTCTGTTTCTATTAAAGCTATTGCTTTGAAACTTTGCACATGCTTCTGTGACCATAATATCAGCCTCTAGACAAAGATTCAATACCCTGATATAGAATTTAGTGGAATTTTAACCCTTTTCGGACTTAGAAATCTTGGTTAAGTTTTTACGTGCAAATGTTGTTTATCTGTAATATTTCTGTTTCTATGAAAGCTATTTCTTTGAAACTTTACACATGCTTCTGTGACAATAATATCAGCCTCTAGACAAAGATTCAATACCCTGATATTGAATTTAGTGGAATTTTAACCCTTTTCGGACTTAGAAATCTTGGTTAAGTTTTTACGTGCAAATGTTGTTTATCTGTAATATTTCTGTTTCTATGAAAGCTATTTCTTTGAAACTTTACACATGCTTCTGTGACCATAATATCAATTTCTATACAAAGATTCAATACCTTGATATTGAATTCAGTGGAATTTTAACCCTTTTCGGACTTGGAAATCTTGGTTAAGTTTTTACGTGCAAATGTTGTTTATCTGTAATATTTCTGTTTCTATAAAAGCTATTGCTTTGAAACTTTACACATGCTTCTGTGACCATAATATCAATTTCTATACAAAGATTCAATACCTTGATTTTGAATTTAGTGGAATTTTAACCCTTTTCGGACTTGGAAATCTTGGTTAAGTTTTTACGTGCAAATGTTGTTTATCTGTAATATTTCTGTTTCTATAAAAGCTATTGCTTTGAAACTTTACACATGCTTCTGTGACCATAATATCACCCTCTTGACAAAGATTAAATACTCTGATATTGAATTTAGTGGAATTTTAACCCTTTTCGGACTTAGTTTATTCCTGGTTAAGTTTTTACGTGCAAATGTTGTATATCAGTTATAGCTCTATTTCTACCTAGGCTTTTGCTTCGAAACTTCACACGTACTTCTGTTACCATGATATCAGCTTCTAAACAAAGATTAATTACTCTCATATTGAATTTCATAGAATTTTTACCTTTTTCAGACTCAGAAATTCTTGGTTAAGTTTTTACGTGCAAATGTTGTACATCAGTGATATCTTTAAGTCTAGTAAAGCTATTGTTTGGAAACTTTGCACATGCTTCTGTGATCATAATTACAGCCTCTTGACAAAGATTCAATTCTCTGGTATTGAATTTAGTGGATTTTTAACCCTTTTTGGACTTAGAAATCTTGGTTAAGTTTTTACGTGCAACTGATGTACATCTGTATCTACTAAAGCTGTTGCTTTGAAACTTTACACATGCTTCTTTGACCATAATATTAGCCCACAGAACAGATTCATTACTATGATATTTAATTTAGTGGAATTTTAACCCTTTTTCCACCTTAAAAATCTTGGTTATGTTTTTATGTGCAACTGTTTTATGTTAGTTGTATCTCTTCTCCTACTAAAGCTATTTCTTTGAAACTTTGCACATGCTTCTGTGACCATAATATCAGCCTCTAGACAAAGATTCTTTTCTCTTGACTTAAATTGTATTGAATTTCCAATGTCGATATTGATTTGCTGTTACTATCCAGCACTAGGAATAGTCGAGCTTCGCTGTCCTCTGACAGCTCTTGTTCTATTCTTCGTTTGTGAACTGATATTTCAGATAAGTATATCAGAAGAAGACAATATCAATGAACTCAGAAATAAGTTAGCTCTTGCTATTATAAAATCACCAGCAAATGTACATATTTTATATTTTTATGCTGATATTTCAGATACAGTATATCAGAAGCAGACACAATCAATGACCTCAGAAAGAAGATAGCTCTTGCTATAATAAAGTCACCAGCAAATGTACATGTTTGTCACCAGTACAATGAAGTCAAGTATGTTATTCTTTTTAATTCAGAAATGAAGAGAGTTTTTTTTATTTCATGGAAGTGTGAAACTAAAAGCCTAACCACGCCCTACCAATACACAAAGCAGATGATTCATTAGGGATGGTATAGAAAATTAATTTCACTAATCGAGTACTCCGTCACCTTTCTAGTCAATTAATCGAGTACTTGGATGGAAATAATGAGTTTTGAATTTTGACTTCTAGCATAGTGATAAATGGTATTTGCAGAATATCTTTTGGTTTAAATGATAGTTTAGATAACATTTAGTCCCTAACCTATATTTCAATCTGAAAATTGTTCAATACATGCTCAGTCTTGTTTCGGCTTTATTTATCGTTTTACATATCACTTTGATAGACTAAAACCAAGTAACTTCAAAATCGGTGATTTAGCATGGCGATACAGCAATCTGTTAATTCAAAGGAATTTTGTTAAATCATTTTGACAACTTGATGCAGAAACATACAAAATAGTTGTGTACCCAAAGTTGCTTTCATTGAGAATTTAAATTATTTCACAACAAATTAGAAATCTTATGGAAACAACTTAAATTAAATTGTATGTTGATTAGCACATTGCAATGAGCAAGACATGTTCAATAATCATAGGTTCCATAGTAATGAGTCTTTTTAGGTATCAATCAATTTACATATGTGTCATTCTGTAACAATTTGGTAAGTTGTAACTCCTGTATTTCAATGGCTGAAAGTCAAACAGTTGCAACTGCCTTTAAAAATATAGGTAGTTTCAATTTTTTCTTGGTGAGCCATCAAATTTACAGATTGATTTAACAATAACATAGCACAAATGTCCTCCTCATAGAGCAGATGTGCATTTGAAGGAAATATTCAGGTTAAAGGTCACTTACAAATATGCATACTAGATGATGCAGCCCTGCTTTCAGGATGCTAAAACAGTACAAACTCATTGCAAATTATACTCCACTTCGTCTTTGCATGTGGCTTGAGTGCAAAGCAGGGTATAGTTTTCAAAAAGTTTGAACCATTTTGTCATCCTGAACACAGGGCAGATCCTTGATTTGGACACAGTAAACATTCTCCATTATATTCTAATTCAAATTGAGCTAATTCAGAGCATTGTCCTTTTGTAAAGAGATAGATTCCAAAATGATTTATCCCACTTACTTTGATATGGCAATAAAAACAAATAATCAGAAGGCTCCCAAAGCTTAAATAGATCTTTAAGAAGACATGTCCCTGTATCTTGTTTAGATGTTAGCATTAGAAATAAATTTTAAAAAGTGCAGTTTTTTGTCTTTTCAAAGCTGTGCTAAAAGTGTCAGAGTCTTAACCCACATTTTTGGCTCACCTGAGCACATTATGCTCAAGGTAAGTCTGTTGTGTATTGCGTGTTGGAAGTCATCAACAATTCTTTAAAGATCTACTCCACACTAACCTTGGGCGGATTTCAACTTTGCAGTAATGTCCCTTGGGTTACCTTTCTCAAGACTTGGTGAAATTTTGATTATCTCCCCCCCCCCCCCCCCCCCCCCCCCCAAATATGAGCATGGCGGGGCGGAGCTTATTTTGACCCGGAAATCTTAAAATATTTTCTCTTCAATGATCAATGGGATGATTTTAACCCAACTTGGCTAAAATGTTCCTTTGGTGACCTTTCTTAAACTTTGTTTGTCAAACTTTGATTGACCCCAAGTCATTATTTTGACCCAGACATTTTTTAGCATCTTCTTTTCAGTAACCAACGGACTGATTTCAACAAAACTAGGCAGAAATGTTCCTTTGAAGACCCTTCTCAAAACTAGTTATTGAAATTTTGATTGGCCTCCCAAATATGGGTGTGGCAGGACGGGGCTTATTTTGACCACAAAACCTTTAAACAACTCCTCAGTAACCAATGATTTCAACCAAACATGGCAGAAATGTTCCTTTGGTGACCCTTTTTAAAAATTGATCATAAAATTCAGAATGACCCCAAAATTTGGGAATTGCTGGGTGTGGCATCTTTTCACTTTTAAATCTTTAACATGTCTTTTCTCCCAAACCAATCAGAACATTTCAATTGATTTTGGCATGGATGATCCTCTCTTCTTGAAGTCAGGTTCGTGAAAATCAGTTCATCGCATAAATATAGTTGTTGCATGGAGGAGCCTTTTGGCACTATGAAATCTGTGAACAACATTATCTCCTAAACCAATTGACTATTTTTAGTGAAAATTTGCCAGAATGCTCCTGTGGTAACCCTTTTCAAAAATTTTGAGACATTTTGATAAAGCCATAAAAGTTTGCATGGTAGGGCAGGGACTATTTTCACTTCGAACTATTGAAATAACATTTTCTCAACCTCTAGGCAAATTTGAATGAATCTTTGCCTGAATGTTACTTGGGTGACATCCACTGGAACAATAAGTTTCAGGTAAGCAGTTTAGGGCAATTCTTGTCCTCTTGTTTTACTAACCTGGGCTTAATCCTCAATATTCATAGTAAGACTTGTAAATTTCTGTTGAAAAATTAAACTGAGAGGTCAAAATTATCTACCAGATGAAGACTTAGATTTGTAATTAATTTTAACTATGTAAACATTTAAGAAAACAACATATACAATTGATATTTGTTAAAGACTATTTTTGCTATCTTTTCAGTGGTGATGTTCTTGTGTGCAGTCTAGGAGGGCCAGATAATCCTTTGTTATCTATTCGGGCTACATTGATGGACCACTGAACACTACACAGATGACTGACAATAACTGACCTTGATGACATAAGGGTAGAATTTCAAGAAGTTGCCATTGACATTTTTGTAGTTGATGAAATTATAGAAGTATTTTTTTGGTGAAGATCATTTCCTGGATACTAAAGAAATTGCTTGTGACAATGGTGATTTGTGTGTCTCATGACAACCCTTGTTTTATATAAGGAACATCTATCTCAAATATCCTCATCTAACACATGTGTAAGATCACATTCTAAATGATGTCATCACAATGTCATTAAACACACACAGGGCCTTCTCTGGACTGAAATTTCTTTTCGCCAACACTTTCGCCAAATCGAAAGAAATGGAGCCAAATTTGGAGCCATTTTTCTTTTAAAAGACTGTGCTTGATAAAATCTTATGTTCCTCTTATAAAGCTCATAATTCAGGGTGATGGTATTTAAATGTCAATTAACATATAATTGGCTGTTAATTTTTGTAAACAATCACAGATGGGTAGCCAAGAGATTACTCGGTGACATGAATGCCTTTCGCCTCAATTAATTGACAGTCACTCTTGGGTGTGTCTACACAATATCCTCTCAGTCTCTGTCAATATCAATAATAGCTGATGGGTCAAAATACAGATTGTTTTGTCGCCAGTCATTTTGCCAATTTAATTTTTTTACCACCAAATTCATTTCATTTTTGCATTTTGAAACAATGGCGACCCCAAGAGAAGGCCCAGACACATTTTCAAGGGTTTTCTGTCATCTGGATGTTTCAAAAATTGATGTTTAACATACAAATCTGTTGTTTATGTGACAAAAAGAATCTGATACTCAATCTTGTTTGGGATAAGCAAACCTTAACAGAGTTTAGAATAGAAATGTTATTATGCTTGCCAAGGCTAGGCTTAATAACATTTCTATTCTAGACTCAGTTAGCTTGTCTCAAAAACAAAATCTCACATCAGATCCTATTTGTCTCATCACTTAAGAATTAAACCATCTAGGGATTTCAATTATTATACTGTACATCACATGGATTGATACCAGTGGCGTGGGATTTCTATGCATTGCTTGTTAACCTTTGATTTCTTTGTCAAGGGGCAAGTAAATTTTTCTTGGGAATTTGTCTAAAGGCAAGTAGATTTTGGAAGTGTATGAAATGTGTATAATGTATCATGTCTACAAAATATGTACTTTCTATCTATGTATTCAACAAATGATGTTGAATGCTGAAACTTGTCCATCTATAGACGATGGAAAATAAGATTGTTATCTAGACCATAAAGCAAGGTTTTTTAACTCCAATTTGCCGATACAAATGTAAGTCACCAGGTAGATATAAAACCTTTGTGTTACTATGCTTTGCACTTGTCGTTCGGTTTATCAGTTGGTCCGTCTGTTGACCTTTTTTTTTAGTCTGGAGCATATTTCAAAAAGAGTGCAAGCTAGAATTACCAAACTTTACAGGTAAATAGATCTCATTTAGGAGAAGTGCAGTGCACAAGATTAAAACCATAACTCTACTCATAATATTTTGTGAATTATTGCCCTTTGTTTATGGACAAAGAATAGGCTATTGACCTTCTTTTATGGGGGGCATAAAGCATAAATGTTTTACAAACCTTTCTTGTTAAGATGAATGTAGCCTTTTGTCAGATGGTCCAGCTCTCTCTTGATGTTTCAATGTAAGTGTTTGTTCAAAAACATTCAGGGTTGAAGACTGGATTGGCTTGTTAAAACGGCCAATGCTTTTTACAGCACATTCCTGCTGTACACAAAGCTTTGGTAAACAATATAGACTAAGATCAGTCTGCACATATATAAAGTATGATCTTAGCCTACACTCTCTGTTTTACTAAATAATTTGTTGAAAAATCTTGAATCAGACTGGTTAAAATATCCCAGAATATTGACAAAATGATTTAAATGAAATTATGACCTGTCAGGCATAAAGAGACCATCAGGGGAATGCAAAATTACACACACAAGCTTTTGGCAAATAACAAATTTTCTGAATCTAGAATTAGTATTTTATATTCCCATGTATTTATTTCCAATATACACCTTCTGGTTGACCTTTGCTGGATCCAGTCCTTTTATCTTTTTTATGAATTTCCAAGATGGTCCTTTTTTGAGTGATGGGTCACAGTTTAAATAAATGATAAATTTAATTAATTAAGAATAAAGGTTCGATAGTTTTTGTTACGATTTATTACTATTTGCATTTTGATGAGTGTGCTGTACAATATCCAATATTTAATTAGGAAATGGTTAGTTTTAATGTCTGCATCAGAAAATATACTTTTTTAGGTATTTTATATAATTGTTACTGCATTTAAAATCTTTGTTAACAAATTTTTTTTATTCTTATTCTTATTATTTTACACAAAGGTTTATGTACTAATTCAACCATAATTGTATTTGTATCATTTTTCAATTGTCCATGAGCTGGTCTCTGACTTTTATAGAATTAACATTTTGACTGTTTTTATTCAAACTTTTCATTAATGTTTGTTATCCCCACTTATCTCGACCAATACTGATTGATATGAAACAAAGAGCAAATTGTTCCAAAATGAGCACTTTTGCCATTTTTCAATGTCACGACTCAAAGTCAAAAATAGAAATAAAGTATGTGTGGGACATTGCTCAAACATTTATGACTGAGTATTTAAAACATATTTGCACTCTCCCCCTCTTAGATGAAGAGATGTACCATTTGTAACAAATTTCCAGCTTCTTATTGGGTCAAGATAACAGTTAAAGGTCAAACATTAAAAATGAGAGTGTCTGGAGAATTGCTCTCACACAGTAATAAATAGATAGTATTAGAAATGATCTACACAATTGTTTTCCATCTTAAGGTAGAAGAGGACAATAGCGTTTTTTGAGATAAGTGATTAAATTTTGGTATATATATAAACTCCAATTTAGTGTGATCTCAACGGCGTATATTTTTTCATTTTTAATTTGGATTACGTTACCATGACGTCGTGAAAATGACGATTTGACGCACTTTCAACAAACTACCCTAGCCCCATTTAAATCCGCAGTGCGATTTAATATAAGGCGTTTTTGTCCCGAAAATTGTACCAAAATAAAGCTTAATGAATGTTTAAAACACAAATGCTTTATCAAAACTTTTGTAACTAAATATATATACAAATGAGTTGCTTGAAATTAATCTTCACATTTTTTACTGTTCCAAAAATCTCACTTTTATCAAAAATTTAAAAAAAAATGGCCCGATGAAATTTGTTTTTTTTATATTATTTTCTTCAGCTCTAGTTGATTAACATGAAAAAAATTTAAAAGCTTTCACCGTGCTGATTTTTTATAATCCGGATTAAAAGTTTGTCATTTTGACGTTAAAACGATGACTTTGACGATTAAATTACACCTCTTATTTTCCTATGTTTATTTGAATGCTTTTGCGACCTGTTAGAATAAAAAGATAAAAATTCACAGACGTGTTCAAAGGTCTTTTAGGAAAAGGCCCTCAAAATTGTATTCCGATACACCGAGAATTCCGCGGTACACATGAATTTACCTAACACAGGTGTTGCCAATCGGTGACTTCAAAAAGTTTTACGTCGACGTCGCTTTAAATGAAAATTGACTTTTGTAAGTTAATTTCACAAGCTCGACATTATGACGTTACCATAAATTTGCACGTTCAAAGACTATTTGAGGGTGCATTGATAATATTTTAAATAAAATGGACAAACCTCTATGCATGTTTATGAAAAACGAAAAATATTTTGACATTTGATTTTTCTATATACAGAAATCAAATAAATACTTTTTGAGAAGTCTGTCAAAAAGTTTTAGCGAATTTTTCGACGTACCGTTTTTGTCTTTTTCCAACTTTCGACGTTACGGTAATAAACTTTGATCCCCAATTGTAGAAATTCCGTACGGTGAAACGTCACAAAACGATGCGAGCATATGAAAAGAAAGCTGATCAAATAAATATGAAATTAAAAAAAAAATCATCGGGCCATTTTTTTTTTAAAAAAATAACAAAATTGAAAATTTTAACTTTAATTCAATCTCGTGTATCTATCTTTAAATATAACAATGTTCTAATTACATGCCAATGTTCCCAATTCATTCAACTTCAATTTGGTGTATTCCAATGAATTGAATCACCTTAAATACGATCAGGGTAAGCGTTTTAGAACGCGTAGGGTCGTTTGTGAAAAACGCACGAAACCGTCATTTTAACGACGTCATGGTAAGGTAAATTCTAAATTGAACGTTAAAAACCATTCACCGTTGAGATCGCGCTAATACAACGTTTCCATAGATACCAATATTTGTGTACTTATCTAAAAAAAAACGCTATTGTCCTCTTCCACCTTAAAGTACATTTGCCACTTCCAACAAATTAAGATCAATATCACAGCTCAGGGTTAAACATTATCAAAGGCCTGAAAGGCCTGAAATGCTGTCAGGACTGAACAAGATTAAGATTTTAAAACTTTTTGAAATATTTCAAATTTCGAAACAAATACTCAAAATTTGAGGCGATGTAAACTTGGATCTTTCCCCTTCTGCTCAGGCCTATGATTTTAAGTAGAAGTTATACTTCTAAACCATTGGGGAAACCTCTGGGCCATTTTATTTTGAAATCCATCAAAAATTTTTTGCCCCGGCTGTTTTCGGAGAAAACCCGAGGTATTGCTATAGCCTCTGTGTCGTCGTCGTGCGAAAACTTTGACATTTTATTATATCTCTGGTTCTACTGAAGGCATTCACTTGAAACTTGCCACACATGTTCACCATCAAAAGAGCAACCTATACTATCAAGGGGGATAAATCTAGATGCATTTTGTGCAAATCCCTTTTTCGACTTGGATTTTTTCCCACCATCCAGCACTCAACAGCCGAGCGTAGGCACCCGTAGGCGGTGCTCTTGTTATAGAAGTTATGCTTCTGACAGAAAATGACCTTGGCCTCCAATACCTTTACCTTTGAGATATAGACAAAACATCTCGCACATCTACTTATTGGAGGGAGGGGGACACTTGCATCCTTAATTATTTTGAAATCCATACATAAATGTAGGAGTTATAATCCAGACAAAATCGGACAGACACATGAACTAAAGCACTAACATACATACACCAACTTGTCAAAGTGACGACTATGCCCTATTCTAACAAGCAGCCTCTACAAAACATTGAAAATTGGGTTCTGCTTTATTATCCCCCGCCGTTTTCAGCGATGAGATATAGTAATGCTCTCCGTCCGTCATTCCGTAATTCCATCATTCCGAGGTTCCGTCACTAAACTTGTCCGGAGCATATCTCCTAAAGTATAATAGCTATCAACTTGAAACTTTATGGGTGGATAGATCTCATGGAGGAGAAGTGCAATGCACAAGAACTACAACTCTTGCTTGCATAATTTTGGAGTTTTTGCCCTTTGTTATTTTTAAGACTTAGATTTTGTCCGGAGCATATCTCCTAAAGTATTAAAGCTATCAACTTGAAACTTTATGGGAGGATAGATCTCATGGAAGAGAAGTTCTATAACTCTGGCTTGCATAATTTTGGAGTTATTGCCCTTTGTTATTTTAAAGACTTAGATTTTGTAGGGGCTTAATTTCTTACAGTAGGACCCTTAATCTAGTATTAGGCTTCAGTTTACTATCAAGCTTTCTCGGCGGGGGATGGCCATGTCCGACATGGCTCTTGTTGTAGTTGCCTAAGCAATTGACATGATCTAGTTACACTTATATACTCACAAAGGATTTTTTTGGTCAAAAGTTTTGCCCTAATAGATCACATTGACCTTTTCAAATGACCCTCACCTGGAAATCTGCAAATAATCATTGTTTACATCCCATCAACATGACACATTTTGATAAAGTATCTTGACTGTGGTTGGATGAACGCTCGGAACGTTCAACACGACGTCATTTAACTGCTCGGAATTTAAGCCAATCATTATTTTTTCCGAAATTCAGAAGAATTACCTAAAAGACATAGATTAAATACTTGTCACTTTGAAAAGGAACGGTTCATTCTTCCAAATATCTTCTTTTCAGAGGTGTAGAGGCTTCGAAGCTCTGTAATATAAATAGAAAAGATATGAGAAGAATGGACAGAAAGAAGCTTATTCAAGCAACTGTAGGGACATCAATTGTCGAATCTATAACACAAAGGGGTTCCATCCTGAGAACTTCAAATGATTTCATTCAATTCTTATTCTGTACAAACCATAAAAGCACACCTTAAGGACAGGAAGATTAAAGTCCCCTTTCGTCCATGAATAACGAGCTGTGAAAAGCTAAATTGCCACAACAGCAAATGTCGGAATTTCCGACAACGTTGCCAACGTCATGTACTGTGCGCCGACACCGAATACCTATGTATTTTTGTTTGCGTGTGAAACCAATATAAATCTTTCGACTGCTTCAGTTTTTGGCATGATTAAGCATATAAAATGTCCCGTTAATATGCATTTACATTATTTCGCATAACGCTTTATAACTAATGTTGAATTGGCCTAATCCGGATAAAATTTGAACAACCCTCGTAGTACGTTTAAGTGGGACGAGTAGCCAGTGGCTCGTAAGAAATCATTTTTGTTTGACTTCTATATGGACCAACATTTTCATCAATTTCATAAAATTGTGTTTGAGTGAAGGATTGGTATGTGGTATAATCTTAATTTCAGCATAATACCATTCCAAAAGAAATGTTTTCAAAATAATGATTTTGTCTATCAAGTTAATGTTAAAGTCCGTTTGACTTCTATATGGACCAACATTTAGCTAAAATTCTCAAATATGAATCGGTGAAAATAATTTTTGAAAGTCAATTAATTTTTCCATCTAATAACATGAAGAATTATGTTTTTCAGAATTTTTGTAATTAAAATAATGATTTTGTCCTTGCGTCTACATGTTAACTCCGGGCCTTTGACACCTAGTTGTTTCTATATTAAACGGAACAGCGCATTGTCACTCCGAAAATAGGTCTGATTTTCATAGGGGTCGAGTCAAAAGTGAACAGTTTGTAGTGAGCCTTTTTTGTATAAAATCAAGTTTACTTATAAAATAAATTTTGCCTGTGTAATTTCCTGGTTAGGGTTATTAAAACGACTTTATCATGTCTTTGTTCAAAAACCATTTGACCAGATATAATCTTTATCTATTTTGAGATGAACCCCATACTCCCTTATTTAGACTAATCAAAATGGATATTTTGACGGAATCGTATTTTCACGAGGAAAACTGGAGCAAACAGGCGAGTTATAACGGTACAAATCACGTGAGATTTAAGTAACTAGAGGCGCTTGAGCGCCTGATTCGCTCCACAGGCATGAATATCCAAATAATGACTACATTAGAGGATGATAAAGCTGTTTAAATGAGAATTGAAGTGAATGAATGAGTAAATGTTTATTTCCAGTAAATAAGAGTCATATGCTGAAATATTTCTGCATAAAAACTCACGATCAGTGAATAACAAAATTGACCTCTACTTGTTACACAAATATTTTTCATTTAATTACAATAATTTTGTGCAGTCTGATAATGGGTCACCCAAGGATCATTCTAGTGATATTTTGTTAAAATCCAAATATAAGAATTTCAAAACTAACAGAATGTTACTGCACAATATACTGGTGTTGGTCTGCAACATTTTGATTGTAGATCTTTCCACTTTTAATTAAACACTACTAAAAGATGTTACTTCACAATTGTTTGTCATCAAAACAAAGTTCATCTAATCAAATATTTTTTTGCAGACTGATACAACTTCACAGAAATAAAATTTCCATGATATCTAATCCATCTGTTTAACCTTTCAGGATAGTTTGTTTTGCCCTATATATGAAGAAATGACCTCTGCCCATTAAAGACATATTTTTGATCTAATCACAATATTTTTTAATAGACTGATAAAGGATCACTAAAGAATCATTCTAGTAAAATTTGGTTGATATCTATCAATAAGGTTCTGAGAAAATGATTTTCAAAGTTTACACTAAATAACATATAGGGAAATGACCTCCACACATAAAATATATATTTTTTATCCGATCACAATAATTTTTGCTATACTGATAAAGGGTCACTCAAGTATCATTCATGTAAAATTTGGTTGATATCTATCAATTAGGTTCTGAGAAAATGATTTTCAAAGTTTTCACTATATAACATAAAGAGAAATGACCTCCGCCCATAAAATACACATTTTTCATCCGATCACAATAATTTTTGCTATACTGATAGAGGGTCACTCAAGTATCATTCATGTAAAATTTGGTTGATATCTATCGATTAGATTCTGAGAAAATGATTTTCAAGGTTTTCACTATATAACATATAGAGAAATGACCTCCGCCCATAAAATACATATTTTTCATCTGATCACAATGATTTTTTGTAGGCTGATAGAGAGCCCCTCAAGGATAATTCATGTGAAGTTTGGTAAATATCCATTGATTAGTTTCTGAGAAAAGCCACCTATTACCATTTATGGAAATTAGCCACGCCCACTACAGCCATGATTTTCAACCGATTAAAATCTTTGAAGGAATCTGATAGAGGGTCACCTAATGAACATTCCTGTGAAATTTCATTGGAATCCATCCAGTACTTTATGAGGAGAAGATTTTTAAAGTAAAAGTTTACGGACGGACGGACGCACGCACGCACGGACGACGGACACCTCGCCATGACAATAGCCCGCTGGCCTTTCGGACAGTGGAGCTAAAAACTGACATGACCGTCGATATGCTAAATAGCATGTCCAAATAAGGAATTATAGTCAATTATAACCACGTGTTTTTACTATATGTTTACCCGCGTGAGTTCGGATCCTATCCTCGTCGCCTTACCAGCCCGATTAGGTCAGTTGGTAGAGCACCGGACTTCAAAACCATTGAAGTTTGATGGCGTGGGTTCGATTCCCGGGCCGGTACACTAACAAAACTAATTGTCTTTCGGATGAGACGTTAAACCGAGGCCCCGTGAGACGGTGCTTTACACCGAGCACGTTAAAGAACCTTGGCGGATCTCAGCAGTAGTTTCGTCATGTATCCTTGCACTATCACCCGTAACAACTAACTAACCGTCTTCTGGGGGCGTCGCTCATATGGGCATGTGCTATGGCAGCGACGATAAATAAACGGAAATACACACATGTTTACATCTTCGTACCACTAAACAGCCTTCTCCACCCCTCGTGTTTAAGGACGGAAAATACGAAATTATTAACATTAATTAGATAGACAAAATCATTATTTTTAAACCATGTTATCCCCAAAACTTTATTTTTGGAATGGTATTAAGCTTAGATATAGATATTGTCAAATACAAAACATTTTTGCCAACGTGTTTTTGTGTAATTTATGAAAACATTAGTCCTTATAGAAGTCAAACGGGCTATAATATTTTCGCATTTTCTGCTAACACGAGGGATGATGGAGGCTGTTTAGTAGTAATAAAAAGTAAACATATAGTAAAAAAAAACGTTTGACAAGAAATGTCCATTATATTTTATTTGGAAATGCTGATAAGCGTGTCGGCGGTTATGTCATCTTTCACTTAAACACCACGTGATTTTTACCTTTTTAACTCGCCTGCTTATCTAGTTTTCTGCGTGAAAAAATCCCAACATCTTCGTTTTAGAATGCCCTTTGATTGGTCTAAATATGTGAATATGGGGTTAATCTCAGAATAAATAAAAACAATTTTCAATTATCCGGTCAAAATGATTTTTGAACAAAGACAGAAAACACTTTAAAATACATTTGATATACTAAGGAAGTAAATATCTTCGACAAAATATTTTTTTATTCTAAAAATACTCACTTTTATACTTAAACGACTCACTTAAAGTCATACTCTTTTCACTCGGCTACTATGCAAATTAGAACTATTTTTGGATAGACAATTCGCTGTTCAGTTCGATACAAGCACAAGAAGGTATGGCACAATCATAATTTTACATTCAAAAATTCTAAAAAAAAAAAAACAAAATTCTGCATGATATAAGATGGAAAATACGATATGACAAGAAAAAAATCGTTTCATAAATTCGATTCTGAGATTTTTGGCAACATGTTTGTCCATATAGAAGTCAGACGGACTATACTGGTGTGGGGAAAACGTAAAGAATCCATGGAAGGTGTATCAGCCCCGCGGTATAATGATGTTCCGAATGGCGTTAAATCCCATGCAAAAATATAAACTTATGTCATTTAACCTTTTGTTCCACAAAAAACGGACAAAACCAACGGATTAAATTCAAAGGCTCCAGTCTAGAGTGACCCAGATTGAATGTGTACATGTAAGTGCATGTAAGTATATGATTCTACTTTCGTTTTCAAAGTTTGATATTATGTTAATGTTTGTGTTATTTTTTCATTTGTTTTGGTTGTTTATATTAGATATCTTAATTTCACCAAAACCTTGCAATGCTCTAAGATACTATGTTGTTACCAAATCAAGTATTGTTGGAATAAGTTTTGGCGAGGTTTGTAGAGTACATTACAATATTGTAACTAATTCTTCAGGAACTAAGAGTGCTTCCGACCTAGTGCCTAGTAGCGGGCCGGCCTACTTGTACGTTCGTTCCTAATCTGAATCCAGGATAACGAAGCGCAAGCAGTAAGGCAGTAAAAGCCATATCGGATTAGTCCGGGAATTCCACACCCCTGACAAGAGGATGAAATTTGAATTTGATAAATATCAAATAAGGCGTAGGATTGTATGCAATGTAAAAGATCAAGATCTTATGAAAAAAATATAGTGCATTGCTGTATAAACGGTTAGAGGAATGTCGATATATAGATATTTAAATTTTATGTATTGGCTGCTTATTACACCGAGGGACTAGAGAAACTCGCTTATCAGTTTTGGTATATTTTCCCAGTCTTCCCGAGCTATGTTATTTCTACTGTAAACGTAAACGTTTAACGCTAAGTCAATACACAAGCAAAAACTGTCAATGGATACAGAAATAGATCTGCCGTTGTTCTTGTAAAAGGCTCATTTGAGTCACTGAAATATTTAAAGTCGTTAAAATTGGTCACATCTCCACCATCTTGTCTTTTATGGTAAAACTAATTTAGGACTATATCCTTGTCCTAGACATTGATCATCTTACCCCTTCGACGTGCAATAATAGATTTTAAGAGAATTATGAAGATATTTGAATGAAATCGTTTAATTTTTTATTAGAAAGTAATAACACGCATTCGATGATTTGAATTTGAAATAATCGATAATCATACAATTTTGTTCAAAGTTATCCGTTAGGTATAGGGTATGGCAAAATTAAAGTTGAATTATCAGGTGAAATCAACGACAAATTGACGTCATAACGAATATGTTATGATAAATGTAAAGTTAGATGAAAATCAATATTTTTAATTTTTCAATGGCTTAAAAACATATTTTAGAAGACTTTCATATAATGAAAGTTATGTGAATTTATTACCTTACACACACGGAATTTGATACGGTGTTTCAATATTGGTTAGTCTACCAATTGCTGGAGCTGGCCATATGCTCAAAGGTGTCGAGAAAAATGCCGTACACTTTTTCTTTGCTTGCCAGGTGACAGGGTATTGTTACAGACGAAAGAAATACAGACCGACTCATTTTTAGCTCGCCCGGACGAAAGTCTCCTAAGAGCTATTGCATGATTTTACCTAGGGACATCATTCACTAGGTGATAGGCTTTCACTGGTTACCAAAGTCCTTGACTATTGACTTTGACATTGACCTTTTATGGACTTAAAAAAACTTTAACCAAAAACTCTAACCTTGCTTCTATTTTCTGATTGTTTTACCTAGGGACATCATTACTTCATTAATTCACTCTCTAGGTGATAGGCTTTCATCAGAGACCAAGACCAAGCTTCTTGACATTTTGACCTTTACCTTGACTTTTTTTCGACTAAGAAAAGCTTTAACCCAAATCTTTAACCTTGCTTATATTTTCTGAGTGCTTATACCTATGGCCGTTATACCTAGTATCCTAACTCAACAGGTGAGATAGGCTTTTCCTGTGATAAAATCCCTTAACTTTGTGACGTTGACCTTGACTTTTGAATCTTTAGCACTTTGCTTTAAACGCGCATATATTTTTTGAATGCTTACAGCTAGGACAATTATACTTCATAAATGCGATGATTAGATGATCAATCTTTTATTTAATACAATGGAATCACATTTGTAACATCATCAGACTATATGCTTTCTTTTTAGCTAACTTTTTCATGTAGTTGAAACAAACAAATCTTTTTTATACTTCGTTCTTACTTCTAAATCAGACTGCTATTATTGGATCATGGACTTAAACGTAAAAATTTTTTACTTGAACTTAGATCTTTGGTCAAGTACTGTTTGTGACAAGCAGCAGTTTGGGCGAGCTACGTTGTCCGCTGACAACTCTTGTTTGTTGTAGGATGCCCTGAAGGTTCATGTAAAGAGTTTTTAACCAAATTAAAGGTTGCTTCTATTTACAAAAAAGACAGTTTGCCCAGCTTAACAATATATCAAATTGAGGTTGTAGATAAGCACAAGCAGTTGCACAACACTAGAGGCCCCATCTAATAACAGAAAAAACATTATGAAAAAGGGACAATTTGTTCAAAACCAACAACTTCATTACGACTGGATAAAATTTACGAGAATTTGATCAGAATGTTGACACATGTACCTATAGTCCGTATGACTTCTATATTGACCAACCTTTTCATCAATCACATAAAATTGCGTTTGAATGAAGGATTGTATGTGGTAAAATCTTATTTTACCATTCCAAAGATCATTTTTTGAAAATAAAATGATTTCAAAATAATGATTTTGACTATCTAGTTAATGTTAATATTTTCGCATTTCCGCTCTTAAACACGACGGGTGATGGAAGCTGTTAAAAGAAGTAAAAAATATAAATATATAGTAAAAATACGTAGTCTTATACTAAACATTTGACAAGAGAAATATACATTATTCCTTATTTGACATGCTCATTATCATATCGATGTTCATGTCACCTTAAACTTGAATATCACATGATTTGTATCATTATTAATCGCCTTCTTATTAAGTAATCCTCGTGAAATTCCCAACGGCCTCGGTAAATAATGATTTTTGATTGGTTTTAATAAGTGAATATGGGGTTCATCTCAGAATAAATAAAAACAATTATAAATTATCTGATCAAACGGTTTTTGAACAAAGAGTGAACATATTAAGATTTAATATCCAAAGGAAGTAAAAATCTTCGACAAACTAAATTTTATACAGATACTCGTTTTTATACTATAACCACTCACTTAAAATCTTTCACTTTTGACTCGGCCCCTATGCAAATCAGAACTACTTTTGGATATGCAATTAGCTGTTCCGGTTAATAAGGACACAATGAGGTATGAAAGAGCGAAAGTTAACATGTAGACGGACGGACAAAATCATTATTTTAGATAGATAGATAGATAGATTTTATTCAGGTAAAATAGGAAATGACAGTACATGGTAAAATATTAAGAAAACACATATAAAAATGAATATATCGCAGTGCGTTTTTCATACCATGTCTGCCACATCCAAACCTGGGATAACGCAAAAAAGAGATAGGACATCTCTTATTTCCATTGCGGTCCCCTGCTTGGGTGTGGCTGACACAGAGAGACATGACGTTATACTGTTAAATTTGTAAACATAGAATTGATGATGTTACAATTAAATGTAAAACAATTAAATCACAGACAGGTAAAGAAAAATTAATGAACTCATTTCAAAGCATTATATCACAGAGTTGTTTGTAAAATATCACAGATTTTCAAGAAAGTGCTCTTTAAGTTTTGCTTTGAACATGGGGAGAGATCTGCACATTTTAATACTTGTTGGAAGGCTGTTCCAAAGGTTACAGCCCACGTAAGAAAATGATTTTCCTCCGTGCGTCCCAACCTTAGGAACAGCAAAACAACCATTTATACTGAATCGCGTGCTGTAAGAATGTGAGGTGGCCGCTTCTACAAATTGGTCCATCAGATAGTCTGGCGCAAGTCCGTTCTTAATTTTGAAAACATTTATAAGAGTTATTTGTTCAATACGTTTTTCAACTGGCAGCCAGTTTAAAGTTTTAAAGTGAAATCTGTTGATACTGGATCTGTGGTGCAATTCCAAAATGAACCTTATCAGTTTATTTTGCATGATTTGAAGTTTGTTAGTCCACTTTTTACTCAGATTAAAGTACCAGAAAACACAAGCATAGTCAAAATGACATTGGATCAAAGATGACACTAATAATTTTCTGGTGTGAAATGATAAGAATTTGCTTTTACGATAAAGAAACTTCAATTTAGCATTTGCTTTCTGTAATAAATAAATTGCCATTGGCTCACCTGATAAGCTTTGTTCTAGAACAGCACCCAAATACTTTACATTTGAAGTTGAATTAAGAGAACTGGTATCGCTATAGCTTTAATACATATAGCTTTTACATTAAAAATTTCTGAAAAACAAAATTCGTCATGGTATTAGATGGAAAATATGATATTACGAGAAAAAAAGTTTTATCAATTTAATTCTGAGGTTTTCGGCGAAATGTTAGTCCATATAAAGTCAAATGGACTATACTAGGTACTACTACAACCTTAGATATAAAACTCAGTCTTAAAAGGCTCTATCGAAACAATCAATTTCCATTTATTTTGTCAACATACATGTCAAACCGGTTTGGTGTGTTTTTAAAATAGATGTTAGGTATGGTGCAACATCACACCATAATATTGTGAAATATTTTCTGCAATTTATTTCAAATCATTCTTTTTTAAATTCAATGATATATAATAAATAATTATATACTTATCATTTTGTGAAATAGAAATTGATATATTGTTAAAGAATCTTACAAGTAAATAGCTATTTATGTTGTGATAACACACCATTCCTTAGATAGATCTACACGTTTACAAACTTAGAATGACATATATGACATACGTGTTTATAGAATAAGTCAAAATAAATTGCTTGCATTTTTACAACTTTTTGAGAAACTGTCTGTATTTGCAGATTCTCCCCTCACAGTAATGGTTTTTAGTTCTATTTAGCGAAGGTCAGAAAAGCTATAGCGATACCAGTTCTCCGTCTGGCGTCCGTCCGTCTGGCCGTCCGTCCGTTAACTTTTGCTTGTTGACGCTCCAGAGTCTTCAATTTTTATCCGATTGTCTTCACATTTGCCAAGTAAATTTGATCTTCACAAGGATTATTCCTTTCGGCATTAACTGTGCGCTCAATAGATGACTTCTGACTTAAAATCACTTTTCACAACCAAAATTTTAATGCACTGAATGATTATCCAGGCTATTCAACGTCTGTCCATCACACACACATTGTTGAAAATTGTTGAAAAAGCAACACACAGGCTTACATTTAATGTTAAATTCAGAACACCTTTCGGAGTAAAATGATAAGGATATAAGACACCTGAAAATCTACTGGAAAAAATATAAGTGCGAATGTATCAAAACAGTGTGGGTACCATAATGATCTTCCATTAACATCAATAATAATTTTACAGCATTGCGAAAGGTTTTTCCCTAGAGTGTTATGTGCTTCTTTTACATCAAGGGTCGGTAAAATTCATTATTCAACTTGTCCAAGATTTTTATTCAAAACATACAAAAACCGTATGATGCAGCATTGATGAAACAACAGTATTTCAAAAACTGTTTTGTAATGATAATTGTTGAACAGTAAAATCAGGGTTATTGCTTTTGAACTTGAATTTGCAAAAATTGCACATTTCATTAAAATGACTGGCCAATTCAAAATGGTTTGGCCCAGTTTTTACTCTCTTCGACTCTGTTTGCAATTTTTAAATCGGCCTGATCAAGACCGATTTAGTTTTACCACAATTTGCCCATTTTATAACAATGATTTTTGCAAAACCTGCCTTTATCCCAACACTGGGCATAAACAATAACGCCCATTTTGTAAACAAAATTGCTAGTATAAATTCGGCTGAATTTCTCTAAATATTAAATCATTAATTCAGGTTAAAACCCAAAACTGTTGGTTAGTTGATTTGATTAGCTTAACAGCAGAGTGTTTATTATTGTCTTACTTAAGTAATTGGCTATCTGCTTTACAGAGAGGAGTGGAGGAGGGGTTAATTATGCAATGTCTGCTAGCTGACCTCAGGACAAATAATAGTACTACACTTTCCTCGTTGGGCCCACATGTCTATATCAAAGTTTTAGTTGTATCAGCTACAGATACAGAAACACTCACCTTCCCTCTAGTAGGCATAATGTCATATTGATATGCGTTGGATCATTTTAGAACAGTATGATATTTAGATCCAGTGGCTGTAGCGGATCCATGATATCTGTGAAGGGGGTTTAAACATACAAATTTGGGGATTCATTTTCCCAGTCTTACACAATTTTGACTAAATTTCTGCATTCAAATCAAATCAAACGGTTCTTTTTGAAAAGTTTGAAATGCATTAGCCTGTTCACTCATTCAGTGACGGCCGATTTTCAGTGCTGACAGCTCTTTGGTTACATTAAAGTGATTCTCACAGAAATATATCTATGGTTACACTCTTGTCTGTTTTAACCTAATAAAATATATAGTGAAAATGGCTTATTTTAACAGTCCTCAGCAGCTCCACGCGGGACAAAAAAAATTTATCGTCGGTGTATTTCTAAAACTTCTACCTACAGCTTATTTAGAGCTGTAGCTATGAGGTTTTAGAATTTCACCGACAATATCACCCTACTCAAGCCGCCGTCATAGCGCAGTTGGTAGCGCGTCGGACTGTCAATCTAGAGTTCGCGGGTTCGATCCCCGACGGCGGCACTCATTCTTTCCGACTATTTGTCTCTCACCAATGGGTTGATAATCGTAGACCTATGTGAGATAGCGGCTGGAGGCTAGGAAAGAATGTGGTGGTTGTACTGGTGAGAGAAATACCAGGAATCCATTGTTAGGTGCTCCAGCCGCCGCGATATAACTGAAATAATGTTGAAAGCGGCGTTAAACTCCATTCAATCAATCAATCACCCTACTCAATGCGCACAATGACAATATAAATCCTCTGAGGACAATAGCATGCAATGACTTGTGTTAAAGCTTGCCCAAAGAAATAAATGTTTCCGCCTTTGTTCATTTTAAGTGTGATGTGTAGAAGTCTTCTGGCACTTTGCATAACATTATTTTAAGTAAGTTACTTATATTTAAACAGTGTGGCAAAAGAGTATATCTTATTTTCTAACCGAACTATTTTGGGACAACCCGAACAGGTCCCTTTACATATGTATCTCAAATAGATGCAGTGTAAATACTAGTTTGAATAACAGCTATTGAATGATAACCAAAATCCTTTATCTCATGATGAGTTATAACACGAATTTCACAGTCTCATAAGTATGCCATTTTCATATCACTGCGTTTACTTTTTTGGTAAATAGATAAAAATACGATTCTCTATCATTTATTTACTTTTCATGCTAGTTAATGCAAAGATAGTGAAGTGAGAATACCACATTTTTTAAGCAATTCCATAGGCTTAACTAGGATTTTGACATTTTTACGCACTAAGAAGACGATCACCAAAGAATATATAGGATAAAGGCGATATTTGTATTGTTAAGTGCTCCAGCTTCCGCGATATAACTATAAAATTGTTGAAAGCGGCGTAAAACCTTTTCAAACAATCAAAAGCAATTTGTTTGTTTTTATCGCACATTTGTTCAGATAAAACAGACATCAACATGAAGCCTTGAATGTTTATTTTATTCTTACAAGAGCTACGCCTTAGGGTGCAATGCATGGCTATTCTTGGCTGCAGGTACTGGATGAAGTAGATATCTGAGTCGAAACGAGGCATGGCCAAAATCCTGTCATTGTTATCCCCCTTGATTGTCTGTATAGCTCTTGTGATAGTGAAGGCACATGCTAAATTTCGTTAAGATTTCTTCAATAACGATAGATACATGTATATAACAAATATTAAAGTTTGTCACGCCAACAAAATCGCCAACGAGCCCAAGATGATCTCTATTACTCGAGTTTTCTCTGAAAACAGTCGAGCTAAAAAGATAAGAAACATTTTTTTAAAAAAAAAAGATACATATTTCATTGATCAAAAACAAATAATTCCCAGCCTGCTTTGATGCATTGCATCAAAATTTTGTCTTGTCTTTATTTGTGACGAGTTTACTGACGTGACTGCCCGCGAGTTCTGGCCAGTAGATCCAGAGAGGATTTCTTTATCAAACATCAAAATGGATGTTTGCTGATTCGACAGTTCGAAGCACACATGTTTCTTAACCCCTTTCCTGTTTTACAAAATTTTGGACCTGTCCAAACTCAAAGGTTTTGCAGACGAAAATTTAAAGTGGATTTAATTTGAAAAATAACCATTCAGTGGGATAGAAAATAGTGTGGAAAAAGAAGAAATTGCTTGTCAGAAGCAATTTCTTCTTTTTCCACAATTTTTTCTCAATCATAAAATCACAGACACGTAAAAAGTAGGGATTAATTAGCAAAGGGTTAAAGAAGATGATAGTGCAGTGGTAGGGGCTGTGACTTTTGTCAGCCCACGCAGTATGACTTGGATCGGAACTTGTTATAATTTCTATGTTGTTGTTGTTCACATTTACAACTAGATTTACCGTATAAAGATTAATAAAACTGTCAATGTGGCTCATAATTTAACTATCGCCTTAGAGAGTTTACATTAATCGGTGGACCGTTATTACCTAGTCATCGAATTTTCGTATTTATAAAATTTATACGATTTTCATTTCAGGAAATAGAAATCTTCCATGAACATGGCCGACACAAGTTCTGAAAGTTCAGAAGATGACAAAGCAGTCGTGGTTTATTCAAGGGATGATCACTTACAAGAAGATCTAGATCACTTTGGTGAACAAGGTGCATCAGATTCTATGATAGAGCATGATCTACATAGAAATACACCTTTGGATAGTGCATATAACTTCAATCCATTCGACGTTTTACCTTTAAAACAACATGCACAAAGTGACTATGGAAGAGAGATTCTCACTAAGGTACCGAGATTAGAATTGATTGATGATGTGCACGAGAGTCATGCAGTGAATCCGAAACCTGTTAATGTCGCTTTTGTACCGGACCCCCATCAAGAAACTGGTCAAGACCAAATCAAATGTATTTGTGACAATTGTATTCTTCGAGGAAATACCACAAGAAATGCGTCAGTCTTATGTTTTGATTGCGGTTCATACCTTTGTCCCTACTGTTCAATGGCACACAGAAACCACAATCTACTGAAGCAATTCGATCAAGAGAATAAACAATCAATTTTTCAGCTATTAGTCGCGGACTTGATGGAAGAATTAACTAAACATGAAACATTAAGGGAGGTCAAAATTCATAACAAAAACAGTATTCCCATTCGAAGAAAAAATGACGAAAAATGTTTTATTACCAGCATGGTCGTTGTTGGTGGAAATATAGCTGTTTTAGCAGACAATAATAACAGCAGCTTAAAAATTGTTGACCTTCTAGGTTGCAAACTTCTTCGTGTTATCAAGTTCTCTGAAAAACCATGGGGTGTGGCTAAATTTTGTAATTATGAAAGTGGAATCATGTCAGATAGTGTAATTGCAATAACATTTCCAAGAGCAAGAGAAATTACTTTTTTAGATCTAAACATGAAAAACAGTGCTGGGAATTGGGCACACAAACTCTTCCATGAATGTTACGACATAGAAATCTTTAAACAACAATATATTACGCTGTGTTATATCAACGATCCAGGTGTACGCTACTATCTCTACTTTCTAGACATGTCTGGAATTACTGGAAAGGTTATCAAACTTTACTCTGATCCGGGCGTACCATTATCTGGGCAGGTTGTCTCATTTACTGTCCACGAGGACGCGATATTTGTATCTTGTATGGATAAACTTGATGGGGTAATATTATGCTTCGATCTAAATGGTCAAGTATTAAACAAGCGTCTATGTAAACGTCCAGCAGGGATATGTATGAATCAAGATAAAGACATTGTCATCACTTCATTTGAAGTTCCGGAAAATCCATTTCATAGTGCATTTTCAAATATAACAGTATTGGACAAGGACCTCAAAATTAGACGCTCGCACAGCTTAGGAAAAGCTGTTTATTATCTTCATTGCGATAAAGACCAGATATACACTTGCCATTGTAATTTGCACATCAATGATGACGCAACATGTTTAGATTTGCTCTATATTTTACAAGTTGAGTGATAACAAGAACAGTTCCGGAGCTGGGTTTGTAAAGTAAAATAATCTGGAATATCGGTTCGTTATCTCCCTTGAACTACCCCCAATGGAGGAAGGGTCCATGGGGATTGAGTATTTTGGTGCGATTTGAGCCATACCCAGTAAATTATTATAAAGTAGAGCTTTAGAGATTTCAAAGTGTTGTTTTCATTCAAAGAAATCTTTATTTAATGAAAGTCTAAACATGTTAAAGCCATTGGACCAATCCGGACCATCTTGGGCCTCTTGTTTTTAAATTGCTGTCATATATTGAGCTTCAGATTTTCTATGAATATTAATCGAAGCTTAATTTTGCATCTTATTTCATAAAGAGCTGATCAGTTGGTTCATTAAGCTTAACAATAGAATATTTACTTTAGTTTACTAAAAAAAACAGTTGTACATATTTGGATTTCGTACCTACGAGGCAATAAGCTACAGAGATGGACTGTGGGATGAATTACCTTTCTCCTTGGCATGACCCCTTATAATAAACAGTATTAATCTTCTTACTTTTTACAGAGTTGGGGATAAGGTGTGCCACAAAACTTTCTCTAGCTTTATCTTGGTGTATTTGTCTCTTTCTGCCTGTAATTTATCTACTTGTAATTTTCTGAAAACTTGTAACTACAACTTTTCAAGATGCAATTTAACCATTAGACATTGTTATCATTTCAAATAATGATTATGCTTATAGTTTTGTTATTTGTTTTGCTAAACTGTGGCATGTATGATTTGACTAAACTATTTAAACTCCTGAATCAACAATAACCGGTACAGTCATTCAGTACCGCACAATTACAATGCTTACGGCACTTTGGTTTTGGTTTACTTTTAATTTAACCCATAGTACAAACAAAGGAAATAACACACAACAAGTCTCTCATTGATATTGATCCATCACCTCTTCCTGTAAAGGCTTTTTAGGGAAAATCATTAATCTTTCTCTAGATTCACGCCACATGATACCGTTAATAACCTCGTGAATTTGACAATGTGAATACTTTTGGAATGATAATGAATTTTTGCAACGAGTGAGTTTCGAGTGAAATTAAAGGGAGGTAATTCAATATCGCTTATTTTGTTAATGATTAACAAAATTAGCGATATTTGCTACCTCTATTTAATAAAATATACATACAGTATCTGAAATAGCTTAATAATTCTGCAAGTACCAATCAGACACTTACAATTTTAATAATGTCAGTGAAATCGCGATTTTTTTCTATTTATATTTTCTAATGCTGTTATTGATTTAACTTTTTTTAGTCATTTTTGAGCGTTTCTGAATGGTTTGAGTGTTTGGAAAGAATAAATGGAGCATTGGCTGAGCGATTTAAAATGGTTTGATTGAGAAGAATGTGAATTTCACGGTGTTACTAACTGCATAAAAAAATAAGCTTGACAAAACTCAATTTACATGTCTTTTGGATTGAGGCTTTAATTCACAACTAAGGAACTTCTAAACAAGTCTGGATTGTGATAGCTATAGAGAAAATCAACAGACATGGGTGAGAGTGATAGAGCTAAGCCAAGATCTTCTACTCCACTACCAGATGTACATGTAGAATATCAAAACCAAAGCATGGATGAATTTCAAAACAAGTTTCCATCAATGGTTTTCTATGATAGCATTCGGAACATCGCTCGGACTTTTCCGTAAATCCTATTTAAATGAAAAGTAGGCCCGACACCTTGCCCATCAATGCGCACCAAGAAAATGCACGAAAAAGAACTTGTCCTACTGAAACAGAAATTGCCCGACTTAAGAAAGATATTTTATGAATTTTTGAAGCCGTGGGCCAAAACCCAGAGATGGTTACTGTTAGTTCATCCACCCAAACGCACAGTTCTGACCAATCGTTTCAAAAAGGGACTATCTACTCAGGTGTTGACCATTTTATATTAATATTATAATATCAAGAACATGAACAAGGATTGATTGAAAAAAATGTTGGCACGATGTGCCTGCAAAATTAAAAAAAGTTTGCACCATTTTGTCCTGAACGCAGGCAGATTCACGAGGTCATATCCATATGAGTAGCGATGAGACGTTTGACCAGTTGATTAACAGAGAAGTGAAAGCTTAATTACCGATGATATTTTTTAAATGCTAAATGAATTTTTGAAAGTTACCAACCTAAAAGTAAGAGTCCTGAGTATTTATTTTGCAATATCAAAATATTTGTAAATGAAGATATTTTCTTTAATAAGATATGTTTATTCACATTTTTTCGTGAAACTATGAAATTGAAAGATAGCGATAGAGAAATTGCGGTATTCGCATATGTAGGGGCACATACGATCATACCGAGTCAGTAACCTCTAATTAATAAAAACACATTAAAGTAGCCATGGCCATAAACACAAATATTACATAAATTTACACGTGTACAATCAAAACAAAAACATATAAACACATCACATGAATATTCATAGTAGTTTTTTTTTTAATTCATCACATCAAATATCTTCAGCTCAGTCTTCAGTTTAAAAGCGCAAATTAAATCAAACAGATTGATATCATCTGTCTCATAACTGAAGCTTCCTTTATGAATTTTGAAAGTTTATTTTTGACTAAGACATTTTTTTATTATTTCACCAGTCTATTAAAGGTTCTTGGAGAAATTATTGAAATAAATGAGGGTTATTATGTCGATTAGTTTCATGCCTCAATGAATTTAAAAGTACACATTTAATATCCTATGATTAATATCACGAAGAAAAATAATAATACAATTTCCATGGTGAGGTATTTTTTATACTTACAAAAATATAGAAAAAAAAAAAAAATAGTCACGCACTATTTTTTTTTTCATCGGGGAGTAAACCCATTTTTACAACCAATCAGAATGCACTCATTTTGTTGTTACTAAAATAAAAAAAAAACACTACGGACTAGCGTAGATTGTGTCAAATACAGGCAAATTATATTTCGGAAACAGATACATATAAAGTTAGAATATTCGTTACTAGATTCAGAAAATGTGTCGTTTGAGAAAAGTTTCGTAACTGGTCAGTCTGCACAGATCGCTCAGTCTGACCAGGGTCGACACTTAACGCACTTCCAACATGGCCTCTTTTAACGGAAGGTCGCATATAGATACAGTTAACAACATTGTGAAATTGAAAAGATGAATGAGTTTGGAGTGATTTTGGAATGTAATTGAATGAGTGTGTGGAGCGAGTTTTGAGTGAATTTAATGTGAGGTAATCCTATATCGCAAATTTTGTTTAGGATGAACAAAATTAGCGCCATTCATGCCTCCCTTTAATAAAATATGCATACACGGTCTATAAATAGCTTTCTTTTTCGCCAAGCACCAATTATGAATGTGAAATTGCGATCTATTTCTTGCTAAATTATTTTTAAATGTAGTTGATGATCTTATTTTTTAGTTATTATAGAGCGTTTTTGAATGGTTTGTGTGAGTGTTTGGAATAGATAAATGGAGCGCTGAGTGAGCTAATTAGAATGGTTTGAATTAGATAAATGTCGATTTCACGATGTAATTATCACAAAATAATTATTATGGTAGTAGACCCGTAATAGTTCCACAACATTTTCGAAGTCACGATCTTTCAAATTGTTGATCAGGGTTCCTAATGAAAATCATTAGGAAACCTCAGTTTACACTGTTAAAATTCATTACTTTCGAAACGTAATGGAACTATTACGGATCCGCTACCTTAAGATAATCATTTCCTAAGAAGACCATCTTCTTTTTTGTCACTTAAGTGTTGACTAAATACAAATTTTACTGTTTCATATTAAAAGAGGTCTACTGTTTCGGATTGATCCCCTCTGAGTTTATAAAAAAAATCCTGCATCTGCGCATGACTTCCTATCAAGGGGATTAATCTGCAGCCAAATTCGAATTTGATTTAGATTTCCTTCCCCTTACAAATCTAGCCTAATAAAAAGTGTGTATTGTTTAGTTATTTTTGCATATTTACACTACGTAAGATTTTGGTTGATTTATAAACTTTTTGTCATATGCGTAGCTAAAAAATTTTCATCGAGTTCGGATCCAGATATTGTGATTTTGATATGATATCAAGTGGTTGAAGAAAATGTAGCAGCTTCGGCTTTTACATAAATGTAGTTTTGAACTTTGCTCCGCACTTACCGATTGATATTAAGTATTTTTTTATTTTTCGATTATGTAACCACATTGATTAAAAGAAAAAGTTATGGAATGGTACCTGGTCAATTTTCATTTGAAATATATGATAAAAGATTCTGAAGCAGGCTCTTCTTTTCTCACAACGTTTTCCATGTTTTACATACAATTATTGTTTTTTTTTTATCGCTGATTATCTCGCGTGTCGACTTTCAACTAAATTCAATCCAGTCCATTCACGATCAAATTGAAGTAATTGCTTTGGATTTACCCCCTCTAAAAATCAAGGAATCAGTGCAAGACCAATGTAAGTGCCTATAAATATATATTTATTGGCACTTACAATAGTGTTGCGCTGACGCCTTGATATCTCAAAATCCAAATTCCTTTTTTTAATTTAAAAAATCCAGTTATAGGATTGTCCCAAAGAACATAGGCCTACATACAACAAACTTACAAGACAGAACTTATCTAATACGTAAATATAGAATATAAATATATAGGGGAAAATGGAGAAGATGTTGTCTATGCCTTTTGTATCATTTATTTTGTTTAAACTTTATATAGTGTTGAAATAAGGATGCATACAAATCAAGAGCCAGAGTCAAATCCTGATAATGTATCTAATCATCATTATAATTATTATTATCATTATTATTATTATTAATTATTGTTATTAATTATATCATTATTATTATTATTATTATTATTAATTTTGTGGTATCTATCTGACCAATTATAAAGGTTATGATGATCCTAAAAGCATGTATATCTTATAATATGTGTGCTTCAAATATAAGCTTATAAACAAAAATAGAATAAAAGATTTAAAAAAATCTTAGACATGTCCAGTCCTAAAGAAGCTACAGTGGATGTCATCTGACGCGAGTCGATGAACAGGTGACCGTTTTATTAAACTTCTTACGAATAAAAAGTAGAAAGTCAAAATCACAAAAAAAAAAAAAAAAAAAGGAAGCTGGTGTTTTCCATTCATTATTAGATTCTGACTTTCAATATCTCACTGGAACCGTCTTTAAAAGACGACTCACATCAGATGATCATGGCAGAATTTCATATTTAGTCACTACTGCAGTTGCAACTTTAATTTTTTAGTTACGCGAAAAATGATCGTAAGATGTTTAGAAAAACGATCTTTCGATGACATGTGAGGTTCTCGCGCGATTACTATTATTGTAAATGATATTGACGAAAATATTGGATCTAAATTGCATTTTAGCCTAAATATCTATCTATCTATATATATATATAATACGTACTAGCGAGTTAGATATTTTTTCATACAATACACTAAGTACGTATTATATTTATCTTATCACCTCTTTTTGAATTGTTTTCATCGGTATTTCGAACAAAAATGAAAGTTTTTCAAAATAACCGCATTATGTCATTTGTTCTAAAATATCCATGTGATATCACAAAAAAAATATCATATGGAATGTTATCACACGGATATGTGTATAGTTATAAGATAAATTATAAACAATATCAGTCCAAAGGATCGCATTTATTGATTGTGTATATGCGCCGAGAGAAAAATTACTGTTACTGTGTTACAAGACCCCGAGATTTAAATTCGCGAAATCTAAAATGAGAAGATAGCCGAACCGTGCCATGGTTGTCTATGTCAACCTATTGGGTGTCGAATTCAGGGGGCTCTTGACAATTTAAACTTATTTTCCAACCCAAAACCTTAACTCAGGGAAGTAATTGGAATATTCTGTGTAAAAATGGGACTCCGCTTGGAACATGAACTAACGTGCATAGCGGGGCACCATCTCCAAACGTCCGCTAACACTTTTGCAACATGAACCCATTTACTCTAAAGTCGTCGTTTTTTTCTCTTACTTCTAAAACTCGTAACTGCAGCTTATTTCAAGCTGAAGTTACGAGGTTTTGGAAGGAAATCAACGATGTGTACTTCATTTTTTACTAAACTGCGCTCGAGCATGAAGATGGTATCAAGTGGAGTAAAAAAGATACTAAAAACAGATATTGCGGGGGAAATTTTAAGTTATCAAATGAATCAAAATGATAGACATGAATTTATTGACGTATTGAGAACATTAACCAGTAAAAGAATCAGAACATTGGATATCTCAAGGACATGGGAAAAACGCTTTAAATTCTTTACGAAAGGTTTGATACGTAATGTTTAGAGATATGCATTTAAAAACTTTCCGATTTGTTCCGAGTTCTAATTAATTTGAACCTGCCCTGCGTTCAGGTTGACAAATCGATGCAAACTGTTTGCAAATTATACCCTGCTTTGCACGTGAACTTGCGCACAAATCAGGGTATAATTTTAAAACAGTTTTCACCATTTTGTCATACAGAACGTAGGGCTGCATTCAACTGGTATCACACAGTTAAAAATCAAGAATACGCACGTCAATTTAAACAATTTCTTTTACAGAGACGTTGATAATGTTTGAATACCGGTATTTTTATGTTCGTTGAGGTATGAAAATGAAATTTTTATTCCGCAAACTTTGTGAATCCGCTTCGCGTATTCATATATTCATAATGTAATTAAAATTTAGCTTATACCTAAATGAAATGGCTCAAACCATCCCTTCTTTTTAGATCGGCTGTTTTTGGAGAAGACCCGGCGTATATTTACCACCTTGGCCTCGATGGCGTTGGCGTTGGTGTTACAAACCTTTACCTTGGTAACACCTCTCGTTTTTGAAGATTACATCATGAAACTTGGCATGTGTGTGCGCACCATGATCACGAATGCCATGTCCACTACCAAGGGGGATAACTCTGCAAGTATTTTTGTAAGAGTTGTGCCCTTTTTCGACTTAGATTTTTGTGTTTTCCAACATTTTTTGATTGCGCAAATTTATATATGGAAACTTTCGACCCCATTAGTATGCCACCGAAAGCACTCTAGGAGGTCACTCTACGAATAGTTGGGGAAATTTTCCTGCTAATTATTCTCACAATCGATTAACAGGTCTGAAACACGTTAAAGGGTACAAAAACAAGAACAGCTCTATCAAACCGTCTAAGAGAGGCCAAAATATTTCAAATACCTATTATTGGATCTATAGTTAAGATGTTTTGATTGGCCTTTGACTAAATGTCATTAATTTGAATTAAAACTTTCCCCTAATCAATACTTCTTTTTTTAAAAAAAAATTGAAAGATACACCAGTCCTGCGTTCAGGTGCAAACATTTCTAAATCATATCCCGCTTTGCACTAGACATTTGTGCAAAGCGGGGCATAATTGGAAAACTGTTTGATAGTCAGCCCTGCGTTGTCATCCTGAACGCCGGGCTGACTAATTTTCTGAGAGAAAGATTAGGTTTAATAGTGACATCTGCAACAACATAGAATGTTTTAAATTTTAGTTTCGCCTATCATAAATGGACGTTCCGATTGGCCAAAAAGAATTTATTCATACCTCAATGGACGAATTTGCATTCAAACAAAATAGTCCAATAAATTATTCCCGGTGGCAGCAAATATCCTTTCCGACGTTTGTCTCTCACCAATGGGTGGATAATCGTAAACCTATGAGAGATAGCAGTCGGAGGCTAGGAAAGGGTGTAATGGTAGTACAGGTGAAAGAAATACCAGGAATCCATTGTTAGGTGCTCCGGACGCGCGTTATAACTGCGAAATTGTTGAAAGCGGCGTAAAACTCATTCAAACAAACAAATCCAATGAATTATTATTAAATTATTCACATTTTTCTACAGATGAAGAGATTCAGTCATGAATGTGATTGCGTTTTCAGCTCGGCTGTTTACGGAGAAAATAACATTGGTTTCGTCGTCGTGACCTTCGTTTTTGTCGTCGTTGTCGCGAGAAAACTCTGACATTTCGTGATATCTCTGGTACTACTGAAGGCATTCACTTGAAACTTGGCTTATATGATCACTATAAAATAGCCGTGGTTCTGTACTATTACGGGGGTAAGTCTAGATGTTTTTTGTACAAATTATGCCCATTTTCGACTTAGATTTTTAACCCTTTCCTGTTCAATCTCTGGTTTTACGTCCCTGTGATTTTATAATTGAGAAAACATTGTAAAAAAAGATGTAATTGCTTGTAACAAGCAATTTCTTCATTTTCCACAATATTTTCTACCTTTCTTAGGGGTTATTTTTCAAATTAAATCCGCTTTTAATTTTCTTCTGCTAAAGCTTTGAATTTGGACAGGTCTAAAATTTTGCAAAACAGGAAAGGGTTAATCAACTAAGCAGCACCCAACAGCCGATCGTATGCATAGGTCCCAGTATGCAGTTTAGTGTGAAATATGCGAATTGTAAAATTAGAAATAATAGGCAAGGGTAAGTTTTGAGTAGATATTTGAACATGTTAATGCAAAAAGTTGCTTTAAATGATCCTACGATGTAATTTTGAGACCATTTATGAATGCGAAACTAACAGGTCATGACCTTTTGACAGTTTCTCTGCACCCGGTGACACTGTAAACAAAAGGTGGTGGGGTACCGGATTTTAGCCGGCTGTACGGGCCGAAAAAATAGGGTAAGTGTTCTGCAGAATATTGTGAAAAAAGAAGATGGTTGGCAAATACTTTGTGATGCATCACCAGAATTGGCACTATTTTTGCTTTACAAAAAGCAAGCCTAACACAGATTATCATTTCCCTTGCGGCAACCATGGAAGTTTGAATTTCGTGCAAAACGGCCAAATTTTCACCAGTTTTCGCGACCAAAACAAATAACCACAATCGGTTAATTTGACATCTATTTCATGCATAGATTAAAAGTTTTGGTTTTTCTTGGCAGCTTAACACTTGATTCAAACTAGTTAAATGATTGTTTCATTGTAGGCTGTTGCTTGAGAGGCCGGTATTGGATGCAGTGTGACTGGGGTGTTGTGAGCAGAGAATTTGTGAAATCTACTACAGTCTGTACCCATACATATAGGCGGTGCTCTTGTTAGTATCATACCTCCATACAGAAAACCCCCTGCTCTTCATCTTAAGTGAAGCACATATATTGAGTCGTCGACTGACAACCTCAAAGTAGGTAAAGCTGGTGAATCGATAGATCGCCGCTGTCAGTCAAAACATTGATTGACCAATCAAATCGTTTATCAAGATAGTATCCCACTGTTGGCCTCCGTCATGTCCGCCTCAGTTAATGTTCCAAATATTTCCGTGGATAGTCGGCAGTATCGTTTAGATCGCTCACTTACGATTTTCTTTTTGTTTTGTCGATTGATCGATTATCGATCGTTCATTTACCTTTGTCATGCAATGAAACCCATAGATTCATTATATCACCTGCTTGATAATATGCAATATCAGGCAGCCTTTTTTAAGAAACAGTTTGCATGTTCATGAACTCGGCATATCCTATCTGTGATAGTTCT
Organism: Fragum whitleyi; assembly: GCA_948146395.1. Lineage (NCBI taxonomy): Eukaryota > Metazoa > Mollusca > Bivalvia > Cardiida > Cardiidae > Fragum > Fragum whitleyi. The sequence continues at coordinate 55,768,426 of OX411548.1, read as the reverse complement.
TCAAACCCCAACCAGGTCTATAACTTTGATATTTCAAGACACTTACTTATTATTCAATATATCTTGTTTAGCCTGTCGAAATCAATTTTCGTTTGAAGTGAATTAACTTTTTTCTCTCAATTTAATTTCACTGCTTATCTTCTACGAACTAAGAGTCATCAAATAAGTACGATTGAAACACAATATATCGAGAAAATCGCGAAAAACTTCACTACTTAAGTAGTGTCATTTTCATTTATATTTTTTTTATATTTAAAGGATCTGTCAATACTTTCAGTTTACTCGTAGTTTGTGGTTTGATAAAGATGTTTTATTAACATGCGTTTTACAAGCACAAACAAGTACGCAAAACATCCTGGTTGGCGATTATCTAAAAGGATCTGCTAAATGACAATTTCGAGTGAAATATGACGCGTTTCTTTCGCAGAACCATGACTCATCGAATTTGGACGATCATCTGGAAAAAAGAGCACAAATCGCCACGAAAAGACCTGGGGCCCGTTTTACTAAACATCTTACGATCTTTTTTGACGTAAGTCAAAAATGAAAATTCCTTCTACAGGAGTAACTAAATATGGAATTCTGCTGTGCATCATCATTACAAAGAATGAAAACACCAGGTACGATCAGTATTTTTGACTTATGATTAATGTTTTCGTAAGTAGTTTAGTAAAACGGGCCCCGGCTCTGCATTCAGAAATCCAAGTTGGTACAAACTGTTTGCCAATTTTACCCCGTTGTGCATGCGAGTGTATGTGTAAAGCGGGGTATAAATTACAATAGTTTTCACCGTTTTGTCATCCTGAACGCAGGGCTGGTTCTTCGAGTAAAATATCTTTCAAGGTAGCCGTATTATGAAACTAACTACTATTTCGAATAGGGCCGCCGTCATAGCGCAGTTGGTAGCGCTTCGGACTGTCAATCTAGAGGTCCCGGGTTCGATCCCCAACGTCGGCACTCATTCTTTTCGAATATTTATCTCTCATCAATGGGTTGATAATCGTAGACCCATGTGAGATATCAGCTGGAGGCTAGGAAAGGGTGTGATGGTTGTACTAGTGAGAGAAATGCCAGGAATCCATTGTTAGTTGCTCCATGTGCTCAAGCCGCCGCGATATAACTGAAAAAAAAAACTGTTGAAAGCGGCGTAAACTTCATTCAATCAATCAACTATTTCGAATATTTTGCGACCAAAATGCCGTTACCAAAACTCGAAGTAAGATTTTTTCCCGAGGTTCCGATTATCTATCATTATTCTTAGTGAGACGAATCGGTAGAGTGCCCAAAACACATGGTTTTACAAATCTACCGAAAGTTTAATTTCGTAATGTGGAGTCAAAATGCACCGTTTTGTGATCCTGAACGCAGGGTAGCGGTAACCTTTTTCGAAGGGTAGAGAGTCGGTCTCTTGACCAAGAGCTCTCGAGTTCGACCATTAACCGGCTGATATTAGTTCTTTACATTGTCTTCTCGTTCGCCCCGACTGCTCATGAAAATTTGCAAGAAGCAAAAACGATAGCTGATAATACAATTTTGCAAGAACTTGTAACCCAATTGGTGTAAAGTTTAATGATCCAACTGTATAACAAAAGTTTAGTTGTAATCTTTGGATTAATCATCATATTGATAAAAATGTACAATGAAATTAAAAACGTTTGCTAACGTCTAAAGATGGTTTCTCGCTTTGCATGTGTATACATGGATAAAGGCGGAAAATACATGTAATTTTAACGTTTGACAAACGTTTTCATTATGAACCCAAGGTAACGTAACGCCGTCCCCTATGGGCCTTTGCAAACATTGCAATATAACAAGCCTAGCGTTCAAGCTGAAAACGTTTTCGAAACGTTCAAAAATGGTTCCCTGCTTCGCACGTGTACTCACAATTACCATTTTTTAACGTTTGCAAATGCTTTTTTCACCTCAACTTGAGGCTTGATAGATTATTTTTCAAGTTACAAGACGTAGAAATAACCTTTAAACTCTTCAATGTGTTGTTTACAAATGAAATTTATCCAAATATTGAATTATTATGTAAACGTTTCAAATTCATATTTCCCCCGCATAGATCACGTTTGAAATGACACGTGAACTCAACTTAAGTCGTGTGTCATGACCCGAATACATCAAAACCGATCTCTTAACGACCTTTTCATACTGCCCGCCCTGCGAAACGCTCTTTGGTCACGTGAATGAAAATCTGCAGATCGATCTGATCGGCTTCGATGATTTATTAAGTTTTTATAATTATCTTACGTGCTAGTGTTGTGTTAATTGTATTGATTTTAACTAGCGACGGCTTTCTTTCTTTTTTCATTTATTTGTTTGTTTGTCTCCCCCCCTCTTGTTATATTCTGTCAAATAATGGTGAAGCTGTAAAAGCGCAGTAGTTGCGCGTCGGATTATCTTTCAAAGGGTCCCGGGTTCGATCCATGACGGCGGAGCTCCACCGGACGTCGGCGATGCGGTTTTAACCGTTTCGGGCTTGGAAATATTGGTTAAGTTTTTACGTGCAACTGCTAGTTATTCATTATATGAAATTTACTCCAATGTCGACAGTACACTAAGGGGGGTATTGTTTGTTCAAAATCCTTATTTCTCGATGAAAAACCTACGTTGTGGGTACTCAATGAAATCGTCTTGAAGAGACGATTTCTATGAATGCCAACAACAAATGATTTGAGCTATAACTATTGACATATTTGGATCTTAATTCCAGAATACACTCCTCTTTCTGTAGATCTCCTACCCAGTACTCGTAATAGTCGAGCTTCGCTTTCCACCTAAAGATCTCATTGCACTTCCTTGATGGTCCGTTTTCGCGAGAAAGATTGCTATTATTTAACAGATGAAGAGGGTATTTTTTTTTAATTCCATCGAAGAATGAAACTAAAAACCTAATCACATCGGCTGTATAATTACGCGAAGCAGATTCATACTTAAGGGTTATTAGGTTTAAGTTTCACTCCTCCATGTAATAAATAGATACTCTCTTCATATCTTATAATTTAATCAATCTAAGAAAAACTGTGTAGAAATATTAATTAAGAAACAGAGTTGTAATGGAACTTCTTTGTGCGAAAGCTCACAAAATAGCTTTGTAATTAAACTTGGTTTCATTGGGTAATAAAACAAGCCAATCAGAATGCACGAATTTTGACGGAAACAACTAGAATTAAATTTTTATCATCCAAAAATACATATGGACTTCTTTGATTATCGTTTTAAATACACCTAGGTGACTCTGTTTGATGTAATCCGGCAGACACCCTGACCCTATATGACCGGGTCGTGTTGACTACAATACCCACTCAACATGTTTGGATATCGGTTATTTGTTCAAAAACAATCGTCCAGCCAGCCCTCAGATCGATAAAGTATGGGGGTTTGAAGGAGACACCATTATCTTAAAGGTTATCTTAAGGTTTAAATACGCACTTAATAAGCCAATCATGTGTGCGTATTTTTCTGTTTTCTAAATTAGACTTAGGCAGTTATCACATGCTTGTAAATAATGAAAGTCCAATCATTTATAAAGAATGGGTTTTATGGTTCGAAACTTTGTTTTGGATCAGGCTATGTGCGTAATTAATGATCACTAGTGCTTACCGATAGATTACCAAGTTTTTTTCCGTAGTGCATCACTTGATAATTTAACCGCCTGACCGGTAAATTACCTAAAAATTGAACCACACCTGGACGCCATTTAAGCGGGGCCCACGATACCGATGACTTCATCATATCATCATTTGATCAAGCGCGAAATGACGCGCTTTCAGGGAATATATGCTAAAATGTCTACTTTTCGTCTCATAACTGAAGAAAAAGAAATGGAATTTGCTTTTATGATATGAGCTACGATGCCAAAGTGAAATTACCCCGTTGAATATTTTTTTTATATTACACGGGTGTTATTACACTAGTGGAATAATTATGCAAATGAGCTAAGAACGAAGAACAATGTGCTATTTTTGTTAGAAAAATGGATCTGCTGACGTCATTTCACTACCAGCGTTATTTGTTTCGCGGATAACATGAATCGATAAATATTGTAATTTTCTCATTTTAACACCAAAATTCGGGACACATTATAATTGAATATAAAATTTGTGCTCATCAAATAGCGAATTTATTAAACTCCTCAATTATAAACATTTAAAAACTCGGCGCAGCCTCGTTTTTATCTGTTTTTAGATGACTCGTTTAATAAATTCGGTATTCAATGACCACTCATTCAATATCCTCTATATCGTTTATACTTTGTGTAAGATCGATAAATCTTTCATCGTTTTCGTTGTTCATCTAATCAAAGACATTTTGCTTCTACACTAAAAGAAATAGTATGCCCCAATTGAAATTAAGAAACAAAAGTTCACGCCCGTGTTTTGTGCCCAAACTGTGTTTTTGGCATTTTTGAAAAAAGAGGTATTAAGTTCATAAGTGCGTTCAGCAAAGTTTTTTTTCCCTTTAAACAAGAATCCTGAAAAAAAATATGCTTGCTTTATACGTTCGCATAAACGATCGTGTGGTGTCCGTGGTCTAGAGGTAGAGCGTCGGCCTCTTGACCCAAGGTCCTGAGTTCGATTCCCGGGAGCGGCTATCGATCTTGGTTGTTTCATTGGCCTGCACATTCGGCGCGAGTATTGGTGAATTTTCCAGGAAGCAGAATTAAGAGGGATTAATCTAAGTTGTAAACAAAAACAAACGATCGTCATCATAGACGTTTGAATAAAAGAAGAGGTCTAGCATAACCAAGGCTGGGTTCAACACACGTTTTTAAGAACTTTTAAGCGGATCCTTACGCATAACTTCTTTCTTCCTGAAGAATAATAGTAGACAACAATTTACATTATACTTTTTTTCGACTAGAAAGGCGTATAAGATAAAATGTATCAGATCATTATACATTGTAATTATCAGTTGTCAACCTACGTCTTCGGATTTGTTCTGTAAAAGACAAGGCAAGAACCTTAATATTTTTTTAAGAATTCAATCATTGTATTTCAGAGCTTAATTATATAGTCTTAGAATGTATTTCTTCTTATTCTTATCGGTAGAGAATGGTCTTCTGAGTCTATTACGATGGCTCATCGCCAAACAGTTGTAACTGCCTATACATTTATAGGCAGTTACAACTGTTTCACGCTAAGCCATCGATATGGAAGTACCTTCGATAAATAGGTGACCTTATTTTGAACATAAACAAATAGAAATCGAAGGTTTAACTCAATTTAGGACACAATGTTATCTAGATATTTCATTTTTCAAGTACATGTTTTTCTTTTTTTCGTTTTCTATCTATAAAAGGCTCTTAAGCTCTGTTAAGCGCAATTTAAGCTGATTCTGTTGCAATATTTAAAAAAAAAATGAAAATTATAACGATTGAACTTCAATTCTTCTTAAGTGATCGAAACATTGTTATTTTTGCAGTATTTAAAGACTTAAGCTGTATCACTACTTTTGGTTCCAAAAAGAGCAGATTTTTTTTTTCAAACTTTTTGAGATAACATCATATGTCCGTTGCCTTATACATCTTCCGGGATTCATGTACAGCTTTTGTGAGTGTATAACTTCAAAAACAATAAACATAACGTCAAAATTAAATCACTAAATAAAATCGATTATAATAATAATAATAATAATGATAATAATGAAAATAACAAATATAACAATAATAGTGATGCTAATGATTAAGGTTCCTTGTGTATATAAGAAAACATGAATCGATCACTGCCTCAACCGAATATTTTCATGAAGCCCCCTTTTCACAGTGCTGCACTCACATATATGAAGCCCTCTTACCACAGCGCTTGACTCAAATATAAAGTGCAAATAGCGACAAATTTGTGTATTGAAATATTGGTCACACGAGGTCAAAAATTCAGAACAGGGAAACTAACGATATACTCACCTGGGCGATTGACGTATTGATCGAAAACCGTGGCGTCGATCATTTCGTTAGCAAAGGGCAGTCCGCTTTGGTAGCTCTTTATTTTTTCCGAAACTACCCGTACACGTTCGATATAATTGCCAAAACTATTGGCATTATAAATATATATTAAATTTCACAAATTTATACCGAATTGAATAAAATTAACATTTGATTAAAAAAAATAATAGAGATAAACAAAAACATGCCCCCTCCCCCCCCCCCCCCCAAAAAAAAAAAAAACCCAAAAAACAAAAAAACACTTGATAATTCGGCAAAGATTGCTATTTCCAAAGAAAACTGAATCCATTTTCTTGAAAAGGGTAGTCCATTCCGAAATATTCAAATATCGAGTGATATTTTTTTATTAAATGTTAGCATATGCAATATAGAATCGGTTGTCTAATGATGACGCCCATAATCCGTTAATAATAAATGTCAATGCACTGTACTGACAATTTTATTGTTTATGAATTGTATGGTATTTAAAAAAAAATGACTGAGGTATTGATTCAACTTTATTGGCAATAATATTGACCCCGTATAGCCCATGAAAACTGACACAGAGCATATGTTTTGAAATGCCGCCTCTAGCTGAAATTTCTTGGAGCTAATCTCTTTTTCAAATATTTATTTTAAAGTTTTCCCAGATGGTCCCTTTTCGCGCAACGGATAACAATAAGTATGGTTCCGGGTCGATCCCCGTCGGCGACACAATCAAAATGTGCAGAATCGTAAACCTAATTTGGATGAACAGCTGGGGGCTGGTATAGGAGAAAAATGCCACGAAATCATGGTAGGGCGACCCAGTCGCTACGCTAAAATGGATGATTTGACGATGAGTTCGCGTGGGCCATTACGCCCTTTACTAGCTCGAGCCCTCGCTCACCAGTTACACTCCGTTACACCAAACCTGCCCTGTCACGATTTATTTTACTATATTTGCGGATGCCCCTAAAACCTTAGCTAAATTTCTGGCAACAGGACCCGCCAATGGAATCCGGAAAGGATATTTTGGGGAATTTACTCAAACGCTAAGTTTGAATAATGGTTTGAATTTATAAATTAAAAGATGCTGCTGCACAAATGCTAGATTCTGCGGTAATGGCATGATAGGTCATTAATAAATCTATTGTTGTATCTTATGATTTGAAATAATTCACAGTTGAATAAAAGAAAAGTCTGACAATCTAGGCAAGTAATCAAGTTTCGTTTTCGGGAAATTCTTATAGAAACACGTGTTTCGTCTATATTTAGAAACAAATAGTCACACCCCTCAGATGTGAACCAATGATCACGTATTTTTCCAGAGGTGTGTCCTATTTAGCCAATATTGTTGCTATATAAAGAAAATTCCGCTCACTGAATCAATAATTACTTCATACACAGTGCGTGTCGGAAGATCTACATTGACTGGTAAGAGGAAAATTTTCCATTGATATTTCTTTGTGCACATTCACCTTTTCGCGTCGAAGTAAAACATTTTTTCTTTAACACATTCATTGTTTTTTCATCGCTATTAATGAGGCACCCAACCGGACACGGCAATTTTGATTTGTGAATTTAATTACGCATGCGTGTTAATGGTTGTTATCGGACATTACGTAACTTGTACATGTAAAGTCGCGACGTACAGAAAATGGGTTTAGAGGTTTTATTCGTCGACCTAACGCCCGCTTCTTCAGTATCATTTAGCATTTTTGACATGTGATTTGATTCGTATGATGAATTGGGCAGCCTAAACATGATTTACAGGCTCTTAGCCAAAGACGAATATAGTTTGAAGCATAGTGCGTTGGTAAACGTGATTCGGTGTTCAATAAAAGATGACCTGAGTCTTAGCTGTGTATTGGCGTAACTTTGAATTTGAAATTTTAACGCACTATGAAGGCGACAACCAACAAATATATAGAATGAAGGCGATATATGGACTGTGACAAAAGATATATGCCCTCTATCAGCTCCCCTTTTTCAGCTCACCTGATCATTGAATGTCCGTCGTTCGTCGTCTGTCGACTTTCATCCGGCGTCAACGATTTAACCCTTTGCTGTTTAATCCCTGCTTTTTACGTGCCTGTGATTTTATGATTGAGAAAACATTGTGAAAAAAGAAGAAATTGCTTCTGACAAGCAATTTCTTCTTTTTTTTACACTATTTTCTACCCTACTGATTGGTTATTTTTCAAATTAAATCCACTTTAAATTTTCGTCTGCAAAACCTTTGAATTTGGACAGGTCCAAAATTTTGTAAAACAGGAAAGGGTTAAGTGTTTACACTCTAGGCGGAGACCACAAATATTGCCCAATCTTCATGAAACTTTGTCAGAATTTTCGCCAGCTCACAAGGATGAACCCTATTGAAAATGGGAAGGATCCATACAATATCACAGGAATAACGGTCTTAATGTCAATTTTCTTGTTTGCACTCGAGAGTCCATAGAAATGGCCCAATCTATATGAAACTTTATCAGAATGTCTGCCAGGTCACAAGGATGAACTCAATTGAAAATGAGAAGGATCTATGCAATATCTCGGGAAAAGGGGCCTAAATGAAAATTTTCTCGCTTACAATCTAGAGGCCATCTTTCTGAGACCGACTTAGTCAGAATGTTTGTCAGATCACAAGCACGAACTCTTTTGAAATAGGGTAGTGCCAATGTGTTTCGGCAAAAAGGGTCTTAATGAGATTTTTCTTGTTCACACTCTAAGGACCATGAATATTGCTGTTAATGTAGGAGTCAAGGACACGAAGGTGAGCGATAAAGGACTATCATGGTCCTCTATTTATTATTTGGGTTCTGCTGAATAATCCATAAATGCAACAAATACTCTTTTGAACTCTTAAATAAATCGGGAATTACACGTTCTGTTAGAGGAGAGTGCAAGTTGACGTAGACGTAATCACGAAGGAACCAACCTCGGGGCCCTAACCCAAGCGCAATAGAGCAAGTCATCACAAATACATCTACTGATTAATTAGACCACCATTTGATATTATCAGTGTGAAAAGAATAAGAGTGTAAAAGTATGATATAATATTTTCAATTATACATTCCCAAATTTAAACTTGATCTGAGCATGCAGTAATGATTTAGCTTAAACTGTTTTCCTCAATATCCGCGCTTTCTGATTTGCTGAAATTTTGGGTTTTCCTCAATGAAAACAATTTTGATAACGCAGATATTTCTTTTTTGTTTGCACAAATAAGTTCTCTTAAACGCTCCGCGTATTCATAGTGTTTGATTAGGTTTTTAGTTTCATACCTCAATGGTATCAAACAATTACTATCTCCTTCTCTTAATTTGGTAGCTGTGTTTTGCACTTTTTAAAGTGGCCCTTTTCGTCCACGGTGTTTATATTTTATTTGACCAAGGATGGAATTGTACAGTGCATGTCATTCGTTGACAATCAAAATATCGTAGCTACAACCTTGATTATACTTAAGTTACGAGATTTTTGGCAAACGAAGACAGCGTGTTATCAAATGAATAGGATTTTGAAAATACCGTTGACATATCTGCGTAATCATTCTCTCTAGATCCTTTTTTATCAGATACTGTTTAGAAACAGACATTATAAACATTTGGGAATTAAGGGCTTTGTTTTAAAACAAGATAAAATGTCTAAAGATTTCAAAAATACAATTCGCTAAGCCCTGCTAACTCAATCAATAGCGTGCTCAGATGTTAATCGTGAGTTCGTTGTGTCCGTCGTGCGGCCGTCAGTCCGTCCGTCCGTCCATACGTGCGTCCGGTCGTTAACCTTTTCTTTAAAAATCTTCTCCTCAGAAACTACTGGATGAATTTCAACCAAACTTCACAGGATTGATCCTTGGGTGACCCTCTTTCAAAGTTGTTCAAAAGATTTTGATCCAATGAAAAAAACATGGATTTAATGGGCGTGGCTTATTTCCAAATATGCCATGATAAAAAGTGAGTTTTCTCAGGTTCTAATCGATGGAAACCAATTAAATTTCACTTGAATGATCCTTGGGTGATCCTTGTCAGTCTACCGAAAGTTATTGTGATCGGATGAAAAATATATATTTTATGGGCGGAGGTCATTTCTCTATATGTTACTTAGTGGAAACTTTCAAAATCATTTTCTCAGAATGTAAAAGATGGATATCAACCAAATTACCCTGGAATGATCCTTGAGTGATCCTTTATCAGTTTACCGAAATTTGTTGTCATTGGATGAAGAAAATGCGGAGGTGATTTCTTAATATGATTTATAGTGGAAACTTTGAAAATCGTTGTCAACATCAGTAGAACCCAAAATATCTAAAAATCTAGTCAAAATTTTGATTTGCTATTACAAGAATTTCAAGCGTGGTTGAAGAAAATTCGTGGCAATGAACCCCTGATAACTTTTGAGAAATTAAGTGGTAAAAGATTCAGATTATTAAGACTGACCGCTAGTGATTGTTTCATAGTCCGATTTTATGCCATTACGGTTGATATTTGTAAAAACATTTATATAATAGCGAATGCGGCAAATAAAGGATCATGAAGAAATGCATCTGCAATTAATACCTTGATAAATTTATTAGCTCACCTGAGCACAAAGTGCTCAAGGTGAGCTATTGTGATCGTACAATGTTCGGCGTCAGTCATCCGTCGTCCGTGGTGCGTTGTCTACATTTTTTCAAACATCTTCTCCTCCTAAACCAGAGGGCCAATCTTGATGAAACTTGGCAGGGATGTTCCTTGGGTCAAGCTCTACCAAAGTTGTTCAAATAAATGAAATCCACCCTTCACTTTCCCTTTGCCCTTAACTAAAAGGGTGAAAATATGAAAATCTTCAAAAATCTTCATCTCTGAAACCAGAAGTCAGAAGCTTTCTTATTTGATATGTAGCATCATCTAGTTGACCTCTACCAAGTTTGTTCATATCAAGACCCTGGGGTCATATTTAGGCTCCACCCGGGCACAACCCTTTTTACATAGAATGAAAGAGCGAAAATCTTAAAAAATCTTCTTCTTTGAAACCAGATGGCAGACAGCTTTCATATTTAATATGTAGCATCACCTAGTGGGCCTCTACCAAGTTCGTTCGTATAAAGACCCTGTGGTCATATTTCGGTTTGGCCGTGCGCATCCCTTTTAGCTCTTCTGAGCACGAAGGGTAAAAAATGAAAATCTTCAAAAATCTTCTTTGAAACCAGATGGCAGACAGCTTTCATATTTGGTATGTATCATCATCTAGTGGACCTTTACCAAGTTTGTTCATATCAATACCCTGGGATCATATTTAGGCTCCACCTGGGCGCAACCCTTTTTACATAGTATCAAAGAGCGAAAATCTTTTAAAATCTTCTTTTCCGAAACTAGAGGGCACGCAGCTTTCATATTTGATATGTAGCATCATCTAGTTTGTTCATATTAAGACCCTGGGGTCATATTTGGGCTCCACCCGGGCGCATCCCTTTTAGCTCATCTGAGCACTTTAGGTGAAAATAGGAAAACCTTCAAAAATCTTCTTCTCTCAAACCAGATGGTAGACAGTTTTCTTATTTAGTTTGTAGCATCATCTAATGAACCCCTACCGAGTTTGTTCATATCAAGACCCTTGGGTCACATTTGGGCTCCACCTAGGTGTATCCCGATTTACATAGAATCAAAGATCGAAAAGGCATATCTGTCTTGCTCTTGCCTGAAAACATTTCATGGTATTGATCTTATGCAGAAATTATCTCCTTTTTGACATCTGCCTATTTAATTAATATGATGTCCCAGGGGTCAAAGAGACTCAGGTGAGCGATCTAGCCTGACCATCATGGTCCTCTTGTATAAGTTTTAGACCCCTTCGTCTCATTCTGTCGATGTACGGCTAATTATCGAAAGAAACCAGCATGAATAAAGCTTCAGCAACGATTTTTGAACAACAGGAAACAATGGGCGGTGTTGCAAACTGCAAATGTTAAAAGTGAACCAAAACACATATAAAATCCCTGGGTCGTTGTGACCTATTTTAAACATCGTATTGACCTCGGATGACTCGAAAAGGTCATACATGTGTAAGTGTATCATTTTAGTGATTGATCCCTGACTGAAACTATTGCTGTAAATTTAACATTATTATTATTATTGATATAAATTCAACATAAACTTTTGATGTAAAGTCAACATTATCGTTGTTAAATCAACATAAATGTATATTTTGACCCGTCACGCGACTAAGAACAATCTGTGAGCTCCGTAAAAATAAATACATTAAAAAAATAGATTTGATACATCAAATGCAAACTATGAGTATTCCGTGCAGGTAGAATAATAATCATATGTCAATAGCTCAGCGCGAAACTGTTGTAACTGCCTATATGTTTCTAGGCATTAACAACTGTTTAGCGCTGAGCCATCGATACATAAGAAAACACAAATGCGAAATGTTTCGAAGGATGTCTGCTTAAGTTGATACTTTTCGCTCTTTCTACAAAGCTTAAGTTTAATAAGCAACAGACGTCATTTTCATACTGACATTTTGTGTGTGATCTTGAGCCAAGCCCTGCGTTCAAAATCAAAATGTTCGCGAAGAGTTTTCGAAATGACACTTAGCTTCGCACGTATGTGCACATGCAAAGCGGTTTATCATCTCAAAACGTTCGCGAAACGTTTTTACATCCTGAACACAGGGTTGTTTTACGCCACGTGAGCACTCACGAGAATAAAATAACTCGGTTGCGGCAAGTTATACAACATTGAGTTCAATGTTATATAATAGAGGAAAATGTTCTGATTTCTTAACTATTCTATATTTAGACTTTGTTCGAATTAGATTTGCATCTTTTACCAGAATTGTAAGCGATGATGCAGTTACCTCTTTTCAAGTTTATGGAAAAATCCGACCGAATGTTCCGCCCGTTGGTTCGTGCAAGATCGTCGGATTTTGTGCGATCTACATAGGTGTAGATCTATGAAATTTATACGCACTCAGAGACGACAACCAATATAGGACAAAGGCGAAACTCGGACTGTGTCAAAAGATGAATGCCCTCCGTCCGCTCCTTTTTTATGATTTGAGCATTGGTGAATAATCAAAACATGGTAACTACAGCTTGAATAAGCTGTAGTTTCGATGTTGTGATCATTCAACAACGGTATTTTTCAACAGATGATATTGTTTCACGCAATTGCGTAAATTGCGTAATGGGAGTTACGCCCTTGATCTATTACGCCTACATCTATGAGCGGATTTCAAAATAACATAATAAATTTGTTCTCCACCATGGGTAAAGGTGCTATTTGAAAAAAGAAAATAAGATAAAAGGTAAAAAGATTGAAATTGACCTCTTCTGACGCATGGTTCCTACAAATATGGATAGATTTCAAACTAGCATTGCTCAATTGTGCTTCATTGTAAGTAAATGTGCGATTTGAAAGAAATTTCTTGAAAGCTCCGAGGTCAAGGTCAAAGCTCAAGGTCGAATATTTAAATCAGGCTTATCCGAAGCTATCATCAAAAATTTGCGGACTCGATGTAAAAAATCTACGTCAGTTCCGCAATTTAGAGTGAGTGATCAAAGGTCAATTTTGTCTGTACAAGTGTAGACAAAATTGACCTTTGATCACTGACTTTAGTTTATGGATCTATAGTAGAGTTGTGACAGTGAATACGCAGGAGCATTTTTGCGTACTGTTAGCTATTTACATGATGCATACATTTATTCACTTATGAGATCAGTAATGATAAAATCCTTTAAAATACCGTATTAGCCTCATTTAGATTTGTTATCGCCCCTATCGCGTTGCTTTGGAAACGTCTCAAAATAGATTGAAACACGTGATTCCTTATATCATTTTCCTTGCACACCAAATAAAGAAATAACAATGCTCCCTTACTATAGTAAGTCACTTAAATTCCAGAAACTCTATATCGTAATGGTGAAGATAACAACGATTATCATAATAATAAAAAATAATAATAATGATTATAATGAATTTTATGTTTCATAGAAAGTAACATATAACAGTATTTGTCACTCTTGCAATAAGGCTTTATACGTATTGCAAGAATATTTCCTTACGGATGTGTTATCCTTATATGACAATACTTTTGATTCATTATGTAAGTTTTTATACCCATACATTCGAATCATGACAAAGTAGAATTGAAAGTAGTTACAGATTGTACGAATCGGGAACCTTCGGCGATTCTACTTGGTTTACGGAAATGTCCGAGCGATGTTTATAATGAGATTGTACAAGGCAGGTTGCTGAATAGTCTAAATCAACAATAAAACATCCCTGCGTTCAGGATGAAAACGTTAGCGAAGCGCTTTCAAAATGATATCTCGCTTTGCACGTTGGTGCACGTGAAAAGCACGTGAAAAGCGGGGTAACATCTCAAAGCGCTCGCGAAACGCGTTTACACCTGAACACAGGGCTGATTTGTTAGAACACAGTATTTGAAATGATCTCCAGCATAAATGCCCTTTTATACCCTTTTTAACCGTTCCATTATGTATTTCAAGGCTATAAAATTGATGTTACGATGAATGATTTTGATTTAAAGAAAGCATCTAAACATAATAATTTGCTTAAAATGTAAAAGATTTAATGCGGAAGATTTTATCTACTAAATTTTGATATAAACTTTAGGTATAGACGTTGATACGATAACTAAATTTTCCGACTAATGTCATCGTATTTGAATGAATTCTTATAAACTGTTAATAAGCCTACGTTTCTTATTCTAGCGAGATCGTCAAGTCAGGTAAGGGAGTGAATAAATGTAGCACCTTTTTGTCCATATGTGACCCGGCACGCAAAAACAGGACCATTTGAGAACTCATAAAAAATAAATATTTGAGAAATGGATTGGTTTCAGTTGAGTTCATTTTGAGGTCGCATTTCAAAAACTTTAATGCAGAAAGGTAAAAAAAACATTCTAGATTCAGAAAATTAGCAAAGAGCGATAAGTTTAGTCCCCAGTCAGCCTGCGCAGTCCGCGCAGTCTGACTTGAGTCGACACTTTGCGCACTTTGGAGATGGCCCGTTTTCGGCTCGTTGGTCACATATAATTCAGTACACAACATTATCCCTATATATATTTATTCTAATATAAGCTCATAAACATTCAGACACTAACCACTTCGAATAATTATTTCTTATAATCAAGACGACCGAATCTAAACAAATTCTGATTCAAAGTGGATAGTATATTTCGAGAATACAAGAAAACGTGACTTTTCCATAAATAGTTATCAATTTCTTAATTAGAAAGGTACTATTTCAACAATGTATTCTAGCCTTGTAGTCTCATCATTTCGTGCAATCCTTTTTAGCTCACCTGAGCACATGCTCAAGAGGAGCTTTTAGGATCACCCTGACTCCGTCGTCCGTCGTCCGTCGTGCGTCGTCAACTTCTCCTCTTTAACCATTGACCCGATTTGAATGAAATTTTGTCAGAATGTTCCTTTGGTAACCCTATTCAAAAATTATTCGCGTAATTTTGATTGTCCAAAAATGTGTGCGTGGTTGGACAGGGCTTATTTTGAGCCCAGAATCTTTAAACGACTTTTTTTTATTGAACCACTGGACTGATTTCAATGAAACTTTAACAGAATGTTCCTTTGGTGGCCCTTTTCAAAAATTGTTCGCAAACTTTTGATAAGCCAATGATATGGGCGAGACAGGTTAGGGCTTATTTTGTTCCCGAAATCTTTGAACGACATCTCCTCCTGAGCTACTTTGCCGATTTCAATGATATAATACCAAAATATTCCTTGGGTGACCCTTTTAAAAAAATATTCGCAATTTTTTATTGGTCCATAAATATGTGCGTGACAGGTTAGGGCTTATTTTGAGCCCGAAAACTTTGAACGGCATCTTCTCCTAAACCAAAGGGCTGATTACAATGAAATTTTATCAGAATTTTCCCTGGATTATCATTTTCAAAGATAATTGGCAAAATTTTGATTTGCCCATTAATGTGGGCATGGCAGGTCAGGGCTTATTTTGAGCCCGAAATTTTTAAAAGGCACCTTACCTAAACCACTGGGTCGATTACAATGAAACTTTAGCAGAATGTTCCTTGGGCGACCCTTTTTAAAAATTGGTCGCGCAATTATGATTGCCCCATAAATATGGGCGTGAACCCGAAATCTTTAAATGACATCTCCTGCTGAACCACTGGGCCGATTTCAATGAAACTTTAAAAGAACGTTCCTTAAGTGACCTTCTTCAAAATTGTTAGCATAATTTTGATTGGTCCATACATTTGGGGTTAGCAGTGCGGGGCTTATATTGTGCCTTAAATCTTTAATCATGTTCTCATTTACCTCTGGGCCGATTAAGATCAGACATGGCATAAATGTTCCTTGATGACTCAATTGCCTCGTTACCTAAGTTTTTATGCTCCCCTATAGCCGCCGCTTCGTCTGTCCGCCCGTCCGTCCGTAATTCCGTCCGTCCCCACCTATTTCTCCATAATCCTTGGGCCAAATCAAATGAAACTTACCATGTGAACTCCCTATGATATAGTGATGATGCTTCTGTGACGGTTTTTGGATTTGAGGCCTCGTCACGGGAAAAGGGGACTTAGGGTAAAAAACAGTTTTCCAAAATTTCTCCTAGTCTAACAGTCAGAATTTAGTGAAATTTCATATTTGAGTAGTAATCAGATGTCCTTTACTATAAACAATATGAAATTAACGTAAAAAAATTATCACGGAAAAAGGGGGCTAAATGTTTGTTACCTTTACATTAGCATGTAAAATAGTTATTCCGTCCGTCCGTCCGTCCGTCCGTCCCCACCTATTTCTCCATAACCATTGGGCCAAATCAAATGAAACTTACCACGTGAACTCCCTATGATATAGTGATGATGCATCTGTGACAGTTTTGGGATTTGAGGCCTCATCACGGGAAAAGGGACTTAGGGTAAAAAACAGTTTTCCCAAATTTTTCCTAGTCTAACAGTTAGAATTTAGTGAAATTTCATATTTGAGTAGCAAATCAGATGCCCTTTACTAAAAACACTTTGAAATTAACGTTAAAAAATATATATTATGGAAAAAGGGGGCTAAATGTTTGTTAGCTTTACGCTAGCGCGTAAAATACAGTTATTCTTTCATTTCTCCTAGTCTTATGCTCAGAATTTGATGAAATTTCTCATTTCAGTAGCAAATCAGATGCCCTTTACCATAAACTATTTGAAATTTGTGTCTAAAAATATGTCATGCAAAAAGGAGGTTTAATGTTTGTTACCTTTATGTTTGCTGTATAAGATTACACCTTATTTGAGTCCTTGCAATCTGACCACAGAGCATATCTCCTAAAGTATAATAGCTATCAACTTGAAACTTTATGGGTGGATAGATCTTATGAAGGGGAAGTGCAGTGCACAAGAATTACAACTCTTGCTTGCATAATTTTGGAGTTGTTGCCCTTTATTATTTTTATTACTTAGATTTTATAGGAGGCAAATCTTTGACAGAACAAAAGAATCTTTTATCTATTTAGCTTCAGTTTACTATCAAGCTTTCTTCGCGGGGGATGTCCATGTCCAACATGGCTCTTGTTTTTGTAACAATGCATTATTCGGGGAGCATAATCCGTCTCTGACGGCTCTTGTTTAAATGAAACATTACCAGAATGTTTCTCATGTGATCCTTTTTTAAACAATTGTTATGATATTATGAATAGGCGATTAACATGGACATGGCGGGGTACATATGGGGCCTATTTTCACTTTAAACATGGACGTGACGGGGTACATATTGGGCCTTTTTCACTTGGAGTTTTTTAAATGATATCTCCTCTTCAACAACTAGGCAAGTGTGAATGAAACTGTGCCAGAAAGTTACTTGGGTAAGATCCACTAGACCGATAAAATTCAGGTGAGCGGTTTAGGGCCATTTGGGCCTTCTTGTTGTACTTGTCCTCCAGCTTGGTGTTCTATCCTCGTAGAATTACTCTGCGATTCTTCGGAATAGACATCGGGAATAATACAAGCGCAGACATTAAAGCGTGTCATTTCGCAATTGGATTATAATGACATCACAAACATTACTTAAGATGTCATTGCGAAAAACAAAATCAACGAAAGGTTGAAATTGGGCATATATATAATATACAGTCAAACTTGTTTTAAGCGACCACTACAGGGACCACCAAAAAGCGGTCGTTTAAAAAATTGTCCGCTGCATACACGTTGTGTTCACAAATAAAAAACATACTTTTTTATTTGAATATGCATATTATTGTGTATCCTGTGTTGTTATTACTCAAAAGAATCGTCTCAATGATTCTGTCCAGTTTTCACAACATAGGTTTCATTTTCAATAATTTTAGACTATCAAAACCTACTTTTTAGAAAATTTTGATAAGAAGAAGGGAATTTTGAAAACGGTCGCTTAATAAAATTAGTCGCTTAATAGACGTGGTCGCTCGAGCAAGATTGACTCTAATTTGAAAACAAAACGTGCGTCGACTTAAGTACCACTGGAAGCCCAATAACTTGTATAATGACCCGAAATTACTACACGTACATCAGAAGTACTTTCAAGTCTACGGAAATGTCCGAGCGATGATCCGAATGTTATCCTGGTAGCCTCATGATATATGGGACTTCTTTTTCAATTCGCCATGTTTACAGTTCCTTTTTCATCGTTTCGTTTCATCACTGCTTTATTTTTGTACTCTCAACGTCGTTCTCTTGTGTAGCCATTTTTTTTCTTTCGCGATAGAGCGGGTTCAACAAACTTTATCATTTCTACGTTGCTATTTCTTTCTTTTTTTTTTGGAAAAATGCTACATCATGAATATTTCTGTCAGATGGTGAATTTTCAAGAGGCACTGTACATTAATCATGCATCATGTATAATGAAAACTACACTCCTTAATAAAATGGCGGGGAATTAATTTTTCGGATAATTTTGTATTTTCAAAATCGTAGATTTATATCGATTTCTAGCGGAAGACCTATCTAAACTTGAAACTATTGAAAGTAGCGTTCGGTCTTCAAAACTTTAACAGAGAAAGGGCGTTAATTGTTAATATCTTATTTAACCACGACGTTTTCTTGAATGGTGTAATATTTCGAAATCAAATCAACCCGCGACAACTATTAGAACCAGCTTCTGTGGGTGAAATCATCTTGCAAATTCACCAGTCGCAATTATTCTTTATGCAATAAGTTTGTAAAGCAAAGTGCTAAAAAGTGCTTAAAATCATTAGGCAACCTTCGACCTTCTTTCACATTACAGTTAAAATTGAATAGAAATAATGGCAGAAAGGCGCTTTGACGTCATAGTTGAATAGATGTAATGGCAGAAAGGCGCTTTGACGTCATATTTGAATAGACGTAATGGCAGAAAGGCGCTTTGAAGGACTTAATGGCAGAAAGGCGCTTTACAGTCGTAGTTATATAGATATATATAACGGTAGAAGCGCCATTGGTTTGATAACGTCCTATATTTTTTCTTGATGAGTCACGTATATATATAATTTACGCAATGTTCCTTTTAGGGAATATACATATATACAATTTGTAACTTAGATAAAATAAATTAGTTGTATAAAGATGTAGATCATTTCAACTCTCCATTTTGTTATTAGAACTAGTATTTATTCTACCTTATATTGTCAATTCTCCAGGAAAATCTGCCTAATTAACAATGAATTGAAAATCGGATACATTATTTGATATTCTTTAATCAAGAAAAATATGTTGTTCCCAAAAACAAACAAATGCTTTGACTTGTTTGTGTTACCGTTTTGCCCCAAACCCGATTTTTTATGGACTGAAAGTAATAAAGAGTGAAACATTGAGAATAAAGGAGAAATTGCTTGTTTCAAGCAATTTCTCTTCTTTTCTCAATGTTTTCTTCAATGTTTTGCGGTATTCTTTTCAATTTAAAAGCACATTGGATAACGTCTGCACATTCTTTTAAGTTGAATGAGTCTAAGATTGTTTGTTTTGTAGTAGCTGTGTGTGACAACTGAAATTACAAAGTGACGTCATTAAGGCAGGTTTTCCTAGATAACGGATTAATTATTATATTCATTTTTGTTCAAGGAGAATTGATCTCTATAATATTATAGATCCTCGGTGTACATCTACAAGGTGTAGATCCCCTTGTAAGCAGCTTAGTGAACTGTTAATATAAATGTCTCTTCAGCGGTTTTGATTTATATGTCTTTTGTTCTGGTAAAGATTAGTTTCGTGTGACAAAATATGGCTATTTTAAAGTTTAAAAATATTAGATCTGTTTTCGCCAGAGAACAAAATTAGATACCAGGCAGCAGTAGAATCAGCAGCAGCAACAACAACAACAACATTATTTTATATATGTCTAGAGGCAAAATGATTTTATTGAATATTCTTCATATTGTAAGACCAATAGAAAATTATGCTTTTTGCAATAAGTAACAAGTAAGGATAATACTATTTTCAGCCATTCATTTAGCAGCAAGTTCGAAAAGGGCGGTTTGTAAGCATTTGGTACATACAACGAATACAGTATTTAGCTCCACTGGCCAAATAAAAGGCCAACGAGCTATTGCCATAGCGGTTTGACTGTCGTGCGTCCGCTCGTCTCTCCGTGCGTTCGTTCGTAAACTTTTCTTAAAACATCTTATCCTCCTTAACCGATCATCAGGTTTTGACGAAACTTGAAAGGAATGTTCCTTTTGTAACACTCCTTTAAACCTGTTCAAGAAATAAGGATTGGCCCCCAAATATGGGTGCAGCGGGGCGGGGCATATTTCACTATGAAATTCTTAAAAATCTATCTTCAATTTTAGGATTTATTGTATTTTATAGTAGATCCTAAAATAATTTGACAAGAGTGCCCCCTTTCATCAGCAAAAGTGTAATAAAAGAATAAAAAACATATATATTCATTTATATTTATGGGTCTACAATAAAATTTTGTAGATATACACCTTTTGGCTTAAACTACTCTTATTTTGACATTTCACCTTGAAATTTGACCTTGGACTTGAACTTATCACAAAATTCATTTCAAAATATGTTTCAGCTGTCAAGGGTAACAACTTTTCCAAATATCTTTAAAATCTGATGATTAGTTCAATGTTCAATAGTTTATTTCATAGACTTGAACTTTTTAGTTCATCGTCATTTACATAGTATAGTATACATGCGGAACATGTTACATAATCTGATGATAAGTTATGCAAATGATAATTGGAATTTGAGCTGATTTTGACCGTTGACCTTGGTGCGTGACCTTTGAATTTGACCTTTTACAAAAATAACTTTTAATCACAAATGAGTTCATGTGTTGGAACGAATATGTCACATATCATTGAAATCCATCTGACTTTGACTCGATAAGGCCAGTTTAAAGCTAAATTTTGCTTCTATCTCATATTCAGGGGCAGATAACTCTAAATTAACGATATGATTTCTGCGAAGAAAAACTTTGACAATGGTTTTGTATTTTCTTTGCAAACAAAAAAATAAATTTGATATTCAAGGCCATTTTTAAACGCGTTTTGCAAACCCACAAAGTTTGAAGGAATTAAAACAAAGGGGAGATAATCACAATGGAAAATATAATATGTAAATATAAATGTTAGATATCAACTAAAGAAAA
This sequence comes from Fragum whitleyi, assembly GCA_948146395.1. Classification (NCBI taxonomy): domain Eukaryota; kingdom Metazoa; phylum Mollusca; class Bivalvia; order Cardiida; family Cardiidae; genus Fragum; species Fragum whitleyi. The sequence continues at coordinate 55,746,932 of OX411548.1, read as the reverse complement.
GTTCATTGATGTATTTGTGGCAGCCTCAAACTCAAAAGAAATTAACTTTTGTGATATAAAAGTTTTAAAATAAAATTCAAGTTCGTAGTACATTACCCCAGCCACTTTTAACACAAGGCATAGCCAGAACCAATTAGTTTAAGATGCCAATATTTTATCAGTATTTGCAGGTTATATCATATAATGTATAGCAAAAGCTTTACAGAAATCAATTCTAGTCACGAAAAGGCCCTTATGGACCCGTTCTTCAAGTAGTTCAGTTTACATTATTCGGAAGAATCTTTGGGGAAAAAACCAAGATGACGTTGCTAATCAATCACGTCCAAAATGACGAGTTTTCAAAAAAATGTTCCAAGCTTTTCAACGTTCGTCCCTTATTAGCATGAAAAAAAAAGATTAATCTTTTTTTTACGTATTAGATGGATTGATATTTTAATGAGTGAAAAACTCACTTCACCACTCATGTAAATAAAGCCTTTTTGTTCACTCAATGAAATATAAATTGATCTTAAACTGATACTAACAATTATCCTCAATTTCATTTTGCAAATCTCTGTACAACACCGTCATTTTTTAGGACAGATGGCAGTATTTGCAGGGGAATCTGTGATTTTGCATGTTTTTTTGTTTCGTTGAGCTGCACCATTCAATAACATGCAAGAACAAGAGTCTTTTAAACTTTTGTTTTAAAGCGATATCTAGGGATACGTATTTTTTAATCATTTGTCACAAAGAAAACCGTATGTTTTGAACCAGACGTAGTTATTACCATACATGTATTAAGTCGGTTATGTGCGTTAGTGCGCTAGGTTCGTTAGATTCGCGGCGCCAGTCATCCCGAATTCGCTCGAACCAGAACTCCTACAGAAAATGTATCAATGGATGGCTTTCAAAATTGTTGTCTTTAATTGGTTTACTGTTTCAGATAGCATCGGGGTCAAGGTCACAGGTCAAGGTCACACTTGAAAATTGAGATTGATCTGACTATGTATAGCTTGCAAATTATAGATGGATTTTGCATATATTAACCAGAAGAATTGTAATTAAAAATAGAGATAGCTCAAATGCCAATGTCAAAACTGAATATGAAACAATTAATTGAAGTTAAAATAGAGCTTAATTCATTTATTCATTTATGGATATTTCATAAACGATTTGGTGTTATTGTTCGCTTAATTGAATAGATATATAATATTAAGAAAATGTGCGGATAGTTCAAATGATTGGATTTTTTTTTTTTTTTTTTTTTTGGGGGGGGGGGGGGGGCTCGACACCATTTTCTCTTTGTCTTTCTCTTAGTTTTTTAACATTGCTTACATAGTAAAACACGCTTTTAAATAAAAGTTGAGAATTCATGTCTTTCATTGACAATTAATTCACGGGAAATTTGTCAGCGTCCGGTGGCATTCGTTATCTTATTCCGAACAGTGACGAATGTTATCCGATTTACGGAAGACGGAAATATGAGCAGCACGCAAACTTCAATAGGGATCATCGACGCAGATGCAAACTTGGTGCCAATATCAGGCTTTTTTTTCGATTAAAATGAATTCTTTACATGTCTCGTCTTTTATGAGCGGCTAAAATTTCGTATTTACAGCTTGACTTTAGTCGCCAACCAACGTTTTGAATAGGTATCGAGAACATGCCATACTTCTTCATTAACCATATTCTTTTTTTACTTTGAAAGACGGATTCGCTAAATTTTATTTAAATATTTTGTGCTTTGGAAACATTCTTGCTATTTTAATTATCATATTCTTTTTAACTGGCACATAACTAACCAACTAACTAACTGTCATCCCGATTTTCCCAAATTGGATGGTGTTTGGGTGGGGTAAGGGACCGATGTTAAGAGTTTCGTTTGATATATTAATTTACTGAATACTTAGGTCTTTAATCTGAAAAAAATCAATGTACCATTATCAAGTATTTTTTTACATATTGAACCAGTCTTAACCGCGGCACAATGGTTCTGCGTCATGCGACCAGTGTAATTTATACTTGAAAATTTGATCCGATGTCTCATTTTCGTAATTGTCGATGTGGATAATCTTTTCCGAGGTGAAATTAATTTCATTCTTATTTTCATCAACAAAAAGATGGAAAATGGAAAAATACTTTTATGACATTAATGATATTTTAAAAAAATGTTTTGCGGACCAAGATTCGTGCATTTTGATATGTTGGGAAAATGAATTTATTCCCAAATGAAAATAACTTTGAAAACACAGCTCTTTTGTACGCCTTCGGGCAAAGTAGATCCTTTAAGAAAAATGTTTCATTGTGGATAAATATTTCCAATTTTGCCAGGTTATATTCAAATCTAAGATATTAAGTGAGTATTTGTTGATTTCAGGGTGGTATGAAAATGAAATCATAATCATACAGTGTGAATTCGCGAAGCGGATTCCTACAAGAGCATGATAAGGTTTTTGGTATGATTCCTCCATGAAATCAACAAATACTCTCTTTATCTCTTAAATGAAGTAATATAGATAATGATGATCATGATTATGATAACATTTTTGAACAACATTTCCACTTTTTAGCGTGTTATGTAAATGTTTATAGATAAGAGGCCAATTAGTTTATTACTTCGTTTTGATAGAAAAAGTTAGTAATAAGCGTCAGAGACATCTGCTCTTACTCTACTTTTGAAGCTTTATCATCTTCGGTGACATATTGTTAGCTCCAATGACCAAAGTTCGCTGTTTCATACCTACGTGAATTTTGAAAAAGATACTCTTGTAGTATCTTATGATTCAATATCATGGAGCAAAATTGGTAGAAATAGTCCGAAATTAGACCGATATTTCTTGCTGTTCAGCTACAATGCGCGCAGACTGAAAAATTACCTGCTTACTCAAAATATGTCCATTGGGGAAGAATACCATTTCTAGGCCAACCAGAAAGCACGAAAATTGATGAAAATCAATGAAATGACATTATTTCAAATTAAGATATAGTGAAAATTTTCGAAATTTGATATGTCTTGTTTAATACGAATATTATACTATCGATTTACGTTGTATTAGCTCCACTGGCCTGAGGCCAAGTTGCTATTGCCATGGCGGTGTGTCCGTCGCGCGAGCATCGTGCGTGCGTGCGCGCACGCGTCTATGCGTAAACTTTTCTTGAAACATCTTCTCCTCCTAAACCGATGGGCGGATTCAAACGAAACTTGGCAGAAATGTTCGTTTGGTGACCCCCTTTTAAAGTTGTTCACGAAATTTGGATAATATATGGGTGGGGTGGGCTTGGCTTATATTCACCATAATATCCTTAAAATTCTCCAACTCCCAAATTATTGGCCCGATTTCAATGAAACTGGGAATGAATGTTCCTTGGGTGACCTTCTTCTAAAGTAATTATGAAATTTTGATAGACCCCGAAATATGGGCATGGCGGGACGAGGCCTATTTTCACTATAAAACCTTCAGAAAAATCTCCTCCCAAACCAATTACCTGATTTCAATGAAATTTGGCAGAATTGTTTCTTGGGTGACCCTCTTCTGAAGCTGTTCTAGAAATTGGGATTGACAAATTAATATGGGCGTGACAGGGCAGGCTTATTTTCACTATAAAATCTTTTGAAGTCACCTCCTTACAAAACTATTGGCCTGATTTCAATGAAATTTGGCATGAATGATCTTTAATTGACAGAGTTCTTCAACTGTTCAAGGAATTTGGGCTGTTCCCCAAATTCGACAGTGGCAGGGCGAAGCTTATTTTCTCTAAAAAAATCTTCAAAACTCTTCTATTCCATAAAACATTGACCCAATTTCAATGAAATTTGGCATGAATATTCCTTAGGTGACCCTTTGTGTAAATTGTAAGAAATATTGATGGAATACGGGAGGGGCAAGGGACGGGGCTTAATTAATTTCACTACAAAATCTTTAGAAATCTTCTTCTTCCAAACCAAAGTGCCAATATAAATGAAACATGGCCTGAGTGTTTCTTGGATGATCCTTTTCTCGAGATGTCAACGCAATTAGGATTGACCCTAAGATAAGGGCTTGGCCTGGATGGGCTTAATTTCACTTGAAAAATAATCTCACCCCATACCATGGGACTAAAATCAACTAAACTTGGAAAGATAATAATCCTTGGGTAAATCCCCTCTTAGAAGAGTTTTGATTGGCCATGTAAGGGTTTGGCCTGGCTGTGCTTATTTTCACAAAAATGATTTGTCATTTTCCCTTGCTATATATAGAATTGGTTCGTTGGTAAAGATCCATTAAGACATCTATCTCATGAAAAAAGAATTTTCCTATTTAGAATCAATACTTACATATATTTTGAAGAACGGTCTTCTAAATAAGATTTATCCCACACTAAAATCGTCTTTACTGCCCATCTTTTGGCCTCTTCACGAGTTTCCTTGTAAACATCCATATCGTCTGAGTTTCTCATTGACAGATTTTTGAAAGCCAATGGAGCGACACAGGCCCTCGTTGACCTCAGTTTGTTTTTGTTATAAATTATTGTTTCAAATACCAGTGGACACTAGAGCATGATCACCAAAAGTAAACGTTGGCAAAAATTTTGTGAAGAGTATGCCAGTTTTGAAAATCACGTGTTTTTTCTCAGCTTTTTGCGTATTACATAAAACCTATTACAAAGTGCAAAGATAATTATCTATAAATCCGAGCAAAATGTCAAAACTACAGCTCTAAATAATCTGTAGCTACGACATTTTGCTCGGACTAAATGATTATCCGATTTTTCAGATTTTCCGACTATATATTTTTGCCGAAATTCCGGGGAAAGGTGTTCGAATTCACGGCCTCTACAATTGGACCCGCACAATATAAACCGAAAATCACATACAAAAATTCTGTGCTCACAACTCGGCACCAAGGGCCCGTTTTACAAAACTTCTTACAAAAAATAATCGTAAGTCAAATTCACAAAGCGTACCTGGTGTTTTCATTTATTGTCTTGCAATATCGAATCCAATGAGATGATGCATGGGAGAATTCCATTTTAGTTTCTTCTATTGACGCAGCTTTATTTTTTGACTTTTCAAAAAAATGATCGGAAGATATTTAGTAAAACAGCTCCCAGTCTCGAATCAATTTCAATTTTGTATTGTTATTATATTACAGTAAGACGTTTAATCTGAGGCCTCGGCTGCCAAGATGACGACACTTCTAACTGGAAAGTTGACGTTCAAATCCCTGACTCCGCCAGATCTGTCCTGTTGTACCAAAGAGTATGTATCACAATTGTCGGGTCGCCGTCGTCAACAAAAAGCGATTGGCCTATCAAATGATTGTAATAATTGAATCTTGATTTTATGTTATAGCCGACATCTTTACTATGAACTAAGGTGAGTGATCTAGGACTACTTTTCCCTCTTGTTTTCGTTTGGCCGCATTAAAATAGATTATATACAATTATAATGCATTTCCAAGGCTATAGTGGAGTCTAGTTGCAGAGACTGAGAATGTTTGACTTGTCAGGGATCAAGTTGTATTCCAGGCTATCCGTATGTCAAAAAGCATTCTTGTTGAAAGACTAACTAATACCTACCCTGCGTTCAGGGCTACAAAACGGTGCAAACCGTTTCTTAACTACACCCGCTTAGCACTTGTACTTGCGTACAAAGCTTGTATAATTTGCAAACAGTTTGCACCGTATTGTCATGTAGAACGCGGGGCAGGTTATTACTGAAAATGAGCTGAAGTTGGCGGAAGGAAATATTTTGAATGAACGCGTCATCATTTGTCCATTAAACCCGATTAATTTGTATCGCTGAAACTATTTCAATGAGAACACTTACATCAACAAAGGACCAGAATTGGATGAACGATTGCGATTTAGGTAGTGGACCCGTAATAGTTGAATAACGTTTCTGAAGTTATGAACTTTAACAGTGTTAACAGAGGTTTCCAAATGATTTTCATTAGGAAACCTCGGTCAACATTGTGAAAGATCATGTGTTCCGAAATGTTGTGGAACTATTACGGGTCCACTACCTTAATATCAGGTCATTTAAACGTAATTCTTTTAAAGATTATTGGGCCTGTCCATATCACTTCCCAAAAATTCATTTTAGCAGCTAGCCAACAGTCATGATTAGGCCTATAAAACGAGCGATGCTATTTATATCCAGCTTTGCTTATGTACTTGCAAACAGTTTGAAACGTTTTGTCATACAGAACGCAGGTCTAGGCACAAAATGTATCGAAATTTTCCTCGAAATTTAGACGACACTTTGCAAAAGTGAGAAGATATCATTGAGTGCGATGTGAAGAACCTTATCCACACAGTGTACCCGAGTCGAAATTGCTAAATTGTTTGAAATGACACGCACCCAAGTTTGCAGGTTTAAATAAGTTTGATCTGGCCATGTCTATACAAATTGACGTTCAAAATCAGCCCTCCGGTCAGGATGACCAAACAGTGAAAACGGTTGGCCAATTTTACCCCGCTTTGCACGTAAGCAAACTGATTTCACTGTTTGTTCCTCCTGAACGCAGGGATGGTTTAGCTGATAGATTTTCGTATTTTACCATGCATACCTTAAATGAAAATGAAACCATTGTGTATCCCTGTGCAAATTAGTTACACCAACAAACGTTTTGTGCCTGATTAAATCTTTATGTGAGCAAATGAATATCATTTTGTAATAAACAGCTTGCTGTTTGTGAATTTAGATTAGGCAATATTTCGTTCGAAACAGAGGTTCTTAAATTAAAGTAGAATCACGTTTCTGCATAAATCCACTTCTCACATTTATGCAAAATAACCAGATTTTTATATGCCGCCGAAGATGTTCGTATGTTGATAGCATCTTCTCCATCCGTCCGTCTGTCCGTTCATACGTTCGTTCGTCTGTCCATCCACGACAATTTCTTGTTACCATAACTCTGGCTACAATTGAGAATTGATTTTCATGAAACTTTCACAAATTGTCCCTTATCGTTTGACTTTTGCATGACATCGCCATTTTGTGATATGCTTCATCATGGAAAAAGGGGCCTTCATTTTAAATTCTTGATATGGCGTATCATTTGTGACAGTAACAATCGATTTATTGTTAGCCTTCCAAGAAAACAAGCAAAGAATATGCAAATATGCAATAGCAACATCACTTTTAATCAAAGATTTAAAATTTATAATTTTATATTCTTATTCAGTGTGTAAATGTTCATTGAAGTAGGAACCGACAAACAGGAAAAGGTTATTTTAATCAAACATCTCGAAAGTATTTTGCTGACCTGGCCCAGTAACTTTTCACATATAAAGACCTTCCATAATCCATTCTGACCAAGATTTCATGAATCAGCATAGTCTACCGACTTTATCCCCTTATCAAAAGTCCGCTCTTTCGTAACGTTATTCAATGTTCTAAACTTAAATTCGGCCTTGTACGATTGTCGACGTCCTGAGGTAACCCCTGATTGAACGAATTTCTGACCTGTCGAGGGAAAATGAACCCCGCTAAAGATCTCCGTCAAGCCCTAGTTTCGCTAGATGGGTTATTTTTCTAAAGATATACAAATTCATGAATCGTCGAAAAAGAGATGATTTTTTGAAACAGATAGGTGAAAAAGAGTTCGGATCAAGTGTAGGTGTATAGGCGTTCGACTACTGGCCTGGGCTCCGTTCTGCTAACGATTTTACGACCATAACGATTTTACGACCACGAGTTTGTGTAAACATTGTAACAAGACATCTGATTGCACGAGAAATCAGATTGGGCCAATCAGGTTTGTTGTTGCAAGTAATTATACAAAAAGTAAGTGTACGTTCGTTAGTAAAACGGGGCCCTGGATGTCTGTGGTTCGGGTCACAACGGTCAGTCGCCGGGTGTAATTATGGGCAAAGCGCTCAAATGCCAGCCCCAGTTCACCCAGCTAGCTTTGGGTTTAAACCACTGCCGCTCAGGGACGTGGCAACATCGGCCCTGCGTTCAGGATGACTAAAAGTGCAAACAGTTTTTCAATTATTCCCCGCTTTGCACACAAGAGCACGTACAAAGCGGGGTAATATTTGAAAACTGTTAAGACCGTTTAGTGATCCTGAACACATGGCTGGATTCAGTGAATGAGTGCGTTTCTTTAATCTTGAACTTTCGTCTGAATCGAACTTAAATGAATTAGTATAAACTTAATTAACCCTTTGCTGTTTAATCCCTGCTTTTTACGTGCCTGTGATTTTATGATTGAGAAAACATTGTGAAAAAAGAAGAAATTGCTTCTGACAAGCAATTTCTTCTTTTTCCACACTATTTTCTACCCTACTGAATGGTTATATTTCAAATTAAATCCACTTTAAATTTTCGTCTGCAAAACCTTTGAATTTGGACAGGTCCAAAATTTTGTAAAACAGGAAAGGGTTAATACTGAATGATGGATTTTGAAGTCATTTCAACAACACGCAGATCGCTTTCCAGTTCTTCAAGAACCCATTAAACGCTTACAATTTGAATTATGTCACCGAAATCGCGATTTTTTTCTATCCAGGTTAATTTTGAATGAAGTTGTTGATTCTATATTTTTCAATGGGTTTGGGCGTTTTTGAATGGTTTGAGTGAGTGTTTGGAATGAATGATTGGAGCGCTGAGTGATCGTTTAGGGAATGGTTTTGATTGAGGTGAATGTCAATTTCACGATGTAACTACCTGTACCAAGCTATTCACGGGTATGGGTTATACATTCGCACATTTGGTACGAACTTCAAGGTCAATTTCAAGGTAAAATATGAGTAAATTCAGAACTTTTTCATTGGACACGACACCAATGCAGCTGCTTCTGAAAATAGAAGTGGCGGGGGCATGGTGTTCAACAATTGCATCTTGTTTCCCCTCTTATAGTCATTTGAATAGTACAAATGTTCAAAGAATAAGCTTAATTTATTAAAGCTGTAGTAACGAAGATTTTTATCGTTCAATTACACCCAAGATGTCCGAATTATGAATTATCCCAAGCCTCGCAAAGTTCACCTTTAGCGACCGCACTAAGCTATGGTTCAGTGCAAAACAGTTGGAACTGCCTATAAACATACAGGCAATTACAACTGTTTTGCGCTGAGCCAGCGTAATCTCTCTTATAGTTGCAATATATTGGCTGCAGGCGTTGATACGGTTTTTGAAATATATTCATGTCAAATGTAGTTTTATATCGGATAGGGGTAGTAGTCTAACACTAATTAATGCTTGACCTTAATTGGATCTGTGTTATGAACTGCTTACGAAATGTGAGCATCATTGATTGACCCGCCTCAGTGTTGTATAAGTCAACTTGGTCACGATCTAGATGACTGGAATTAAAGGCCCGGTCCCACTGCACTTACGGATGCATTTGGGACGTAAAGCGTCTGAAAATCTTTGCATCCGTCGAAAGACGCTTCGTATCTGTTTCTTACCCTATACATACGCTTTGCATACGCTCTCTCCGTTGTGCGTCCGTCCATTGTGATTTCATCCGCGCACGAAGTTTTGAGCTGCATTAAACTTGCAGTGCGGATAAACTTCCCGCTATGTACGATGTCAATAATAAACAAAACGAGGACATACGCTACCGGTATCCGATTCCATCCGTTATACATCCGCTGTATCATCAAACAATTCGTAAGGCATTCTCGACAAACCAATCCGGTTTGGTTGAAAACGTAAAGAGGGTGGAATTATCGGCTATACGAAAAGTTTATAAAAGGAAAGTAACGCGGATATGTAAGCGTATGCATCACGTAAAATTTAATGATACGCGCTCTTTCTATTTTGCTTCCGCCCAGCATACGCGGTGTATACGACTTACATGCTAAATATGTGTCCGCTCTTTCCGCTATTCGGCGAGTACAATAACACCTGGTAACCTCTTCTGAGCTGTCATCCGCTGTTATTCGCGAAGCTTCCGGTGAACGTCCTATCAGCATCTTGACTACAGCCACTAGGCGTACGATCTTTTCCGTTTTGTTTTCGCAAATTTTGCCACATTTATCAGTTTATACCAAGCGTATGAGAACAGATGGAAATGTCACTGTCCGTTTAGCATAGGCTACGTTTTGTGTCCGTTTTGCAGTGGGACTGGGCCTTAATTCCATTTGACATGTAGATTATTGATCAGTACACTGCGTTTTGTTATTAAATTATGATATGCCAACTTTTATTCTATCGTTGATTTTTTTTGCAACGTTATACTTTGTGGGATCGTTGATGTTTGTAACGTCATATAAACCCATGTGCGAATTGACGCGTTTTCGTGGCTGCGCCCGTATTATTCCCGAGGTCTATTCCGTAGAATCACAGAGGGTTCCCGATTGTTACTGGACCACACTGGATCAACTCGGTCGCTATTCAGGTGACGATCTGCAAGCGATTGGGGGAGAGATCGAGATGGCCGGGTATCGAACGTGCGGTACTCGCCGGGGTATAGCTCGGGATGATCGAGCTTAAATCTGAAGGATTGGAATTGAGTGAAGATCAAGAGATCGAGATGGTCGGGTAGCGAACGTGCGGTACTCGCCGGGGTAAAGCTCGGAATGATCGAGCTTAAAGCTGAAGGATTGGGATTGAGTGAAGATCAAGAGATCAAGATGGTCGGGTAGCGAACGTGCGGTACTCGGGTATAGCTCGGAATGATAAAGCTTAAATCTGAAGGATTGGGATTGAGAGAAGATCAAGAGATCGAGATGGTCGGGTAGCGAACGTGCGGTACTCGGGTATAGCTCGGAATGATAAAGCTTAAATCTGAAGGATTGGGATTGAGAGAAGATCAAGAGATCGAGATGGTCGGGTAGCGAACGTGCGGTACTCGGGTAAAGCTCGGAATGATAAAGCTTAAATCTGAAGGATTGGGATTGAGAGAAGATCAAGAGATCGAGATGGTCGGGTAGCGAACGTGCGGTACTCGGGTATAGCTCGGAATGGTCAAGCTTAAATCTGAAGGAGTGGGATTGAGAGAAGATCAAGAGATCGAGATGCTCTGGTAGCGAACTTGCGGTACTCGGGTATAGCTCGGAATGGTCAAGCTTAAATCTGATGGATTGGGATTGAGAGAAGATCAAGAGATCGAGAAGGTCAGGTAGCAATATTGTAGGGCTCAAGCGAATGTCGGGTTGATCGAGGGGGAATCGGACTGAAAGGGTCACGAATGCTCGCGTAGGGGCCGGGTTTGCTCGACTAGAGATTAAGTCATGTATGATATGTGTACGTGTACAGGTATATACCTTTTAATGGAGCTTGGTCGGATTTGATCGGGTAATTTAGGCGAATGAGTTGACCGAATTGAACAGATCGCGGCAATGGGAACTTACGTCTCGAGGGATCAGCGCAGTACTATTGTAAGTGCCTAAATATTTATAGGCACTTACAATAGTATTGCGCTGATCCATCGGTCTGTCTTTTGTGTTCGACTTACAAAATACGAATTTCCTTTGGTATAGCGATAAATTGTAATGTCAGTCAATTGTTTTAATTTTGCACTGATTTTAAACTAGAAAACAAGAATGAAATACAAAGTTAGGGGTCTTCACAAACTATGACAATAGCCTATAAATTTTGCGCTGACCCCTCAAACCTTGAAGAACGTTTAATAATGAGTTTTCCTGTTTAAAGGACGTTTTCTTTGTGTATTTCAGGGAACTTATAGCCTATTTTGAGAACAGCTACGATTTGAACGAGAGTCTCTTCACTGCCCTTAAAGGTAAGAGAACCTGTCCTGTGTTCAGGATTCAAAAAAAAAAAAAAAAAAAAAAAACGTTTGCAAATGTTAAAGATACCAATTTTGCGTTGGGCTATATTTTGAAGCGCAAATCGTGTTAATTTGCTTGCGAGTAAACAATATTTTGAATACGTGTTCATATTTGTTTAGCTTACCTGAAAACTAACTTTTAATATTGAGCTTTATGATCACGCTTAAAGTCGTGCGTCCGTCGTCTGTCTTCGATCGTATGTCAACATCTTGTGTGCGCTTTAGAGGCCACATTTTTGGCTCAAATGTCTTGAAACTTAATCAGAATGTCAACCTCCACCAAATCTCGTTCAATTTCGAAAAAAGGTGGGGGTCAAAATCGGGTCAAGGGGTCAAATCTTACAAAAAACTTCGAGAGAACTCGGAATATTTTCACACAAGATCGGGACAATTTAATAAAAGCAAGTGATCAATATATGGAATTTGATTTGTTTTCATAGACCATGTTTTATCATGATTAGAAAGTTATATAATTCATGATTTTTGCCCTGGCAGGACGAAGCCTAATTTGCGGTTGGTTGGATAGATTAGCTTTTATTTATCATTTCTTTCTTCTATATTTACTTCTAAAAAACCTAACTTGATACCTGAGCGTATGTTACTGACTACACCCTGGTTCTCTGTAACTTTAGCTTGTCCAAGCTGAAGTTACAAGACTTGGTGACCAAACGTTAAAATATGTTCACTTTCTCTTTAGTTTGTGAAATCTTTCGGTGTTTTGATACAGTTATCTGCGCTTGTTTACGATACTCGCCAAATTACGTCACGGCTTAGCTCTGCCCTGCCAGTTTGATAATAACGCAGAATACACACAATTACTGACTTTTCCCTTTGATGCTCTACTTTTTGCCTTTAATTGTCTTCAATAAGGAAATGTTTTACAGGGGTCAGTGCTAAACTATTGTAAGTGCCTATATGTTCATAGGCACTTACAAGGGTTTTGCACTGACCCCTGATATTATAAACATTATTTATTTGATTTTGAAGTTCAGTTACATTCCTATAGGCTATGGCATGGCATTGTTTAGTTACATTCCTATAGGCTATGGCATGTCATTGTTTTAATTCTGTAAGCATTTACTATTGACATTTTTTAAAAGTTGTTGATCAAAACAAAAGGGAAGATCATTGCTTTTTAGGTTTTACTTTTTTTATTGGGTTAAAGCTGGTGAATCTAGTATTGATTGATTTTTTTGTCCATTTTTATAAATTTAAGGGAAGCCATGGTCAAATACATAATTTATTTGACTTTTGTTTCCATTTTCAGGATTTTTTAGAGTAAGCCATAGAGAAAAATTTAAAATTGATTAAAAAAAAAGAAAAGAAAACCAAAAAAACCCATCACATAAAAACACCATTTTTATTAGAACTGCTAAATGAAGGTGAGAAAAAAAAATTGGAAATTGTCTTGGAAAATGAATATTTACAGCCCTGTGTTCAGGATGACAAAATGGTGTAAACAGTTTGCCAATTTTACCCCGCATTTCACACAAGTGCACATGCAAAGCAGGATATAAATGACGATCTGTTTGCCCCGTTTTGTCATCCTGAATGCAGACTAGTTAAGTAGTAAGAAAAAATTAATAAGTCTGATTTTTGAAAACTTGCTGAAAGCAATAGAATTTTTATTATTCTAATCATGCAGCCTTTCAGATCAGATATGTTCATTCTGATCCTTGTTGTTACCTTTACAAGCCGCTAGTTGCTTTTCATGGGACAGGCATAAATGTATGCAAATAGAAATGATTTCAATTTACAGATGAATCTAGCATGTACAAATGTCCAGATCGTTTGAGACTACCCCTTGTGTTCTACTACGCCCATACAGCAGTGGTTTATGTCAATAAACTAATTTTGGCAGGACTTATGAAGGTAAGGGTCTTAAGGTAGTGGAACTGTAATAGTTTTGCAACATTTCGGAAATTATGATCTTTTACAATGTTGACCAAGGTTTCCTAATGAAAATCATTAGGAAACCTCTGTTAACACTGTTAAAGCTCATTACATCCGACATGTTTCAGAACCATTACAGGTCCACTACCTTAATTGTTTGAGGTCGAGGTAGGATGAGCGGCTGGTAGCTCTAATGAAATCATTTTCAACAATTGGACTTCTACATGAGGTGCAATTTTTTAGAAGACCAGACAGTTACATTGTGTAATAAGAAGATTGCCTAACTGTGTATGTACAGATACATTGAGACCTTTTTTATCTACAAATGGAATAGTAAAGACTCTTGCCTGACTGTGCGGATGCACAGACTGGCCAGAGTCTTTGCTTTGTACACATTTGGAATTGTTGGAAATGTCACACGCAGGGTCATTTAGTTGTACAGGTGTGATAAAGGACAGTTTGCAATGAGCAGGTGCATCAGCTGACACGATATAACTTGAATGTTATTGAAAATGGTGTTAAACCCCATACAAAACAATACTATTGCCTAACTGCCTATCTTAATAAAGACACTTACTGGTTCTTTAAAATAGTAAAACAAATAATGCATTTGCAAATTTCTCATTACCAAAGTATTCTAAGTGCTTATAAGAACCTCCAAGTCAAAACATTATAGATGATATTACATATGCACTTTAAAAGGCATGTGTAAATTTTGCTTTTTATAAATTTGTTTGTTTGTTTGTCTTTTGAATTTGGTTTTATGTCCCTTTCAACAATCTTTCATTTATCATTATTGGGCTGGCTTGAACACCTAAAAAAAGATTCCTGGTATTTCTCACACCAGTACTACTATTACATCCTTTCCCTGCTATCCCTGCTAGGTCTACAATTATCCACTCATTGGTAGAAGCAAATAGTAGGAGAGAATCAGTCCCACCATCAGGAATCGAACCCGGGACCTTAAAATGATAGTACAAGGTGCTACCACTGCACTATGACTTCAGAGATTTTCTTAAAAGGAAATGCACTTAATAAAGCAGCAATAAATCAGATGTAATGGAATACTATATAATAAGATTATGTAAAATGTGACTTGCTAATATTTTAACATTTTAATTATTTTTGGGAGCTTGTTAATGCAGCCCTGCATTCAGGTTCACAAAACATTGCAAACAGTTTTCCAATTATACCCCGCTTTACACGCAAGTACATGTACAAAGCAGGGTACAATATGAAAACTGTTTTCACTGTTTTGTGATCCTGAACACAGGGCAGGTTTGACTGTAGATTGTAAAGCCATTGTCAGTTCTTGTGTGTGAAGGGGTTAAAATTACTTTTAATATTAAAGGTTTTTAAAGAATTTACCATATAAGGAAATGCACTTGTATAATCATACGTAATAGGATATGTTACAGTAGGATGTGCATTGTCATAAAAGTAAACAATAACAAAACATGCCTTACCATTAAATATTGACAGGATTGTTCAATCCTTGTTATTATCCTGAACAGCAACATTTCTATGTAATATGGACACCCTATTCAATCCCTCAGACGTTTGTTTTAGATAGAACTGAAAACTTGTCATGCTGAACCTTGAATATTCTGCTTCGGCTGGAGGTAAAGTCAAAGATCAATGTATGATATGTGCAGCCTGATCTTAGACTTTTCCACCTGAGTCTGACATTCATTTTCAAACCATAAAAATTTAAGAATCATATTTTCTAATTGAATATAGATTCACAAACCTTCAGCACTTAATTGATTTTAGCGCAATGTTTGCAAGGTTTAAATCAGCATGAGAAAGTTTAACCAATTTCAACTCATCATTTCTTTTTGACTTCTCAAAAGAAAAAAGAGACAGTAAAACATTACAGAAAAAAGAAAAATTTGATTTTTGATTGGACAGGAAAATATTACAGAAAAAAGAAGAATTTGATTTATGATTGGACAATTTTTATTTTCAAGAAGTGAATTATTTTAACTCTTGTCATGCTGAATAAATTTTTTAAAAACTTTCATTTAAATCAAAGAGCTGATAATACTGACACCATTAAAGAGTACTGATTGTGTGTGATCTTTGTCTATCCCTCCTGCCAAAGCATAAATTATCCATATTCAGCATGAAAAGGGTTAATAAGTCAATAGCCAACATTTTTAATGTCAATTATTCTAAATCAATTTTCTGATTTATCTTTCAATATTATCAATATTAGATCAAGGTATCGCTTTAATCTTCTAATCATTTGCTTTTCAGGAAAGAGTGGACCATGATTTTGAGAAGATTTTTGAAACTGGTGTAGATGAAATGTCCTGGGATGACACGGTGTGTTATTAATATTGGTTATGCTGAACTTAGAAATTTCGTGCTTTGGCAGGGGGCATAGACAAGATCAGTCTGAACATAACAAAATTTTAAGTCTGATCTTATATTATAACATTCTTTTTCAAATGAAAGAGTTTAAAATTTTCACAATCGATAGTGTTTCCAAGGCTTAAAACACTTTTATTTTAATGCAGAACTTTTCAAAGTTTGTCATTCATTTTTGCAAAGTTTGTTATTCAGTATGGCAAGGTGTTAATACCTAATGCTAATCATAAAAATGAAATTGACGAAAATCTAATCATATAAAATGAAAAAAATGCTCACTAGCAAAACTGATAGATTGGAAGTAGAATTGTCAAAAGCTCAATTTTTAATTTACAACAGCTTCGAAGTAGAATTATCAAAAATATTTAGAGAAAAAAATTAATTAATGCTATATCTAAGGGTCAGCGCAACACCATTGTAAGTGCCTATAGATATATAGGTACTTACAATAGTGTTGCATTTACCCCTTGGTATGCTGAAGTGCAACCTCTAATTTCATAGTAAAATTGCAACATCTATGCATATCAGAATTTATTTTCAGGAGAATTTCCGTATGGGGGGATCCTATCAATGGCCAAAGATCCCCGAAATTGTGGCTTACAGAAAGAAGGTTCGAGATATGATCATCGACATCATTAAGGAAACTCCACTTCAACTGCCTATCACAATGGAAAGTCCTTGGGTAATTATAACTTTAACCCTTTCCTGTTTTACAAAATTTTGACCTGTCCAAATTCAAAGGTTTTGCAGACGGAAATTTAAAGTTGATTTAATTTGAAAAATAACCATTCACTTGCGTAGAAAATAGTGTGGAAAAAGAAGAAATTGCTTGTCAGAAGCAATTTCTTCTTTTTTCACAATGTTTTCTCAATCATAAAATCACAGACACGTAAAGGGATTAAACAGCAAAGGGTTAAATCAATTAATTTAAGCAAAAGAGACTAGTATACTATCCATATATAATTAACAGTAATACTGATTCAATATATTGATCAAACTTGATAGACGGAAATAGAATATTTGATTACAGGTTATACTAATTGAACATTGTCATTTTTTGCTTTTGTGATCACCTTTTGTCAGTCGTGCATTGTCTTTGAGTAATCAAAACAATTAAAACATTTTCTCCTCAGTAAACAATTGGTGGATTTCAACTAAACTTGACAGACATGTTCCTTTGGTGACCCTTCTCAAATCTTGTTCGTGAAATTTTTATTAACCCCCAAATATGGGCGTGGCAAGGCATTGCAGTTTTTCACCCCTGAAAACTTTAAACATCTTCTTCTCAGTAACCAATTGGTTGATTCCAACCAAACTTAGCAAAACTGTTCCTTTGATGACCCTCTTAAAACTTGTTTGTGAAA
This sequence comes from Fragum whitleyi, assembly GCA_948146395.1. Classification (NCBI taxonomy): domain Eukaryota; kingdom Metazoa; phylum Mollusca; class Bivalvia; order Cardiida; family Cardiidae; genus Fragum; species Fragum whitleyi. The sequence continues at coordinate 55,729,594 of OX411548.1, read as the reverse complement.
TATTGATTTACCCCCTGATATGGGTGTGGCAGTTTTTGACTGTGAAACCTTTCTAAAAGCTTTTGTTTGTGAAATTTGGTTTACCACTAAATATGGGCGTGGCAGGGGGGAGGGCATTTTTTCACTTTGAAATCCCCAAATGTCTTTCTTTTCCAAATCACTTCGGCAATTTTAATAAAAATCTGCATGAATTTTCGTAGGATGACCCTTCTTAAAATTGATTTGAAAAATTCTGTTACACCCATTAATATGGGTGTAACAGGGTGGGACCTTTTCTCACTATGAAATCTTTGAACATAATATCATCTAGACCACAGACTTTCTTAAATGAAACTTTGCCATATTGATTCTTCTGTGATCCTTTTTAAAACATTGTTGTGACATTCTGATTTGGCCATAAATATGGGCATGGCAGGGTGCATATGGGGCCTATTTTCACTTTGAATTCTTGGAATAACATCTCTTCTTCAAAAAATAGGCAAATATGAATGAAACTTAGCCAGGAAGTTACTTCGGTGAGATCCATTGGACCAAAAAAATTCAGGTGAGCAGTTAAGGGTTATTCCAGTTCTCTTTCTAAGAAATTCCCCATTCTTTTTTTTACCCCTAGATTACATGCAATGCAAATTTTCCAACAGATTAAAATATGTCGGTTAGAGAGTAAAATAAACTAAACCAATTGACCTCGAGTTATTTATGGAATAAATCAGACATATTTAAGCAAGACTTGTCTAAAGTTTATTTAACAGTGTATTTAAAGACCCCATTGTGTTAGGGCAGGTCACAAAATGGTCAGTTTGTTCAAGTGGAAAATTTGATACATATCACATGTAAAATTATAAACATAATACCCTTTCATTTAAGGTGTACGAAAATCACTAATTTTAACCCTTGTCATGCTGAATAAAAAATCTTGGCAAAATTATATATAAATCAAAGTGCTGAAAGCTCTGTATTTCCTACTTATGGGTCAGCATTTGATTTTGAAAATATAATTTCTAAAAATTTTCTGGTTTGAAAAGAAAAAAAAAAGGTGGTATAGACAAAGATCAGACTGCACATATGTGCAGGCTGATGTTTGACTATACCTCCTGCCAAGGCAGAAATATTCCGGGTTCAGCATGACAAGGGTTAATGCCCCTGAAATGCCCTTGAAAAGACCAGAGGCATTTTGTTGTACAATTTCCATCTTTCCATCCACCTGTCCGTCCATCCACCTGTTTGTCTGTCTGTCTGCAAAACTTAACCAAAAAACTTAACATTGCCAATTACTGAAAGGCTCTGCAAGATACAATGCTCATTATATGTCTTGATGATAGATGTTGATGAAATGCATCGTTAGATACATGTACAAGGTCAATATCATGCAATAAGGTCAAGGTCAACCATCAAGGACAAAGTTTGAAAATATTTGCCACTTTGGGGGTATTAGTGTTTCACAATCTCATCTTGCATATCTCAAATTCTTAGGGAGAGGGGCTGAGCATTTCCATCATTGTCATGTACAAATGCACAATTTTCTATCAATGCCACTCTAACCAAATTTTGATTGTTCTGGTCTGAGGATAAGTCAAATGTCATAACAACAGCTTTGATAAGGGGTTCTCTAACAATTTTGTTGAATTTATTTCTGGCTTTTCTACCTGTGAATTGGTACTTAGTTGTCTGAGTAGAATGCATACAAGCCGTAGAGAGAGACAATGAAATCAAACTGTGCACTCTCTACTCAAATGAATAGGGATGGGAAGGATTACTCGATTTATTGAGTACTAGATTGAACGTCCAAGTATCGATTATCTATGTCACTTATCGAGTAATCGGAAAGAAAAAGAAATTCATAACAAAAATCATTATTCAAAAAAAAAAAATCCAAAATTAACGATCTAGTTTTTATTTTCAATGTTGTACAATAGTAAAGTATATGCAGTAATTGATCGTCTGCTGATTATCTTATCCTTTGAAAACTTTCCATATCTGCAATCGAATGCCAACAGTTCTTTTTCTTGCTGTCAACCAGTGTCATAATTTTTCTAACCTAAGACGTTTGCGTCCTGATTAGGGTCGATGGGTTTTAGCTAAATGTATGCTATTTTTTCATTTGAGTTGAATTATCAAACTGCCTTCAAATCAACGGGATGTCTATCGTCATGTCAAAACCTTGTAACTCGAGCTTATTGATCTTGTAGTTACTTCGTGTTTGTCTACCGAAGAAAGGATTTGGAAAAAGCTGAATAGCACTGAGAAATATCACCAAGAATGTCACTTTCCTATGTGTTTAACAATTTAACATTTCTTCATATAAAAAGGGAACAAATGTCCCCTCAACTTTTATTCCAACGGAAAATAGGCTGCAAATACAATAAACCAATAAATGCTTTAAACAAAATATTCAAACGTTGTCAATTCTATACAAGTACTCAAGTACTCAATCAGAAAGGTTACCGAGTACTCAAGTAGTAAAATCGTTACCATCCCTACAAATAAACAATAGATTTGAATTGAACTAGTGGAGCTAAAAAACAATTTTTAAAAGTGATCATTGTAAAAGCCTTGATCCTTTAATCCAGATGCAATCAATTACATGAAAGTTTTCATGAAAAATACCTTTATAACTATTGCTATCTCTTGAAAAGAAAGATAACTCCTAAAAATGGGGATAAGAAAATTAGATTGGAAGAGTTGTCTTTCTTGAATGTATGAAAGATTGAGAACAAAATATGGTTTGCTATGTCATCCTACATCATATACATGTTGTTTGAAGATAAAGATACGATAGTCTTTAATAGCAGGACATAGTATTACAATGGGTTGGAATAAAGCAAGCAAATGATATATAATTTTATTATAAGGTATCCAAGATTTATGTTCCATGTGTTGAATTCTATAAATTAAGCACAATGAAATTAGCATGCTCGCAAATATAGGCATACATGTTAGTTAAGTAAGGCCGTCTCGTTACAGTGGGCATTACTTATGGGTATGGAACATGAGCGCATACATCTGGAAACATCATCCGTCCTCATCAGACAACTTCCTGTGGATTTACTAAGGAAACCTGACCAGTGGAATTATGCACCATTTAAAACATGTAATTTTAACATGGAGTCCTATTTTATTTAAGAAATCAATCTTTTGCTGATATTTGATTCTATAATAGTTTTTGTTTTACTCAGTATGTACTCTAGTAAATTCTGTTAGGTTCATCATAAAAAGGAGAAAAAAACATGAAGTTTGCTTGCTTTGGTCTTGATGCAAATACACTGTTCACCTGTTTCAGTACTTTATTTCTTTTAGATGTTTGTTAGATTTGGTTTTCAATTTCAGTCATTTTCTCAATAAACTCTCTCAGAAAAAAATGTAAATATTTGATAAGACTGACTCCATTATTATTTGATCATTTGGTATTTCTTTTCTTTCTATTGCTTATAAGGATCAGTTTTGGTATATTTAACTTTTTTTCCATTGAACTCGTAAAAAGCAAAAAAGTTTTAAGCTAATAACCAAAGTGTTCCATTTTCTCTGTTTTATCCTAGACTCGATTCCCTCAGAGAATAAGATGGTTGCTGTATCAGGCCGGGATGTGACATTTGGTAAACCTAAAGACTTTCCATCATATGGCTGGGACAATGAGTATGGAGAGGTCAACTGTTTGTGAGTACAGTCCATATGGCTTTAGCAACAACTTCTATCAATCAACTAATTTAATTAAGGGACTATCATAAAAATTCTGTAAAAATGACCGTAAGCAATATCTAGGAAAAAATGGATATTCTAAATGAAAATTAGTTATCAATGAATCTTATGTTGTTTGAGCCCATGGGAATTGTCTTAGTGGATTCAGTAAGACTTATGAACAATCTGAAAATGCTATCAAAATTACCTGTGACAGTTTTCATGAAAAATGGTTTTAAGCAACCAATCCCATATTAACTGGCTTACAGCAAGTTTTACTGTAAGCTACAAATCTGGGTTTAAACTTAATTAGCCTGTGCTTGACATTTTCAACGAGTTTATATTTGCACATTTTTAAGACTCATATCTGCCTATGCATTTAATCTGAGCCCCCACTGCATTCCTTATGGACAGATTCCAACTTATAGAGTCTGCTCACAACTGATGAATAATAACTTTAAAGTATTGCTCAGTGTTAGTCCATCATGCAGAGGCCCATAATATTATGTAAGTGTCTAGAGTACTATTGTAAACATTTCCATAACGAAAGGTCGGGGATATATTACCTGGCAGATTGTTTTCGCGGGTAGGCCGTCGGTCTTTGTTAGTGTTGGTATCGTCACTATTAACTTGTAGTGTTGACTGCTCGAAGGTCGCGTGTTGAATGGTGTGGCTGCAGAGCGTGGGCCAGGGGTTCACACAAAATGCACAGGGGCCAGCATCTATTGGTGGTTATTTTTAGATATTGGAAATTCCCTGAAATCTCATTCTACCACAGTACTATCTACTTGATTTCACTTTTGTAAGATTTCCCTATATCAACTTACAAACTAAAGAACTTAAAAATCATTAATTTTCGTGGTTCAGCAGCCACAAATCATTTTGTTTGTTTAAATGGGTTCAACAACGCTGTTACAAATGGCCCTATATCTCTTGTCCTAAAACTATTTTTCATGTATAACAGTGTGCCAAGCTTTGAAGCTTCTGAATTCTTAATATCCAACTTGGAGTACCTACAATTTATGAAAGCCGGAGGTTACGAGAACAAGGATTATTGGACGGAGGAAGGCTGGAAATGGCGTGAATACAGACAAGCCAAACATCCGATGTTTTGGATCTGCAATAATGGTAAATGATATCTTTTTAATCAACTATAAATTTATAGTTGTGTCTTTCAATAAGATTTAAATTCCCTCCATATGTCCAGATTTTCAATTTTTAACTTGAGTGTTTTAAACCCTAGCTGCCTAGCTCGCTGAAATCGACTCAAACAATTACATTGATATGTCCCCCTTTGAAAAAGAGGGGCTATACTCCTTTGCATTTGTTTGTCGGTTTGTCTTTAGATCTTTTTCTGTCCATAGCAAACAGACTGCAAGCACAAATCATGAAACTTCACAGGTGGATAGATCTCATTGAGGAGGAGTGCTGTGCATAAGAACCATAATTTTACTATTTATATTTTTAAAGTTAATGTTCTTTGTTAGATTTAAAATCTGTTCATTGGATATGTTAGGTTTTTTTGATGGCACAATAGTTATTGATAAGAAATTTGCCAGTGATCTTCTCTTGTGGGTGGCATACCAAATTACCTCTAATAATAGCACCCTCCCTAATAGTTGCACCCCTACATTTATTACTAAGAAAATCAACTTGTAATGCCTAAATTTTAGGAACTTTTAGAGACTTCATCTCTAATTTCAGATGAATTTCCTCTAAACAATCATTTATATGATTGTTTAGAGGAAATACACTTCAAATTAAAGGGAAAAGGGCATAAAAGACATCAATTTCAATGTTTTTTTAAATCAGTAAATACATACTAAAACAAGTGCATGTCGTATTGCAATGCAATACAGGAGTCCCCCACTGGATAACAAAAAATCCTTTCTTATAATATATCTCCTACTTACTAGATCTATAACTGTATACAAAATTTGAAGTTGCTAGCACATTAGGTTTTGAACAAAATGTCCCAAACAAAAATATAAGAGTAAAAACAACCAATTGCAAAAACTCCAAAAGTGGGCAGAGAAGAATGATTTTTGAACATGCCACTTGTCCTCAATGAGATCTATAAGTGTACCAAGTTTGAAGTTGCTAGCACTGATGGCTCAGGAGATATGGTCCAGACAAAAATGTCAGGATAAAAAACAACAACAGACAATAACTAAAAAAGTGGATGTGGCAGAGTAACAGTTCTTGTGCATTACACTTCTTCTCAATGAGATCTACCAGTGTACAAAGTTTGAAGTTGCTAGGGCTTATGGTTTAGGAGATAAGGACGGGACAAAAATGTAAGGATAGAAACAACTAAGGGCAATAACTCAAAAAGTGGACATGGCAGAGTAACAGTTCTTGTACATGACAATTGTCCTCGATAAGATCTATCAGTGTACTAAGTTTGAAGTTGCTAGAACTTATGGTTTAGGAGATATGATCTAGACAAAAATGTAAGGGTAAAAACAACAAAGGGCAATAACTCAAAAAGTGGGCATGGCAGAAGAACAGATCTTTAACATGACACTTGTCCTCAATAAGATCTATGAGTGTACCAAGCTTGAAGTTGCTAGCGCTTATAGTTTAGGAGATAAGATCCGGAGAAGAATGTAAGGGTAAAAACAACAAAGGGCAATAACTCAAAAAGTGGGTGTGGTAGAATTATGGTTCTTGAACATGACATTTTTCCTCAATGAGATCTATAAGTGTACAAAGTTTGAAGTTGCTAGCACACATAGTTTAGGAGATACGTTCCAGACAAGAAAGTAAGGGTAAAAACAACAAAGGGCAATAACTCAAAAAGTGGGTGTGGTAGAATTATGGTTCTTGAACATGACACTTTTCCTCAATGAGATCTATAAGTGTACAAAGTTTGAAGTTGCTAGCACACATAGTTTAGGAGATACGTTCCAGACAAGAAAGTAAGGGTGAAAACAACAAAGGGCAATAACTCAAAAAGTGGGCGTGGCAGAGCAACGGTTCTTGAACATGACACTTCTCCTCAATGAGATCTATAAGTGTACCAAGTTTGAAGTTGCTAGCACATATGGTTTAGAAGATTTAGCCCGGACAAAAGTGTGACGGACAGACAGACAGACAGACGGACAGACAGACGGAATCGAGCAAACCTATAGTCCCCAAACCGGTAACCGCTTGAGGACTAATAAAAGTTCCCTGACAGTGTTATGTATAGCTCTCGGGAGCATTAATTAGGGGAAATAGGGTACATGTCTTACAAATACATCTTGTAATTACTGAGATGTAGGACATTGATGTATAATAGGGATTTTTTTTTTTCATTACTCGAGGATAACACGATAAAGGGTCGAATGACTCTTATTTCCATCGTGGTCCTAACTCATTCCAGGTATTATCCTACACATAGAGAGAGAGGCAATGGGTTCAAACCACTGCTACCCACTTTTACAGCTTGGTGAACTGGGGCCCCATCAGTAAAGTGTCCTGCCCAAATACACTACCCGCCTCCGGTGGGGCTCGAACCCGCAACCACCAGGTTATGAGTTGAGCGCTTTAACCACTCGGCAATCGAGCCAGACAATAAGCCAGCCAGGGAATAACAATATGCTATCCATTTCAGAATAAATCAACTGAATGAATTTATTTCTGTTTTTGTAATTCTTTTGTGTTAACTGAATCCTTATATTTTAGGCTGTAAGAGCGGTTGTGGTGCTGATTTGGCATCTTACAGTCACTGCAGATTCTCCGACATGCCAACAACTAATGGAGTTAACAACGAGTACAGGTAAAACAGAGTTCTGAGGAAATGTTTCATTGCCTTCCTGTGTCATACAATAAATGTTATAACTATTGTTATATCAATGACTTTCTTTCCACCACGTCTGTCTTCCTTTTAAAACCTACATTTTTTCAATCAATGTTGAAGATTTCTTTGAGATGATTTAAGGTACAACAAATTTTAAAACCCAAAATTTTGCATGATGATAGATAACAGATAATCATCTGTTGATACCAAAGTTAAGATTATCTGACAAGGCTAGTGATATACCAATCTCAAACTTCTTTTGACAACAGATTGATAAAATTGCGCAATCTTTTTTACCTCGAAAATGTATCATTCAAGGTAAAAGTAAACAGCTACATCAGTTTTGTAATTGACTGAACTCATCCATAATAAGATGGTAATTATGTTACAAAAGAAATGATTATTCTGTCAATCTTTGTCAGGCTGAACCTAGAATATTTCTGCTTTGACAAAAATCAGAATGCACATAATATATAGAGGATAATCAATTGTTTCAGTGTAAGATCGATTTATATTCACTGAGTGAACAACAAAAGCTATATTTTCATGAGGAAATATAGCTTTTGTTGTTCACAAAATGAAGTATTAATCAATCTTACTCTAAAAACAAACAATTATTCTATTTCTTTATTGCAAAAATTAGACAAAATGTGAAATTTCTAGGACATATTTTCGTAAAGCACATCATATTGCACGTGATTGCTATACAACGTTCATTGTGCCCTCACTTATTTTGCCCCGCATCGATGACGTCAGATAGGATGAAATGCACAAAAGCAGGGCATAAGTTTTTGATAATTTCACTGCTTTTGCGGTGAGATTATCAAGTGATAATCTATCGTTATTTCTCGATTAACCACCGACAAGCATTAAAGAATATGTTTTATTTGTACACTTCATTTCTGACAATAGAAGAAGCCTAAATAAAGTACTGACAGGAAATAATGCTTATATTCACCATGTGGTTGACTCGTATTTTATAATTCACAGGTACCGAGCCATGTTTGATGTGATAGAGATGCCATGGGCTTGGCCTGTTGACGTGAACTATCACGAAGCAAAGGCTTTCTGTGCCTGGAAAGGACAAGACTACAGGCTTCTTATTGAAGCTGAACATAATGCAATCAGGGGAAAAGAGGTATGGGAATACTTTATTTCCAAATTAATGATGTACTTCTTTTAATAAATACTCATGATTGATAATTGCATAACACAGACATAAGACTTGAATTTTGCCTTATTTTCAGCTCACCTAAGCTCAAAGCCCTCAACGTGAGCAACTATGATCTTCACCATCTGTTGTGCATCCTTCTGTCTGTAAACAATTTCTTAAGACAAATTCTTCTACTAAACCACTCAGCAAATTAGGCTTATGAAACTAGGCAGAGACATTCCTAGGATGAAGCCTTACCAATTTGTTTAAAGAATTTTATTGTATAAAAAAGTCTGGTTGCCATTGTAACAGAAAAGAGGAAAATTAAGAAAATCGTTAAAACTCTTCTGCTAAACCATATAGGTATACAGGTTTGATATATGACTTGTGACATTTCTTTAATGTCTTCTTCAAATGTAATTATTTTGACAAGCTATTTTTTCTCACAATATTTTCCACCACAAAGGAAAGATCTACATATGCTTAATAAGGATTTTGAAATATATATACTTAGAGGCGACCACCGAAGAATATATAGGATAAAGGAGATATTTGGATACTGACAAAATATGAATGTCATCATTTCGCTCCCCTTTTAATAAATTTAGCATTGGTGGATAATCAAAACATCATAACTACAGTTTAAAAAAGCTGTAGTTTCGGTGTTATGATCATTCATCAAGACATTTTTCGAAAGAGGATTTATTTCTATGACACCCCTGTGTAATGTGGGTTATTGGAGTTTTACCCTTGATCTAGTTTCATTTGAAATCTCACCCACTTTTGCTGTCATCTGTAGTTAACCTCTTTAAATTTGGTCCTGTCGAAAACTTTATAAGTGGGACCGGGTTAAAGAAGCTTCTTTGTTTCACTATTTTCAGGCTCCTACCTCTATTGGTACTAACTGTGATATTATTTATAACAAAGAGAGAAAGTACAACCATAACATGGAGTTTGGCTCTTCAACTGTAAGTTCATGTATAAATTGGCTTAAGGGTAACAAAGAATCTTGCTATATTCATTTTGCCTATTATCATTATTATGATTATGTCTGTTATGCATGCTATAGTACATCAGTGAGTCTATGAGTTCATCCATATATTGTTCTTGAAATAAATCTCAATCTGCTATATGGATTTTAACCCAATTTTACCTTTGTGGTGACCTTTAATTTTATTAAAAGAAATTTTGGAGCATCAAAAAATTTAAATTTTATTGGCTAGACTCCCTCGGTTAAAAATAACCATTTTTTTCTCTCTTTTAATAATTTAAGACTTGCAAAGACAAGGCTGTGTAGAAAATCAGGCACTCAAGTACCTATTTTAGTGTGTGTATTGCATTACATACATAGAAATACTCTCAAAAAATATTTAAAGGGGTTAGAATTAGTTTAAACCTTTTCTAAGTGTCCATTTATTAATAGGCACAAGCTGACGTAGTTTTGCACAGACCCCTTATTAAAGTAATAATATAAAAGAAGATAAATTGATCATTCTTGATCTTTTTCGCATAGCTGGATACATACATATTCTAATAAAAAACCTAAAAAATACTGACTTGAATTACAGGCCTCACATATTTTATGTAGACAACAAAATTTGGAAGTTAGAAACAAAATCATTCTAAGTTGTTGAGTTTTACAAATTACAAAGCCATTCCAAATATTTAATCATGTGTCTTCATTCTACAGCCTGTGAACATGTATGATGCGAATGAGCTTGGATTCTATGATGTGTACGGTAATGTTTGGCAGTGGGTAGAGGACCACTTCAATGGACTGTGTACGGATACACACTGGTTATATGACGACTTCTCTTCACCTTGTTACGATGGAAAACACAATGTCATTCTGGTAGGTAACTGAAGTATACAATGTATTATAAAATGTTAAGTAAGCTTCAAAAACTGTGGCATTTTTTAATCTCAATGAGACGATTCTATCGAGTTTTAACAACATGGATTTTTTAGAATTTCCTAATAATATGCATAGTCAATCAGATTGTATGTTTCTTATGTTTAAAAAAATGTGTATTAAGCAGCCATTTTCTTCAAGGACCGTTCTTTGGTGGTCCCAGTAGTGGTTGCTTAAAACAGGTTTCACTGTATTGCCTGTGAAGTTTTTGTTGCATGATTAGTGAAATCATCGTTGAGGTGTCAAATTTAGATGCCTGTAAAAATAAGGGATAGCAGATTTACTGGCAAGTGAATATTATTAGAAAATGATTTGAAAAATGATTTGATGTTGTATTGTGAAATCTTTTTTTTTTTCAACATTGTACCTATTTGTATGAAATAAATTACATTCAATGTATTGAAAATAAAAAAGAAATACCAGGAAGCCTACTAATGATACTTAGGCTTTTACCAATGCGGTGGTATTCTTTTACAAAATAAGTCTAAACTAATGTATAATTGTCATAAAAATGCTATATCACAATTATGTGCATTTTTGCGTAAACATTTGCTACAAAACTATGCTATAATTTACTCCACATTTAAAGCATGCTTACTGGAACAAATATTATGCGCAAAGTCTTACCACTCTAGGTCGATGGTAATTAGTATAAAAGTATTCCTATGAAAAAGTGAGGAAGAGTACTAAAAGATTTTATTTCATTTATTACAAGAATGCTTCTAAAATAGTTAAGCTTAAGGATCAAAGGCTTTCTTTCACTTGAAAGATATTCTGGGAGGCTTAAATTGTCCATTAGTACCTTAAACCCTTCCGACGTTTGTCTCTCACCAATGGGTAGATAATCGTAAACAAATTTGAGATAGCAGTCGGAGGCTAGGAAACGGTGTAATGGTAGTACAGGTGAAAGAAATACCAGGAATCCATTGTCAGGTGCTCTGGCCGCCGCGATATAACTGTGAAATTGTTGAAAGTGGTGTAAAACCCATTCAAACAAACAAACAAAAGTACCTTAGAAATGTAACTTACCTCATGTTTAGGGAGGATCATGGATCAGCACTGGTGATGAAGCATCTAGATTTGCGAGGTATGCCTTCCGTCGACATTTCCTCCAACATGCAGGGTTCAGAGTTGCCAGAAGTATCATCAAAAACAATGAGAAGATTCAACTTCCTGTAAGACTTGTCAACACTGAAGTTTATGTACTCGGGTGTGGAGTTGAAGGTAATAATATGGAAAAAACAAAACAATAATGATAATTATGAAAAATTACGCACTGATGAGTCCATAAATAAAGTCTGATGACTAGGAAGAGTTATGTGCAAAAGGATAAATCTGAGGGCGGAGCCAGAGGATTTTGCTTTGCACATTTATCCTCCCCCATCAGACACACCAACCCAAAAATGAAATCACATTTCGATGGCTTAGTGCAAAACAGTTGTAACTGCCTATAAACATATAGGCAGTTACAACTGTTTTGCGCTGGGCCTTCGATTTCTGAAATTTGTTTTGTTCCCCTTCTCTGGGTGTAAAATAGTTTCATTTTATTTTTCTGGAAGTAAAATTAATGAAAAAAATAATAATATTGACATTAGGAGACCTAAACTGGAAACAGAACATGTCATTTAGCATGTAGATAATATGAAGTCAAAAGCATCAACATTCCCATAAAGATGACATTGAGAATGATAAATGGGCAGAGATATCTGTGTAAACAATAAAACACATGGAATATGAATTTTCTTGTGAACTAAGTTCTATTTAATTTCTTCTTATTTCATATTTGCATTTACTGTTATGTACGAGGGTTGATCCAAAAATTTGTAAAATGAGGATATAAATCTACAGAAAAGCTTACTATCAAAATAAAAATTATACAGTCTTTCAATACATCATCAGTGTGATAAACATGCAAAATTTTATATGCTTACATTCAATAGCGGCTGTAAAGGGTATAAATCAAGACAGAGACCCTGCATGTAGGCGGGGGAGCAAGAAAGTCAAATGCGACGTCATTATTAACACTCTTCTACATAGCCTCTGCTAAATCTTATTCCTTTCTGTGCCTGATAAACAAATTTACAGAAATTATCCAAATAGCATTTGGAATTAAATTATTTTACATTTTCTATATGCATAGTATTTCTAGTAAAGTTGAGATCCAGATACAGGGCCTTTATTTTGGAAAATAATGAGAATCGTTTGGGATATGTTTGTTCATTCAAACTCACTTACACCATTCTAAATCCTGCTACGAAGCCTGGCCCTCTTTTAATATCCAGAATAGCTTTACAAAAAATTCTCTTCTGCACATTTTTATCATTTTTCTAAAATATCTGAAATGCTTGGGTTGGTGAATAACAATAAAAAAAACCCGGCATCCATATTTTGGTTTAGACGTCTTTTCAATTTTTTCTCGAATAGTCTGTGTTATTAAAATATTCTGTGTCCATAAAAGTCTCCCAAAAAGCTTTAAAAACTAACCAATAAATCTCTATTAACGTCTTATTTAATCTAGCCAAGGATTTTCAACTACTGTATCAGAAAACTTACAGAAAACTTGATTTATTTAACAGATTTTCAATATTTTTTCATGCTCCCCCGCCTAAGCATACATGTGTTACTATGGTAACGCATTCATAGGCCGCTAAAGAAATTTCTGCAAAAATAATGCTATATATGAACTCAGCAGTTACTACACTTGCACATTCACCAAATTATATACTAAACAAGCCAGAAATGCGAAAGTTATAAGCCCATTTTACAAACTTCTGGATCATCCCTCGTACTGTCATATACTGTTGTGTTATAATTAAAGAATTTACCCTGTCCCTTTTTCCAATTCTTGGACTGATCAAATTTCAAATGACCTGCTATTAAGGTGGAAGAAATTGTTGAAATTATCATCCTGCCTTTGATTTGGATTCAATTTGATATGTATGACTTAATGTGTCTTTGGCCTTGAATTTTTCAAAAAATGCACATGAATAACCCCCTTTAACTATACACACAACTAGTTATATAAATTATCTTATAACTATACAAATATCCATATGATACTATCCAATTTGTGACTTTTCATGATACCACATGGATATTTTTAGAACAATGACAAAATGTGTTTTTTTAGAACCTTACATTTCTGTTAGAAACATGGACCAAAACTAGGCAAATAGAAGTTAGTGTACTCTATGAAAAAATATCTAACTTGGTTTGGAATTGATAATTGTCTCATCAGAGCCTTGACACTTATCAATTCCCCCAACCTTGTTAGATATTTTTTTTTACAAATCACTAAGTTTATATATGTATCAACAAATTAGGAAAAGAAAGAATCTTTATGCAGTTAAAGCTGCTCTGTCACAGATTTTCATAGAAAAAAAATATAACTTGTTCTTAGATTTGGAAATGTGTGTATTTGTAGATGATTAAGAATGGTCCAAGGGCATTCGCACTAAAACCAACATGTTTCACTAATTTTGTGACTTATTTTTTTCGAAGCAGCAAGATCAGTAAGGAATTCAGTCTATTTATTTCGAGTCTATAAATTACAAAACCATTACTTTCTGCGAATAATCTTTCATTTTTGCTTGTAATGATATGAAGTTTCCAGCTGTCAAATATTTTAACCTTTATGTTTGATTGAACAGGACAAACGTGCAGAATTCACATGCATAAATAGTTTGCTCAAAAATTGAAGAATAATTGTTTAATATTGAAATTGAAATAATTTTTCAGAATGATTTTCGCTTAATTCAGGAATTTCAGTCTTTCTTTCAATGCATTACCAGAATGAATCTTATTATTTTCAAGGCTTCAACATGAGGAGTTCATTACTTCCAATTAATTTTTCAAAAAATTTCAAAAGCACATTTTCCAGATCTGTGAAGGAGCAGCTTTAAAGGAAAATTTAATTGTATTTCAGAGAAGGCTAACTACTTGGACCCGACCAAGATTGAGCCGGTATATGTGCCATCCACAAACCTTCAATACGAATATGACTCAGAGATAGCGTTAAAAGGAATCTTAGAAATGGAATTTGGATTCCGAAAACCATTCCCTGTCATTGTTGCTGACTTCTGTCTGCACCTTGTACAGAACAACTTTCTGGGCACCCAGTCAGCGCTCTGGCTTGGATCTGGTAGTGGACGTGGACCACTTATACTGGGAAAACATTTTGATGAGGTAAATATAAGCTAGATTGTCAATATCCCGGTATTGATCTTTTATTTGTTATATGAACATTATTGCAAAAAAAGTATGTTTTCCGGTCGTTAAAGGCATACATTAACGGACAAAACCCGGGCATTAACGGGAGAAAACGTGGATTAATTAGTAAATTCATTTGCCGTTAATGCCTGGCTTCTTTTAATTAAATATCCGCAATTTGGGCTTATAAAATTTAATCAATTTCAACGATTTTTATGTTTTTACTCCATTATTAGTTTTTCCTAAAAGGCTGATTTATGCATTCTATTCAAAATACAACAGTAAAAAGATCTAGAAGACTGTAAGCATTGATTAGTAAAATGCGTGAAAATTATTCATGTCAAACATTATCACAAAGCATACCTAAAAACATTACTCTAATTCCCAAGTTAAATTGTGTAACATCGTAAATTTATCAACAATGTCGGTATAATCAAAATGGACGATGTAATGCATGATAGAATTGTTCCGGCATATTTGTAAGTTTGTAACTAGTTCTATAATGTTTCTATGAAATTATTTTGATATTTCTGTTTGAATTAATACTCTAATCTATCTTTTTATTCAATAATAGCATTGTTTAGGGCGTTTACATTTGCAGGGACCCTAAAATGCTTTAACACCCTCATGCTTTGCATTAAACCATTTTTTTTGGTCTCTGCAAATGTTAACTCCCTCAAAAACGTGAATTAACACTATATTGATCATCATTGTTGATTTCATATAGTTGCCAATAATATGGATTGTGTAAGGCCCCTTTTTATATGGCATGTACATATGCTATGTTATTCTCGATAGTGTTGATGATGTTAAGGTAGTGGACCTGTAAAAGTTTTGGAAGGTTTTGAAAGTAATGAACTTTAACAGTGTTAACCGAGGTTTCCTAATGGTTTTCATTAGGAAACCTCAGTCAACATTGTGAAAGCTCATGAGTGCCGAAATGTTGCAAATCTATTACCGTTCCACTATCTTAATGGATACAATATTTCTTCAATGCTTTTCTGTGGATTATCGGGAAATAATTGTAGATTATAATTTGATAAACTTACCAGCTAACTAAAGAAATTATCACAAAGTTATACCCCACTTTTGTTCATTTTACCCTGTCGAACATTACTTAAGCAAAACACAATAGACTCTTGAATATTGTATTACTAAGACATACATCTTGACTTGTTTCAAGTCTAGATTTTTTTCTGTCTTTCAAATATGCCTTAAATGTAGCACCAGTATGAAGTCTGTGTGTTTAAAATTATTGTACTAAGTAAATCAACTGTTACATATTTTTTTGTGGCAAACAGCAACCATTGGGGTAGAATCGTCTGATCAAGAGCTTTACTATTTTTACTTTCAATGCATGCCTGTGTGCATGATAACTAATTTATTTCTGTATGAATTTGTTTGATTTTTTCAGATTCTTGCTACTGACTATGCTGCACGCTTTATCGATGTTGCAATGCGTATTCAAGCTGGTGAAACAGTTCCAGTACAATTGACCAATGGACAAGTGATAAATGTATCACATGACCAAACTAATGCACCTAACAATGTAAACTTCAAGCAGGTAACTATATAAGTTTTTTCTCACACAATCACATCTTTATTTAGCCCAAATTGATGGATTGCTAGCCTTGACCATCTACATAACCCACCCATCATGAATAAAAATGTAAATTTCTTGTAACATATGTATTTTATTTCTCCTAATAAACGCTTCTGGGAGCTATACATAACATGATCAGGGAGCTCATATTTGTCTGTGTCCACGACAATAAGAACTTCACATTTGTTTCAAATAGTTTCATATAAGCATTTGCATGTATGTTAGACTGTACAATCTATTCAGAGGTTGACAAGTTTTGAGACGTTTCCTTTCTTGCAGATTTCTTGAATGTAAAATAGTCATTCAAGCTTGATATTAAAATTTTTTAAGAGATTCATCTGCTCTGTAAATTCATGTCCTTGAATATTTGTACATGAATTTTCTGAATTGTTTATGCCCCTCTTTCAGGAATCAATGGCATATATGGTCATCATATTCATTGGTCTGTCTGTTTAAAAAAATAACCAGAGAACTAAACATTTTCCTGTAACCATTAAACTATTTAAAATACAATGCTCTTACTTGGTGTAAAGGTTCCTTTCATTGTTTTGCATCTGTAAAGGTCAGGTCAGTCGATCAGGTCAAGGTCAATTATCAGTTTGAAAAAAAGCTATTGCAAGGTTATTCTTATTTCACAAACACTCTTGTGTGACTGGTCGCAACTATGTGCTTATATTTCAGTTCACCTGGATTCCAAATGAAGTAGGCTGGGGCTATGATTTGACTATTGTGACCTTCCTGGAGAGAACTCTTCACCCAAAAGGTAGGATGTTACCCGTATATTGTACAATCTGGGGACTCAACCCTGTTATTCCAATCTCTCTCTCTTCATCTCTTAAAACTTAGTGGAACTGTAAAAGTTCCGCAATATTTAGGCACTCATGAATTTTCACAATGTTGACCAATGTTTCCTAATAAAAATTATTAGGAAACCTCAGTTAACACTGTTAAAGCTAATTATTTTTGAAATGTTGCGGAACCATTACGGGTCCACTACCTTAAGTAACAAGCTTTAGAATGGTCCAAATTCAATGAAGTTGAAGACAACATGTCAGTACATAAAATTATGACCTTGATTTTTTTAAAAATATTGATGTCTTAGCGCAAAACAGTTGTAGCTTACTATAAACATATAGGGAGTTACAACTGTTTTGGGCTGAATCGATATATACAAATGTAGGACTATCAGCTTATAATAATTCTTTGGAAATTGGCAGTTTTAGAATTATAGAAACCAGCCCTGTGTTCATAATGCAGGAAAAACCCTGCAAACATTTAACATGCATGTCAGTCCATGTGCAAAGCAGGGTAGCAATATTAAACGTTGAGTATCTTGAATACTGGGCTATTCATTATTACATGCATAGTGGATATTGAATGAACGGTCACGAAAACCTAATTGAATTAGCAAGTCATCTATAAACAGATAAAAATGAGATTTTGCCTATTTCATAAATTTCTTTTTTATGAACCCAATTTTTTTATTCTATTTATAATAATTTTGTTTAAGATCAACAAAATCGATGAAATTTGCCTATAACAATCCTTTGCATAAAGGATCCAAGCTTGTTTGCACAGATATTACTTTAGTGGCATAACGCCCCATGTAATATCCTGAACTAACAAGGGGCTATCTCACTCCTACAACGTAGATCATATTATACAATTTTGTCAAATGTCTTTGCAGCATGGTTGTTAAGACTTGCAGAGATCACGAAGACTAAAGGACTTGTGGTGATTGCCTCCCCTACTGGTGTCTACAACAGGCAGGAACTGGAGACCACACTTACGGATAAAAAGTGAGTTATTTCAATGGGTTAGCTTAAAACTTTTGTAAGTGCCTATATATTTATAGGCACTTACAATAGTTTTGCACTGAGCCTTTCATTTCCTATATACCTCGAAGTCTTGAGTAGAAAACTATTGTTAAAAAAAGAATATGTACATTTCTGTTTTTTGCTTTTCCCATTTTAATACTCCTTATTGATAAGCATTGAGGCATATTGTTTAGGAGTTTTCTGTCTGTCTGGTTATATTTGTTTGCCTGTTTGTGTATCTGTCTGTCTTCAAAACTTAACAAGAAAACTAAACATTAACTTGGCACTTACTACAGGGCTATTCCAGATGCAATGCTAATTTTTGACATGATGATAGTTCTCATCAATACACATCTTAATAGACCAAGGTTAAGGTCATGTGACAAAGTCAAGGTCATCTGTCAAGGTCAGTTTTGAAAGAATTTCTGTTTCATGGGCGTTCATTTTTCACAAAGTTACATCTCATCTAACTACGAGTAATTTCTTTTTTTGTTCTTTGGCTTTTTGGTCTCATATATAGTGTGGCTTTTTTTCAGAGATTACCTAAAGAATGATATTCTCGATTGATGTTACACACAATCTTGTTGAGTTGTTATGCTTAAAAAAATATGCAAGCTGTATATAAGACATAATGGTCGCACACCAAAGATATTTTGTCAACTTTGTTGAACAGGCTTTTGATTGTTTAAAGCTTAGAATCATTTTAGAAATTTTAGCATTAGTTTGAAATTATTGATGAATATGCCAATTGAATTAAAGATTCATTATTATTTTTATCTATCAATAGAAATGAGGCATTTTGTTATACTGTTGTCCTTCTGTCAGCAAAAAATAAACTTTAGGGCTTGATATTTTCCAGTAGCTTCAACACTGTCAAAGTTACAATGCTCAAATTTGACACGAAGGTTCCTCTCATCAATACACATCATTGAAGGTCAAGGTCATCTGACATGGTCAATTATCAAGGTCAATCTTTAAAAAAAGTGCTGTTTTGGTAATATTTGTGTTCAACAAACACATCTTGTTCAATTGAATATTATTATGGAATCTGTTGTTAATGTCTTGTTTTTTTTCTCAGTTTGGTGTGTGCTGAAGAAAAAGAGGTTCAATACGAGAGTACCAACGGAACCGATACAGCAGCACTTACTGTGTGGAGACATGCCTAATTGTGTTCAACAGTGTTGACAGAGTTGAAGACATTATTATCACAAAGGACCAAAATGTGAATCACAAAATTTGTTTTAATTTGTTTGTGATTTATAAACAGATATAGATAAGAGGAGGGCTACTCTGATCCAATTTCTTTGTTTCTCTACCAAACCTTATGTTTTGGGTACTCATTGGAATCGTCCCAATGAGACGATTCCAATGAATACACACAACAAAGTTTTTGTGGTAAAATTATTGAAATATGTATTTAAATCTAAATTTCAAATTTCCCGCTCTATCTGTAGCTCTTTATAGATCTAGTTGAGTTTATTATGTTATGTTGTACTTTCTGTCTAGTTTTAATTACTTGATTGTTATGTTATATTCATCATAAATCAAAATGCTTAATTGTATCATCTGCTACACGGAGGCTGATTGCTAATCAAATATTTTGAAATAAGACTTAAGAATTTTAATATAAATCTTGATTAGAAAAAGAATATTCAATATGAAAAACCTTAAAATCATTTCAAAATTTTCTTAGTACAAGGAGATGCGATCTTTTAAAGTATTTGAAATTAGTAGCTCTATAAAATCAGTAAACTTTTGTATTAATTGTATTCATTTCAATTTTTCATTATTCATTTTCATTAAATTTTAATTGCATAATATTTTTTTCATTTGCAGGCTTAATTTTATGACTAAATTGAATTAATTTTCCCCAAAAAATGAAAAAAAGGAGATATGAGGCTCAAATTCAGTTGTTTGCAGTCATTTAAGCATCTTTTGCCATCAGTTATTATTTGTTAAATTTGTATTCATGTTATACGGTATTGCTCTTACATTAATTATCTGTTAATTTTTAGCCAGACTGGCAGTATGCCAAAGTTTAACTTCGCATGAATTTGTAAATTTTTAAAATATTCTCTTTACTCTCAGTAATGTATGTGCACATCATGATTTATTCTTTAAATTACACTTAACTATCAGATTCTATCATGTAGTTTGTTTTATTGTTTTGTTAGTATATATGAATCTCACAATAAATGTAAACATTCCATTTACATGTTCTATAGATTGTTTCATGCATCCACAAAAAAAATTAAGAAGTGTTAAAAGTTTTCTAATGAGGTTTTTAACTAGGTAAACAGGGTTTCCTTTTTCATACCTGAATGAAAGTAAAAAATATAATCTTCATCAAAAATCTTAATCAAACATGTATCGATCATTTTCTGTGTTGATAAGCAAGTATGAAATTTGACAATGATAATTATTTACATTTTTAATCAAATAACATCTTCAGATTCCAGCTCTACAATGATCCATTTATAGATACTACAATGTATATTGCATATACAATCACTGCCAACATGTTTCTAAATACATGTGTACGTTATTCCCTCAAATTATTAGAAGTGTTCATCATTGAAAACAAGGTCATTAATTGAGGGGTCAGTGCAACACTATTGTAAGTGCCTATAAATATATAGGCACTTACAATAGTGTTGCACTGACCCCTGGATTTGGTAAAGACTAAAAGATTTAGGGAAAATATTTTTGTATAATACAACACAGCAGAAGAATCATGTTCAATTTCTTTTGATTATTTCAATAATTCTGTAAATACTTCTTCAATATAAAAAAGGTTTGAAGCAGACAATGCTGAAATATGCTTGGGATTTGCTGGGGGTTGAAGTCTCTTAAAAATCTTCTGATAAAAAAACTATTGATGACCAGGTGGTCAATAACTTTTTTATCAACATATCTTTTTTTAAAGATCTTCCACATTTAGCAAACTCCCGACACTTTCCCACCTTTTCTGATTCATACCAAGTTCAAATTGATTACGTATCAATAGAATTATTGAAGTTTTTTTTTGAAACTGTTGTGTCACATGGTTCTTCACCATAATAAAAGCATTTTTCTCCTTTACCACAATTATTCAAGTAATTGTTTTGCATGTTTTTGTTGGTCAAGAAGTAAGAAATTCTGGTAATGATTAAGATTCACTGTCTCAAAATTATGTTTTAATCAAATGCTTTCATTTTATAGAAAATTTTTAAACTTTGACACATTTTATTGTTGTATATACCTGAATAAAAGCTATCAAAAAAACTTTGGAATTCTTTGGCTTTTTTCATTGTGATTTCCCTATCACTTATCAGAATATAAATCCCTTAATTTAAGTTTAAATCAAGTTTGTTTTATTTTTCTTATTTTAAATCAAAATGAATTTCCAGTTTAATAAATCAAAAAAAAAAAAAATCCACATCCCAATGTTTTAATTTTGGCCAAGTGCTCAGGTGAGCTATTCTGATCAATCAATATCATTCTGTTGTCCTTCCATCAGCCTGTCTGATGACCATTCACAATTACTAAAAATTGTTTCCTTTTACAAGTCAAATTTCAACCAATTTTCACTTAAATGGTCCTTAAGGGTCTTTTAAAGACTTCAAAGTTTGGAATCTATGAAGAACTCCACAAAAATTTAAGAAAATGTGACAAAATTTCAAATGAAAGGAAACAGGGGAAAAAGGCAAAACACAACAATTTGATAGATATTTTGCTTTGGATAAATTGGATACTAAATCAAAGCTCACCATCCATGTTTTGTATAGCTCCTTGGGGGCATTTATAAGGATGATTATGGTATATTTTATCTTAAAACCCCCGAAGCTAAGCCGGATGAAACTTCACATATAAACTTTTTCTGGAAATTCTAAAGGCACAGATTTTTAGACTGACTGTCATTGTAAAAAGTGTCAGGGCCTCTATGTAAAAATAAGTTTTTCTCTAATTTCCCCTAGTCTTAAAGTCAGAATTTTTTAATCAATTTGGACATTTAACTTAAGTAGCCGAACAGATGCACCTGACCATCGGGGTTTAACACTAACCATTTTTTGCCATCAGCCTGAAGGACTTGTCAGCCAAGAATGTATTATGTCCTTCCTGATTACAACAGGTCCTGCATGAAAACCTTGGTTGATTTTAGTAATTCAAGAGATGAATTGCAAGGAAAACTTTGTTGGAAAAAAAGAAATTGCTTTTGACAAGTGATTTCTTCTATTTCTACCATGCAATATCCATATGGCCATACAAACTTTAGTATTTGAAAAGCAATTAATTTTTCAGAACTGTACAGATTTGAAATACTTAGTCCTGCCATTTACAACAGGCCTCGGCATGGTAACATCTACCAGTCCTCCCTAAAATCCGCAGGTCTTGGGCCCAAGGACTGGTGTTAGTATAGATCCTGTGACCATGAAATATTTGAAAAATATGTATAAAAAATCATGTCATGGTAAAGGGGGGCTTAATGTTTTATATCTTTGTGTCAGCTCTCTGTCCACCAAGAACTTATATTGGCCACTACATTTCATTTATGAGATGAAGTCTTCATATTTCAAAGTCTGCATTGCTTGGAATAAGACCTTTCTGTTGGTACTGCCTTCAAGATCATCAGTTTAGGTCAAGGACATTATTCAAGGTCAATATGTGAAAACTTAAAACATTTTCATAGGCCATAGAACTCTGCAATGGTAAGTGATTTAGCCTTCATATTTCAAATGTGTATTGCTTGTGATAAGACCTATGGATAGGTAAATATCAAAATCAAGGTCATCAGTCCAGGTAAATGTCATATTGTCAAGGTCAATTAGCAGTTTCCAGCATAAAGATCTTTTAACATTGGCCATATCTTTTGAATCATGTTTGAAGAAAAATAAATTCCTTTAATGCTTTACGATTGTCTGTGGACTCTCGGATCTTTTTGGCATGTTCAAATTTGAAAACAAAATGCAGTAACGCTTTTTGTTATCAAATGATGAAATGTCCAGTTTTAACCTTTAGTTGATTTTGTTTTTCTCAACCTCATTTTCAGCAATTTTTGTGACATCACTTAAACCCACATGTGATATGAAGCACTTTCATGTCTGCGCCCTCATAATTCTAGAGGTCCATTCTGTATCTATGGTACCCAATTTTTGTAATGCCTGTGATAAGACCTTTCAGGAGATATCTTAGTACATCAATATCATCAGCAAAGGCCCTTTTACCTGTCACTTTTATTATCAAAATTTCCAAAATTATAGAGTCTTCACATGCATCCAGGGAGTGACTAGGATTTAAAAATTCGATCATACATACAAGATTGTGATAAAGATCCAAAAATATTAGGCCTTGGGAAAAGTTGAAATCTAACTGAGATTGACCTGCTTTGGCGGGAAATGGCAGATAGAGCTTGGGGTCACCAGGGATAATTTGTATGAATTTAACATTGATGAATGGTCAAAACATCATAACTACAGCTGTAGTTATGATGCAATTATCATTCATCCACAATATTTTTCGACAGAGGATTTATTCTATATTATGCACTTGCGCAATGTACATAATGGTAGCTATGCCTTTGATATATCCCTCTTGATATATCACAACTTTATCTGATACATGTATGTAAGTACAATAAAAAAATATCATGGAAAAATGTTTTATAAAATTTGGACTCTGAATTCATACCATACTTTTATTTCATCAAGCACTTTTTCTGGGAGAAAATACCGTTTGTTTCTGCTCTTGTATTTTCCTGTAATTTTATACTTGAGGAAATATTGTGGAAAAAGATGAACTTGACTGCTTGCCACAAGTAGTTTCTTTATTTCCAATAATATTTACTTTCATGTGGTATAATTTAACATCATAGTGTACCCATGAAAACTGAGTTGTTTATTGGTACAATCTTGTCTTTCTATCAATCATAATTAATTTTAGGATGCAGATCCAGGCTGCTGTGACAGGGGATACAGACAAAGATTAGCCTAAACATATGTGTAGCTTTTGTTCTTTCTTCCATATTCAGTTAGAAAAGTATAGAAGTTAGATCAATTGTTCACAATTGGAGAATCCTGTGCCTTCGTTATTTTATTTCCAGGGATTTTATTCAGCTTGACATTGTAATAACTTAGATCTATTTTAGTGATGTCTTTTTAAAGAAATGCACAGTTCAGAACTTGCTTCCACACCAATCATGCCAATATAAGACTTAGATCTACCTATATGCAAGATCATGCAATTTCTCCTCTCACAATGTTAATCAAAACTATCTATGTAAGAGTCAAAATAATTTTAAAACTGCAATCTTCAGTGGATCAGCAGGGCGCTTAGTTCAGTTACCTAGATAAATTACAGACATATTGAAATGTTCTTATTGCTCAAAGAAAAAAGGGAGAATAAATTGGGAAAAGGGTTAATCAACTAGAGTAAAAATGACTCATTTCGATTGGCTAAAGTCGGTGACGTAGTAAATGGTCAATAGACGTTTGCAAACCAAGTCGCCGGCGTTTAGTGTCATGAGCGTCTCCATCACTTGGAAGATGAATGGTTGATGAGTAAGAACCGATACGAGTCTGTGATTAATAAACACGAAATCGTGGCTGAAAGGAATTTATTCGAAATGGAAAATGGAATCATTGGAATTAGCATTATTCGGACTAGCAATTTTAGTATTTTCTACATGGTGCTTTAACTGGTTTATCCATATAGTTGCGATCATTGTCGGGTGAGTATTTTATGCACCATTTGTACGCAGAGGTTCATTCTTAGATTTTTTTCCTGTAAAATGTCACCGGTATTTGTTTACACATTTTGGTATCATATTTATATTATGTCAAAAGATTCCAGATTCTATTTCATTTTTCGTGTCTTCAATGTTTTTCCCGATTTGTCAATGGATATTGTAATTCAATTTGACTACATTTTATCTGCATATTGATACACCTTTGCAAAAGGGGCCCAGTAAAAGAACCCAGGTCAGATAGATTGAATCTTTTTTTTTATTAGAAATTAGCCACTTTCAAGAACAGTTTGACACTAACTTCTGTGAGTAAGGAGTCCCTTTGATTCCAAAGCTACTAAATGAAGGATTCCCAGCCTTAAGCAAGGAGTCTGACTTTCATAATGGGGAGAATTTTGTGGAAATGAAGAAATCACTTGTTGCAAGCAATTCCTTCTTTCCACAAGTTTCTCCTTGAGAGATGGTATTCTTTCAAAGTACTTATAGATGGAAACAAATTTTTATGTTATCTTCAACAATTTCTATAGACGTATTGTATTAGTGAAAACATGTATCGTAAGTCAAACTGTTTTCGATACATACCTGAATTCGAGACCCTGAATTTTGAGCATTTGCATTGTAACCTGACTGTTACAGTTTACATTTTACCAAATTGTTGATTGTGAAATCTTCACTTACTAAAAATTTTGCAGGATGCATTAAAAACATGATTGCAATTGCTCATCTTTTATTTCTGGACATTTTTTACGGATCTTTGTAGACAATTTTTAATGGATTCACAGAAGTCGTAAAAATACCTGAAAAGGACTTCAGAAAAGAAAAATTCAGCTATGATGGGGACAGGCATATTTGATAGTTTTGAAAAATTCACAAAACAGTGCATGTCTTGTCCCATGTTTACTCTATAACCAGAAAATAATAAAGGGTCACGAAAATAGGTCAATTTTACAAAAGTAACCTATTTCACCCTGTGTGAAAAAAGCTTTTGTTTACTAGTGCTCTTTTGATCTAAATCCGCAAGTTTAAGATTTTTGGAGACAGAAAAGTTTAGAATTTGTGGTTTATGTCTGTTTTTGTAGGTCCATCACTTTATTTTTCCATCAATTACTTCCATCCCTTAGAGTATTGAAAACTAGTTAAACCACGATACAGTTTTGACAAGGATTGAAAAAGAAACTGTTCCAATAGTGATTAATTATTATTTTTTGTAAATATTCTTGTATCAACAAGGGAGTGTGCGGAACACCTTACTTACAAAATAAAAGGAGCCCTAATAGATATAGTAGTCTCTGACTGGGAATCCTGGACTCCCCTTAGTGACGAACCCTGCATTTGCAGCACACATAATGCATGACATTTGTCTCCCATCCATGTTTATTATCAAAAACCTATGTGAATGATATCCTTGTTGTGATGGTGTAAAAAAAACATGTCCGGGATTCTAGCAAGGTGCTTCATCCATTGCAATATAACAGAAAAAAGATGAAAGATGAATTTATTACCTTTTCATTATAATAATGATCCTACCTTTCATATTTGTCTCTTGGCAAATAGATCAACAATATTACTGTCTCAAATGCATGCCAAGGTGATAGTGCAAATCTGTATTACGTGTACAGGGAAAATGACTCACAATTCTAACTTAGGGGCCCAGTCTTCAAAAATTCAATAATTAAAGGCATTTTCCCATCAAACCTAGGGACCAAGCCCAAAATCTAGGGCCTTGGCGACTGGACCCCTGCTAGTCCTTTTCCCTGTGTCTATAATGAATATAGTTTTGGGATAAACATGTCCCTTATTTTTTTCTGGGGAAAGTGTGTACAACTTAATCTATGAATCATAATTAATAAGTTAACTTTTTAACCAAAGATTTGTAAAGTAAATCAAATGACAAATCCTTACCTTAGAACAAGAGAGTAGTCCTGAGACCTTCAGTTTGAGTTAAAACAATGCAAATAAAATGCAACAAGGTTGTTGTGGACACGTCAACGTCTGTATGTTGTTCCCGCGTTACGTTAACGTCGTTTCGTCTTTCCCGCGTCTTGTATACGTTCCCGTATTTTACGTTTGTGTTGTCTTGACGTTACTTTGTTTATTAGATACGTGTTTGTTTGTTATTGTAACTATTGTAATTTGATTTATCCGTCAGTTGTAATAAAGGATCGAACCTGAACACAAGCGAAGTAGTTAATTCAACCAACAACTCAAACATTTTGGTGCCGTGACCAAACCGCAAAAGAGACAATCCGCAAAAGAGACAAACCGCAATAGAGATAAACCGCTAAAGAGACAAACCGCATAGAGACAACCCGCAATTGAGATAAACCGCAGAGAGATTAGACGAACAAGATGTCTAAACAAACTTTGAGTAAGCTGATCATCCAGCGAACCGCATATAGGAATACTACGAAGAGATTATTGCAGAAAATAGAAGCCGCTAGAGACGATGGGAAAATCAGGGAGTTCAACAAAATGCTGGAAATGTTGGAATCCAAGTGGACAATACTTGAATCTTTAAACGAGAAGATTTTAGCGCAAATGGACGAAGATGGGATCGAGGTAGAGATCGTTACCACAGACGAGTACACCATGGATTTGAGTTTACGTTTGGACGAGTTAAGGGAATTCCGAGGAACCGCATCTACGAGTCATTCTTTAACCGAGCGAGTGATCCAGGTCGAGTCAGTAGAGCGAGAACAGCCCGTCCCACAGTTGAGTGTAAGTGAGCCACACGCAGTCATTCAAGGGAACCCAACTGTGAGTAACGAATCTTTTTATTCAAACTCCTCACAAAGCCATAAGTTGCCCAAGTTAATGCTTCCCACTTTTGACGGTAGCGTCCTTCAGTGGCAGACGTTTTGGGATAGTTTTGAGACGAGCGTACATACCAACCCTAGTCTGAGTAATATCCAGAAATTTAGTTACCTTAAATCGCAACTGGAAGGAGCAGCCGCCATGACGATTGAAGGGTTTTCTCTTACCAATGCGAATTATTCAAAAGCAGTAGAACTGTTGTGTGAACGCTATGGACAGAAACACAAGATAATTCAAGCGACCATGTCAGCCCTTCTCCAGTTACCCAGCCCAACCATGATTATCTTCAGTCTGAGACAATTTTACGACAAAATGGAGAGTTCTATTCGCGGATTAGAGTCGTTGAACCAGAGCCAGGAAACATACGGAAGCCTATTGGTACCTATATTATTTGACAAATTACCAAGTGAAATTCGCAGAAATATCGCCAGAGAAAATGAACGTAACGTTTGGACATTAACATTGGACCGAGTTTCCGATCATGTGACAAATCAATGCGATAGAAAGGACGTACCCCGGCATTCGCTTATTCGTTGACTTTCATCTCCAACACAAAATAACAAACGCCGACGTTTAAACCCGCGAGAACAAGCCATGTACACCACAGATTATTGGATTCGACCGAAGGATGAAACCTTAGACACCAACGAAGAACCCGAAGTTGGAATCCTATAAAATTCATTTTCATACGGACATTCCATATTAATTCATTCCTTAATTCATGTGTATCAAAGAGACATAAGGACATTCATGGAAAGTGCCGAAATCAATGTGTTTCTTATTCGTTTGATTCACTAATTTATGATTTTTTGTGTAATTGCATTGTGGTGCCCGGAGAATGTTGTGGACACGTCAACGTCTGTATGTTGTTCCCGCGTTACGTTAACATCGTTTCGTCTTTCCCGCGTCTTGTATACGTTCCCGTATTTTACGTTTGTGTTGTCTTGACGTTACTTTGTTTATTAGATACGTGTTTGTTTGTTATTGTAACTATTGTAATTTGATTTATCCGTCAGTTGTAATAAAGGATCGAACCTGAACACAAGCGAAGTAGTTAATTCAACCAACAACTCAAACAGTAAAAACCTGCAAATAAGTTATTTTTCATTTTATCTTTTCAAAATTATGATACATGTATTCAAATTCTAGGAATGTTACATTTCTTCTTACTTCAAGCTGGCACCATTAGATGCTTCTGCTTTGACCTGAATAAATATAGTTATTTCTCAGCCATAAAACAGCCATGCATGCCTCAATTTTAAATTTTGTTGTTTGGTAAATGGGTCAAAATGATACCCAGTAACCATCAAAAAATTAAGTAATGCATCAGGTATGACAAGAAGGCATCTAGCAATTTGTAGGCAGGAGGCAATCACACCCAGAGGGAACTATTATGATGACAGCCAGTGACAATGATCAAATAGTTAACATTTCATTCAGTCAAGGTCACCTAGTACCTTAGTCATATAATATTACTTTTTGATTGATGCTTTATGTCCATGCCAAATTCACTTACATACCCACTGTGGTATTTAGAATGATTTTTATGATGTAACCCTCTGTAGACAGTTTTAGAAAATTTGGAATAGGAAATTTTATTTGTATTAGCAAATTTCTCCTTTTCACGTAATAATTGCAGTAACTGTTACATGAGATGTCTCTTTTCAAAATTGCCACCACTTTTCATTAGCAGTATCATCTGCGCTCACTCAATTTTGATTTAGTGGTCTAAAATTTCAAAGAAAAGGTTAACTCCTTGCCAGAATGACTGAATTCTGACAGTGTCAAATTCAAAGAGATAACTTACAGCGGTTTTAAAGGGCATTTACAATAATTGTAAGGTAGAATAGAAACTTGTTTAAACAGAAGAAATTGTTTGTAACTTATTTCAAATATTTTCTTTTTTCTCACAATTTTTACCAAGGGGTATTTTTATCCCTAAATATTTCGGGGTAGTGATTTAATGGATAATTGTTTGACATTCAATTTACAACTTTTTTTAATTGTAAATGTTACACAAATGGATTTGTCTTTGATGTTTCTTTTGCATTAAATTTTGTTTATGAAATGATATGCAATTAATCCAATTTCAATCCAATTGATAATTGTGCAATGATGCATCTATTCCCACTTGTGCTGATTATGACATTTGAATAAATTAAATTGAAAAATGGTGTCTCAGTGGTCTCATGGTTGAAAAAAAAAGTCTTAGAAATTGGTGAAGACTTAGTACATTGCTATAAGAAAAAATCTGCAATTCTCACAATCATGAACAATTGTCTTTGGCTTGCAGTGAGCACAAGATATGTGAAAACCTCTGGAATTTCAGTAATCAAAGTCCTACTTGATGCAACTACTTCATGTTACCTTTGAAATATTAAATTAGTGATCAAATGATTGTAGCTAAAGCCAGTACAAAGCAGTATTTACAGCCATTTGGTTTCTCACAGAATTAGTTATCTTGCATAATATTTCAGCCTGGACTATGAGCAATCACAGTCATACTTGATGCACCCACTTCAGGTTACCTTTGATGAATTGTGTTAGAAAACACATTCTAAGTCATTCTTCATACTTACCTGTCGGGTGGCTATGAAAAATTGTCTGGGTCTATTTGCCATAGAAAATCAGAAAGTAGAACATGTCTCCACTGATATATGAGCCTGTGCGTGACATTTCCAACAATTTGAAATGTTCGTGCATGTAAACATTGAGAGGCCCTGACAGAAAAAATTTGTAAATATAAAGTTACCTGATTGTCTACGGAAACTTTAAGACCTTATCTATCCACTTAACGCATAGTGAAAACTCTGGTCAGACTGTGCGAATGCACAGGCTGGTCAGAGTCTTTGCTTGGTGCACATTTGAAATTGTTGGAAATCTCACACACAGGCTCATATGATATGTGTGTCATCTGCAAATAATGTTACATGTAATACATGTATTATTTGACATTATAGTATTAGACTTATTCTGAGAATTAGCCAATTGTCAGCTCAATTTCAAAACCTGGTAACTGCAGCTTTATCAAAGCTGTTGTAAAAAAGTTTTAGATTTAAAACATCAAATAAAACCTTAAACATTTTGAGCATGGATCCAGATGGGGTAGGTTGCTTCGTAGCCTAATCTTTTGATTTTCAGTTGAAATGAAATTATTAAAGTACTTTGACCTCTTACTTAAAATGCTCCAACAATGGATAGAGTCAGAAATTTTGTTCTTGATGATACAACATGTAGATTCAAGATTTACTTGCTCTTGGACAAGTAAGTCACAAGTTGCTGAGGAAAATGTATAAAAAAATTTGCTAAAAAGCCAGGGACAAAAATTTAACAACCCTTGCTAGTTTTGGTG
Organism: Fragum whitleyi; assembly: GCA_948146395.1. Taxonomy (NCBI): domain Eukaryota; kingdom Metazoa; phylum Mollusca; class Bivalvia; order Cardiida; family Cardiidae; genus Fragum; species Fragum whitleyi. The sequence goes on along the minus strand of OX411548.1, from coordinate 55,698,557 downwards.
AAGGGTTAATCTTATCATTATCTATAGAATGAAGATAGGCCCCTGGGTAGTGTAGATGAGATAGGGCTAGCCTCACAGTTGAGCTAGCAGGTTACTTCAGATAGGACTGATAGCTGGGCAGAGGCCTGGAAGCAATAGGTTAGACTGGTCCTCTGGGGTGTTTGAACTTTGTAGAGCCATAGAAAGAGGGGTATTTTAGATTACCATTTGATGGCTCTGCGTGAAACAGTTGTAACTCCCTATATGTTTATAGAGAGTTGCAACTGTTTTGCGTTGAGCCATCAAATTGGCCTAAGATTTCAAGCACTTGTAAGACAAAAATTATTGTTTTGAATTTCTTATAAAGTGGAATCAGAACATGTTAACTTATAGGTCCAAACGAGGCTTATTCATTGTATTGAAAAGCAAACATTACATAACATGATCAAACTGTTTCTTGTATAATTGTTTTGATCTAGGTCTAAATTGTTTGCCATCCACCCGGTTCTTTTATCTGTCCAAATACTATGGATCTGTAAGAAATTTCAATGGTTACACTGTAATAAACCACAAAACCCAAGTGTTATTAGTACCCACAATTCAGATTGCTTTTACCTCTGGATATATTGATATTTTGAAACCAAGGGGACATGATCCCATTTGTCTAGAAAGATTGAGGACATTTAACTACATGTATATTGTTTAACCATTATCCAGCTGAAATATAATTTTGATTCAAGCAAATTACCAATTAACGAGGCATTTTGAGCACTCCAGTTTTCCCATTATCATTCAATAGAGAAGAAGACTTAGTTGAGACTGCACATTCTGTGCAGGCTGACCTTTGTCTATACAGACTGCAAAAGCTGAATAATTTTGTGAACAGCATGAATGCCAGAAGGGGTAATGCCGTAGATGAAAACATCACACACATTGATCAAGCTACCAGTACTTTGGCTTTTGAACATAGTGTTCCCATCCAAAGTCTTGAAAACAGAGATCATCTATGATTATATTCTTAACTCTTTTCATGCTGAGCCCGGATTTTCCTTGCCTTGGCAGGAGCTACAGACAAATATCAGCCTGCACATTATGTAGTCTGATCTTTGTCCATACCACCTGTTTTTCGTTTTGAAACCAGAAAAGCTAGAAAATTTAATTTTTAAAATGAATCCCTAATTAAATTTAGTGCATCCAGAGCTTTTAGTTGTTGCGATTTGCCAATATTTTTTTTTCAGCATGACAAGGGCTAAATAGAGGATACTGAATGAATAGTCATTGAATACTAAATTTTCCAAACAAGTCATCTAGAAACAGATAAAAACGAGGCTGCACCAGGTTTTTATTTGTTTTAGATGACGAGTTTGATAAATTTGCTGTTGCATGAGCACAAATTTGATATTCTAAAAATGTTTATTATATGACCTGATTTTTTTTCGACAAAACGGGGAAATTCCAGTAATTCCTTGCTTCTGTTTGCGAATTGATGTCTTCAATTGAATTATGACTTCATATTTCAAAACAAAAATATTACTTTGCTATAATTTCTTAGCTCATCGGCATAGTTATTCCACTTGTGTAATAACACCCATGTAATATCAAAAATATTCAACAGGATTATTCCTCTCCCACGACGTAGGTCATTTCGAGGGTTCGGTGCAAGACTGAAGTAAGTGTATATACAATGTATATACACTTACTACAGTCTTGCATCGAACCCTCGATTTGATAATTAAATTTACAAAGATGTAGCCTATTGCTGAAGTGTCTATAACATAACATAGTATGTAAGTGAGGGTCTAAAACTGTTCCTTTTGGCTGTTTTCAAAAGGTGTAACTAGAGCATGACATTTCAATTTAGATCGGACAGATATTGGGTTGCATGTAACTATCAATACAACAGACAGGATATAATTAAGATGCAAGCTTAGATTAACTGGTACTTTAGATCTTAAAACTGCAATTTTAAAATTGCAGAAAAAGCACTTTCAAACAGTTCGTTAATTTGGAAAAAAAACTAAAACTGTTGCAAAGCAGATTAATAGCAGCGCTTAAGTGTTTTAGTTCAGGAAATGGTTTTCAGACAAAATTCAATTGAAAACTTGACCTTTGACCTATGTGACCCGTCACTTCTTTTGGTCAACAATTGTAAAGATGCATGGCCCGAGGCCATGATGACTGTTTTTGAGTCTGGAAACAAAAATGTCTACAGGCTGACATACAGATGCACAGACAGACAGACAGGCATAGTGAAACCAATGTACCCCACTCTACTTTGTAGGTATGGGGAATAATTCAGACACTAATTAAATATTGTCATCTACAACTTCTTTTAAGGTAGTGGACCGGTAATAGTTTCGAAATGTCTCAAAGGTAATAACCTTTAACAGTGTTATCTGAGGTTTCCTAATGATTTTCATTAGGAAACCTTGGTCAACATTGTGAAAGATCATATGTTCCGAAATGTTGCAGAACTATTACGGGTCCACTACCTTATGTTAGACCAATCTGAAATGTTGTTGTCTGTTTATGAGATAATTAAGGCACTTACAATGGTTTCTGCAACAACCATAAAAATGTACAATTACAGTATAGAATACAATAATTTCCCTGTCTGGGTACATTAGGTGTGTCAGTTTTATAGGTTTAAATACATTTTTGTGACAGGGAAACAAATTGGGTTTTTTGCTCATCAAATTGTTTCCTGACATTCTCATCTATATGGCAAAATTAGTTCGAAGTAACCTTTACCAGTTTGAATAGGATATTATATTTAGGAACTTTTTTTAATCTGAACATTTATGGGATCTCATGTCTTGGACTGAAACAGAATAATGATGCTGCAAATATTAGACTGGATTTAGTTTAGCAGGGTTAACAAAACTTAACCCTTTGGATTTAAACTATTGAATGGCTCAGCTTAAATAAGAAAAAAATGTTCCATAATTGTCATGCAGTGCCATTCCCAATCTGTATTAGATCTTATTAGCAATTTGAACTTGACATATTTTTGATGTGGTTTACCATATACTGTATTTGTCCCAATAAACACTCCTGGGAGCTATACATAATATGGTAAGGGATCTTTTATTTAGAATGAAATTTCTTATTTAAAAATCATTAAAATTTATGTCTTTAAGCCCTTTTCCCATTTGATTTGAGGTCAAATTGATTGTTTAGAGGAAACTCATCTCAAATTAGGGAAGAATTCTCAAAAAGTTTCTAAATTTTAGGCATTTGAAGTGGGTTTTCTTACTAAAAATTGTAGGGGAGCTACTATTAGGGAGGGTGCCGGTGCGATACAGGAGGGCGATAATATTAGAGGAAATATGGTATTATACATTCTATTCCATTTTGCCAAGGATGACCAAACTTTGGTTGATATAGCAAAAAATTGATCATTTTACAGAAACACATGAGAGCCAAGTTTTGTGCATTTTCTACTATTATACACTTTGAAGGTCTGATCTTAGTCTATACCTTCTTTTTTTCCTTTTAAGACAAGAAATCATTTATATCAGCGAAGAAATAAATACAGACTCACGACTGGCAAATCCAGTGTGCTCAATTCAATCTGTAATACTAACTTAATAAACTTGTTAATTTTTTTTACTTTTTGACTTCTTAAGCTTTCTCCAACACCTTTTTTGGCAGAAACTGTCATTTCAATGATTAAACCAGTGCCAGCTTTAAGTGTTAATTGCAAATATTAAGACTCACACAAGACAGCACCCTGTGATAAAAGATTTAGACTACTTAAAATTTGTAAAACTAGAATATGCTGTCATAAATTAATTTCAAATTAGTGAAATTCTTAAAGGTATTTTATTGTACATTGAAAAAATGAAGAAATTAGCTTGTAACATTGTTTTTCCAATACATTGCTTTCCCAAGCTTTTTAATGCGGAGCTTATAGAATTCAGATAATTATATTTGTATTTTCTTTTTTATTTTTCAGAAAATGTCGGTTCCATCGAAGTTACACCAACCCAGCCACAGAAGACCTTCCTGGAATCTCAATATTAAAACCTTTAGTTGGAATAGACCCGAACCTTTTTGAAAATTTGGAAACTTTTTTTACACTCAAATACCCAAAGGTGAGTACTGGATAAAGTATTTTAAAATCATTTTCTGACGATTGAATTTAAGAAGGGCCTTACTTCAAAGAAAACGTTGAATAACATTTTTTGTACGCAGCCAAAGGTGGTTTTATGTAGGTAGCATCAGTCCGTCCATCAACTGCTGAATTTTCCCGTACTAAGATCAAAGATTATGATCAGGCTGCATATCCTTATAAGCTGATCCATGTCTGTCAAAGCTTTGTGTGCATCAGAAATACGCCATGAACAGCGTGAGGTTTGTTTAGTGTTAAAAGGAAGGGTTCAAATTAGCAAGTTTCTGACAGTGTCACCTATGTGACCAGGTGATAGGAATCTCTCATTAACACATAATTGACAGTTATAGCTGCAGAATGGTAAGGGTGTGAACATTATTATTATGTAACACAGCTGGTATTCAATATCCAGGAATTTCAAGAGCTAAATTTTATTTAACCCATTACAAGACAACACTATTTAAGGATTGGCCCTCCAGTAGAACAAGTTAAAGAAATATGAAAGAATAGTAAGATTCTTGATCCACTTTTGCCAGTTTTGGTACAATTTTCAATCAGTCTCAGCCGTCATCGCCGTGCAGTTGGTAGTGCGTGGGACTGTCATTCTAGAGGTCCTGGGTTCAATCCCAGATGGCAGCACTCATTCTAATGGACTATTTGGGTCTCACAGTGGGTCAATAAATCGTAGACCTATGTTGGACAGCAGCTGGAGGCTAGGATGTAATGGTAGTACTGGTGTGAGAAATACCAGGAATTCATTGTTAGGTGCTCCAGCCTCTGCGATAGAGCTGAAAGATTGTTGAAAACGGCAGAAAAGCCCGTTCAAACAAATTTATCAATCGGTATCAGCAGAGATAAAGATAAATGGTGTATTTTGGATCTTCAAAAGATTGAAACATTTTAATAATTTCTCACACAAACCCTATGTTACTTGTACTTATTTGCGTTGTCTTGATATGTACAAATGTTCTCATTTGAATTGTCTCATTGAGACAATTCAAATGAGTACCAAAAACATATAGTTTCAGTGTGAAATAACGATTTAAGACTGGTGCAACCTATTCTAATCTGCCCCTCTCACTGTAGATTTCAGTAAAGAATTGGATTAGGTGGGAATCGTTCTTTAATGAACAGATGAAATTTGTAAGTATTTCAAGGCTTAAGAAATAAAAGAGTCAAAACCCTCTTGAGATATCTGAAGAATGCCAGGAGTGCATTGATAATACTAGTAATTGTCACACCCTGTTATGTAATAGATCTACTTGCCGTCAAGAACCATTGATCTTTTATCTGTTTCTTTGTTGTTTCGACTTATAGCTCTTAACATGAGTATTGATGATAACATAATTATTCAAGACACGCATCAATACAAAAAAACAAAAAAGGATAAAATAGAGAAATTGAAATGATTGATTGAATGGAGTTTAACACCGCTTTCAACATTATTTCAGTTATATTGCGGGGGCTGGAGCACCTAACAATTGATTCCTGGTATTTCTCTCACCAGTACAACCATCACATTCTTTCCTAGCCTCCAGCTGCTATCTCACATAGGTCTACGATTATCAACCCATTGGTGAGAGACAAATAGTCGGAAAGAATGAGTGCCGCCATCGGGGATCGAACCCGGGACCTCTAGATTGACAGTCCAACGCGCTACCAACTGCGCTATGACGGCGGCTTAACTTGGGAGAAGTGTAATATTGAAATTTTTGTGAAATGAGAAGATATATTGTTAAATGAATTCCCATGCCTCTTTAACAGTTCAACTTAGAAGACCACCACAAATTTCAAAATTTTATTTTGTTTTCAATACACAGGGACATACAACAAAAAGAAATTAACAGGTCTACTTAGCGACTAAAATTTCATGAATTCTAGTGAGCTTGACTAAGTTATACTTTAACCCTTTACTGTTTAATCCTTGCCTGTGATTTTATGATTGAGAAAACAGTGTGAAAAAAGAAGAAATTGCTCCTGAAAAGCAATTTCTTCTTTTTCCACACTATTTTCTACCCTACAGAATGGTAATGTTTCAAATTAAATCCACTTTAAATTTTTGTCTGCAAAACCTTTGAATTTGGACAGGTGCAAAATTTGGAAAACAGGAAAGTGTTAACTGTTACAATGTCTAAGTTCTACAAAAGTCAATGTTGTTCATAAATTTCACGTAATCTCAATTATTGATTCCAATGCCTAACAAAGCTAGTACAAAATGAATTTTTAAGAGCAGGGATGGACACTTACACAAGTCCTCTGGCCCAAGACCTGTTGATTTAAGGGAGGACTGGTAGATGTTACCATGATGCAGGTCCTGTACTTGGTATTTTGAATCTGTCCAGTTATGAAAAATAATGCCTTTCCAATACAAAAAGTTGCATTATCAAATGGAAAACATTGTAGAAGAAAAGATTGCTGGTCAACTAAAGCAATTTCTTCTTTTCCAAAAATGTATTCCTTGCAATTTATCCCTTAAATTACTAAAAATCAAACATGGTTTTCATGCAGGACCTGTTGTTAGCAGGGTAATATTTAGGGCTAACAGGTCCTTAAGGCTGATGGCAAAAAGTAGTTAGTGTCAAACCCTCGGAGGAACAGTAATTTGATGAAGTTGGAGTGTAAGCACTAGTTTTGGTAAATTTCTCTGCAAATGGGAAAAATTAACCTTTTTTGACAACTGGTCAGGCGTACCTCATATGCCTCTGCTAAAGAATAGACAAAAATTTATTTTATTCAGTATGACTATGGTTAAGGTCAAAGGAAGTAATATAATGCTCTTATTATAAACAAATTTTAAGCTGTTACTACAAGTTAACCTAACTGAAAGTATAGAATTTAACATCAAAATAAAAAAGAGAAAAATTCTGATGAGAAATTATTTTGTAGGTTCATGTACAGAACTATGTAAAATTCTATCCTCTCTCTCCCCCTAGAACTTTCCTAAATTTGTAACTGTCTGTATCTTTGAACCTCCAAATCAATATTCCATGCTTCAGTTTTGTCTTGAATGAGAAATATCAGGAAATATTGATGATGGATGCATTTGAAATAATCTAGACAGTTATCACTAACAAAAACTGAGATATTACCCTTTCCCTGTTTTTCCTCTGATTTTAAAGTCTTGTCCAAATTGAAGGAATTTGCAGACAACATTGCATGAATGTAGTGGGTGAAATGTTGTAGAAAAAAAACAATGTATTCTTTTCCTCAAAATTTTCAACAGGGAAAGGATGTAATACTTATTCTGCCAAAATTTAATTTTGTTTTAAAAATGTGTCTATTTCCTAACATTTCAGCCAGTATGGTTTAATTTGGTTTTTTTTTTTACAAAAATTTAGAAGAAAGCAGGCTGTGTAGGCTAGGATCAGACTGCACATCTGTGCAGGCTGCTCTTTGTCTATACTGTATGCTAGAGCATTGGGTACAACAGAAAAATGTCACAAACAGCATGGAAAGGGTTTAAATTTAGAATGTTGTTCTCTCTTGTATTGATGGTGTTGATCGTGTTGTCTCTGGAATGAGAAGTGGTGTGAAGATAATTATTAACGTAGTTGGAATCACTCTGAAAATCACCATCACAAAATTACCCACATCAATATTCATAATGAAAACATTTTACTTTGCTGCAGAAAAGAAATTGATAATGTAGGGAGACAGTACAACAAAGCATATATACTATGAGAATATTTTAACATCTGTTGTTCTTTGGCAAATGATTCTATGTAATAGTGTAAAAGTAAGATAGTTGTTATTTAGTTGGTACCTTTAAACCTGCTTTAAAATATGCTATGATTCAACTGGCCATGGTCATCGTGCAGATAATGGCCCATCAGATCCCAAATTTTCGAACCATGGTCCCTGGTTCAATCCCCCACGGCTGCATTCATTCTGTACAACTTTTTGTTTCTCACCAATGGATTGATAATGGTGGACCAATGTGAGATAGCAGCTGGAGGCTAGGAAAGGATGTGATGGTTGTACAAGTGAGAGAAATACCAGGAATCCATTGTTTGGTGCTCCAGCAGGCATGATATAACTGAAAATATGTTGAAAATGACATAAAACTTCATTCATTCAATCATATAATTCCTGATACTTGTCTCCAACCAATGGATGGGAAATCACAAACCTACCGTATTTCCTCTAATAATAGTGCTCTCCCTTATAGAAGCGCTCCTACATTTTTTACAAAGAAAACCGACTTCAAATGCCTAAATTTTAGGAACTTTTTGAGATTTCTTCTCTCATTTGAGATGAATTTCCACTAAACAGTCATTTTTAAGATTGTTTAGGAGAAATTCACCTCAAATTAAAGGGCTATAATGGGCCTAATAGGCATCAGTTTTAATGATATTTTCAAATCAGAAAATTCATACTAAATAAAATTTTAAGCTCCAGGACCATTTTATGTATAGCTCCTGGGAGTGTTAATTAGGAGCAATAAGGTATATGGGAAAGTAACTTCAGGTTATGGAAAGGTTATATGGTAATCATGGGTGCAAGAAATACCAGGTATCTATTGGAAGTTGCTCAAGCTGCTGCGATATGACTGGAAAATTGTTACAAGTGTAGTTAATCCCGTTAAAGTATTCAACTGATTGGCCTATTTCAACTAGTCTCAGGCTCAAAGTTTTCCCAATTTAATGAAGTAGAAAGCAAACAGTACAGGCTTCCATCAGGCTGCAAGTATTAGCAGACTGATCTTAGTCTTTACTCATCAAAGTTTTGCTCACTGCAAGAATATGCTGTGAACACAACAGCATGAGAAGGGTTAAAAGAGAATGTTGATTGTCCGAAAACATGAAAAACATGGAGATCATGTCAATTAGGTGGTGAAAATAAGGTTCATGAACTTTTGTTTACCCCTAAATTAATGGCAATTTATGTTTTAAAAGGGATAAGCTGCTGTGACTTGCATTCTTTTGATCTCCTATTTATGAGATTATAAAGTGACAAAGATCTTGTGACAAATAATCATCAATATTGTATTAAAAAGAAAATGAATTGTCAAGACTTTCTGTACAACTAAGAAATGTCAGGGATGAGCAAAACATTCTAACTACTGCTTGATCTTAACTGTATCTACAAGGATTTTGTAGCTCTGTGACAATTAGTTTAGTCTAAACTTGAGGAATTATTATATTGCTAGAACAATTTCATGTGGTCAATAGAAAACTAAAATGTTGTAATACAGCTTGAATTTGAGCTGTACTAATGACATTTTGGTCATTCATTGACAAAGTATAACAATGCTTGAAAAGGATTGAAGAAAATGTAGAAATAATGATCATGGCCATCATTGCACATAAGCCTGTCTCTAATTGCCATTGCTTGATTGCCTTAGACAATTATCTTCCATACAAAATAGGGGTTTTATCAGACAGATTTCCATTTAAAGGCTTTGAAATAATAAGCTCTGCTAGCAGGCAATTTTGTATGATTGTTCAGGAGTGCTGGCCGTAATAGTACCTTTTTCACTGAAAGATTTTCCCATTTCGAGACAATTAATTCCTAAGACTTTTCTAAAAGACCAAGTTCTTGTAAATAGGATAAAAGCAATGAGAATCATATGCATGCTCCAAACTCATTCCATAGAGGCAATGATTCTGTCTGTATCCAGTGTTACCCAATTTTACAGCTGCATGGCTAAGTGGACTGTAGTTCTGTCTGAGAAGTGTCCAGGCCAACTCAGATAAGGCAAACATCATGATATTGACATTATGAATGATTTTGGAATGATTTCAGAATGAAATTGAATGATAGTGTGGGCAAGTTTTGAGTAAAGTTCAAGGGAGCATATCCAATATTGCTAATTTTTTCAGGTTGATCAAAATCAGTAATAATAAGCACAACCGTTTCATAAAATATATGTAATTTTCTGTTTGTGTGTCTTCATGGACCAATCAGATACTTTAAAATCCTTAACAGCCAAATTAGATTGTAGAATAATTTTATCCATTTGCATTAAATTTTGATGATCTTGCACAATTTCGAAATGTTTCCAAAAGATTTTAAGTGCTTTTGATTGATTTGAGTGAGTATTTGGAATGAATGAATGGAGCACTGAGTGAATGATTGAGAATGATTTTGATCGGAATATGTGTCAATTTTACGGTTTTTAAAACTGTATTTTCTAAACTTTGATGCTTTAAATTCAATGAAGAGATTTAAATTTGTTTGTAAATGTTAAGACCTTGAAAGATTGAATCGAAAATTAATTCAGACTCAAGCAAAATCCAATTTCAATAGGGTCTAAACTCTTATGTGACGGATTTGTAAGTTGGCAATAACATTGAATTAGTGGATGACCAAACTACCTTAACTGCAGCTTAAATAACATGCAATTTAGCATATTTTGACAGCCTGATAAGGATTTAAAGGAAATATTTTGGTGAAAAGGTTGGGTAATCATGAAAAAGTCCACTCATCAAAATATGATTATGCCTGGCTCCTTTCAAATCTTATTTTACTGCAGTTTGATTTAAAACTTTTCTAAGTGAACTGTCAATATTTGGCAGTACGCTTATATACAATTTTTTCAAGAATTGATGGGTACTTTACAAAGGTCTCAAGATAAGATGGGTTATTTTCTGGATAGCTCTAATTTTAGCTATATAGCAACATGGCAGATGCATTTTAAAGTAGAGTCTAAGAATTGCATGACTTAAAAATCGACCCAACACTGGCTTAGCTGTTTTTGGTGAAAACCTGAGGTATTTATGTTATTGCTATAGCCTTGCCCTTGGTGTTGTAGTTGTTGTGGTCTTCGTTGTGCAAAAAGTTTGATATTTTGTGATATCTCTGATTCCTTAGAAGGCCATTCACTTGAAACTTTGCATACATGTTCACCATCAAATGAGCAGCCTATACTATCTAGGGGGATAACTCTAGATGCATTTTGTGCAAATCATGCCCCTTTTTTGACTTAGATTTTTTTTAACCATCCAGCACTCACCAGTTGAGCATAGCCACCGGTAGACAGCGCTCTTGTTTTCATTATTTTCGATTCCTTTACCTAGGGAAAAAAACTGGCAGGGGCTGAGTTGCCCAATGGCCCCTAGAAATTTCTCCCTTTTCAACATTATGTTCTTCTACATAAGAACTGATGGTTTATTTCAAATTTCATTCATAATTCATCGTCATTTGATTGATGAATTCTTCATCAATTTGGACCAGTTTAAAATTCCAAATGTTGATTGTTTACTAGATAAAAATGTACATTATTCATATTTATTTTCAGTATGAGTTGCTGTTTTGTATACAAGATGAAATGGATGCATCTAGGATGATTGTACAAAGTCTGATTGATAAATATCCAAATATTGATGCCAAAATGTTTTTAGGTAAGTAAAGTGACTGTACAAAGTCGGATTGATATATATGCAAATAATGGAGCCAAAATGTTTTAGGTAAGTCAAATGATAGTACAAGGTTTGATTGATGAATATCCAAATATTGATGTCAAAATGTTCTTAGGTAAGCCAAATTTAATGTCCCTGGACAATCCAAGTGATTGTACAAAAGCTGATTAAAAAAAATCCTAGTATTGGTAGCCAAAATATTTTTGGGTAAGACAAATGATTGTACTCAAGTCTGATTGATAAATACCAAATTTTGATATCCAAAATGTTCCTAGGTAAGCCAAGTGATTATAAAAACATTGATAGATATCCAAATTATGGTGCCAAAATGTTTTTAGGTGCTGTTAAGTCAAATGATTGTACAAAGTCTGATTGATGAATATCCAAAGTCTGATGCTAAATTGTTCCTAGGTAAGCCATGTGATTGTCCAAAAATTAACAACTATTCAAATTAAAGATTCCAAAATGTTTTAGGTAAGCCAAATGATTGTACCAAGTCTGATTGATAATGCTTGCCTAATGTTCTTAGGTAAGCCAAGTGTTTAATCAAAAATTGATAAGTATCCCAATATTGATGCCAAAATATTTTTAGGTAAGCCAAATGATTGTACAAAGTCAGATTGATAAATATCCAACTATTAATGTCAAACAAATATTCCTGGGTGCCAAGTGATTGTACAAAGTTTTATGATTATCAATATTGATGTTAAAATTTTTATAGATAAGGCAAATTATTGCACAAAGTCTGATATAACAATTTTTTTTTGTAATTTGAAAAGATTGTACAAAGTCAGAAAAAATTAAGTACTTGATGCTTAAAGTGTTCCATAAAGAATGCTTGATGAATATAAAAACCCTGATTGACAAATACCCAAATATTATAAGGCACTGAAGAGGCTGATCAGTTAAAACAATATAAGACCCAGTCTGACTAATATTCTATTATAAATATGTATTTTTCATGTCTTGACTGAGATTTTCTTGTCCATCAATCAGTATTCCCATGGCAATCTTAGAACTCCAGACAAAGGGTATAATTAACCAACAGCTGGACTCCCTGGTATTGTTTGGTTAATAACTTGACCTGACCCAGTCCGTTAGTACTAGAGCTTCAGATAGAGGGAGTTATGTGGTATTCTGAAATTTCTATGAATCTTTTAAACACTATATTGTGCCATGTGGGTACTCAATAGAATTGTCTCATTGAGACAATTCTATTGAGTGCTCACAATTTAGGATTAAAAGCAGATCAAACTATATTTTCTGTGTTGAAATTGAAATAAAACCACATACCAATCATCATTAAAGCTCTTAGCCCAGGCTTACCAGCTGTTTTAAAATCAGCCCCATTATCAATTGATGTCTGAGAGGATGAGTAATCAATACCTTCTAGTAATGGAATTGTAATTTGACCCGGTAAAATGCATGCCGTCAAAAATTAGGAGGTTTATTTTAACTGTTGACAGTCAGTTTGAAAAGCTGAGTTATTTGAGAAGCCTTAGATTTTAACTTATTAGAGCTATAAAACTTTCACATAACAGAAATTTTCAGTTCTATATCACTTCTGTACACATTGTAATTTGTCAGTGCAAAACTATTGAAAATATCTATATACACTGTCAATCTTGCTCGAGCAACCATATAGGTCTTTTAAGCAACCATTTTTATTAAGCATCTGTTTTCAAAATTCCCTTCTGATAATCTGAAATACCCTTAAAAGTAAATTGTGTGGTTGAGTGTTTTGGTCCAAAAAGTATTGTTAGCTCCACTGGCCGAAAGGCCAGCGGGCTATTGTCATGGCGAGGTGTCCGTCGTCCGTGCGTCCGTGCGTGCGTCCGTGCGTCCGTCCGTCCGTCCGTAAACTTTTACTTTAAAAATCTTCTCCTCATAAAGTACTGGATGGATTTCAATCAAATTTCACAGGAATGTTCCTTAGGTGACCCTCTATCAGATTCCTTCAAAGATTTTTAATCGGTTGAAAATCATGGCTGTAGTGGGCGTGGCTAATTTCCATATATGGTAATAGGTGGCTTTTCTCAGAAACTAATTGATGGATATTTACCAAACTTCACATGAATTATCCTTGAGGGGCCCTCTATCAGCCTACAAAAAATCATTGTGATCAGATGAAAAATATGTATTTTATGGGCGGAGGTCATTTCTCTATATGTTATATAGTGAAAACTTTGAAAATCATTTTCTCAGAACCTAATTGATAGATATCAACCAAATTTTACATTAATGATACTTGAGTGACCCTTTATCAGTATAGCAAAAATTATTGTGATCCGATAAAAAATATATATTTTATGTGCGGAGGTCATTTCCCTATATGTTATATAGTGTAAACTTTGAAAATCATTTTCTCAGAACCTTATTGATAGATATCAACCAAATTTTACTAGAATGATTCTTTAGTGATCCTTTATCAGTCTATTGAAAAATATTTTGATTAGATCAAAAATATGTCTTTTATGGGCAGAGGTCATTTCTTCATATATAGGGTAAAACAAACTATCCTGAAAGATTAAACACATGGATTAGATATCATGGAAATTTTATTTCTGTGAAGTTGTATCAGTCTGCAAAAAAATATTTGATTAGATGAACAGCATATACTATCATTAGTTAGAATTTTGTTTTGATGACAAACAATTGTGAAGTAACATCTTTTAGTAGTGTTAAATTAAAAGTGGAAAGATCTACAATCAAAATTTTGCAGACCAACACCAGTATATTGTGCAGTAACATTCTGTAAGTTTTGAAATTCTTATATTTGGATTTTAACAAAATATCACTAGAATGATCCTTGGGTGACCCATTATCAGACTGCACAAAATTATTGTAATTAAATGAAAAATATTTGTGTAACAGGTAGAGGTCAATTTTGTTATTCACTGATCATGAGTTTTTTATGCAGATGACCCTTATTTACTTGAAATAAACATTCACTCATTCATTCACTTCAATTCTCATTTAAACAGCTTTATCATCCTCTAATAGTCATTATTTGGATATTCAGGCCTGTGGAGCGAATCAGGCGCTCAAGCGCCTCTAGTTTTTTTAATCCTATGTTGTTTAAACTCGATAGAATTGTCTCAATTCTGTTTTGATTTAAGAACATAGGTTTATTGATAATACACATTCAATCAGAATTATGTCTCAAATTTGTAAACAAAGCGGGTATTAACCCTTGTCATGCTGAATAAATTTTGACTAAAATTTTGCATCAAAATCAAAGGGCAAAAAGCACTGAAAGTACCAACTGTAGGTCAACTTTTATTGGCTTTGGCTTGAATAGGATTGATAGATAAAGAAAATCATTTGAGGAATAAAATAAACTTAATCAAGATGTACTTCATCAACTGACCAACCTACTTAATGTATAAAGTGGGTGAAAACATTAATTCAGTCCAGTTTTCCTGGAGTGGCTCTGATTAATAAGCTGTTTAGGAATGTGGTGTGACCTGGTCAAGGGTAAAGTGTTCTGAATCAGGCAGATGTTTAAACATCCTCACACACATGTGTGACCAGTTAAGAGTAGTAGCCTTGGGAAAAACTAAAGGTTGCAGCTCACTCATTTTTTCTCCTATATAAATACATGTAAATTCCACATTTTCAACACAACAACACAAATTCCACAACATTCGTTGGGCTATATGGGTGCCTAATGTGAATAGATTGCCCCTAGGACTCTTGAAAAATCCCATTTAAACCAGATCATGATGCATTGGATTTTCCGCAAAATCAGCTCAAACACACGTACCGTCTAAATTCCAAGACAAAACAGTCGGCTTAATCTACACCCCCCTGGAGTACACCAACCAGCTGAACACAAAAAGTAGTCCTGAAAAATGAAGAAAATATTGGCTTACTTACTGCAAAAGAATACATTGTCAAAGATCTAACCATAAAAGAGCAGAAAGTTCTTCATTATATGCCTATTTACACACTTGAAAATGGGGTTAAATTTTTTTTAGGGACTATTTCAGCACCCTACGACCCCGGAAGTACTTGGCCAGGTGACCTTACACCTAAATGAAACCTTATTTTTTTTAAAAACTCAAAGAAAGAGTTTATTCTAGCTATCTAGTACATGAACATCTGTAAAATACAGTTTTAGCCACAGAGTGTGCGGTTTCAAGCAAATGATGCTTCCTCAAAAAGATGCATGTCTCGCGACTAAACTTGTATCCGCGACTGATTTTCGCCTTTCTTCGGACTTGCCTTGTAGCTCCAAATTTTGCTCTAAAACAAGAAAACTATTTCAACCGCAGTGAATTCTAATTCATCCTCAATGTTTAATGGCTTTATTTGCCATTAGAATTGGTGGGACAGCAATTCTAATGAAAAATTTACCGTATAAGCGGGGTTTTAGCGACAACCTATATAATGCGTATCTTGTCGGAATGGTTAATATTCAATTTCAAAAACATCCAGTTAAGAATCATCTGCAGAAGATTTGTAACAGTTGCAACTGTAAAATAGGTGTAAAAACTTGTGGAAAACATTGTGGTTAAAGGAGAAATTGATTGTTATGAACAGTTTCTCCTTATACCATGATGCTCCCTGAGATACATTGTCAAATAGGCCATAAATAGTCATTTTCAAAAGTTTCAAAAATATAAACAAACATTTTAAAACATGAAATTTGTTTTGAAAGTCAATCTTCAAAGGCAAATAGTAGCTTTGAAACTTTTAAAACTATTTCAGTTGATTGTTATTGTTTGTAGAAGCAGTGTGGCCACAATATGAAGCTTGCACCAGTCAGTAGCTGTCAATTTAATTGAATTTTAATTTAAATTAATTTAAATTTAATTCTGATTTCAAAATTTGACTCACCAGGAATAAAATTTCAATCAAATCTAGTTTTTCATAACATGATTGTGTTGTAGTCCAAATTTGAGGCAGAAAGGTTGAAAATTGGATGAGATAATGAATTTTTAAAAAATGAGTACGAACTGCCTTTAGGTTGCAGCTCACTCATTTTTTCTCCTATATAAATACATGTAAATTCCACATTTTCAACACAACAACACAAATTCCACAACATTCGTTGGGCTATATGGGTGCCTAATGTGAATAGATTGCCCCTAGGACTCTTGAAAAATCCCATTTAAACCAGATCATGATGCATTGGATTTTCCGCAAAATCAGCTCAAACACACGTACCGTCTAAATTCCAAGACAAAACAGTCGGCTTAATCTACACCCCCCTGGAGTACACCAACCAGCTGAACACAAAAAGTAGTCCTGAAAAATGAAGAAAATATTGGCTTACTTACTGCAAAAGAATACATTGTCAAAGATCTAACCATAAAAGAGCAGAAAGTTCTTCATTATATGCCTATTTACACACTTGAAAATGGGGTTAAATTTTTTTTAGGGACTATTTCAGCACCCTACGACCCCGGAAGTACTTGGCCAGGTGACCTTACACCTAAATGAAACCTTATTTTTTTTAAAAACTCAAAGAAAGAGTTTATTCTAGCTATCTAGTACATGAACATCTGTAAAATACAGTTTTAGCCACAGAGTGTGCGGTTTCAAGCAAATGATGCTTCCTCAAAAAGATGCATGTCTCGCGACTAAACTTGTATCCGCGACTGATTTTCGCCTTTCTTCGGACTTGCCTTGTAGCTCCAAATTTTGCTCTAAAACAAGAAAACTATTTCAACCGCAGTGAATTCTAATTCATCCTCAATGTTTAATGGCTTTATTTGCCATTAGAATTGGTGGGACAGCAATTCTAATGAAAAATTTACCGTATAAGCGGGGTTTTAGCGACAACCTATATAATGCGTATCTTGTCGGAATGGTTAATATTCAATTTCAAAAACATCCAGTTAAGAATCATCTGCAGAAGATTTGTAACAGTTGCAACTGTAAAATAGGTGTAAAAACTTGTGGAAAACATTGTGGTTAAAGGAGAAATTGATTGTTATGAACAGTTTCTCCTTATACCATGATGCTCCCTGAGATACATTGTCAAATAGGCCATAAATAGTCATTTTCAAAAGTTTCAAAAATATAAACAAACATTTTAAAACATGAAATTTGTTTTGAAAGTCAATCTTCAAAGGCAAATAGTAGCTTTGAAACTTTTAAAACTATTTCAGTTGATTGTTATTGTTTGTAGAAGCAGTGTGGCCACAATATGAAGCTTGCACCAGTCAGTAGCTGTCAATTTAATTGAATTTTAATTTAAATTAATTTAAATTTAATTCTGATTTCAAAATTTGACTCACCAGGAATAAAATTTCAATCAAATCTAGTTTTTCATAACATGATTGTGTTGTAGTCCAAATTTGAGGCAGAAAGGTTGAAAATTGGATGAGATAATGAATTTTTAAAAAATGAGTACGAACTGCCTTTAGGTTGCAGCTCACTCATTTTTTCTCCTATATAAATACATGTTATTCCACATTTTCAACACAACAACACAAATTCCACAACATTCGTTGGGCTATATGGGTGCCTAATGTGAATAGATTGCCCCTAGGACTCTTGAAAAATCCCATTTAAACCAGATCATGATGCATTGGATTTTCCGCAAAATCAGCTCAAACACACGTACCGTCTAAATTCCAAGACAAAACAGTCGGCTTAATCTACACCCCCCTGGAGTACACCAACCAGCTGAACACAAAAAGTAGTCCTGAAAAATGAAGAAAATATTGGCTTACTTACTGCAAAAGAATACATTGTCAAAGATCTAACCATAAAAGAGCAGAAAGTTCTTCATTATATGCCTATTTACACACTTGAAAATGGGGTTAAATTTTTTTTAGGGACTATTTCAGCACCCTACGACCCCGGAAGTACTTGGCCAGGTGACCTTACACCTAAATGAAACCTTATTTTTTTTTAAAAACTCAAAGAAAGAGTTTATTCTAGCTATCTAGTACATGAACATCTGTAAAATACAGTTTTAGCCACAGAGTGTGCGGTTTCAAGCAAATGATGCTTCCTCAAAAAGATGCATGTCTCGCGACTAAACTTGTATCCGCGACTGATTTTCGCCTTTCTTCGGACTTGCCTTGTAGCTCCAAATTTTGCTCTAAAACAAGAAAACTATTTCAACCGCAGTGAATTCTAATTCATCCTCAATGTTTAATGGCTTTATTTGCCATTAGAATTGGTGGGACAGCAATTCTAATGAAAAATTTACCGTATAAGCGGGGTTTTAGCGACAACCTATATAATGCGTATCTTGTCGGAATGGTTAATATTCAATTTCAAAAACATCCAGTTAAGAATCATCTGCAGAAGATTTGTAACAGTTGCAACTGTAAAATAGGTGTAAAAACTTGTGGAAAACATTGTGGTTAAAGGAGAAATTGATTGTTATGAACAGTTTCTCCTTATACCATGATGCTCCCTGAGATACATTGTCAAATAGGCCATAAATAGTCATTTTCAAAAGTTTCAAAAATATAAACAAACATTTTAAAACATGAAATTTGTTTTGAAAGTCAATCTTCAAAGGCAAATAGTAGCTTTGAAACTTTTAAAACTATTTCAGTTGATTGTTATTGTTTGTAGAAGCAGTGTGGCCACAATATGAAGCTTGCACCAGTCAGTAGCTGTCAATTTAATTGAATTTTAATTTAAATTAATTTAAATTTAATTCTGATTTCAAAATTTGACTCACCAGGAATAAAATTTCAATCAAATCTAGTTTTTCATAACATGATTGTGTTGTAGTCCAAATTTGAGGCAGAAAGGTTGAAAATTGGATGAGATAATGAATTTTTAAAAAATGAGTACGAACTGCCTTTAGGTTGCAGCTCACTCATTTTTTCTCCTATATAAATACATGTAAATTCCACATTTTCAACACAACAACACAAATTCCACAACATTCGTTGGGCTATATGGGTGCCTAATGTGAATAGATTGCCCCTAGGACTCTTGAAAAATCCCATTTAAACCAGATCATGATGCATTGGATTTTCCGCAAAATCAGCTCAAACACAGGTACCGTCTAAATTCCAAGACAAAACAGTCGGCTTAATCTACACCCCCCTGGAGTACACCAACCAGCTGAACACAAAAAGTAGTCCTGAAAAATGAAGAAAATATTGGCTTACTTACTGCAAAAGAATACATTGTCAAAGATCTAACCATAAAAGAGCAGAAAGTTCTTCATTATATGCCTATTTACACACTTGAAAATGGGGTTAAATTTTTTTTAGGGACTATTTCAGCACCCTACGACCCCGGAAGTACTTGGCCAGGTGACCTTACACCTAAATGAAACCTTATTTTTTTTAAAAACTCAAAGAAAGAGTTTATTCTAGCTATCTAGTACATGAACATCTGTAAAATACAGTTTTAGCCACAGAGTGTGCGGTTTCAAGCAAATGATGCTTCCTCAAAAAGATGCATGTCTCGCGACTAAACTTGTATCCGCGACTGATTTTCGCCTTTCTTCGGACTTGCCTTGTAGCTCCAAATTTTGCTCTAAAACAAGAAAACTATTTCAACCGCAGTGAATTCTAATTCATCCTCAATGTTTAATGGCTTTATTTGCCATTAGAATTGGTGGGACAGCAATTCTAATGAAAAATTTACCGTATAAGCGGGGTTTTAGCGACAACCTATATAATGCGTATCTTGTCGGAATGGTTAATATTCAATTTCAAAAACATCCAATTAAGAATCATCTGCAGAAGATTTGTAACAGTTGCAACTGTAAAATAGGTGTAAAAACTTGTGGAAAACATTGTGGTTAAAGGAGAAATTGATTGTTATGAACAGTTTCTCCTTATACCATGATGCTCCCTGAGATACATTGTCAAATAGGCCATAAATAGTCATTTTCAAAAGTTTCAAAAATATAAACAAACATTTTAAAACATGAAATTTGTTTTGAAAGTCAATCTTCAAAGGCAAATAGTAGCTTTGAAACTTTTAAAACTATTTCAGTTGATTGTTATTGTTTGTAGAAGCAGTGTGGCCACAATATGAAGCTTGCACCAGTCAGTAGCTGTCAATTTAATTGAATTTTAATTTAAATTAATTTAAATTTAATTCTGATTTCAAAATTTGACTCACCAGGAATAAAATTTCAATCAAATCTAGTTTTTCATAACATGATTGTGTTGTAGTCCAAATTTGAGGCAGAAAGGTTGAAAATTGGATGAGATAATGAATTTTTAAAAAATGAGTACGAACTGCCTTTAGGTTGCAGCTCACTCATTTTTTCTCCTATATAAATACATGTAAATTCCACATTTTCAACACAACAACACAAATTCCACAACATTCGTTGGGCTATATGGGTGCCTAATGTGAATAGATTGCCCCTAGGACTCTTGAAAAATCCCATTTAAACCAGATCATGATGCATTGGATTTTCCGCAAAATCAGCTCAAACACACGTACCGTCTAAATTCCAAGACAAAACAGTCGGCTTAATCTACACCCCCCTGGAGTACACCAACCAGCTGAACACAAAAAGTAGTCCTGAAAAATGAAGAAAATATTGGCTTACTTACTGCAAAAGAATACATTGTCAAAGATCTAACCATAAAAGAGCAGAAAGTTCTTCATTATATGCCTATTTACACACTTGAAAATGGGGTTAAATTTTTTTTAGGGACTATTTCAGCACCCTACGACCCCGGAAGTACTTGGCCAGGTGACCTTACACCTAAATGAAACCTTATTTTTTTTAAAAACTCAAAGAAAGAGTTTATTCTAGCTATCTAGTACATGAACATCTGTAAAATACAGTTTTAGCCACAGAGTGTGCGGTTTCAAGCAAATGATGCTTCCTCAAAAAGATGCATGTCTCGCGACTAAACTTGTATCCGCGACTGATTTTCGCCTTTCTTCGGACTTGCCTTGTAGCTCCAAATTTTGCTCTAAAACAAGAAAACTATTTCAACCGCAGTGAATTCTAATTCATCCTCAATGTTTAATGGCTTTATTTGCCATTAGAATTGGTGGGACAGCAATTCTAATGAAAAATTTACCGTATAAGCGGGGTTTTAGCGACAACCTATATAATGCGTATCTTGTCGGAATGGTTAATATTCAATTTCAAAAACATCCAATTAAGAATCATCTGCAGAAGATTTGTAACAGTTGCAACTGTAAAATAGGTGTAAAAACTTGTGGAAAACATTGTGGTTAAAGGAGAAATTGATTGTTATGAACAGTTTCTCCTTATACCATGATGCTCCCTGAGATACATTGTCAAATAGGCCATAAATAGTCATTTTCAAAAGTTTCAAAAATATAAACAAACATTTTAAAACATGAAATTTGTTTTGAAAGTCAATCTTCAAAGGCAAATAGTAGCTTTGAAACTTTTAAAACTATTTCAGTTGATTGTTATTGTTTGTAGAAGCAGTGTGGCCACAATATGAAGCTTGCACCAGTCAGTAGCTGTCAATTTAATTGAATTTTAATTTAAATTAATTTAAATTTAATTCTGATTTCAAAATTTGACTCACCAGGAATAAAATTTCAATCAAATCTAGTTTTTCATAACATGATTGTGTTGTAGTCCAAATTTGAGGCAGAAAGGTTGAAAATTGGATGAGATAATGAATTTTTAAAAAATGAGTACGAACTGCCTTTAGGTTGCAGCTCACTCATTTTTTC
The DNA here is from genome assembly GCA_948146395.1 of Fragum whitleyi. NCBI lineage: Eukaryota > Metazoa > Mollusca > Bivalvia > Cardiida > Cardiidae > Fragum > Fragum whitleyi. The sequence continues at coordinate 55,676,486 of OX411548.1, read as the reverse complement.
TCCTATATAAATACATGTAAATTCCACATTTTCAACACAACAACACAAATTCCACAACATTCGTTGGGCTATATGGGTGCCTAATGTGAATAGATTGCCCCTAGGACTCTTGAAAAATCCCATTTAAACCAGATCATGATGCATTGGATTTTCCGCAAAATCAGCTCAAACACACGTACCGTCTAAATTCCAAGACAAAACAGTCGGCTTAATCTACACCCCCCTGGAGTACACCAACCAGCTGAACACAAAAAGTAGTCCTGAAAAATGAAGAAAATATTGGCTTACTTACTGCAAAAGAATACATTGTCAAAGATCTAACCATAAAAGAGCAGAAAGTTCTTCATTATATGCCTATTTACACACTTGAAAATGGGGTTAAATTTTTTTTAGGGACTATTTCAGCACCCTACGACCCCGGAAGTACTTGGCCAGGTGACCTTACACCTAAATGAAACCTTATTTTTTTTAAAAACTCAAAGAAAGAGTTTATTCTAGCTATCTAGTACATGAACATCTGTAAAATACAGTTTTAGCCACAGAGTGTGCGGTTTCAAGCAAATGATGCTTCCTCAAAAAGATGCATGTCTCGCGACTAAACTTGTATCCGCGACTGATTTTCGCCTTTCTTCGGACTTGCCTTGTAGCTCCAAATTTTGCTCTAAAACAAGAAAACTATTTCAACCGCAGTGAATTCTAATTCATCCTCAATGTTTAATGGCTTTATTTGCCATTAGAATTGGTGGGACAGCAATTCTAATGAAAAATTTACCGTATAAGCGGGGTTTTAGCGACAACCTATATAATGCGTATCTTGTCGGAATGGTTAATATTCAATTTCAAAAACATCCAGTTAAGAATCATCTGCAGAAGATTTGTAACAGTTGCAACTGTAAAATAGGTGTAAAAACTTGTGGAAAACATTGTGGTTAAAGGAGAAATTGATTGTTATGAACAGTTTCTCCTTATACCATGATGCTCCCTGAGATACATTGTCAAATAGGCCATAAATAGTCATTTTCAAAAGTTTCAAAAATATAAACAAACATTTTAAAACATGAAATTTGTTTTGAAAGTCAATCTTCAAAGGCAAATAGTAGCTTTGAAACTTTTAAAACTATTTCAGTTGATTGTTATTGTTTGTAGAAGCAGTGTGGCCACAATATGAAGCTTGCACCAGTCAGTAGCTGTCAATTTAATTGAATTTTAATTTAAATTAATTTAAATTTAATTCTGATTTCAAAATTTGACTCACCAGGAATAAAATTTCAATCAAATCTAGTTTTTCATAACATGATTGTGTTGTAGTCCAAATTTGAGGCAGAAAGGTTGAAAATTGGATGAGATAATGAATTTTTAAAAAATGAGTACGAACTGCCTTTAGGTTGCAGCTCACTCATTTTTTCTCCTATATAAATACATGTAAATTCCACATTTTCAACACAACAACACAAATTCCACAACATTCGTTGGGCTATATGGGTGCCTAATGTGAATAGATTGCCCCTAGGACTCTTGAAAAATCCCATTTAAACCAGATCATGATGCATTGGATTTTCCGCAAAATCAGCTCAAACACACGTACCGTCTAAATTCCAAGACAAAACAGTCGGCTTAATCTACACCCCCCTGGAGTACACCAACCAGCTGAACACAAAAAGTAGTCCTGAAAAATGAAGAAAATATTGGCTTACTTACTGCAAAAGAATACATTGTCAAAGATCTAACCATAAAAGAGCAGAAAGTTCTTCATTATATGCCTATTTACACACTTGAAAATGGGGTTAAATTTTTTTTAGGGACTATTTCAGCACCCTACGACCCCGGAAGTACTTGGCCAGGTGACCTTACACCTAAATGAAACCTTATTTTTTTTAAAAACTCAAAGAAAGAGTTTATTCTAGCTATCTAGTACATGAACATCTGTAAAATACAGTTTTAGCCACAGAGTGTGCGGTTTCAAGCAAATGATGCTTCCTCAAAAAGATGCATGTCTCGCGACTAAACTTGTATCCGCGACTGATTTTCGCCTTTCTTCGGACTTGCCTTGTAGCTCCAAATTTTGCTCTAAAACAAGAAAACTATTTCAACCGCAGTGAATTCTAATTCATCCTCAATGTTTAATGGCTTTATTTGCCATTAGAATTGGTGGGACAGCAATTCTAATGAAAAATTTACCGTATAAGCGGGGTTTTAGCGACAACCTATATAATGCGTATCTTGTCGGAATGGTTAATATTCAATTTCAAAAACATCCAGTTAAGAATCATCTGCAGAAGATTTGTAACAGTTGCAACTGTAAAATAGGTGTAAAAACTTGTGGAAAACATTGTGGTTAAAGGAGAAATTGATTGTTATGAACAGTTTCTCCTTATACCATGATGCTCCCTGAGATACATTGTCAAATAGGCCATAAATAGTCATTTTCAAAAGTTTCAAAAATATAAACAAACATTTTAAAACATGAAATTTGTTTTGAAAGTCAATCTTCAAAGGCAAATAGTAGCTTTGAAACTTTTAAAACTATTTCAGTTGATTGTTATTGTTTGTAGAAGCAGTGTGGCCACAATATGAAGCTTGCACCAGTCAGTAGCTGTCAATTTAATTGAATTTTAATTTAAATTAATTTAAATTTAATTCTGATTTCAAAATTTGACTCACCAGGAATAAAATTTCAATCAAATCTAGTTTTTCATAACATGATTGTGTTGTAGTCCAAATTTGAGGCAGAAAGGTTGAAAATTGGATGAGATAATGAATTTTTAAAAAATGAGTACGAACTGCCTTTAGGTTGCAGCTCACTCATTTTTTCTCCTATATAAATACATGTAAATTCCACATTTTCAACACAACAACACAAATTCCACAACATTCGTTGGGCTATATGGGTGCCTAATGTGAATAGATTGCCCCTAGGACTCTTGAAAAATCCCATTTAAACCAGATCATGATGCATTGGATTTTCCGCAAAATCAGCTCAAACACACGTACCGTCTAAATTCCAAGACAAAACAGTCGGCTTAATCTACACCCCCCTGGAGTACACCAACCAGCTGAACACAAAAAGTAGTCCTGAAAAATGAAGAAAATATTGGCTTACTTACTGCAAAAGAATACATTGTCAAAGATCTAACCATAAAAGAGCAGAAAGTTCTTCATTATATGCCTATTTACACACTTGAAAATGGGGTTAAATTTTTTTTAGGGACTATTTCAGCACCCTACGACCCCGGAAGTACTTGGCCAGGTGACCTTACACCTAAATGAAACCTTATTTTTTTTAAAAACTCAAAGAAAGAGTTTATTCTAGCTATCTAGTACATGAACATCTGTAAAATACAGTTTTAGCCACAGAGTGTGCGGTTTCAAGCAAATGATGCTTCCTCAAAAAGATGCATGTCTCGCGACTAAACTTGTATCCGCGACTGATTTTCGCCTTTCTTCGGACTTGCCTTGTAGCTCCAAATTTTGCTCTAAAACAAGAAAACTATTTCAACCGCAGTGAATTCTAATTCATCCTCAATGTTTAATGGCTTTATTTGCCATTAGAATTGGTGGGACAGCAATTCTAATGAAAAATTTACCGTATAAGCGGGGTTTTAGCGACAACCTATATAATGCGTATCTTGTCGGAATGGTTAATATTCAATTTCAAAAACATCCAGTTAAGAATCATCTGCAGAAGATTTGTAACAGTTGCAACTGTAAAATAGGTGTAAAAACTTGTGGAAAACATTGTGGTTAAAGGAGAAATTGATTGTTATGAACAGTTTCTCCTTATACCATGATGCTCCCTGAGATACATTGTCAAATAGGCCATAAATAGTCATTTTCAAAAGTTTCAAAAATATAAACAAACATTTTAAAACATGAAATTTGTTTTGAAAGTCAATCTTCAAAGGCAAATAGTAGCTTTGAAACTTTTAAAACTATTTCAGTTGATTGTTATTGTTTGTAGAAGCAGTGTGGCCACAATATGAAGCTTGCACCAGTCAGTAGCTGTCAATTTAATTGAATTTTAATTTAAATTAATTTAAATTTAATTCTGATTTCAAAATTTGACTCACCAGGAATAAAATTTCAATCAAATCTAGTTTTTCATAACATGATTGTGTTGTAGTCCAAATTTGAGGCAGAAAGGTTGAAAATTGGATGAGATAATGAATTTTTAAAAAATGAGTACGAACTGCCTTTAGGTTGCAGCTCACTCATTTTTTCTCCTATATAAATACATGTAAATTCCACATTTTCAACACAACAACACAAATTCCACAACATTCGTTGGGCTATATGGGTGCCTAATGTGAATAGATTGCCCCTAGGACTCTTGAAAAATCCCATTTAAACCAGATCATGATGCATTGGATTTTCCGCAAAATCAGCTCAAACACACGTACCGTCTAAATTCCAAGACAAAACAGTCCGCTTAATCTACACCCCCCTGGAGTACACCAACCAGCTGAACACAAAAAGTAGTCCTGAAAAATGAAGAAAATATTGGCTTACTTACTGCAAAAGAATACATTGTCAAAGATCTAACCATAAAAGAGCAGAAAGTTCTTCATTATATGCCTATTTACACACTTGAAAATGGGGTTAAATTTTTTTTAGGGACTATTTCAGCACCCTACGACCCCGGAAGTACTTGGCCAGGTGACCTTACACCTAAATGAAACCTTATTTTTTTTAAAAACTCAAAGAAAGAGTTTATTCTAGCTATCTAGTACATGAACATCTGTAAAATACAGTTTTAGCCACAGAGTGTGCGGTTTCAAGCAAATGATGCTTCCTCAAAAAGATGCATGTCTCGCGACTAAACTTGTATCCGCGACTGATTTTCGCCTTTCTTCGGACTTGCCTTGTAGCTCCAAATTTTGCTCTAAAACAAGAAAACTATTTCAACCGCAGTGAATTCTAATTCATCCTCAATGTTTAATGGCTTTATTTGCCATTAGAATTGGTGGGACAGCAATTCTAATGAAAAATTTACCGTATAAGCGGGGTTTTAGCGACAACCTATATAATGCGTATCTTGTCGGAATGGTTAATATTCAATTTCAAAAACATCCAGTTAAGAATCATCTGCAGAAGATTTGTAACAGTTGCAACTGTAAAATAGGTGTAAAAACTTGTGGAAAACATTGTGGTTAAAGGAGAAATTGATTGTTATGAACAGTTTCTCCTTATACCATGATGCTCCCTGAGATACATTGTCAAATAGGCCATAAATAGTCATTTTCAAAAGTTTCAAAAATATAAACAAACATTTTAAAACATGAAATTTGTTTTGAAAGTCAATCTTCAAAGGCAAATAGTAGCTTTGAAACTTTTAAAACTATTTCAGTTGATTGTTATTGTTTGTAGAAGCAGTGTGGCCACAATATGAAGCTTGCACCAGTCAGTAGCTGTCAATTTAATTGAATTTTAATTTAAATTAATTTAAATTTAATTCTGATTTCAAAATTTGACTCACCAGGAATAAAATTTCAATCAAATCTAGTTTTTCATAACATGATTGTGTTGTAGTCCAAATTTGAGGCAGAAAGGTTGAAAATTGGATGAGATAATGAATTTTTAAAAAATGAGTACGAACTGCCTTTAGGTTGCAGCTCACTCATTTTTTCTCCTATATAAATACATGTAAATTCCACATTTTCAACACAACAACACAAATTCCACAACATTCGTTGGGCTATATGGGTGCCTAATGTGAATAGATTGCCCCTAGGACTCTTGAAAAATCCCATTTAAACCAGATCATGATGCATTGGATTTTCCGCAAAATCAGCTCAAACACACGTACCGTCTAAATTCCAAGACAAAACAGTCCGCTTAATCTACACCCCCCTGGAGTACACCAACCAGCTGAACACAAAAAGTAGTCCTGAAAAATGAAGAAAATATTGGCTTACTTACTGCAAAAGAATACATTGTCAAAGATCTAACCATAAAAGAGCAGAAAGTTCTTCATTATATGCCTATTTACACACTTGAAAATGGGGTTAAATTTTTTTTAGGGACTATTTCAGCACCCTACGACCCCGGAAGTACTTGGCCAGGTGACCTTACACCTAAATGAAACCTTATTTTTTTTAAAAACTCAAAGAAAGAGTTTATTCTAGCTATCTAGTACATGAACATCTGTAAAATACAGTTTTAGCCACAGAGTGTGCGGTTTCAAGCAAATGATGCTTCCTCAAAAAGATGCATGTCTCGCGACTAAACTTGTATCCGCGACTGATTTTCGCCTTTCTTCGGACTTGCCTTGTAGCTCCAAATTTTGCTCTAAAACAAGAAAACTATTTCAACCGCAGTGAATTCTAATTCATCCTCAATGTTTAATGGCTTTATTTGCCATTAGAATTGGTGGGACAGCAATTCTAATGAAAAATTTACCGTATAAGCGGGGTTTTAGCGACAACCTATATAATGCGTATCTTGTCGGAATGGTTAATATTCAATTTCAAAAACATCCAATTAAGAATCATCTGCAGAAGATTTGTAACAGTTGCAACTGTAAAATAGGTGTAAAAACTTGTGGAAAACATTGTGGTTAAAGGAGAAATTGATTGTTATGAACAGTTTCTCCTTATACCATGATGCTCCCTGAGATACATTGTCAAATAGGCCATAAATAGTCATTTTCAAAAGTTTCAAAAATATAAACAAACATTTTAAAACATGAAATTTGTTTTGAAAGTCAATCTTCAAAGGCAAATAGTAGCTTTGAAACTTTTAAAACTATTTCAGTTGATTGTTATTGTTTGTAGAAGCAGTGTGGCCACAATATGAAGCTTGCACCAGTCAGTAGCTGTCAATTTAATTGAATTTTAATTTAAATTAGTTTAAATTTAATTCTGATTTCAAAATTTGACTCACCAGGAATAAAATTTCAATCAAATCTAGTTTTTCATAACATGATTGTGTTGTAGTCCAAATTTGAGGCAGAAAGGTTGAAAATTGGATGAGATAATGAATTTTTAAAAAATGAGTACGAACTGCCTTTAGGTTGCAGCTCACTCATTTTTTCTCCTATATAAATACATGTAAATTCCACATTTTCAACACAACAACACAAATTCCACAACATTCGTTGGGCTATATGGGTGCCTAATGTGAATAGATTGCCCCTAGGACTCTTGAAAAATCCCATTTAAACCAGATCATGATGCATTGGATTTTCCGCAAAATCAGCTCAAACACACGTACCGTCTAAATTCCAAGACAAAACAGTCGGCTTAATCTACACCCCCCTGGAGTACACCAACCAGCTGAACACAAAAAGTAGTCCTGAAAAATGAAGAAAATATTGGCTTACTTACTGCAAAAGAATACATTGTCAAAGATCTAACCATAAAAGAGCAGAAAGTTCTTCATTATATGCCTATTTACACACTTGAAAATGGGGTTAAATTTTTTTTAGGGACTATTTCAGCACCCTACGACCCCGGAAGTACTTGGCCAGGTGACCTTACACCTAAAGGACTTGAATAGAGGTTCATTATTGAAAATAAGTAATATAAAGTCAATGTGTAGTTTCTGAAAGCCTGATTTATGACTGTTTTTTTGAAGAGAAGTTAACTCATTTTAAGGTCTGAATGGTTCAACTTTGTTATCTACCTTGTTACAAACTTCTAAAAATAGGGCCTGAATCCCAGGCTATATCAACCCTTGTCATACTGAACAAGCAATTTTCAGCTCTGCTGTTTTCAGAGAAAACCCAAGTTATATGATCACCCTGGTGTTGTTTGTGTTGACTTTGGTGTAGGTGCTGGTATTGGCATGACAAACTTTAGCTTTTTTGGTATTGAAGATATCTTCATGAAACTTTGCATATGTGTTCATCATCATTAGAGCTACCCATAGTATCAAGAGGGATAACTGTTGAAGCATTTTGGTAAAGTTATGCCCCATTTATACTTAAAATTTTTGCATTATCCAGCACCTGCAGCCAAGTGTTGAAACTGTAGGTGGTGCTCTTGTTCTAGCTTTGGCTTGCGGTGTAGACAAAGATCAGCCTCCACATATGTTGTTTAGATGATTCAAATGAGTACTCACAACATAGGGTTTCATTTAGAAACTGGCTTTCTCTCTCCCTTATCTCCTTATGAGAGGCCAAGGATTCGTATGATCTGTGTGCTTTCCCAAAGCTGGTATTGGAGTGATGGGAGGGAAGCCTGTCATGTGATCATTTTCTGAGATCTCAGATGGAGAAGGGCAAATTATGTATTTTAGTAGTTCGATAATACTTTCAAAAATCCTAAGTTGTGTGTACTCTTATGAATCCTCTTGTTGAGACAATTCAAACAAAAACTCAGCACATAGAGCTTCTTATAAATAAAGATTTGAGACTGGCTTAACCCCCATCTTATCTCCTATGAGACACCACAGATCCTTATGAGCTGTATTGGATCTTGAAGCTAGTACTGAAGTGATGAGAGAGAAAGCCTGATATTTGATCATTTTCTGGGATCTTGATGGAATGATACAGACATTAATTATACTCATGGGGACGGTCATGGAAGACTCTTTTAATGGCTAGTCCATTTGCGACCAGCTTGTTTGGATCATGAATTGTTTTTACTGTGATTGATTTCTCATTTGTTTGTTCTCTTTCCCTGCTTAATCAATGATTTCAGTATTTTTGAAAAATAAATGACTGCAGAGAGATTTAAAATAATATCTTTTAGATCATATCTTTTAATATTTCTGCTGTTTTCAGCAAAAATCCAAAGGTATTGCTGTGATAATCATGACAAAATTACTATATAATGCTTTCGCCAGACTGCTTTTGATTCCCCTATGTTTTCTTGAATGGACACCATGTCAGTGATAAATTGATTATATAATTGATAAAAGTATTTCCATGATTCATTGCAAAAGAATTGTAACTACTTTTTTGTATATAGGCAGTTACTACTTTTTTAGCTCACCTGAGCACATCGTGCTCAAGGTGAGCTTTTGTGATCATTGGATGTCCGTCGTCCGGTGTGCGTCGTGCGTCGTCCGTCGTGCGTCGTCATGCGTCAACAATTTAAGTGTTTACACTCTAGAGGCCACAAATATGATCCAATCTTCATGAAACTTGGTCAGAATGTTGTTCAGGTCGCAAGGATGAACCCTATCGAAAATGGGAAGGATCCATGCCAAATCACAGGAAAAGGGGCCTTATGACCAATTTTCTTGTTTACACTCTAGAGACCACAAATATGATCCAATCTTCATGAAACTTGGTCAGAATGTTGTTCAGGTCGCAAGGATTAAACCTATCGAAAATGGGAAGGATCCATGCTAAATCACAGGAAAAGGGGGTTTATGACCAATTTTTTTGTTTACACTCTAGAGACCACAAATGTGGCCCAATCTTGATGAAACTTGGTCAGAATGTTGGCCAGGTCACAAGGATGAAGCCTATTGAAAATGGGAAGGATCCATGCCATATCACCTGAAAAGGAGCCTTATGACCAATTTTTAGCTCCACTGGCTGAAAGCCACTGGGGCTATTGTCATGGCGTTGTGTCCATCGTGCGTCCGTCCGTGCGTCTGTGCGTCCGTGCGTGCGGTCGTAAACTTTTTCTTTAAAAATCTTCTCCTCAGAAACTACTGGATGGATTTCAACCAAACTTCACAGGAATGATCCTTGGGTGACCCTCTTTCAAAGTTGTTCAAGAAATTTTGATCAAATGAAAAACATGGATTTAATGGGCGTGGCTAAAATCCAAATATGGTAAAAAGTGACTTTTCTCAGGTTCTAATTGATGGATATCAATAAAATTTTACATGATTGATCCTTGGGTGACCCTTTATCAGTCTACCAAAAATTATTTTGATCAGTTGAAAAATATGCATTTTATGGGCGGAGGTCATTTCTCTATATGTTATAATGTGGAAACTTTGAAAATCATTTTCTCAGAAACTAACTGATAGATATCGACCAAATTTTACATGATTGATCCTTGGGTGATCTTCTATCAGTCTACCAAAAATTATTGTGATCAAATGAAAAATATGTATTTTATGGGCGGAGGTCATTTCTCTATATGTTATATAGTGGAAACTTTAAAAATCATTTTCTCAAAAACTAACTGATAGATATCGACCAAATTTTACATGAATGATCCATGGGTGACCCTTTATCAGCCTACCAAAAATTATTGTGATCGAATGAAAAATGTGTATTTTATGGGCGGAGGTCATTTCTCTATTTGTTACATAGTGGAAACTTTGAAAATCATTTTCTCAGAACGAAAGTGAAGGATATCAACCAAATTTCACAGGAATGATCCTTGAGTGATTCTTTATCAGTCTATTAAAAATGTTTGTGCTCGGATGAAAAATATGTATTTTATTGGCGGAGGTCATTTCTCTCTATGTTATATAGTGGAATTTTGAAAATCATTTTCTCAGAATGTAATCAATGGATATCAATCAAACTTCATTAGTATGATCCTTGGGTGATCCATTATCATGCAGCCAAAAATTATCGTGATCGGATGAAAATAATGTCTTTTATTGGCGGAGGTAATTTCTCTTTATGTTATAATAGTGGAAACTTTGAAAATCATTTCAACATACATAGAACCCAAAATATCTAAAAAATCTAGTCAAAACTTTGATTACAAGAATTTCAAGCCTGTGGAGCGACTCAAGCCATTCATGGCTTTCTATTTTATGAAATAACATGAACAATCATGGGCTAGGGACCATGTTTCCCATGGTTCATCATGTTTTGTTAAATGGCCTCTAAAATAGCCAACATTAACATGATATACCATAGTAAAAAGATGGTTGACCATATTAAAAAAAACATGGTTGACAATGTTAAAGAATACGCGGTAAAATATGTTTCAGACCATGGAAAGAAACCATGTTACCAGCATAATAACAAGAGCCATGTTGGACATGGCCATCCCCCACCGAGAAAGCTTGATAGTAAACTGAAGTCTAATAGATTAAGGGTTCTACTAAGAAATTAAGCCCCTACAAAATCTAAGTCTTTAAAATATCAAAGGGCAATAACTCCAAAATTGAACAAGCAAGAGTTATAGTTCTTGTGTACTGCACTTCTCTTCCATGAGATCTATCCTCCCATAAAGTTTCAAGTTGATAGCTTTAATACTTTAGGAGATATGCTCCCGACAAAATCTAAGTCTTAAAAATAACAAAAGCATTAACTCCAGAATTATACAAGCCAGAGTTATAGTTCTTGTTTTGTTTAGACTCTAGAGGCCATAAATATGGCCTAATCTTCATGAAACTTGGTCTGAATGTTGGCCAGGTCACAAGGATGAACCCTATCGAAAATGGGAAGGATCCATGCCATATCACAGAAAAAGGAGCCTTATTGACAATTTTCTTGTTTACACACTAAAGGCCACAAATATGGCCCAAACTTCACGAAACTTGGTCAGAATGTTGGCCAAGTCACAAGGATGAACCCTACTGAAAATGGGAAGGATCAATGCCATATCACAGGAAAAGGAGCCTTATGACCGATTTCCTTGTTAACACTCTAGAGACCACAAATATGGCCCAATCTTCATGAAACTTGGTCTGAATGTTGGCCAGGTCACAAGGATAAAACCTATCGAAAATGGAAAGGATCCATGCCATATCACGGGAAAAGGGGCCTTAATGACAATTTTATTGTTTACTTGCTAGAGGCCACAAATATGGCCCAATCTTCATGAAACATGGTCAGAATTTTGGTCAGATCATAAGGATGAACCCTATTGAAAATGGGAAATATCCATGTTATATCACAGGAAAAGGGGTCTTTATGATAATTTTCTTGTTGTAACTCTAGAGGCTACAAATTTGGTCTAAACTTCATGAAACTTGTTTTTAGCTCACCTGAGCACAAAGTGCTCAAGGTGAGCTATTGTGATCACTCACCGTCCGTCGTCTGTCCATCGTCCGTCCGTCCGTCTGTCTGTCCGTCCGTCCGTCCGTCAACAATTTCTTTAAACATCTTCTCCTCCTAAACCACTGGGCCAATCAAGCTGAAACTTGGCAGGGATGTTCCTTGGGTAAAGTTCTTCAAAAGTTGTTAAAAGAATTTAAATCTATAAATAACTCTGGTTGCCATGGCAACAGAAAGGCCGAAAATGGCTGAAAATCTTGGAAAAAATTCTTCTCCTCCTAAACCACAAGGCCAATCAAGCTGAAACTTGGCAGAGATGTTTCTTGGGTGAAGATCTTCAAAAGTTGTTAAAATAATTAAATTTCATCAAAAACTTTCGTTTCCATGGTAACGGAAAGGTTGGAAAATGGCCGAAACAGTCAGAGAGGGTTAATCTTCACCTTAACTATTTGGCATATCTTAAATATGGCAGGGATATTCTTAAGGTTTAGGTCTACTAAACTTGAATTTAATTCCGTCATTGATAACTTTGTTTGTTATTAAAAAGAAAATCAAATTGCAGTAGGAGGAAATTAAAGTCTGTTTCTTTTAAATCCACCCTAAATGTACATCAGACAATTTCTGGTATTTATAACATTGTTGACAAGGTATGAGTTGACTTACTCAGGTGAGCAATATAGGACCATCATGGTCCTCTTGTTTTGTAGAAATTATCTCCTTTATGACATCTGCCTATTTAATTGATGAGATGTCGGTCAAAGAGACTCAGGGTAGCGATCTAGGACCATCTTGGTCCTCTTGTTTGTATTAAGCCATTGATTTAGTCTTCTGAATCATTCAGGGATTGAGTATATGATTTTCAAAATCTCCCCTGTAGGTGAGTAATTGGAATTTATTAATGAAATAATTTTATTTTTCGTGTTGATGTGTCCAGGAATAAAGTCTTTTAGAAGAGGCGTTAAATGCAAATGGGTAAAATATGAGGGTGGAGCCCGACCATTTTGCTTTGCATATTACTTCTCCAAATTAAAATGTTGTTAAAAAGAAATTGTATCAATTATATCAAAATCACTTTTCTGAAATTAATTTTATTACCCTTTTCTGGGTGTAAAATAGTAAGATTACATTTTTCTTTATGTAAAACTAATAAATAAGTAATGATATTGACATTGGGAGAAATTTCACAGAAAATCACGTGTGGCATGTAGCATGTGGGTTATATGACGTCAAAAGCATCTGCTTTTTGCTTAAGATGACATATGATGTCATAAATGGGCGGAGCTATCTGCATTCACTGCATACACAGTACAGCACATGTCATATGAATGTAATTGCGAATAAGGTTCTATGTAATTCTTATTATTCCATATATGTGTTTTACTTCATCGTGAGTGGGCATTTTATGAGATCATCTGACATCTAGAGGAGTTATACTAGTATAGAGACTTCTTAAAATCTAAGTTCAACCTTTGACCCAAAGGTTTAGATTGATATTGCAGAGAAGAAAATGTGTCTGCATAACAAGACAAAAAATGTTCTGCAGAATTCCAAATTTCCCAATACTGCAATAAAAGCCCCTGTAAAAATGCAATAATCCAGGGATTTACATATTGAGAAGAGCTGTAAAATACAAGTCTAATTTACATATATAGCACTTTCAATGCTCGATGCAAATAATACCATGAATTTTTAATAACTAAATGTCTACATGCAATCCAACGCTGAAAAGGGAACTATCAGAAAAATCTGATTAAAATTCATTGAACTTCAAATAATACATGTAATATATATTGCCTTTATTGTTATGCAAGCCTTAATATTACAATTTTCTCTTTTTTTATGCCAATATATTTAATCAGAGACATATTTTTTAGCCATTATCTGTCTGTCCGTCTGTTCATCTGTCTTCAAAACTAAAAAAATTAACTTTAAGGTCATAAAGGATACAATGCTCATATTTGGTTTGGTGATAGATCTTGATGATGCGCAACTTCATATGCCAAGGTCATGTGACAAGGTCAAGGTCATTTGAAAAGGTCAAAGATTTTTAAAGAAAGAAATACTGTTTTGGGGGGCATTCATTTTTCATTCGCTAATAAGTTTTATTTTTTAGGTTATTTTAATCAAAGCTGGGGTACCAAAACAAAAATCTAGAAGAATTTGGCTGAAATGGGATCATTTGTACAATGTAATTCTCATATATTTTTCAAAAGAAAATAATAGCCCATTTTTAGCTCCACTGGCTGAAAGCCACTGGGGCTATTGTCATGGCGTTGTGTCCGTCGTGCGCCCATCCGTCCGTGCGTGTGTCTGGTCGTAAACTTTTCTTTAAAAATCTTCTCCTCAGAAACTACTGGATGGATTTCAACCAAACTTCACAGGAATGATCCTTGGGTGACCCTCTTTCAAAGTTGTTCAAGAAATTTTGATCCAATGAAAAACATGGATTTAAGGGGCGTGGCTAATTTCCAAATATGGTAAAAAGTGAGTTTTCTCAGGTTCTAATCAATGGATACCAATTAAATTTTACATGAATGATCCTTGGGTGACCCTTTATCTGTATACAAAAAATCATTGTGATCGGATGGAAAATATGCATTTTATGGATGGAGGTCATTTCTCTATATGTTATATAGTGGAAACTTTGAAAATCATTTTCTCAGAATGTAACAGATGGATATCAACCAAATTTCACTGGGATGATCCTTGGGTAACCCTTTATCAGTCTACAAAAAATCATTTTGATTGGATGGAAAATATGCATTTTATGGGCGGAGGTCATTTCTCTATATGTTATATAGTGGAAACTTTGAAAATTATTTTCTCAGAATGTAATTGATGGATATCAACCAAATTCCACTGGAATGATCCCTGAGTGACCCTTTATCAGTGTACATAAAAGTATTTTGATTGGATGGAAAATATGCATTTTATGGGCGGAGGTCATTTCTCTAAATGTTATATAGTGGAAACTTTGAAAATCATTTTCTCAGAATGTAATTGATGGATATCAACCAAATTCCACTGGAATGATCCCTGAGTGACCCTTTATCAGTGTACATAAAAATATTTTGATTGGATGAAAAATATGCATTTTATGAGCAGAGGTCATTTTTCTATATGTTATATAGTGGAAAATTTGAAAATCATTTTCTCAGAATCTGATTTTTGGATATCAACTAAATTTCACTGGAATGATACTTGAGTGAATCTTTATCAGTGTACCAAAAATTATTTTGATTGGATGAAAAATATACATTCTATGGGTGGAGGTCAATTCTCAATATGTTAGATAGTGGAAACTATGAAAAAAAAATTCTCAGAAGGTTACTGATGGATATCAATCAAACATTTTTGGTATGATCTTTGGGTGACCCATTATCATGCAGGCAAAAATTATTTTGATTTGATGAAAAATATGTCTTTTAATAGCAGAGGTCATTTCTCTTTCTATTATATTGTTGAAACTTTGAAAATCATTTTCAACATCAGTAGAACCCCAAATATCTAAAAATCTAGTCAAAACATTTATTTGCTTTTACAAGAATTTCAAGCCTGTGGAGCGACTCAAGCCATTCATGGCTTTCTAGTTAATTTCAATTTGTCAAATTAGCTCCTATTGTGTTGGCTGTTATAATATGATGCCTCCAATTAACACTCTCCTGTTTTACAAAATTTTGACTTGTCCAAATTCAAAGGTTTTGCAGGCGAAAATTTAAAGTGGATTTGATTTGAAAAAATAACCATTCAGTAGGATAGAAAATAGTGTGGAAAAAAAAGAAATTGCAATTTTTTCTTTTTTCACAATGTTTTCTCAATCATAAAATCACAGGTTTGTAAAAAGCAGGATTTAAACAGCAAAGGGTTAGAAAGAATAGAAATATTTCTGGTAAAATGGCCAATGTTTGTTGAAAATCCTTGTTCCTTTTCTTTCGTACTTGCTATTCCACTTATTGCTTATATACAACTTGATAAAGAATTGCCTTCCAGTATATCAGTGTTGGTGTGCAAGTAAAACCTTGTAAATACAGCTTTGATCAAGCTGTATTGACGAGGGTTTAGTTGATTGACGATGTTCTGTGTATTTTACCAATAGAAATAATTGGCCTTATTAGAATCAATGACGATGTACAAATTACTAGAGACATACTGGAACTTCTAGGGAAATAGCGTGGTAATGAAATTTACTTTTCAATTATTGCTTTGTATCAGAAATGTTTCGCAATCAGACCTTATTTTCTATTTTTCCTTCAACGTCGTTTTAGATATTCACATCTCTAGATCCAAACTCAGATACGATTATATCCCATCTGAAAAGTCTGTAGGCCTGGATCCCGTGCTCAAAGCATCTTGATACATAACCAGTCCCTAGTCAATACAGCTTTTTGTCTACTATAACTTATGCAAATGCAAATGATGAACTCCTGGTTTTCAACTTGCTTGCTTTAAAAGACAGTCACATATTATTACATAAGGCCTTAAGGTTTGAAAGCCCTTTTCTGATGTAGGATAGGAGCTGGAGGCTAGGAAAGGATGTAATGGTAGTAATTTTGTTAGAAATACCAGGATTCTGTAGGTGCTCCACTCACCACCATAATGTTATAAAGATTGTTAAAAGTGGCATTAAACCCCATACAAACAAACAAACAAACAAACAAACAGAAACAGAGACACAGATAAAGGTCGGCTAAATGGAAATAGTTGGATCCATACACCTTAACAAGACTGCAACAAACCCCATGGTACTCATTGGAATCATCTTGAGAAATAGAGATATTGGACTTGTGTTTTCTCCTCAAAATAGACATTTGCTAAATTTCTGCTAGTTTGATAACCTTTTTTATGCTGTTCATGACAATTACAAGACTTTGGCAGACAGTTTAGACTAAGATCAGTCTGCACAGATTCTGCTGGCTTTCTACTTAAATATTGTGAGAACATTTTGAGCAAAACTGATTGAAGTTCTAAAATTAGCATTTTTTTCAAAATTCGAATTCGGCAGAATCATAGTTCATTGGGCAGCCTTGGACCTTGAGCCTCATGATTGAATTCAAATGTTCTACCAACTATTATAATAAGTATGGTGTGGCAAGACACAGTAACAAGACTGCAACAAACCCATGTTGTTGGTACGGACTTGTGTAACCTCCTCCTATTAACCCTTGTCATGCTGAACCCGGAATATTCCTGCTTTGGCAGGAGCTAAAGACAAACATCAGCCTGCACATAAGTGCAGTCAGATGTTAGTCTATACCACCTGTTTCTCACTTTCAAACCAGAATCATCAATAGATTTAGTTTTTCAAATGAAAATTGACCAGCAGTAGGAACTTTCATTGTTTTTTGCTCTTTGATTTTGATGAAAATTTTAAGCCAAAATTTATTCAGCATGACAAGGGTTAAAATAGTCACTTCCTGAGTTTCTGTTAGTTTGTTAACCCTTCTTATGTTGTTCATGATATATACAATACTTAGGCAGACAGTATAGACTAAGATCAGCCTGCACAGACGTGCTGTCTGATCTTAGCCTATTCTGCCTGCTTTCTGCTTAAATATTGTGGGAACATTTTGAACGGAGCTGATTGAAAAGTCCTTAAATTAGTAACTTGTTCTAAACAAAATTCAAAGATGGCAGAATCAGAGTTCTTTGGGCAGCCTTGGACTTTGAGCCTCATGATTAATTTCAAATGTTTCTACAGATTATTATAATTAGTATGGTGTGGCAAGACATATATAGGTGACTGGAACATTGTAGATCAGGACAATTTTGTCTGACTTTTGATAAATGGGTGCAGGACTGGACGTATAATCTTGTAGAATCCTTTTTATAACACACAATGACAATTTTTTGTCTCAGAACGTCCCCCAGTTCTTCTTGTGATCAATATGTCTGGATTTGATAGTATCAGATTATTATTCCATTCTCGATAAGAATATATATAGGTCAAATGCTTCTCTTTGAAATGAATCCATGTATTGGAATAGAAATTCTATCAGTCTGACATTTTTAGAACAGCTGCTTAAAGAGATGAGCAGTTGTATTACTATAGCATGATGGGCATTGTTTTCTTTGCGCAAAAACTTTTGAAGTTTTGTATTTTTTTTGGACATTTTACAGTATTTGTGATATAACTGAAGATAACTGTTTCAATTTCAGACTATAAATTGAGCCAGTGTGCATGACATTTTCAGCAATTTCATAGATGTACCAAGCAAAGACTCTTTGCTTCTTCATTCTGCACTCTGTTGAAAGATAGGTCTCAATCCCTCTTCATGGGCTAAGTAGTTATGATTATTATGCTGTATGGTTGCCTAGGCAAGTTGAGAGTTTATGCATTGGGCATATTTGAAATTGTTGAAACTGTTTTGCAAAGGCTCTATTGCTTTGCAATGTCACCTTCAATACTTTTACAAGCAACTTTAAATATCTAGGCACTTAGGAGAGATTTTCAACTAGCCCATTTCAGTTTGATTTGGATAGGAATAAGAAAGGTTTTCAGACTATTGTCTCAGGCTGCCAAGGATTAATCAATTGTATTGAGAGGATGGGGCAGAAAACATGCTACATGTTCTAACAATAAGCTTAATGAAGTCGTGGAAAACCCACATGTCAATGCTTCCAGAATCCATAATAAATAAATGGAATTGTTTTGTATCAACACCATTGAGTCTCTTTCCTCATACATTGAGAAAAATGTGCTTAGAATAAAAATATTAAGATGTAAACACGATACTCATTACTAATGTTTCATCGATGTTAACAAGTTTAAATTTAATGTAGACATACTTAGAGCTAGAATAACTTTAATTTGATTTTAATATTGGTTTATTTTAGTTAATTCTCACAAAAAAAAAAAAAAAGAAAACACTAAGTTTTTATTACTCATTGAAATCATCTCAATGAGATGATTTCTATGAGTACCAACAACTTTGGGTTTGTGAAAGTAATTTCGAAATAATGGATTGATTATCATTCTAAAGTGTGAAAATTTTTCTTGGTCTTGTAACCCATTGAATGATTTTCTTCCGCTTCATCAACATCCTTTGATTTCTTTTTAAATTGACCGATCATCTGCCAGGTAGTGAATTTACCATGTAGAATATTTTTTTCCCTAGTTTGATAAATACATGTATGAAAATGATCCAAGAACGTAAAATCACTTGCCAATTTTTTTTGATACTTTGAAAATGAAGCCTTAATGCAGTTGATTAGGTTATGTAAACTTTTATCTGAATTTCAAGCGCTTTGTTGATTTATACTAAAAGTGTGGGACATATCATAAATCAAATACCAAGTTTTTGTTAATAATGGCATACCATATTTATTCTTCTTTTGTCATCTTTCATGGTGAAAACTTGGCAAAGCCATATCATAAATTGGATATTGCTTGACAACTCATTAAAATTATCTTCTATATATATTTTAAAAGTTTTTATCCCTTATTTCCAGGTGGAAAGAATGTTGGTATAAATCCCAAGATCAACAATATGGCCCTTGGATATGAAGCAGCCAAATATGACCTCATTATGATCTCTGATAGTGGCATTAGAAGTAAGTTGCTTAACTCCTTCTAGAGGTTAATTCTAATGAAAAAAAAATGTTTTGATTAGAATGAATCATTCTTGATTAAAGTCACATAAGTGTCAGATTGAGGTGATTAAATTCAAATTAATTGTTCACCAAGTTTAAAGTTTAAGTCCTTAAAGTAAATGACCTTTTGTTTTATCTTTAGCTATAGACATTCTCTTTCAGATTTTTATAACCCCCACCTACAAAGGAGAGGGGGGTAAATTGGTTTGATCATGTCTGTCTCTCTGTCCATCCGTCCGTCCGTCCGTCCATCCATCCATCCGTCTGTAGACCTTTTCATTCCGGACTCTAACTCAAGAAACAAATGATCTACAATCACGAAACTTTATACAAATGTTCCTTATGACCCAAGGAAGTGCCCTATTGTTTTTGGGTCACAAAGGTCAAGGTCACAGTTAGCCTTTGTAACATGTTGCTGAATTTTGGTCAAAGGGAGACAATTGAGTATTATGTAAATAGTCAAACAAAGGGATGATCTCCCTTGCAACATAAGTTACTACACTTATCATAAGTATGAAAGAAGACAAATTGTTAATGTGTGTGCATGACTGTCAGTCCTTTTGTCGATCAATTACAGCAATAACTTTTATTTGTTCACACAATTTTCTAATAAATTAGTAGGCTTCATTATGATAATGATATGATATACCTGTATGTATTCTGTCATTTGAATCGGTATGAAAAATTTTAAGGTGACTGTAGAGTTCAAATTGTCTTTTTTCTCCATTCATATGCAAATGAATTATAAAATCAACTCATTATTCTCCATTGTAAGGTAGTTGTCAAGGGCAAACTTAGGGTTTGAATTGTAATCATCTCTTAAGTAGAGGTACATTATTTAAGACATTAAGTCAATCTCTAGTTTTGTCAAAGCATGATATTTCTTTGCAAAGAAATTTACAAATTCCAGTTCTGAAAGGTTCAACATGGTTATCTATGTAATCTACAATACACTTTCCTATAATAACTTCGAACAACAGGGCCTAAAACCCAGGCTGACCTTAGGTCTGATGATTTGAGTTAAAGTTGCAATGAAGACATTCAAAGTCAAACTTTGCAGAAGAAGATTTTTATGTAATTTGTAAATTTCTTGCAAATCTGATCAATTCAAAAAGATTTGCAAGGAACTCAAAGTTGGGACACTAAATGGGAAAGGATCCAAATAAGGAAGAAACTGTGTAATTAGTGTCAGTTGGAATCAGTTCTGCCAGGACTGTCAGGACAAAATATCTGTCTGGGCTACCAATGCTCGATTAAGTCTTTTGTATACAGAATGGATTTTCATATGGTTACCAGTAAAAACACTTGGCATTCCGTTTGGAAGTTGTATTAGCCTGAAAAATTTGACTGGTGGGTTATCAAAATTTTGTTATTAGGTTTTGATTGCCTTAGAGAGATGCCCTATTATTTCACTTTTGATAATGACATTTGGGAAAATAGGCATGTAGACAAACTAGGGGTATTTAAGAATAATTTAGGTAAAGATTTATAATCAGTGGGCAAAAAATAGTTGTAACTACAGTTGTATATAAAGCTGTAGATCTATATAACATTTTGCTTTCACACTGGTTATGGATGAATTTCTGTAAATCAGATTATTTATTTGTGAGAGTTGTATTTTCATTAATATTAGCAACTAATTATTCACTTTAAATGAAGAAATCACCTTATTTTTGTGTAATATAGAAAAGAACAACCAATGCAATCCTAATGCTGTAATATGAGCATACAAATCAGGGTTGTGGAAATATGAGATTTGTCCACTTGTCCCTGGACAAGTGAAAGATTATATTCTACCTGTACAGGATCAACATGATCTTGTCCGCAAACAAAAATTAGTTAATTAAGAATATGAAAAATTATTTTCAAAGATGAAAATGCTTGAATCCAGCATTTTTTCATTGCAATCAAAGTTTTATACATTTTGATACAAATATTAGGCTAATTTATCTTTTAGATATAATTAGTAATCTTCCATATCAGTATGTCTGCCCTGGTATTTACTTGTCAATGGACAAGTGGTCTTGAAAATTGTACCTGTAAGCATGTAAAAAAATTTTAGCCCATGTCTGACAAGTCGGGCAGTGTAAATCCACATCCCTGCCAATAAATTTGTCTAACTTAAAATTTACAGTAAAGAAGGAAACTCAGACAGTCAAGGCTAAACAATGAAAATTGACTTTGCGGAAGAATGGTTATTTTTCTAATAACGATTCTTCATCTAATTTGTTATACAATTGACCAAAGCTAGGCACAGCATTGACATTTTTATGCCCCCGTATCGAGAGATCGGGGGCATATTGTTTTTCTCATGTCCGTCTGTCTGTCTGTCTGTCTGTCAGTCCGTCCGTCTGTCCGTCCCTCTGTCCGAAAACTTAACCCAAAAACTTAACCTTTGCCTTTCTCCAAAAGTATTTGTCATACAAAGCTGTACACCAAAGTCAAGGTCATGTGACAAGGTCAAGGTCATGTGACAAGGTCAAGGTCATCTGTCAAGGTCAAACTTTAAAAAAAATGCTGTTCCGGGGGCATTCGTGTTTCACAAATACATCTTGTTTTACCAACTTTTCCCTGGAATACATTTTCAAGAAGTATAAATTACAAGTGACTAATTGTTTGATGTAATTTTGTGATGAATAATTTATTCCGCTAAGAATTAATTACCAATTGTAATGTACAAGGATAAATCGCTTCAGAGGTGTCGGATAACAATCAATATTCTGTTTTCTTCATTACCCTTATTTTATTTGTTAGGAAACATAATGTTATCCCTGACTTTCGATGGGTAAGCATTAAGTTATTGTAAGTGCCTATACATTTCTAGGCACTTACAATAGGTTTTAGGTTAGCCCTTTATTGTGTAAATGTGTTCCTTATTTGTGATCTACATAGGCTTAATTAGTTAACAGTCTGTCTTGCTGTCTGTTTGTGGGACACTTAATCTGCTTTCTTAAAATTTTATTGCAACAGTGTTTCAAAAATTAGATAACAATAACCCAAAACATCTTATTTAGCATTCAAGCTCAGTTTTTAGCTCCACTGAAAGCCACTGGGGCTATTGTCATGGCGTTGCGTCTGTGCGTCCTGTCGTAAACTTTTTCTTTAAAAATCTTCTCATCAGAAACTATTGGATGAATTTCAACTTCACAGGAATGATTCTTGGGTGACCCTCTTTCAAAGTTGTTCAAGAAATTTGATGCAATGAAAAACATGGAATTCAATGGGTGTGGCTAATTTCCAAATATGGTAAAAAGTGACTTTTCTTAGGTTCTAATTGATGGATATCAATTAAATTTTACATGAATGATCCTTGGGTGATCCTTTATCAGTCTACCAAAAATTTTTGTGAACTGATGAAAAATATGTATATTATGGGCGAAGGTCATTTCTCTATATGTTATATAATGGAAACTTTGAAAATCATTTTCTCAGAATATAACTGATGGATATCAATCAAATTTCACTTGAACGACCCTTGAGTGACCTTTTATCAGTCTACCATAGATTATTGTGATCGGATGAAAAATTTGTTTTTTATGGGCAGAGGTCATTTTGTTATATATGTTATATAGTGGAAACTTTGAAAATCATTTTCTCAGAATGTAACAAATGGATATCAATCAAACTTCATTAGTATGATCCTTTGGTGACCCATTATTATGCAGCCAAAAAATACTGTCATTGGAGGTCATTTCTCTTTATGTTATATGGTGGAAACTTTGAAAATCATTTTCTCAGAATGTAACAAATGGATATCAATCAAACTTCATTAGTATGATCCTTTGGTGACCCATTATTATGCAGCCAAAAAATACTGTCATTGGAGGTCATTTCTCTTTATGTTATATGGTGGAATCTTTGAAAATCATTTCACCATCAGTAGAATTAACCCAAAATATTTAAAAATCTAGGCAAAACTTAGATTTGCTATTACAAGAATTTCAAGCTTGTGGAGTGACTAAAGCCATTCATGGCTTTCTAGTTACCTAAGACTGTCAATCCAAGGGGTCATAAGTTTCAACTCATGTTTTGCATCACTTTAAATAATTTGCAGGCATTTTGTTATATTGAACACAGGGCTGGTGTTAGAAATGTCAGGAAGGGTTAAACTGGCTATGGTGATGGGAAAAAATACTGCTGAAAATGATCTTAACGTTCATACTATTAAGTTTAAATAGGATAATTGTTTGTTTCGGTGTAAGATCCATTTGTAATTCATTGAGTGAACAACAAAAGCTATATTTTTACAAGTGGGGGGCCTTTGTTGTTCATGAAATGAAATATCATTTGATCTTCCTCCTAAAATAAAAAAAAAAAAAATCTATTTCTTAAACCCATAAAGGAGACAAAATGTTTTAAAGCCTGTCATTTTGCATGTGTTTTGTGGACTGTGGTCCATTTAGATAACATCAGATAGGGTGAAATGAATGAAAGCGGGGTTTAAGATTTTGGTAGTTTCACTGGTAATATTAATAGTTTATCAAAATGATAATCTACTGTTATAACTTGATAAAAAGCATTTTAGAATATCTCAATGATTTTTGTTCATGTTTTATGTTGTTTATTTTTCAGTGAATGAAGACACGCTAACAGACATGGCAACACACATGACAGACAAAGTTGGTCTGGTGCACCAGATGCCGTATGTCTGTACCAGAAAAGGATTTGCTGCTAGTGCCGAAAAGGTTTGTCAATATTAACATCCATTCTTTTGTGGGATGCTGTGACATATTTCATTGTAATAAAACTAAAAAAAAGCGTTGCATTCTTAGACATTCTGATTAGAAATTAGAAATTACCTACTTCAATTCCCAGCCATTCCATTAGTCATGGTGTAAGGTACAATACGCATGCTTAGTACATGTATGTGATATCTTGCAAGAATCACATAATCCCCACCTTTATTTCGAAATTTTAGACGGGTACTCAAATCAAAGAGGTTGTAGATGACTAGAAGGAGTGGGTGCAATCTGTAAAGAAACCATCATAATATAATGTTGTAAGAAAATATTGTGTAAAAAAAAAGAAATTGCTTGTTAAAATCTTTTTTTTCCACAATTATTTCTAAAGGGTACAATAAAAGGGCCAAAGATGCCTAAAACTATATAAGAAATGGTTAATTAAATATTATCCTGCTGAATTCAAATCTTGTTTCAAACAAATTACTAATTTTGGACAAACTTACTAATGTTTTTCTTAAAATAATTGTTTAGAAAGCTTGCTGTGTAAATTTAGATCACATTGCATAGTCTTAAGCAGTGCTCTTGTTAGTGTTTGATATTGGGGAGTCATCAACTCCTGACCTAGGAAATTCTGGGGTCATATCTGAATTTGAAGGGGTAAAATGACAGAAAAAGCAAATCATTCATATAATATATATTATATATTTAAGAGTCATTTTAACTGCTTCTTGTGATGATATGTAACAAGTAATTAACTTGTAGAACTTAAGAAAGTAATTTGTGAAAATTTTAGGTATAAAACCATGTTTTGACTCTAAGTAATTCCTCTCAAGAGGCCCTTGGGAGAAATTTCTAGGGGTCAAATTAAGATATTTTTTTTAGATTTTAGGGATCCAAAACCCTGGTTTGAGGGTCAAAGACATGCCCTGCTAAATAAGTGTCTACAAACCATGTGTATAGCAGGATTTCATCATAAACAGCAAGAGAAGGGCTAAATGAACTTACCTTTAGATAAATAAAAGATAACTAAGAAATATGTTGATTACAATGCACACAAACAAATTGTAAACAAAATTCAATTGTTCTGCAGGTATATTTTGGAAGTCAACACGCAAAGATATATGTTATAGCAGATATACTCGGAATAAACTGTGCCACAGGAATGTCAACTTTAATGCGCAAATGCGTCATGGATGAAGCTGGGGGAATGGAGGAGTTCGGCCAGTATTTAGCAGAGGATTACTTCATTGCCCAGGCGGTTCTAGATCGAGGGTGGCGTACCAAATGTTCATCTCATCTTGCACAACAGAATTCAGGAACATACTCATTATCTCATCATCACAGAAGATTATGTCGGTAATAATCTTGGAACTTCTTTACACATTTATCCAGTGCTTTAAAGATATAAGGATTTATTACATGACAGCTAAAATAGTACAAGCAACATATATATCAAAAACGCTTTACTGAATTATTATTACATAACAAGCAACTTATGTATCAAAATGCTTTAATGAATAATTATTACATAATAGTGTGGCAGAATGGGGCATGGAGTCGCAGAAAATCCCCGAGAGATATCATTAGAGTTTTAGTAAGAAACTAGGCTCCGGCTCCCCATTTATTTATTTCCATCCACCCAACCCTCCATGGATGTTACTCTCCTCTCATGGAGGTGGCCATGCGTTAGGGACCCAATCACAGGCCGGGTAGTCCCACAGGGTCCTATCCCTGTTCCACAAGCCCAGCGTTAGGGACCCAATCACTGAGCTATATCTATGTTCCAACCTACAGGGTCCTATCCCTGTTTCACCAGCCCAGCGTTAGCGATCCAATCACTGAGCTATAACCTCTAAACTCTCACCCCCCTTGGCTCAGTGTCCAATCACAGAGCCATACTATACAATGGATCGGCCCTGAGCCTATTCCTTTTCCCGCCAAAAATTAGGTAAAATATATAGATATTCAGCAATTTATAAAATATTCCTAATAAAATTGATATCCCTCTGGAATTTTCCGCCACACGAACTATGTTTGCCCCAAAATTCCACCAGTATTCACCGTCATTTCATTGAGTCTCCACCTGAACAATAGATACCTGGAAAATTAAGGTTGGTAACAAAACATGAACAATAGATACCTGGAAAATTAAGGTTGGTAACAAAACAAAGTCAAACCTCATTGGACAGTTCTTCATCTGCCCTTACCTCACCACCACTATCTTCAAGTGGTATGACTGTTAAATAACTTCATTCATTTTGATCATTATGATCCACATTAGGAGTTTATTATTGCAAAACTCATTCTACTAAAATTAATGGAATGCTATTGCAAACCATCACCAATCAATTTGTTTCCAAGACAATACCATGTTTCCTCACATAGGGCATTCAATCTAAGATGTAATACTAACCATACTTAGTCATGAAAGATAATTTTTTACTCATAGCATCAGTCTATCCCAATTCTTTCTCTTGTGTTTTCATATCACAAGTCATCTCTTTAAATCTTAAACATTACATAGGCCACTAGTGCACCCAGGAAATGATATCGATATAAACATCAGATAATTTATAATCTGAAATAGACTTAAAAAAAATGGTGTTAACAATATGTCATGCAAATGCCTGCCTTAAAGCTTTAAGGAGTTCCTGCAATAAAAATGATTTACAATAATTAATTTCAAAATATCAAGTCAAAAAGAGTATGCAACAAAAACATTTGATTGGATATATTTCTAATCGAAATCTCTGTTGAGCATCCTGTAAATCACTTGAAAGTGCCATCTGAAATGATTAAAAGTGTGTAAGCAACTGCATGATTCCGATGGGGAGATTTGAAGAAAGCTATTCTTTACAGGTCCACTATTAGAAAAGAGCTTATTGGATATGCAACAAAGTTAAAAGCATTTTAACAGAGTCAAGTTATATATGTATTATTACTTTTTTTAAACATCATAGATAAACCACAATGGTCATCCTTTGGTTAAAAAAAAAAAAAAAAATGAATCCATTAGAGGAATCCATGGTTCTCCTGATACAATCCAATATACTAAGTGTACAAGCCACCTATATTAAGTAAAAAACATGATACAACAGTAGATCACTCAGCAAAGCCAATATTTAATATATATTTGTAAACCTATAATCTTGCCTTCACCTTTTTCATCAAGTAACCTAGCAAAATAAATACATAAGTGAATGAAATAGTGTTGCATCTACTCGAAGAATATTTTAATCATAAGAAGCAGTTCCATGTACACATCCAGTCTGAAACAAGCTGAGATATTATTTATTTATTTTTTTTTTAATTTTTTTTTTTTTGATTAAAACAATCTGGCTTTATATAGAAAATCTACTGTGAGAACAAGCCTATCGACGGAACCTGTATGGTTCCAATTCAAGTATTGGATGATGAATGAATATTGCGTTTAGTGGATATGTTGTTTTGAGGCCAGTCTGTTGAAACAAGACACATGTATTTTATAAGAGTGACTGCTTTTATGGAATAAGTTCCTCAAATATACCCTGTCTTGGGATAAGGTCAGGCTGTATCGAAATTATGCTACAACTTGAATTTACATGATCATATAACAGAAAGAGTACAACTAAGCCACTTCTTCAGAAGCAGGTAGATACACAAGTGCTCCCACTGGAGGGTTAAATCTAATTTTACAGCATGCTTGAACCATCTCTGTAAGAGGGACAAAGAAATGCCCCTGAAAATTATTAAAGCTATAATTTTGGGGGAAAAGGGGGGGTGCACAACAACATTTGAGAGCTTGGGGAACCTGCATTAACTAAAGTTTAAACTATTTTCAAGGAGACTCTAGTCAATTCAGGTTTATGTTGGTATATACATCTCATATATTGCACCAGTCTTAAAAGAAGGGGATGAGTTTTGAACCGCGACAGCCGGTTTCGGAAGCAGCGATGTAACCGACTGCACTAACAACACCGACAATTAATTAAAGACTGTAAAAACTGAAGGTCATAAACCAGGGCCATAGGATCAAGGCTCCACCATCTTCCTCAAGGATGTCCTGCCCTGTAAGCAGTATCTGATATACCCTGAAAAATAGCTAGGTTTAATTTCAACACTCTAAAAAATGTCTTCTGGCAATAGGTGTTTCTTCAACCAATCATTATGGAAATGCCAAAAAATTAAACAACTCCCTGGCCTTCGAAAGTACTTATTCCAGGTTGGGTTCAAATAAGACTCGATTTTGGACAAATTTCATATTTTTCATAACGCTACAAATCTAAAAATAGCATCGCATTAGGACAGAAATCGGTACTAGGATCGAAATCGCATATCAGCCTTTGCTTTGCATTTCCTGCAAAAATAAAATAAATAGAATCTAGAGAAATGATTCCATGTAAGTAATCAATTCATCATAATATCTGCCCCTCTTCAGCCTAGCGATAACGAACAGTTGTCCCGCCATTTTCTCGTCCGAGAAAAGCAACCCCATCATTCTTTAATCAATCCAGCGAGAATTTACCTCTTTGCTGGCCAATATGAATATTTCTTCATCTAAGTTATCTTCTTTCTATATCTCGACGTCACAAAAAACCAAACTGCTACTCAGATCGTTAAAATTGCATTAATTGCAGTTATCAAAATATTTTTGATGATTGTTCTGATTAAAGCGCCATCTGATGACTAGGAAGTTTCATGCTGACGAATTTCTCATGAGTAACTGGTGCACGGTCGGTGACAAGGTAAACAAATCCCCTTCAATTTTAGGCAGTAATAAATCGGCCTATTTTAAATAAATAGCCCTTATTATAAAAGAAAGAATTGACCAAAACTTAACATAGTTTACATTATTTGCATTACACCTCATCAATACAAATTTTAATGGCAAGGTCATCTTGACAAGGTCAGCCAAAACTACATTAAAGTTGTCTATGGGCATAAATGTTTGAATGATATGAGTAAATTTGTCATAATTCAGATGATTATGTATGCACGCTCATAAATAGATCCTGGACAAATTGTTTTGGCCTTGTCCTATCGTCTGTTGATATAATGTTTGTGATTTGTCCCCCTGGAACTTATACTTTTGATTGGTTAGTGATAGAGACTTCATATTTCACATGTGTGTTGAATATGATAAGACCTTTCTGTTAGTATGAACTCCCAAGGTTATCAATCAAGGTCAAGGTCTTTTTTGAGGGAAATTTAAATTTTAACATTAGTTTTATTGCTGGTTTGTAAATGGTGTCTGAAAAATGGCAGTGAAATTGATGGTGACTAACACACACATCCATTTCTATAAAAAATGCACATACAAAACTGAGTTGTCTTTCTTGGCACTGCCCATTAACAGTTTGGTTCTAATGGATGAGTGTTACTGCAATATGCACTGAAAACGAGCTCATATACGCTATATATTACAAGATAGTACAGACTGTGTGACTTAGACACATATGCTCAAAATTTGGATTCTTTTAAATGTTTTGAATGCTTCCCATTTACAAAGCTTTTAACACCAGTGTAATAACACCAGGGTAATATAAAATGTAGTCAACAGTGATAATTACACATTTTAAGAGTTCTCCATCTTAGGCCATATCATAATTTTTAATGTTTAAAATTGTTTATATTTACAGGTGGATGAAGTTACGCAATGCCATGGTGCCAAGCACAATATTCTTTGAACCTATTTCCTTGTGTATGATTCTGGGTGTGGCCACATCATGGGCCGTCAGCTACATGTTTGATATTAGTCCAATGTCCTTTATGCTTGTCCACATCCTTATATGGTTTTTACTCGATTATACAATGATGAAAGTTTTAGAGGTAGGTTCTTATCATGTTTCTTAAGGTAGTGGACCTATAATAGTTCTGCAACTTATGGGAAGTAATGAACCTTGACAGAGTTGTCCGAGGTTTCCTAATGATTTTCATTAGGAAATCTTGGCAAACATTGTGAAAGTTCATGAGTTCTGAAATGTTGCGAAACTACTACAGTTCAACTACCTTAACTTTCAACTTTTTGCAATTTGTTGTTGGATGACAAAAAAACTGTATCTTGATTGATAGCAATTATTCTAATTATCCCCTGGGAGCAATGCAAAACACTCCAAAAGTACTCTTATGTTTACATAGCTCTTTAAGCAAAAATTCTGTCAAGAAATATTAATGTTTTTATATTCTTAACTTTGAGGATGAATTTCATTAGAACACTTTAATGAATTTAATGGGATTTTTTCCTTAGTACCTCTTTTTATCTATTAGTCTGTCAGACTTACTCTAGATCAGATCTCTAGAACTCATACATTTATAGATGTATTTCAAGATAGTTTCACATAATGGTTTCCTTCAGTGAGTAAAAATGTCATTTGTAGAGTTAGTTTCTGTAAAGTTATTTATAAATACAACTTTTTCCCGCTGAGCCATAAATATTTGTATGAGTTTCAAAATAGGTTGGCATAAATGTTCCCACAAAGAGTAGAAGGGATTGCTGTTTCAATGAATTAATGATAAAGGCCAAGGTTACGTATTAAGATTAAAATGTTTTGTGCTCGACATGGCTTTGTCTTAGTATAACTGTTCTTATCACTTCTGATTTATAATTACTTTCATCTTCTTTTTCAGAGAGGCTGTATTCCATTTTCCAAGTTCGACTATGTAGTGTGTTGGTTTTTAAATGAGATTATTTACATTTTATTGATCTTACAATCACATTGGGACCCGCAAATTGTCTGGAGAGGACGGAAATTCAAGTTAAAATGGGGCGGAATAGTTGAAGAAATCTTTACCAAACAGACAGTATGATAACTATGTTCTTTAGTTTTATGAATTGTTGAACAAATGACAGATTGATGAGGAATGAGTGCAGAAAACTCTGCCCTTTATTCAGCCCTGTGTTCAGGATGACAAAACTCGGCAAACAGTTTGCCAATTACACCCTGCTTTGCATGCAAGTGCATGTGCAAAGCAGGGTATAATTGGAAAACTGTATGCATTGTTTTGTGATCCTGAAGGAAGGGGAGGATTGCAAAGCATCTGTGAGCACCATTTCTGAGGTGCCCGCTAGAGTTATCTTGATCACAGAGCTGGTACATGTGTAATAGCAATAACTGACAAGGGACTTATCCCTTTCCTGTACAATATCTGAATTCTACATCTCTGTGATTTTGTGACTAAAAAAATATTGTTAAAAAATAAGAAATTGCTTGTATCAAGCAATTTCTTATTTTTCCACAATAATTTCTACTCCATTGGATAGTTGCTTTTCAAGTTATACCCACTTTTCAATTAGGTCTGAACTTTTAAATTTTGACCAGTAGAAAGTTTTGAGTGAATTAAAGGGATACAGAATTTAGACATAGTACAAGAAGTGGAAACAATTCTTAGGCAGATAGGGAGAGAAAAGCATTGTGAAAAGAGAAATAGATGCAAACAATATCTTCTTCACTTACCTTACTTTTTACCAAAACAGAAACAATAGAAATATGTCACTTTGGAATTGTAACCTGTAACTTTTTAATTTGGACAAGTCACTAATTAGGTTGTCTGAAAATGAGCTTCTTAAATAGAATTGAAAATTGAGAAACAAAGTATTTAGACTCTAAATGTCTCATTTTATCTTCAATTATAAATTATGATTTATGGATATATTTAGACTTTTATCAAAGTATATTAACATTTAAAACCAACTTAATGAATCTCTTATGTTACTATTATGAAGAAAATGTTGTATATTTGCTTTATTATAATTCTAAATTATTTTTAAGCAAATGTGCAACAGGATTTTCTCTATTATTTTCTTATTTCAAAGCACTTGATATATTTATTATGTTCATTCCATTGCAAAGGATCTTTTATTGCATTTCTGATTGTTTTTGGAAGCTAGAAGAATGAATGGAATAATTTTTGGAAGGTGAAAGACTATTGTAAGTCTCTATAAATATAGAGGCTCTTACTTAGTTGATTTCTGTTGATCAGTTTTATGAAGGGTAAATGTCTGATTTCCACGTGTTTGTTAAATTTCCATGCACCACAAAAGGTGGAGGTATATTGGTACATGTATCACCTTCTCCATCTGTCTGTTTCCAGCTCTATTTGTACATATGTATGTAATATTTGTATGTACAAACGCCCACATGCTGTGAACGCCACTCCTCCAATAATTATGGACAGATTTCAAAAAATTTTCACAGCATGTTTCTTGTCACCTGACAGTGGGAATATTTTTAGGATTTACTTATACATGTATTCTGCCAGGAAACCATTTTGCAGAGTATTTTGCGACTGTTACTCTAGTTTGAATTATATATCATCATTCTGCCTAATGCTTGAACAGAAATTGATGAAAGATAGTTTTAAAAGTAGTATGGAAGATTCTGGATTGAATGTTTGGTATGGGCCATTTTGTAGCCCATGTGTTTTAGATACAGTGCATTTTTTAGGGTCGCATAATTCCCAACGATTTTCATTTTATATTTAAACCATTTAGTATTATACTTATTTTAGATGATTAATTTTATTTGCTTGGTTGTGTTTCATCCAATTCCTGTCAAATTCTGATTTTTTTTTGTCCCTTTATGCACCACCCCCCCTAACAAACCTTTCGAAAACATTGTGTAAAATGGAGAAAACAGAAAAGAATATGTAGGACCTAGGACCTTATAACTTTCAGATTCTTAAATTTAATCTTTAAGGAGCAGATAGTTTTTGACCCTAGTCCCATTTAGTTTTAGCAGAATTGAGGGTGTATGTTCTTGCCACAGGCATTCCTTTTTTCACAACAGCCCTGTATTCAGGATGACAAACGTTGCAAACTATTTGCAAGTTATATTCTGCTTTGCACATGCACTTGTGTGCAAAGCAGGGTATCATTTTCAAACATTTTGCACCATTTTGTCATCCTGAACCCAGGGCTGGTCATAACTCAATGGCTCAACATGGAAAAGTTGTAACTGCCTATATATTTATAGGCAGTTACAACTGTTTTGTGCTTAGCCATGGATATGTATCTTTCTTGTTATTTCTCAGTGCCATTTTAACTCAAAATTATGGTTTTGGATGTAATCTGTTTGTACATAAGGTGTTATTGATAACTTTTCTGCCAATATTTCTCTTACTTGGGTCACATGTAAAAAAGGAAAAGATTTCTATCATCTTGCAGAGTTCTCTTTGCAAAAATTCTTCTTTCTATATTGTATTGTAAGTAGGTTGAAAAAGAAGAAATAATGATTGTGCTGTCTTTAATAAATTTAATCCTGACCTGCTTTCAGGATGACAAAACAGTGCTAAGTGTTTGTAAATTATACCCCACTTTGCATGTGAACTTGAGCACAAAGTGGGGTATAATTTGAAAACAATTTGCAACCTTTTGTCATCCTGAACGAATCATCAAATTATCACTATGTACTGGAATACAAGTTATGTAGAGTAGAAATTCTACCTAGTTAGAATTCAAGATTAATACTCATTCAGTAGTTTTACGTGAATGTAATTCTTCGTGTGAAATTGTGTTTTATGTATTTTTGCCCCATACCAGCATTATTACATGTATGAATTTTTAAACCTTGTATGACTTGTGTAACTTCACTGATATTTTGTTTGTGTTGCGAAGCAAAAAGGGGGCCATTTTGGAACTTCATATTTTCATTTTATCCCTTTTTATGCTGTTCATTGGTTATTCATACTGCCACTTTTAAAAATGTCACCCATCCTGCAAAAAAGGATCATCTTGGAACTCTGTAAAACGACTATTTGAAAAAGAGATAAGGTCCAGCATAGGTCAACCAGAGGTGGCATTTCAAAAACTCTTGGACTGGAAGGTAGACTGATCATTCTAGATTCAGAAAATAAGCACATTGCGAAAAGTTTCAATCCTAGTCAGTCAGTGCAATCCCCACAGTCTGACTAGGACCGACTCTTTACACACTATTGATGGTCCCTTTTGTGTGATGGGTCACAAATATATACAGTTCAACAAACAGGTATCTTAGAGAGGCCAGTTATAAAAAGATAAGAAATCTTCAGAAACTATACTTTATAAATCCTGTTATCCTCTGTGTTATAAATGCGTTTGATACTCTTTTGCACAGAGGTACAGGTATTAGGGGTACAGTAAGTCTAAAATCTTTATCTCTCATTAAAATACTACGTTGTAGGTACTCATTTGAATCGTCTTGACAAGACAATTCAAATGAGTACCAACAACATAGGGTTTGTGCTTTTTATTTTTTGAAATATTTTTATCTAAAATCCCAAATACCCCCTCTATCTATTGCTTTGCTTGAAGTTTCCAAATGGTCCTTTTTTGTACAGCAGCTCATGCTTGTTTTGAGCAATAACATTTCAGTCAGCCAATGATACCGTTTTCAGCAGCCTGGGCTGCATGACTGGCCATTACCATGGCTACGACCTTTTGGCCTATAGGCTCACGATTTCTGGTTGGCATAGGCTGGCAGAGGTAATAATGAAGTTTGCTCAAACTTTTTTGTTTTAATATTTTCTCGTCTGTTAGCATTTTCTCATGTTTATGAATGGGTTTCTACTTCATTTTACAAGAAAGGAAGCAATTCATAGGTCAGGTATTTAACTGTTAATCAAGTAGTATTTTTCAAGGAAAATCAAGGAAAAGAAGAAATTTCCAAATCATCTTTCTTTTCATTCTTTGCTTTTGTGTTGTATCCATCTTTAATAGTATCTTAATTAAGTCTTTTTAAAGTCAAGATTATTTCTTGCAAAAGACTTTTAGAAATATTGACTTAATTGTGGCTGAATTATAAACTTATTTCCACAACTTAACAATCTTAAGCAATAAAACATTCTGTAACATACACTATTCATAGTGTCTAAGCCAAACTTCCTATCTTGAAATCTAAGTTCAGAAAAAAAAGCATGGGAAAATGTAAAATACAATTTTAAATGTAGTGCTATTGAAATATTGAGGTAACTGAACTATTTACTATGACTTTTTTACATTTATAGATATAGCGCTTTTGTATTGTACACAATGTATTATTATTTGGTTGTTTAAGACAAGAGTATTAGAGTAGAGTATTAAAAACCTTAATATATTTGATTTGCTTGTGAAACGAGATTATTTATTTCCGAATTATTGCCTCCACATTAAGAGAGCCTAACCCTGTGTATTGTTTTTTTCCCCAATCTTTATTTGTTTGAAATGTGACTAGCTGGGGTGTGATGATGTAAGTTTTCAAATGTCCATGGACAAGTTCACAACAAAATTTTAGTTGCCTGATTCTTCACACAATGAATTGGCATTAGTATTTATTTAGTGTCATATTCCAAGATTGGAAGTAATTTCTTGCCAAATGTACCGGTTTATATAAAAAATGAGCCTGTGTGTGACATTTCCAACAATTTAAAATGTTCATGAGGGGCGAACATTGAGCAGCGTAGACAGGCACATACTATAAATATAAAGTTACCAGATAGTCTACAGCTACTTTGAGACCTTATCTATCTACTAAATGCATAGTTAAGACTCTGGTCAGACTGTGCGGATGCACAAGCTGGTCAGATTCTTTGCTTTGCATATTTTTGAAATTGTTGGAAATGTCACGCACAGGCTCAAATTTGTCATTAAGGTGGTTCCTATATTCAATGTATTACCTTCACTCTTATAGTTTGCAATAGACAATGACATCTAGTTAATTAGAATTAGAATCTCTGGTGCTGCTTAAATGTGAAATGTAGTTTTTATAAAGTGTTTGTTTGTAGTTGTTCTTTTACTGATACTTGTCATACATTTCCAATCTTATGACAAAATTTGAAACTGATTCCAGCATAATCTCAAGGAGATTCCTATCTGTAGATTTGTACATGTACATAATACTAGATTTTGGCTCATGGTGGACATGCCTAATAAAAATTTAAAAGTGAAGGTTTGGATTGGACAAGACATAATGTATGTCATAGCCAATGTCTCATATCATCTAATTATTCTTTTACTGATATTTGTCATACATTTCAAACCTTATGACAAAGTTTGAAACTCTGATTCCTGTATAATCTCAAGAAGGAGATTCCTATCTGTAGATTTGTACATGTACATAATACATGTACTAGACTTTGGCTCATGATCACCAATCAGTCTGATGGACACACTCAATTACAATTTATAAATGAATGTTCTGATTGGACAAGACATAATCTATTTCTCAGCCAATAGAACCCTCATATAAAATTCAAAGGCAAAAACCCTATTTCAGCCTATTGTAGTTGGTGAATATTCACTCAGAAAAAGGTAGTTTCTTAACAAGAGCCATGATTTGATGGGAAATATGTCTTGTCCAATCAAAGTCTTTGTTACAAAGTTCAATTGTGGATTTTGACAAGTTTCATATGAACTTATGAACCTTTTACTGTTTATAATATTTGGAACATTCCTCTTTAAACTTGCCTTAGATTTCTTTCCAAAAGCAATGTGCAATGCCATTTGCAAAGTCGTAGACATTTTGAAAGAAGCATGCAAATTTGTGTCATGTTTAAGTGTCCTCCGTATTGTTTATGTAATAGTTCTATATTTTGTAATTTTTGTAACTTTATATTGCCTTTATAAATTCAGCATTGGTTTTCTTTTATTCTACAGTACAATACTCAACTTTAATTTGAACCTGTATGTGCCATGTCCAACAATTTCATGTTTGACAGACAGACTTTGAGAAACCTGCCCTGTTTTCAGGATGACTAAATGCTGCAAACTGATAGCAAATTATACCCTGCTTTGTGTGCTAGTGCACATACAAAGCAGGGTATAACTTGCAAACAAATTGCTATATTGAGTCATCCTGAACGCAGGACTAGGCAGCCATACAGTGCATTAAAAATCATTCTCTGATTGTTGAAAGAGACATTAACTCCATAATCATCTTTAATTGCATTGTGAAGACTCAAATCAGACTGTGCAGAGACAGACTGATCTTAGTCTTAATGTTGTGCGTGTGAAATTGTTGGATATGTCACTCAAAGGCTTATTTATGAACATGTTTTCCTCTCTTTGCTGATGTGTTGCGTTACATGCTTTGTCAAGGTCATGAAACTTTAGTTTTAATTCAAGAGATTAAAAGCCTGCTTGCTTACTTTTTTGAACAACTTTTAACCCTTTCCTGTGCAAATTTAGTTTTTATAAACCTCTTGGCTTGTTTTTGAAAACATTGTTTAAATTGAGAAAGACAAAATTTATTAAGCATGCAAATTTTACTTTTCACCAAGCTTTCATTCCTTTTAACTCTCTTTTACTTTAAATTTTGAATATACAGTACACAAATTTTGCTTGAAATATCATTTGCAATTTCTTGCCATTTTGTGTAGTCTAAAATCACTAAATTCTGAATTGAAAGAAGTTTGAACACGATTTTATTACTCATTAGATTATTCAGCTGTAAAAAACAATTGTTTCTGAAATTTTTTTTCAAAATGTTTATCAGAGCTACAGATATATAGGGAATAATTTCAATTTTAGTAATCTTCAGTACTTACTTAAATACTCTGTTTCATCTACTCATTTGAAACATCTCATCGCGGCTATTCAAATGAGAACCTAAAACAAAGGATTTCATTTAGAATATATATCTTAGACTAGCTTTAGCCTCTCTTATCTCGACTTCTGTTTTGAGGGATTTAAAAAGAAATTCTTATACTGAAAGGAAGGGTGAAAGATAATGATGACCATGCATTTACACAACTAGAGAGCCAATAGATCCCACCTATTGGTTTGATGAAGCAATAAAGAGGGGAAATTCTGTGCTTGAATTAAACATCAACATTTCAGGATGTAAGTACAAAAGCTAATAAGAGTGTTTTAGAATAGCTTTCACTAACCCTTTATGATACCCAGAGAACTGGAGATATTTAGCATTATGAAAACTTGAAATTTAATCTCTGCAATTTTTTGAATTTGGGATAAGACTTCATTTTCTTCATCTAGTTATGGGTCAATTCATAAAATGTAAGAAGAAAGGATTCTGAGCATTAAGTGCAATACTATTGCAAGTGCCTATATAAGTATAGGCACTTACAATAGTTTTGTAATAACCACTGCTTTTACTTCTTATTCTACAAAATTATATGAACATAGCATTATTTGTGTGTAGGTTTTATATGCAGTTTCTTTTAGATTCATCCTGAAATCAATGAGTTTAAGTCAAATACTCCTCAAAGAGCAGCGCTTATGTGTATTGTCCATTGCTTTTGACATGACAGGGTTAGGCTTAATTGTGATGTAATTTGGTGTGTATACTATCCAATATAGACAATATAGACATCTCATGTATTAATGTCTCATGAAATGTGCCTTTAAAAAAGTGAAAATATTTTGGTGTTGGGAAACCAGAACCTCAAAACTTCAGCTTATTTAAGCTAATAGTATTCAGATTTGGTCACCCAACGACGATTCAATTTTTTCCACTTAGATATATTGATAATGTATGAATAGTGAGAAAATTTCTAATGATTCTGAAAAAGCCTCTCCCCTGAAAACTTCATCCTTAAATGGCCCTGCCATGTCAAAAATTAGTGATACTATGTATTTGTACAACAATTTTTTTTAGACACAATAAAGCAATGCAATAGAAACTATTAGTATTTTCTCTGTTATTTCTTCTCCCAAAAAGATTGTGAACAACTGATAGATGGTATTTTATGTCATCTACACATGCCCTTAACTAAATGACCTTTACTTTGTTATGCATGTACAAGTCTTGTCATGAGCAATGCACATGTGAAATATCAAGGCTCTATGACTTACCAACCAAAAGTTATGGCAAAAGTTTTTTAGCTTCACTGGCTGAAAGCCACTGGGGCTATTGTCATAGCATTGTGTCCGTCGTGCATCCGTCCGTCTGTGCATCCGGTCATAAACTTTTTCTTTAAATATCTTCTCCTCAGAAACAACTGGATGATTTTCAACCAAACTTCACAGGAATGATCCTTGGGTGACCCTCTTTCAAAGTTGTTCAAGAAATTTGGATCGAATGAAAAACATAGATTTAATGGGCGTGGCTAATTTCCAAATATGGTAAAAAGTGAGTTTTCTCAGATTCACATAGATGGATACCAAATGAATTTTACATGAATGATCCTTGGGTGACCCTTCATCAGTCTACAAAATTGTGATTGGATGGAAAATATGTATTTCATGGGGGGAGGTTATTTCTCTATATGTTATATAGTGGAAACATTGCAAATCATTTTCTCAGAATGTAATTGATGGATATCAACCAAATTTCACTTAAATGATCATTGGGTGAACCTTTATCAGTCTACCAAAAATTATTGTGATCGGATGAAAAATATGTATTTTATTGGTTGAGGTCATTTCTCTATATGATATATAGTGGAAACTTTAAAAATCATTTTCTCAACATCAGTAGAACCTAAAATATCTTAAGATCTAGTCATACATTAGATTTGCTATTTCAAGAATTTCAAGCCTGTGGAGCATCTCAAGCCATTCATGGCTTTCTATGGCTTTCTAGTTACAAAAGGATCAGTCATGTAAAATTTAATTGGTATCCATCAATTAGAACCTGAGAAAAGTCACATTTTACCATGTCTGGAAATAAGCCATGCCCATTAAATCCATGTTTTTAGCTCACCTGAGCACGAAGTGCTCAAGGTGAGCTTTTGGGGTTATGTGATGTCCGTTGTGCGTCGTCCGGTGTCCGTCGTCTGTCGTCAACATTTACCTTGTGGACACTCTAGAGGCCATATTTTTAGCCCAATCAACCTGAAAATTGGCCAGAATGATTATCTGGATGAAATCTTGGACAAGTTCGAAATTGGGTCAAGTGGGGTCAAAAACTAGGTCACAGGGTCAAATCTTAGAAAAACCTTGTGGACACTCTAGAGGCCATATTTTTAGCCCAATCAACCTGAAAATTGGTCAGAATGATTATCTGCATGAAATCTTGGACAAGTTCGAAAATGGGTCAAGTGGGGTCAAAAACAAGGTCATGGGGTCAAATCTTAGAAAAACCTTGTGGACATTCTAGAGGCCATATTTTTAGCCCAATCAACCTGAAAATTGGTCAGAATGATTATCTGCATGAAATCTCGGACAGGTTAGAAATTGGGTCAAGTGGGGTCAAAAACTAGGTCACAGGGTCAAATCTTAGAAAAACCTTGTGGACACTCTAGAGGCCATATTTTTAGCTCAATCAACCTGAAAATTGGTCAGAATGAGTATCTGGATGTAATCTCGGACAAGTTCGAAATTGGGTCATGTGGGGTCAAAAACTAGGTCACGGGGTCAAATCTTAGAAAAACCTTGTGGACACTCTAGAGGCCATATTTTTAGCCCAATCAACCTGAAAATTGGTCAGAATGATTATCTTGATGAAATCTCGGACAAGTTTGAATTTGGTCAAGTGGGGTAAAAAAATAGGCCCTGGGGTCAAATCTTAGAAAAACCTTGTGGACATTCTAGAGGCCATATTTTAAGCCAAATCAACCTGAAAATTGGTAGGAATAATAATCCTGATGAAATCTCAGACAAGTTTGAAATTGGGTCAAGTGGGATCAAAAAATAGGTCTTCGGGTCAAATCTTAGAAAAACCTTGTGGACACTCTAGAGGCCATATTTTGAGCCCAATCAACCTGAAAATTGGTAGGAATAATAATCCTGATGAAATCTCAGACAAGTTCGAAATTGGGTCAAGTGGGGTCAAAAAATATATCACGGGGTCAAATCTTAGAAAAACCTTGTGGACACTCTAGAGGCCATATTTTTAGCTCAATCAACCTGAAAATTGGTCAGAATGATTATCCTGATGAAATCTCGGACAAGTTCCAAATTGGGTCATGTTGGGTCAACAACAAGGTCACAGAGTCAAATGTTAGAAAAACCTTGTGGAGACTCTAGAGGCCATATTTTTAGCCCAATCAACCTGAAAATTGGTCAGAATGATTATCTTGATTAAATCTCGGACAAGTTTGAAATTGGGTCAAGTGGGGTCAAATCTTAGAAAAACCTTTTGGACACTCTAGAAGCCATTTTTTTGAGCCCAATTAACTTGAAAATTGGTCAGAATGATTATCTTGATGAAAGATAATTCAATTTTGAAATTGGGTCAAGTGGGGTCAAGAACTAGGTCACGGGGTCAAATCTTAGAAAAACCTTGTGGACACTCTAGAGGCCATATTTTTAGCCCAATCAATCTGAAAATTGGTCAGAATGATTATCTTGATGAAATCTCAGACAAGTTCTAAAAATTGGGTGAAGTAGGGTAAAAAACTAGGTCACAGGGTCAAATCTTAGAAAAACTTTTTTAGATTGTTAATTCAGGTGAGCGATTAAGGGCCACTATGGCCCTCTTGTTCATTGGATCAAAATTTCTTGAACAACTTTGAAAGAGGGTCACCCAAGGATCATCCCTGTGAAGTTTGGTTGAAATCCATCTAGTAGTTTCTGAGAAGATTTTTAAAGAAAAAGTTTACGACTGGAGACAGACACAACGCCATGACAATAGCCCCAGTGGCTTTCAGCCAGTGGAGCTAATAACAATTAATTCATTCAGTCACTGAAATTCTCAACATATCACTAGATTCATGCCTTTGGAGCAAATTAGCTGCTCAAGCAGCTCTAGTTTTGTTGATCACAGTGACCTCAAAAACTAACCTTGACCTTGACAAACAATCTTGACTTTCATTTTCATCTAAAGGACTTGTCACAAGCAATGCACAAGTGAAATAGCAAGACTATATCACTTACTAATCCAAAGATATGGCCAATGTAAAAGTTTAATTTCCACAAATTTGACCTTGGTATCAACAGAAAAGTCTTGTCCCAAGCAATCATCATGTGAAATATGAAGGCTCTATCACTTAACATTTAAAAGTTATGGCCAATGTTAAAGTTTTTCTTCAAAGAAAAGGACTAACAGATAAGCAGACAGACCAATAACAAAATGTCCCCGATCTATCCATACAGGGGCATAAAAATTGTATTTAAGAGTAATCCTCTCCCAAATAGTATGGATTGCTCTTTAAATACTGGTAGTTTACATACATGCCAAGATTTAGAAAACACCATGTATGTAAAAGATTTGAGGCATTACCAATAGCACCTGAACAATATAAAGGTGATCACAATAGCTCGAGATTATTGGCTCACCTAAATGAAATGAGTTCCAGGAGAGCATAAAGCACAAATATTTTTGATTTGATTGCAATGATTTTTTGAAGACTGGGATCATTCCAGTGAAATTTGGTTGATATCCATTTAGTAGGAATTGAAAAAATGGTTTTCAAAGTTTCCACTTTTTAACATATTGAGAAATGACCTCTGCCTATAAAAGACATGTTTTTCATCTCATAGCAAAGACTTATAAGGGTTCTGTCAATGTTCAATCCAGTGAAATTTTGTTGATATCCATCAACAAGGTCCTGAGAGAAGTCACATTTTATATATGTGACTCTTCACAAGTAAAAGGGACCATCTGGGTAGTGCATTAAGTGTTGACCCTAGTCAGACTGTGCAGATTGCGCAGACTGACTAGGGTCCAAACTTTTTGCAATTTGATTATTTTCCGAATCTTGAATGACCAATCTACCTTCAGGTGAAAAAATTTTGAAATGCCTCTGGTTGATGTATGCTGGACCCAATCTCTTTTTCAAATATTCATTTTAAAGAGTTCCCAGATGGTCCCTTTTCGCATGACGGGTCACATATAGAAATTAGCCACGTCCACAAAAGCCTTGTTTTAATTTGATCAACAAGAGGGCCATTGGCCCTGGGTCGCTCACCTGAGAAAAAAAGCTTCATTACCTAGGTATGTCCATGCAACCACAGAAAAAGAGATTTTCACTTATTCAATCAGATAACATTTGAAATAATCCTTCCCCCACCCCTGCTCCTCCCCTGGTCATTATTTATTTAAGCTTTTTTCATAAAAGGTCTGTGATCAGCTAATCAATGCCAGATATACAGGCTGAGTCTGAGACATTTAAAGTTTTCTTTAATGAGTTGATCAATCCATGTCAAATATAAAGACTGTAGGGATTCAAAATTCTCAACAAAGCACTCCCCCTCCCCCAAGATGCTCTGCACCTGGTGAATCTACAGCCATGATTTTAGCTAATTCAATTAATGTCCATATGCTGATCACCCATACCAATTTTCAAGTCAGTAGGACTCCTGGTTTATTAGAAGAAGTTTAAAGTTTTCAAAAATGATCCAAAGTACTACCCCCTCCCCAAGACACTCAGCACCTGGTGACCCTACTGTCATGATTTCAGCTATTTTTATTAATGTCAATATATTGATCACCC
This sequence comes from Fragum whitleyi, assembly GCA_948146395.1. Taxonomy (NCBI): domain Eukaryota; kingdom Metazoa; phylum Mollusca; class Bivalvia; order Cardiida; family Cardiidae; genus Fragum; species Fragum whitleyi. The sequence continues at coordinate 55,633,085 of OX411548.1, read as the reverse complement.
ATGACAATTTTCAAGTCTGTAGGCCGGATTCTTGATCCATGAGAAGAATAAGGTTAAAGATTTCAAAATTGATCCAAAGTACTACCCCCTCCCCCCTATTGCTCCGCATCTGGTGGCCCTACATTCATGATTTTAGATATTTTATTTTAGATCCATATGCTTATCATCCATGCCAATATTGAAGTCTGTAGGGCTCCTGGTTCATTAGAAGATGAAGGTTAAAGTTACAAAATTTTAACAAAAGAACTACCCCCTCCCTCCCGGTGCTCCACACCTGGTGGCATTACAGTCATGATTTTAGCTATATATATTGAGGTCTATGAGCTGATCCTCCATGCCAATTTTCAAGTCTGTAGGGCTTGTGGTTCAGAAGAAGAAGAAGGTTAAAGATTACAAAATTTTCACAAAAGTACTACCCTCTCCCCCCCTGATGCTCCGCACCTGATGAATCTACAGTCATGATTTTAGCTATTTTTATAAAGGTCCATATGCTGATCATCCATGACAATATTCAAATCTGTCGGGCTCCTGGTTCTTCAGAAGAAGAAGGTTAAAGATTACAAAATTTTCACAAAAGTACAACCCCCTCCCCCCTAGTGCTCCGCACCTGGCAGCCCAACAGATATGATTTTAGCTATTTTTATTAAGGTCTATGAGCTGATCATCCATGCCAATTTTCAAGTCTGTAGGGCTCCTGGTTCCGAAGAAGAAGAAGCTTAAAGATTACAAAATTTACCCAAAGTACTACCCCCTCCCCCCTGGTGCTCCGCACCTGGTTGCCCAAAAGATATGATTTTAATTCAGGTCTATGAACTGATCATCCATGCCAAGTTTTAAGTCTGTAGGACTACTGGTTGAGAAGAAGAAGAATCTTAAAGATTTTCTTAAAATTTCACCTTTTGTTGCCATAGCAACCAGAGTTTTTCATGGATTTCAATTCTTTTAGCTATTTTTGAAGGGGACCACCTAAGCAACATTTCTGTAAAATTTGGTGTTAATTGGCCTAGTAGTTTAGGAGGAGATGTCGTTTAAAGAAATTGTTGACGGACGCCGGACGCCGGACGGACGCCGGATGAAAGATGATCACAATAGCTCACATGAGCACTTCGTGCTCAGGTGAGCTAAAAATCATTGAACAATTTTGAAAGATGGACACCTAAGGATCACTCCTGTGAAGTTTGGTTAAAATTTATCCAATAGTTTCTGAGAAGATTTTTATAGAAAATGTTTACGACCAGATGGAGGGACGCACAAAGTGTTCTTTTTCCAGTGAAGCTTAAAATTGTTTGCTAAATTCTGCTTGGCCCGTGTTTTTCACTATAAAATCTTTGAAGGACATCTTAAACACTGAGCCAATTTCAATGAAATTTTGCCAGAATGGTGCTTGTGTGACCCTCTTCAAAATTGTTCTTAACCCTTGTCATGCTGAATAAATTTTGGCTAAAAATTTTCATCAAAATCAAAGGGCAAAAAGCACTGAAAGTACCAACTGAAGGTCAATTTTTATTTGTGAAAAACTAAATCTATTGAAAATTCTGGTTTGAAAATGAGAAACAGGTGGTGTAGACTAACATCAGACTGCACATATGTGCAGGCTGATGTTTGTCTGTAGCTCCTACCAAAGCAGGAATATTTTGGGTTCAGCATGACAAGGGTTAAGATTTTGTTTAAAACCGTCTTGTATCCTTTTCTGAAGTTAACCCCCAGGTATAGGATGGGCATTAGATAGTTTTAGAGTCCTGGATCTAAATTTTGAGTCTAGGACTCCAAAAAGCTGAATCTCTTAAAACGCTGCTAAAATGTGTTATCAATCATGGTTGAACAAAACAACAAAGATCAATGCAATTTGACGAGACACAGTCCCTAAAATTTTATTGGTTGTCATCCATTTATCGTCACAAAAACATGAGTCGCATGATATAATTGTGAGAAATTCAACAACGAAGAAATTGTGTTAAACTTTATGAAAATATTCCTCTGTATATGATTAAAACAATAATTCCCCATTTTACATCAGTATTTACTGCTAACTACATTTAATTTACATGACCAAATCAATGGTTCAAGACAAAACATTTGTAATTGCCTATAATTTATGTTTATAGGCAGTTACAACTGATTTGCGTAGAGTCATTGAAATTAGGATGTAAGATCATTTTATAATATGTATTTTTAACCGAATCCTAAATTGTGGGCACTCATTTAAATCATATTATCCATTGAGTTTTGCGAACACTGGATTTGAAATAGATCTAGTATTGCTGAAAGATTTAGTTTTGAAATCCATATCAGTTGCTCTATAGGGTACCCTTTGCAGCCCCCATATTTGACAGATCATAGATGTCAAACTATTGGTTAACCATTCAAATAAAAAATTTCACTGGGAAATAAATGTTGTTCTTGGACAATACCTGACATAAGTATACACAGGGATATTTTGGGAGTTGGGGGAGGGGAACTTGTGATTATAATTTGATTATCTATGCTTACCGATCGCCCTATTTTTTCCTCCAATGAAAGGCCGCTATTTCGTTTGAAATTCAAAAAATATATCCCATAACCTGGTGGTCTGCTTGAATAAGTGAGCTACGTGACTTTAGGTCATAATGGGCGGAGACTACATTCAAAACCAGACAGTGACGTCATAACCTTGTCTGATAAAATGTCCCGAAATACCCTTAACTTGCAATCTTGTAGTTATGAAAAAACGTTTTGTGAATAATTTTTTGAAGTTATGCTTATATTCAATTACTCATTAAAAGGAGGAGCAAGTTCTTGAGTGATTTGTCTGCACGTTTATCAAGACAAGATTTAGTGGATAAATCAACGATTCTGATAATAAAATATTATTCTACATCGTATACAGCAGTAAGAATGACATCGACGAGTTTGCTCGAACCGAGCCTTTCTGTACTCCACTTTTTCACATTGACATAAAAAAAAAGAAAAGACGACAGGGTTGAAACGATATAAAATATCGCTTCTTTTTTAAAATGAATACTTTGGATCTTTTGAATGGCATTTTAATTTAATAGTACTGCAAATGTCCAAATTCTAGGGATACAAATATTTGCAAAAAGAAAGTGATTCGAAGCATGTAAGGCCTGTAATAGCTGACTAATATCGAAAAACATGTGACCCGTTTAACTGTGACGAATCGGTTGGGAACCAAAACTTGGTAACTAGAGCTTGTCAGTGCACTTTGAATGTTTTTCTACTAACGTGCTATTGCAAACTTGTTATTGATAATGAATACGCCGTGGTTTTGTTGGTTTCTATGTGGTTTAACACAGCTTACAACAGTCCAGCGGCTGGAGAACCTAACAATGAATTCCTGGCATTTCTTACACCAGTTCTACCATTCCTTTTCTAGTCTCCAGTTGCTATCCCACATAGGTCTACGATTATCAACCCATGGGTGGGAGACAAATAGTCGGAAAGGATGAGTGCCTCCATCGGGGGTCGAACCCGGGTACAATTTCACTGATTGTCCGACGAGCTCACACTGCGCAGCTAAATATGCCGTGGTAGATATCCGTTTTTCTAATAATACAAAATCCTTAAAGGGAGACAGAATGTCCAAAAAAAACCTAATTAAAAGAAATACAAAAACTAGTATCAATCACGAGGTTTTGTTCACCGGACGCTCTCAACTGATATTGTCTTTCCAAATGGCAAAATAATTACAGAAACCCGACGTTGATTAAATTCGCTCCTCCCACCTTTTGTTTACCTCGATTTGATTGAAGAATGTATGACGCAACAAAAATGAATGACATCAATGATTGACGTGAGACTCAATTGAACTAGCGTTATTTGATAAAAAAAATAAGTCGATCGGTAAAACAGTTATAGTTCATATTCTGACAATTTACGCGTATAACCTTGCGCTCCGCTTAGGTTATATCGCGTAAATTGCCAGAAATGAACTATAACTATTACTTAACTTGACCCATTAACTTTGCTGGTTATTTTGCAATAAATGCTGTTTGACAACAAAGACGTACTATTACACTAAGGGTTAATGGGCACGAGATCTGAGAGTCCATTAATTACATAATGGTTCAATCTATTTCTGTTAATAGTGACTTTTAAGTACTATTAACTTTGTTTTTATTTACCAATTTCAAATGTCTTCCAAAATCTTAAAAATATGAATTCAAGAATTTTATTCAATGTCACTATATGCTTGATTGATTCAATTGATTCAAAGAATTTTTCCAAAAGGTTCAATTCTCACGAATAGAACTGGGAGCAGTGAATGTCGTCAATGACTGAGATAAAAATAATGGCCATCATTTTTTAATGTCAGGAAAATGAAGTGATCCATTGCACAAAATCTAAAATACCGGTATGTAAAGCCATCAACTAGTAGTTGTCATTTATCTGTAGAAGTTGTATGTTCCAAACACTCGTAAATAAATATTGATCAGAGCCCAAGATTATAAAAATTTTCTCATTCTCAACAGAAAATTTTCTAAAATTTCAATGCGAGATAATAGCTGTTATTATGTTGTATTACTAATTTCAATATATGCGCACAAAAGATAATATCAATAAGTTGTTACGAATAACAACTTATTAATACATATATTATCTTTTAAGTTTATACGTTTTTTTTAATTCTAAATTTGAGAACATTCTCAGTTAAGCATAAACAAGTTTTACAACCCCGGGCCCTGAAGTAGGCATAATGCTTTAGGCTTGTCTCAAGATTACCTAAAATTAGCAAGAATATGAGAAAAATGTTTTATGTTGTAACTTTTTGTTATCTTTTTTTAATATAAAGGTTATTGTCTTCCTTAAACTAGGTCACTTTATGCAAATTCCAGATACTATGCTGTGACTGATTGATAGTGAGTAAATGATCCAAGTGAAAGAGGGGTTTTACTCTTGCAGCAGTTAATCTAAAGATACCCTTTGATTAGAGTCGGGACAAGTACCCGGGTCATTCGGAACATCACTCGGCCATTTCCTTAACCTGCAAGAGACCTTGCATGTAAGCAAGGCAGATGGGTATGTAGCAAAATTGTCCATTTTGTTAGGCGGAAACAGTGTAAGAAAAACTAGCACTGTAGTTTTATATCTATTACAGTAAATTGCGGCTGAAAAATCTTAATTTTTGAGAATGACAAATCATTCTCAAAAATTAAGATTTTTTCAGCCGTTATTTAAGAATCTAAAGATATTCATATTAGGGTACGATGGTTTCACGTCATTGACTTAAAGGAGTAGAGTTGGCGATGTCAAATATTTAACTCATAGTTTCGAGGGCAAACACTATTTTAACTGATGTCATCGAGTTTTTCCAAGGTTTTCCCGTAATTTTTAAAAATAGTCCGTTCAAGTACATCTGAGGTTGATCGTGAGATTGGCCGAGTGAAGTTCCGAATGGTACCCGGGTATGGTAATATTACAGAAAATCTGGACTTGCCTTTGTATTTAGTTGATAAATGAATGGACAGTTATCATTGGGTACTCAGGTACCCATGGTAAGCAAGATCTCCGGTACTGGGGTACAAAATTCTACTCCTCCTAGCTTTACCTTTGATAGAAAAGAATGCTCTTATCAAACATTACAACTGTGAGTGCTTAAAGTGAAGACAAATATCCTGTTTAACTGAAGAAATTTTTCTGTGTAAAATATTTCATCCCTGAATCATTTCATAGAGTATCATATATTTAGTTTCCCAGATAATCTATGTATCAGTATACAAAACATTAAATGCATCTTTTTCATTTTACAATATTTCAAGAATCTACTATTTCAATACGCATCTATGTAGCAATGATTGTTATCATCAAGAAAATCTTTGAAACCAGCATTTTCTCCTTTTTTCACACCAAAACATTTTTATAAGATCAAAGGCAAACAAATTACCATTTTTACAGGGGTGAGGAATTCAAATTGATGACTTGTCCGACACAGGCTTTTCTACTTGCAGACAAGTACATTTTTTAGACCACTTGTCCAGCATTTGCTTCTTTAAAAACAATCATTTTTCAATCTATCTGTTCTCTTTTTTTAATGGACAAGTTCGTTTTGATCCAGGCCAAGCAGAAATTTGTCTTTTACTCATCCAAGTGAGTGGAGTGGATAAAATTTCTATTTCCAGATCCCTGGATAAATCAGCCTAATATTGAAATCAAACAGTAGAAAAAAATGTGTTCATTGAAGAAATCTTCACAAAAGCCAATGTTTTCCATAATCTTATGTATTCATATTTTTTAGGAAAGTTGATTTTGAATCTGGACAAGAAGAAAATCATATTTTACTTATCCAAGAACAAGTAGAGAAAATCTGTACTTCCACACCCCTGATTTTGAGGTGAGCATTTGTCTTTACTTCCACATAGATGGAAATACTTTATTTTCAAAAATAAGCTTTCATTAATTTTTCACACAACCCTATGTTGTAGGTGCTCATAGGAATCCTCTCAAGACCACCCCAATGAGTACCCACAATAAAGAGTTTGGAAAAGAAATAATAGAAACAAGATAATCATCACAAAATTTGAGGGGTCATGGCAACACTATTGTAAGTGCCTATATATTAATAGGTACTTGCAATAGTGTTGCACTGACCCCTCAAATTATTGGCATCTTAGGCAAGATATTAAGTTAAAATCTAAATTTGGCTTCAAGCAATCAATGTGTCGTGAATTCAGCTTGAATTCAGCTGTATGTAGGACATTTAAATGTAGGAAATTTAACCAAAAAGTTCTTGCATTTAGAACTGTAAGAGATTTACAAATAATACTACAAATATTTTTCATCACCGCATAACCATTTTACAAAAACAATTAAATAAATGTAAATGGTAGAACACTTTGCATCCCAAGAAACTGGAGAAACTATTTACACACTTTGCCAATAAAATTGATTTATAATGGAAAATAAATGGTTTGCCATGATTTTCACCACAAAAAAAATACATGCTTTTCATGCAACATTATAACCAGTCCACTCAAAAAGTCATGTGATCATGTTTCTATATTTAGCACACCACATGATCATGAACTCTTTCCCTGATAGGCAGTGAATTTTTTATTAATAGAATATAAAACTAAAAGATTTTAGATTCTAAATGAACTATACATAAAATATCATGAGAAAATAACATTTTTTGTAGTTAACAAAGGCTGTTTTTGCCATTCTCTTTTTTCTATTTATAACAAAGCAATTAATTCTTAGTAAATTGCGCATGTCAATCAGAGCCCAAGGTTGGAGAGTGATGCATACCAGCTCAATTTGAGAAAAAACACCAAACATAGATACAGTAAAATGTGTATTAGGCACCACCTACGGGACCACCAAAAAGGAGTCGTTAAACAGAATGGTCGCTTAGTAAATATTTTGTTTACAAATTAAAAACTTTATTTTGATTGAATATAAATTTTCTTGCGAATTTCTCCAATGTCGTTAAAACTCTTTTCAACTCTTTAATACTCGGTAACCTTCACAGGCATTTAGTCAACACTGGCTTGTTTTAGTTTGATTTTTAACAAAAGCTTAAGGTAATAGAGTAGCTCTTTAAGGTACTGGACCTGTAATAGTTCCACAACATTTCAGAAATCATGAACTTCAAGAGTGTTATCTGAGGTTTCCTAATGATTTTCATAAGGGAAACCTAGGTTAACATTATGAAAGAACATGTGGTCAGAAAGGTTGCAGAACTATTACAGTTCCACTACCTTAACACTCAATCCAGACATTTTCTGGTTCCTGAGAATTAGACAGTAGTTTACAGACACTGCTACCCAATACTACGGCTAGGTCGAATTTAGGCTGGGATTTAAGTATTATGCCCATAAAAACATCCAGTGCACTGGGGTTAGAACAATGAACCTTTGGCTACAAGTCTAGGCCAATCAGGCATTCAAACTTTAGCAGTAACCCTTGAATTACAAATTTATTTCTTTTATCATTTTGTTGCTAGATGTATTGAAAATTACAACCCCCTCCCCAAATAGAAATCCTTAGTGCATTTGTAACTAAGATAAGCCCCAGTTAATAGATTAAGGTAGTGGACCCGTAATAGTTCCACAATGTTTCAGAAGTAATGAACTTTAACAGTGTAAATCAAGGTTTTTCTAATGATTTTCACTAGGAAACCTCGGTTAACATTATGAAAGATCATGAGTTCTAAAATGTTGTGGAATTATTACGGGTCCACTACCTTAAGGGTAAACATCACTCTCCATTATCCAGGCCCCAGATCAGGGAAAGAATTACAATAATAAGGGCTGTATATTTGGAGATCTAGCAGAGAGCATGTGTCCACATAAACACGTATGTCCATGCATACATAAATATGAGCAAGATTATAATGTACAGTAAAACTTCTCTGTTCGGAAACCACTCTCGGTACATGCAGTCAAAACCCAAAACGGTATTCTTTTAGTAATGGTATTGAATATAAAACTTTAGCAAATATCATTTTAGCATATGCCTGACATTTTCAACAATTTCATGTGTTCAAAGCATTGACTCTGGCCAGCCTGTGCATCTGCAAAGACTGTCATGCACTTTGTAGATAGATGAGGTCTTGCGATGTCTTTCAACAGACAGGGGAGCTTCTGTGTTTCTGGCTAGGCTGCAAGTTGTTTGCCCCTTGCCTATATTTCAAATTGTTGGAAATGTCATGCGAAGGTTCATTTTAAGTTGTATTTACCTGAAGTTTTCTCAAACTTAGCAATTCTTAGAAAACACAAATTTATCTTCTTGCAGAAATTATCTAAGGATGAACTATTGTCATAATTTGGGCTTTTGTTTAGCTGTGAACCATTATTTAATATTTAGGGATCAACACAAAATTTTGTAAATACCCATAAACAGGGTGATTCATAATATTTTACCCATTCCAACTCATATCATCTATTTACTACATGGCTTCATTCTATATATCAAACTAGTTTGGGAGAAACCACATTAGGGAGGAAATGTTAAGGTCATGAAGTCATATATGATGTCATATGTTGACTTGGTTTTTTCAAAAAAGAACTCTCCTAGCTAATGGCTGCTGAAGTTGTTCAGCTCTTTTTGAAAGCCATTCCCCAGTTTAAACAATTAAAGAAAGGTAGAAACTCAACCAAGGTAAGGTAAAGCCAATAATTAAGATCTCAAAACTGCAATTGGATGAGATTTAAAAAAGACCGCCCCAAAAATGTATGCTTCTGCCATCTCAGATTTTGAAGAGACTTGACATTGTTTTTCCACAAATGGCTGTCATATAGAGCATTATGCTATGAATTTTCCTTCTAAGATATCACATAGGAATATTGAAGTAAATGCATCATGCTATATGTGAATACTTTTGAATGTCTGTTATGAATTATATATTTTTATGAATTAAAATGATAGCCTTTTGAAAGTGTTGCAGAGATTGTGACTCACCCTGTATATTAAAAGGAATTTACAATAGTTTTTCACTGATCCCTTGATTTGGATAACTTGTTTATTTCATGAAAACAGGCAATCAAGAGAGGTGGTCTCCAGCAAGTTTTACTGTAACAGTGCCTAGATAATAAATGCACAGCTTTAAACAACGACGGCATTTTATGCTGCCCGCGCATTTCTAACGTCAATTTAAATCCAAGCCACTGACCAGAACGCGAAACTACACTACATTGCCAACCAATCACATTCTAGTTTTCACAATCATCCGAATCTGAATCCGATGATGAAAGCGTCTCGTTTAACTCGTGAACGTCTGGTTGATAAACCGGAATATGTTTCGGGCTCCAAGTTTTGGGTATGGACTTGAGCCCATTTCGCTGTTGTTGATGATTGATATTTTTAGCAATGTTTTGAAATTGTTTTTTATCGTCTTCCGTAATTTCGTATTCTTCCTCATCTGCTTCATTCCATCCCATTTCTCGCAGTAACCTACAAATAGGAGCACAGGTACAGACAAGGGGTTAAGCCAGTCTTAAATATTTATTTATAAAATGAAACCCTATGTTGTTGGTACTCATTTGAATTGTCTTGCCAAGATTATTCTTATGAGTACAAACAACATAGGGTTTATACTATTTTTATTGAAATACTTTGATCTAAACACAATATACCCCTTTTACCTGTAGCTCTAATAAAAGTGTGTTAAATCAAGCTTAAAATGATACTCAAGTGACCTTCAAATCCTACTCCATCTAAACGATATTTTGTATAATTTTTTGTTGTAATCTCTATAAAAGAAGAAAATTAATGCATTAGAATATGTATTTATATTATAGAGGAGAAAATAAGGAAATCTTTCTGCATTATCAGGTAATGGTTATTCAATACCCTCCTTTTTTATTGTTTTGACACCTTCAACAGAAGTTTTGACCCTAGGATTTATAGTTGAGGGGACAATGACTCCCGAAACTGAGAAGCTAGCATAATCCCCCTATAATTATAAATATAAGCACAATTTTAAAGAAAGAGCAAGGACAAGCACAGTTGAGTTATGAATTCTAATATCCCTGCAAGCCTTGATAACTTACTCCATTTTTTTTACCTTACAAACGAAAAGAACAAAGTTGGATTAGAACCTTGGCATGAAAAAAAGGACTATGACTGAAAGAATGTGTAAATTTGATAGATATTATGGGCTCTTTGTGGAATCCAAGGCTTTGAACAAATGGGATCTCTCCCAATATTTCTGGATCCTCCAGATCCCGGGACACTGTTCGTCTCAAACTGTGATTGGTGTGTAAATATATAAGATGTACTGTGTTTTGTATGGAAATGCAAGATGTGTTTGTGAAACGGCATTTTTTTTTCAAAGTTTGACCTTGACAGATGACCTTGACCTTGTCACATGACCTTGACTTTGGTACCAGCGGATGCGGATCATTGAGATCTATCATCATGCCAAATATTAGCTTTGTATCTTGAATAGGCTTGAAGATATTGGCAAGGTTAAGTTTTCGGACAGATGGACGGACAGACAGACGGATGGACAGACAGACAGACGGACATGAGTAAAACAATATGCCCCCGATCTCTAGATACAGGGGCATAAAAATATCTAAAGAGGTTTGGGAGAATTGATAATTGTCTAGGCAGAGCCTGGACAATTATCAATTCCCACAACCAAGTTAGATATGTTTTCATAATAAGAGCTGTCGGAGGACAGCGAAGCTTGACTATTCCTAGTGCTGGATAGTAACAGCAAATCAATATGGACATTGGAAATTCAATTTAAATCAAGAGAAATGAATCTTTGTCTAGATGCTGATATTTTGGTCACAGAAGCATGTGCAAAGTTTAAAAGAAATAGCTTTAGTAGGAACAGAAATACAACTAACATACTAGAAAGCCATGAATGGCTTGTGTCGCTCCACAGGCTTGAAATTATTGTAAAAGCAAATAAAAGTTTTGACTAGTTTTTAAGATATTTTGGCTTCTAATGATGTTGAAAATGATTTTCAAAGGACATATTTTTCATCGAATCAAATTTTTGGTTGCATGAAAATGGGTCACCCAAACCTCATACCAAAATTGTTTGATTGAAATCTATCGGTTACATTCTGAGAAAATGATTTTCAAAGTTTCCAGTAAAAAACATATTGAGAAATGACCTCCGCCCATAAAATATATATTTTTCATCCGATCACAATAATTTTTGGTAGGCTGATAAAGAGTCACTCAAGGATCATTCCAGTGAAATTTGGTTGATATCAATTAGTTACAATCTGAGAAAATGATTTTCAAAGTTTCCAGTATATATCATATACAGAAATGACCTCCGACCATAAAATATATATTTTTCATCCGATCACAATAATTTTTGGTAGGCTGATAAAGAGTCACTCAAGGATCATTCCAGTGAAATTTGGTTGATATCCAAAAGTTACATTCTGAGAAAATGATTTTCAAAGTTTCAACTATATAACATATAGAGAAATGACCTCCGCCCATAAAATGAATATTTTCCATCCGATCACAATTATTTTTGGAAGACTGATAAAGGGTCACTCAAGGATCATTCCAGTAAAATTTAGTTGATATCCATCAATAAGATTCTGAGAAAATGATTTTCAAAGTTTCCACTATATAACATATAGAGAAATGACCTCTGCCCATAAAATGAATATTTTCCATCCGATCACAATAATTTTTGGTAGACTGATAAAGGGTCACACAAGGATCATTCATGTAAAATTTGATTGGTATTCATCAATTAGAATCTGAGAAAACTCACTTTTTACCATATTTGGAAATTAGCCACGCCCATTAAATCCATGGTTTTCATTGGATCAAAATTTCTTGAACAACTTTGAAAAAGGGTCACCCAAGGATCATTCCTGTGAAGTTTGGTTGAAATTCATCCAGTAGTTTCTGAGGAGAAGATTTTTAAAGAAAAGTTTACGAACGGACGCACGGACGCACTGACGCACGGACGGACGCACGACGGACACAACGCCATGACAATAGCCCCAGTGGCTTTCAGCCAGTGGAGCTAAAAACAGTTGCACATAAAAACATAACCAAGATTTTTAAGGCCGAAAAGGGTTAAAATTCCACTAAATTAAATATCAGAGTAATTAATCTTTTTCTGTGGGCTAATCTTTTTCTATGGGCTAATATATGGTCAAAGAAGCATGTGTAAAGTTTCCAAGCAACAGCTTTAGTAGATACAGATATTACAGATTACAGATGTACATCAGTTGCACGTAAAAACTTATCCCAGATTTTTAAGTCCAAAGGGGTTAAAAATCCACTAAATTCAATACCATAGAATTGAATCTTTGTCAAGAGGCTGATATTATGATCACAGAAGCGTGTGCAAAGTTTCCAAGCAGTAGCTTTCAAGAATAAGAGATGTAACAGATGTACAACATTTGCATGTAAAAACTTAACCAAAATTTCTAAGTCTGAAAAAGGTTAAAATTTGATGAAATTCAATATGAGAATAATTAATCTTTGTCTAGAAGCTGATATCATGGTAACAGAAGCAAGTGTATAGTTTCCAAGCAAAAGTCTAGGTAGAAATAGAGCTATAACTGATATACAACATTTGCACGTAAAAACTTAACCAGGAATTTCTAAGTCCGAAAAGGGTTAAAATTCAACTAAATTCAATATCAGAGCATTGAATCTTTGTTAAGACGCTGATATTATGGTCACAGAAGCATGTGCAAAGTTTCAAAGCAATAGCTTTAATAGAAATAGAGATATTACAGATATATAACATTTGCACGTAAAAGTTAATCAAGAATTTTTAAGTCCGAAAAGGGTTAAAATTCCACTAAATTCAATACAAGAGTAATGAATCTTTGTCAAGAGGCTGATATTATGGTCACAGAAGCATGTGTAAAGTTTCAAAGCAATAGCTTTTATAGAAACAGAAATATTACAGATAAACAACATATGCACGTAAAAACTTTACCAAGATTTTTAAGTCCGAAAAGGGTTAAAATTCCACTAAATTCAATATCAGAGTATTGAATCTTTGTCTAGAGGCTGATTTTATGGTAACAGAAGCATGTGCAAAGTTTCAAAGCATTAGCGGTAATAGAAACAGAGATTTTAAACACTTGCACATAAAAACTTAACCAAAGCATTACGCTGACGCCCAGGTGACCATAATAGCCCCCCTATTCTTCGAATAGTCGAGCTAAAAAACACTAAGTACATATTATTTTCATCTTATATCCTCTATTTGCCATGTTTTCTTTGATGTTTCTAACAGAAATGCAAGTCTCTAAAAATAGCCAGATTATGTCATTGTTCTAAAAATATCCATGTGATCATAAAAACTATCATATGGAATGTTATCACATGGATATTTGTATAGTTATAAGATATAAGGGAATCCTGGTGGAATCCCAGGCTTTGAACTAATGGGATCCCTCCCAATACATGGGATCTTCCAGATCCCGGGACACTGTTAGTGTCAAACTCTGATTGGTGTGTAAAAGACGGAACATACCTCTGTTCAGCCTCCAAGGAACTTGACAAATGATTTCCATCCTCGCTGATATTCAAACTATCAAACCCGTTTGTGAGTCCACCATCAAACTTAGATCCCTGTGGAAGAGATGGTCGGGAATTAACAGCTGACTTAATTTACTTCCTTATCGTGTTATACTGTGTTTGGGTGCATATAGTGGGAATAATAACTCTTTGAAAAGCTTGTTGTTTTAATAGCAACAATATTCTTATGTAAGTATTTTAATGTTGTTACTGAATTTGTCATTCAAATTGAAGCTTACATGTATTTACTCTTTTTATTGAACTACTGGAATTTTATATGTTCTATTTACCGAAATAAATCTATCTTCTTTTATAGAATTAGAAATTTTGTTTCAAACAAAAGCCAATACAGGGTACATTCAAATGGTCTGACTCATTTCATTGACAATAATTCAGTAGAAGACAGGGAGGAGATCAGACTGCACATTTTTGCAGGCTAATCCTAGTCTATACAGACTGCAAAAGCTTAACATATTGGCGTCTCAGTGCAAAAAGTTGTAACTGCCTATATGTTTACACACTGAACCAATAATATAGCAGGAATAAACCATCAACAGCACAAGTGTTTAAATACTTACATAATTTTTATCCAAACTCTTTTCATCTTCCTGTCTTAGAGCTTTCAAAAAATTACTTTTTTTGTCTGATAGTGTTTTAGGTTGCGTCACAAACCGTGTATTCAGAATATCAATAGGTGGTGTGGATGGAGGGCCATTTATCTGCAAATAAACAAAATAATGTATCAATATAACAAATCTTAATTGATTTACAAGTAAATGTACAACTAAGTTTGAATTGGATCAAGTTGATTCATGTAGGAAAAGCAATATTTAAGATGTTTTGAAATTACTTAGATCACTACTTTTTCAAGTTTTGAACCCTTGTTTTATTTCAATTGGTTTATTTTACATCAATTGGGAAACAATTTCTTACAATCTAGATTCATCCTTCTTCATTCTTTTTTCCATAAAATGAACGCAGATGTAAAAGCCTTTCGTGAGCGCTTTGAGATGATACCCCGCTTCGCACATGCACATACATGCAAAGGGAGGTATCATTTCAAAAGCGCTTCACTAATGTTTTCATCCTGATCGCAGGGCTGTACTTGCGCCAAATGAGCAGGCAAAGGAAAGAATCAAGATTAATAGCTGCTCCCATTAATCAAACTCTTTTTTTCACATTATCTTTAAACATCTTCTAGATGTTTTTAATACGGACCAGCTCAACCTTATTCATGTCTTAAATCAGGTTGTATTAGTGAAATTTTTCTTAACCATATATCAGCAACTAGCTGAACATGCTAAACAAATAGTATCAATTAATTTCAGTATAAAGATCAGTTTCAACTCTTGCTAAAAACCTTGCAACTTCCTCTCTCAGCCTAGAAAGCTGTCTGCCTTCTGGTTTCAGAGAAGAAGATTTTGACTATTTTTCAAAGGCATGGCAACCAGAGTTGCAGGGCAGATTTCATTTTTAATGAACAACTTTGTTAAAGCTTAACCCAAGGAACATCCCTGCCAAGTTAGATTGGCCAACAGGTTTAGGGTTAAGGAGAGGATGGTTGAAGAAATTGTGGATGACAGAGAACTGACACTGAACATTGGATGATCACAATAGCTCACCTTGAGCACTTCATACTCAGATGAGCTAATAATGCAACAACTTGAAATAAAACATTAAACATGCAATTTAAGCTTTTCAAATAGCAAGTATTGTGGAAAGAAAGAGCTAATTAATTCATGCAAATGAAACTTTCACAGGCTTAAAAAGCTAATATCATGCTTATAAAACACATTTATCTTAAGAAATAGAACCTCAACATTTGAATTTCGAAGGTTAAAATGAGCCAATCAGACACAAGAATTGTGCATTAGCTATACATTATTCTGAAGGCAAATATAAGGTCTAATCATAAACACACAGGCAACAAGGAACAAAAATTCTTATTCTAAACTTATAGGCTTTTTCTTTTTCATTGCCAAGTATGACCTTTATGGATAAAATTGTCCATGTCAGATGAAATAGTCAGTGCGACCAGACCGACAATCTTTAAATGCTATCAAAATGAACTGTCACATTTATCATGATATTTTGCATTAAGCGACCATTCCCATAAATGACCACTTTTTGGTGGTCCCCTTAGTGGTAGCTTAACACAACTTTTACTGTAGTGTTTAAATTAAGAAAATGCTGGCTTCCAGCATTTTCTTAAATAAAACCAAAGTTTTCTATAATTTTAAATTATTTCAAATAATTATTATTTCAAATCTATTTCGATTTTTGTAGACGCATTCATTTTGATCCTGGTCAAGTAGAAAATCAACTTTTACTTGTCCAAGGACAGATTGAGAAAATGTGCTTTTTTTCACATCCCTGTTAACACTTTCCTGTTTTACAAAATTTTGGACCTGTCCAAATTCAAAGGTTTTGCAGACAAAATTTAAAGTGGATTTAATTTGAAAAATAACCATTCAGTAGGGTAGAAAATAATGTGCAAAAAGTAGAAATTGCTTGTCAGAAGCAATTTCTTCTTTTTTCACAATGTTTTCTCAATCATTAAATCACACGCACGTAAAAAGCAGGGATTAAACAGCAAAGGGTTAATACCTCTTTGTTGCCTCCTGGTGGACTAGTGCTAGCTGCTACGGTTGGTTTAAGGCCCCACAGTGAGCCTGGGTCCTTTGCTGTACTTCCATTCATGCGAGCTGGCCGTCGAGGTATTGAACTCTTTGAATGGAACAAAGGTGCAAAATCAGGGACATGCATGGACAGAGAGGGGTTAAAATAGACTTTTGATCTAAACCCTTGTCATGCTGAATCTGGACTATTCCTGCTTCAGCAGCAGGCATCGACAAAAATCAGACTGAAATTATGTGCAGTCTTATCTTATTCTGTACAATCAAAGTTTTAAGGGTTTTTCTTTTTTTTTGCTTTGAAATAAATACTAAATCACAGTAAGTGCATCCATTACTTTGATTTTATTGCTATTTTGCCTTAGTTTTTATGCAGTTTGACAAGAGTTTATAGTTCATCAAAAATGTATTAAACACTGCATTTTGGGTAGTCATTGGAAGTGTCTTGAAATTATTCAATTGAAAATCCACAACGTAGGGTTTTTTGAGAAATACCAATTTTTCATTTGCATTACTCCGTCCTGTGAACTATTTTCTTTAATGTATCTTCGTGGATTACTAAGAAATAAAGGTAGGTCATCATTTGATAATTTCACTGTCAAACCAGAGAAATTACTGAAATGAGCCAGTGCGAGAAATTTCCAACAATTTCAAAAATGTGTAGAGCAAATACTCTGACCAGCCTATGCATCCGCAAAGTCTGACCAGTCTTCACCATGCGCTTAGTATAAAGAAGAGGTCTCCAATTGTGCAGATCCAAGTATCTGAACACTTACAGGTAACTTTATTGGTAACATTATATGTACAGCTTGTGGCTGTCTACACCTATCTGTATTTGCACTTCACAAACATTCCAAATTGTTGGAAATGTCACGCAGAGGCTCAAATATCATACTCTATTTTTGTTCATATCACCTCATTTGATATTGTTAACTCTTGTCATGCTGAACCCAGAATATTCCAGCTTTGCTAATTATACAATGAAAGATAAATTTATTTGATTCAAACATTTATCTCCTGTATAATTTTATATCTACACAACAGGATGCATTCACATTTATTTCTTGGGTCCGAGTCATGTGATTAACCCTGTAATTTTGTTTATTTTTTTCAAAATTTAAGACTGGTCCAATTTAGCAGACAAAAAAAAGTGGGTGGAATTGGGAGAGAGACAATCCCACATGAAAGACATGCTTGTAACAGACAATTTCTTCTTCCCCAATATTTTCTCAAGTATCAAATCACAGGGACCTAATAATTCAGGGCATTTACCAGACAGTGTGTTATCTAGAAAACAGCTGCTGCTTTTTCTAATATTTTAAAAAATTATGTTTGAAAAAAGTAGGCATAAAAAGTTTTAAGACAAAACAAAAGAAATTAAGTTGCAAAAAAGCAAGCAAAAACATCTACATAATGCAAAAATGCATTTTCAAAAAACATGCAAAAATTTAAAGATCCTTGCACTACCATTTTATCAGTCACACTTAAAATGGATAACTTTGCTATTGGATTAAAATCATTTAAAATATCCAAGTTGAAACTCAAAGTGTCTCCTAAAATTGAACATTAATCTACTTTTCTGGTAAATTCTTGAAATTATTTATTATTCTCCACTTTACCGGTATTTCATTAGTTACTATATCTTGTTCAAATTGATCATTAAGAAAAATCTGTGTGAAAATAACACAATTTCGTTGTTACAGAAAAACATCTAAAACTCTGACGGTTTAAATCTAATGCTCTAGAAAAAAAGCTAAGTAAAAGAAATACATGCAACCATCAAAATGCAGAAGGATGAACCCAAGTACTTATTACAATTATATTTTAACCCCTTGTTCTAAAATTTGGTAAGAAAAGTAGCTGTAATACCTTGTTTGGAACCAGATTCTTGTAAATATTAGAATCTCTTAGCACTTTAGTTTGACTAGAATCTGTCTCCCCATCTGGTATGGTCTTGTTGGTGCCAGACTTTCTTGGTTTATCTGCAAAATACAAAAGTTTTGTGACCCGTTAAAGGAAAATGGACCATCTGGGGACTTTGTAAAACAAATACTTGAGAAGTTTGGTCCAGCATAGGTCATATTTCAAAAATTCTTTCACAGGAAGTTAGATTAATGATTCAAGATACAGAAAATTAGCAAATTGTCCAAAGTTTGACCCTAGTCAGTCTGCACAGTCTGCCTTGGGTCAACACTTAAGGCACTACTCAGATGGTCCATTTTTGTGTGCCAGTCACATCTACAGAATTACTGACAGAGTAGGTTTTTTGGATTTCAAATTAATTTTTTTACCAATACTTGCAAAAACCCTAAATTTTAGATACTTATTGGAATCATATAAACAAGATGATTCAAATGTGTACCCTCAAAATAGGGTTTCATTGAGAAATAAAGATTATAGATAGGTTTTACCCATTCTTATCTGCAATTCTGTATTTGGAAAGTGGGAGCAAAATATTTCAGCCAACTTGTTATCTGGTTATTATGAAAGGTTTTTGCAAGGCTTAATTTTATTTCTCATTTCTTCCAAAAATTGAATCATTTAAGTCCTAATAAGAATTATCAAGGTCATAGGAATAGATATATAATAGATATATACAACAGGTGCATTTATAACTTTAACCAAGGTTTTTTAATTCTTTGTCTGGAGGCTGATAGTATCGACACAGAAACATGAGCAATAATTCTAGTGATAGATGAAGTGAAAACAGTGTTATGATAGATAATTAGTTGCATTTCAAAAGGTAAACACGCAATTTAAAACAAGTCAATACGGGTTGAATTTGAAGAACTTGTAATTGGCAGTAAACAGGGGTTGACCAGTACTTCTAAGATTTAGGAGTCAATTGGACTCCTTACTCATGAAATCAAGGAGTACAAGCTGAATGTTAGGAGTCCGAATTTTCATAATGGGAAATCATTGTAGAAAAGAAAAACAAGAGGACCATGATGGTCCTATATCGCTCACCTTCGTCTCTTTGACTTCTCCCTTAGCAAAATTAAATACTTGAAAGATCATCTCTATTTCTATGATCGCTGCATAAATTTCCATCTTTTTCTCAACAAGTTTCATGTGACCTGGCCAACATTCTGACCAAGTTTCATAAAGATTGGGCAATATTTGTGGCCTCTAAAAAGAAAATAGTCATTTAGGCCCCTTTTCCCATGATATGACATGGATCTTTCCCATTTTAAATAGGGTTCATCCTTGTGACCTAGCCATTATTCTGATCATGTTTCATGAAAATTGAATTGTATTTGTGGCTTCTAGAGCGTAAACAAGAAAATTGTCACTAAGGCCCCTTTTCCTGTGATATGGCACAGATCCTTCCCATTTTCAATAGAGTTCATCTTTGTGACCTGGCCAACATTCTGACCAAGTTTCATGAAGATTGGGCCATATTTGTGGCCTCTAGAGTGTAAACAAAAAAATTGTCATTAAGGCCCCTTTTCCCGTGATATGGCATGAATCCTTCCTATTTTCAAAAGGGTTAATCCTTGTGACCTGGCAAACATTCTGACCAAGTTTCATGAAGATTGGGCCATATTTGTGGCCTCTAGAGTGTAAACAAAAAAAATGTCATTAAGGCCCCTTTTCCCGCGATATGGCATGGATCCTTCCCATTTACAATAGGGTTAATCCTTGTGACCTGGCCAACATTCTGACCAAGTTTCATGAAGATTGGGCGATATTTGTGGCCTCTAGAGTGTAAACAAAAAAATTGTCATTAAGGCCCCTTTTCCCATGATATGGCACAGATCCTTCCCATTTTCAATAGGGTTAATCCTTGTGACCTGGCCAACATTCTGACCAAGTTTCATGAAGATTGGGCTATATTTGTGGCCTCTAGAGTGTAAACAAGAAAATTGTCATTATGGCCCCTTTTCCCGTGATATGGCACGGATCCTTCCCATTTTCGATATAGTCAATCCTTGTGACCTGGCCAACATTCTGACCAAGTTTCATGAAGATTGGGCCATATTTGTGGCCTCTAGAGTGTAAACACTAAGATTGTTGACGCCGGACGCCGGACGACGGACGACAGACGACGCACGACGGACATTCAATGATCACAAAAGCTCACCTTGAGCACGATGTGCTCAGGTGAGCTAAAAATCCTTATTAAAAGCAATTTCTTATTTTCCACAATGTTCTTTCAAAGAAGAGTTTTTTCTCAAAACACTTTAGGATGCATGCAACTTTTGTAGTGAAAAGATCTACAATTTTGACAAGTGTATCAAAGGACACTACTCTATGAATTGGCTTTTCAAAATATTCTCATAATTATGACCCTTGGAGTCTGTTGGACTGTTTTTGCAAATGGAAGGAGTCCCAATTGGTAAACAAAGAGTCTCGGACTCCTGGACTCCCTAAGTGGCAAACCCTGGTAAACCTCTCAAATCAGCCTATGCTGCTACACAGTCTGAACAAAGTAAGCTGATGATTGATTAAAAGTATCTTAAAACAACTAATTTAAATTCATTATAAACCCTAAGAGTGATGAACAACATTTCCAGTATTATTGAAATTATTGAATGTGAAACACAGGCTTGTTCAATATTAAGTCATTATCAACTCAGAACTCAAGATAACAGAAATTGATGAAAATCAAAATCTGTATTTGTCCATCCAAACCCTATACTGTGGGTACTCATTGGAATTGTCTTGAGACAATTTCCAATGAGTACCCACAATATAGGATTTGAATGACAGATAATGGATTATATTCGTTATGAAAGCGAAAATTGCTACCTCTACCTGAGGTGCGTTTTTTAGGATTAAGAATTCTAAAGATTTCTTAAGATTTTTAGTGGGGATATATCGGGCTGTGTCGTAGAATGTCAACTGAATCACGCAAGATAATTTGATTTAAATTCTTAAGATATCTTAAAAATCTTAATCTAAAAAACCCACCTCAGGAACCCTGAAAGAACTTACCCCAGACTCCTGAGGTACCATTCACCTGATTGCTGCCTTTAGATGTACCTGTGGTTTTGTCTAATCCTCCATTCAGAGATGGCTGTAAAAACACAAACACAAAATTAGAATGGTTGTACACAGTTATCTTGTATCTAGCCAAGTTTTAAAAATAACCTCCACTCATGACTTGAAGCTATTTTTTGAATTTGTTTTTTAGTTGTGCCAATGCTGTCATAATGTAGAACAATTGTATTATGTTATTTTGAAATCTATCCCTAAATGTAAAAGCCATGCTTCAAGCTAGATTGAAATGGTTGACATTGAAGAGTGATGTTGGCCTTGGAGGTCAAAGAAAACTTGATTCAAATAGTGTATCTGCTCATTTTGTGGATTAAGTTTGCCAAATGTATGTAAAATCTATTAAAATATGAGGATAATATGATTTGAATAAGCTTTCAAAAGCATGTCTACTCATGACACCAAACAAGACATTCTTATATCCTTCAATAAATATATGATCCATGGCTCTTGATAAAGCTTAATTCTTGGTGACAAAATTCCCATCAAAACACACAACTTTAGGTTTGTGCAAATATTACTCGAATATGTCAATTTTGATTCCAAAATATCTCCTTTAACCTGCACCTATGAGATGCTTACAAGGGCCCATGGTTATAAAACTTTACTTATGCTCAACTGAGAAATTTCTCAAATTGAAACTTGAGATTAAATCATTTATTTTCTAAAGCTACTTTAACAAGCATTTGGAAGTATTGCATGGCAATACCAAGTCCCCTACCGGATTTATAATTATATCCCTAGAGCAGTATCTTTTTTTGGTAGTAAAGGTATAACTACCTCTCCAAAATGTTGGTTGTATCAGATTTTATGTATCAGCTCAATATCTCTGAGAAGAGGATAAAAAAAAAAATCTTGAAATTTCCTGTTAATTTTCTAAGTCCAGCATCCGTATCTTCCAAAAAAATCAATGGACCAGAACCAAATTCAAACTTGATCTGTAACTCATTGATGCTGACTCACATACCAAAAATCAGCTCAATATCTCCAAGGGTTAAGAAAACAAGAGGACCAAGATGGTCCTAGATCGCTCACCTGAGTCTCCTTGACCCCTGGGACATCACATTAATTAGAAAGGCAGATGTCAAAAAGAAGATAATTGCCTAAGATCAATACCATGGCATACCATCATGCTCAGATGACCTGAAAGGGATTCTCCCGGGTGGAGCCCAAATATGACCCCAGGGTCTTTATATGAACAAACTTGGTAGGGGTCCACGAGATGATGCTACATACCAAAAATGCAAGCAGTGTGCCCTCTGGTTTCGATTAAAGAAGATTTTTAAAAGATTTTCGCTTTTTAATTCTATGTAAAAAGGGTTAAGCCCGGGCAAAGCCCAAATATGACCCCGGGGTCTTGATATGAACAAACTTGGTAGAGGTCCACTAGATGATGCTACATACCAAATATGAAAGCTGTCTGCTGTCTGGTTTCAGAGAAGAAGATTTTTGAAGATTTTCAATTTTTTACCCTTTGTGCTCATACGAGATAAAGGGATGCACCCGTGCAAAGCCTAAATATGACCCAAGGGTCTTTATATGAACAAACTTGATAGAGGCCCACTAGTTGATGCTACACACCAAATATTAAAGCTGTCTGCCATCTGGTTACAGAGAAGAAGATTTTTAAAGATTTTCGTTCTTTTATTCTATGAAAAAAGGGTTGGGCCCGGGCAAAGCCCAAATATGACCCCAGGGTCTTGATATGAACAAACTTGGTAGAGGTCCACTAGATGATGCTACATACCAAATATGAAAGCTGTCTGCCTTCTAGTTTCATAGAAGATGATTTTTAAAGATTTTCATATTTTCACCCTTTTTGTTAAGGGTAAAGGGAAAGTTAAGGGTGGATTTCATTTATTTGAACAACTTTGGTAGAGCTTGACCCAAGGAACATCCCTGCCAAGTTTCATCAAGATTGGCCCACTGGTTTAGGAGGAGAAGATGTTTAAAGAAATTTTGGAAGACGGACGGCGCACGACGCACGTCGCACGACGCACGTCGCACGACGCACGACTGACGACGGACATTCTACGATCCCAATAGCTCACCTTGAGCACTTTGTGCTCAGGTGAGCTAAAAAGGCCGGAAAACTGAAATTTCCTGGTAATTTTCTAAGTCCAGCATCCGTATCTTCCTCAAAAAATTAATGGACTGGAACCAAACTCAAACTCGTTCTGTAACTCATTGATGCGGACTCAAATACCAAAAATCAGCTCAATATCTCCAAGGGTTAAGAAAAAAAGTCCGGAAAACTTAAATTTCCTGGTAATTTTCTAAGGCCAGCATCTGTATCTTCCATAAAAATTAATGGACCAGAACCAAATTCAAACTTGATCTGTAACTCATTGATGCTGACTCACATACCAAAAATCAGCTCAATATCTCCAAGGGTTAAGAAAAAAAGACCAGAAAACTGAAATTTCCTGGTAATTTTCTAAGTCCAGCATCCGTATCTTCCACAAAAATCAATGGACCGGAACCAAACTCAAACTCGTTCTGTAACTCATTGATGCAGACTAACATACCAAAAATCAGCTCAATATCTCCAAGGGTTAAGAAAAAAAGTCCGGAAAACTTAAATTTCCTGGTAATTTTCTAAGTCCAGCATCCGTATCTTCCACAAAAATCAATGGACCAGAACCAAACTCGAACTCTTTCTGTAACTCATTGATGCAGACTCACATACCAAAATTCAGCTCAATATCTAAAAGGGTAAAGAAAAAAAGTCCGGAAAACTGAAATTTCCTGGTATTTTCTAAGTCCAGCATCTGTATCTTCCACAAAAATCAATGGACCGGAACCAAACTCAAACTCGTTCTGTAACTCATTGATGCGGACTCACATACCAAAAATCAGCTCAATATCTCCAAGGGTTAAGAAAAAAAACCCGGAAAACTGAAATTTCCTGGAAATTCTTTAAGTCCAGCATCCGTATCTTCCACAAAAATCAATGGACCGGAACAAAACTCAAACTCGTTCTGTAACTCATTAATACGGACGCACATACCAAAAATCAGCTCAATATCTCCAAGGGTTAAGAAAAAAAGTCCGGAAAACTGAAATTTCCTGGTAATTTTCTAAGTCCAGCATCCGTATCTTCCACAAAAATCAATGGACCGAAACAAAACTCGAACTCGTTCTGTAACTCATTAATACGGAGGCACATACCAAAAATCAGCTCAATATCTCCAAGGGTTAAGAAAAAAAGTCCAGAAAACTGAAATTTCCTGGTATTTTCTAAGTCCAGCATCCGTATCTTCCACAAAAATCAATGGACCGGAACCAAACTCGAACTCGTTCTGTAACTCATTGATGCGGACTCACATACCAAAAATCAGCTCAATATCTCCAAGGGTAAAGAAAAAAAGTCCGGAAAACTGAAATCCGGACTGACAGACAGACGGACGGACGGACGGAAGGACGGACGGAAGGACGGACGGAGTGCAAACCTATAGTCCCCTTCGGCTTTCGCCGGTAGGGGACTAATAAATGGAAGGACATGAAACTAAAGATAATATTTGTAAGTTGTTATACATACTACATTTTATGACCTTTAATTATTCATTTTATCTGATTTTGTTTGAATGGGGTTTAAACCACTTTCAAAAATCATCTAACAATGGATTCCTGGTATTCTCACACCAGTACTACCATTAAATTCTTTCCTAGCCTCCAGCTGCTTTACCACATGGGTCTACAATTGTCAACCTATTGGTCAAATACAATTGTTGGAAAAGATGAGTTGAGTGCGACTGTAAGGAATCAAAGTCTTCCAATGCCATACATTTATTTAAATCTCAAGTTCGTTTGAAAAAGAATTCTGTTGAGAATGAGAATATTTTTAAAATAAAGGGACCAGAACTCATATGAATAAGTCATTCAAAATCCTCTTATCTAAAGCAAAATGGTTATATGAATAAAGACATAAAACAAATTTCTTACAAAGTCGTCAATAAATGGTTTGTCTGATTCGTCCTCCTTGCCATTCTTCTCCTCACGGTCTTTTCCCTCCTTTGAATTACTCCGACTGTCTTTATCGTTGTATGACTTCCTGGAACTGCCTCGGCCAGATTGGTAGTTATTGTAATAGGGGTCATTCCCATAATAATCATACGGCGGAAGGAAATCGTAGTAAGGGTAACCCATACTCTGAAAATAAACAAAATTATAATCTTGCTCATGTATCAAAATAATTTCTAACATTAGTCTTTATGCTGTCAAGTTTTGCTGATATTTCTTGCTTTGTTTCATTTAAATGCTTTACTTAACTATAAATGTATTATTTTAAAGGGAGTTACATTTTATCAAGCCTTGTCATGTTTAAATGAAATTCAATCCATCTGTTTCCCTCTCACTCAAACTAGGAATGGAAATACATTTTCTTACTTTTCTTTCAAAAGTTGACACTAGAATTTCACTTGTCCAACTTAAAATTGTCATTGAACAAGTTCCAAAGAAAAATCTACTTTTCCACTGGCTTTCAAGTTCAAGTCAAACAAGTTGGGGATCGGAATTCAAGGACGCTATAGAGCTTTTTAACCCTTTGCTGTTCAATCCCTGCTTTCTACGTGCCTGTGATTTTATGATTGAGAAAACATTGTGAAAAAAGAAGAAATTGCTTCTGACAAGCAATTTCTTCTTTTTCCACACTATTTTCTACCCTACAGAATGGTTACTTTTCAAATTAAATCCACTTTAAATTTGCGTCTGCAAAACCTTTGAATTTGGACAGATCCAAAATTTTGTAAAACAGGAAAGGGTTAAAGGCGTACCTGCCCACCACTATATCTAGCATGGGGATGCTGGTATTTATCCCGCTGTCCTGGAGGTCGTACTAACGACGGTTGAGATCCGTAATGTCCACCAAATTTCTCCCCATAGCTGTACCCATTGTAATAAGCGTAAGCTCCATAATTGTATGCGTAGTAATCGTCATCTACGGAGTGATGGCGTGATTTGCTGTTGGATCCTGCTGGGTTTCGTTTGCCTGTAAAAGGAACAATACAGAGGATTTCTTTTACCTTATTTCATAATATGAGCCTATGCCCGACATTTCCAACAATTTCAAATATTAGTGAGATGCAATCCTTGGGAAAAGTAGACAGCCACTTACTGTAAATATAAAGTTACCTGATGGTCTACAGATACTTTGAGACTTAATTTTTCTACTAAACGCATAGTGAAGACTCTGGTCAGACTGTGCAGATGCACAGGCTGATCAGAGTCTTTGCTTTGCACATTTTTGATATTGGCTCATATAATATGAGTGCCTACCCTAATAGTAGCACCCCTACATTTTTACTGAGAAATCCACTTCACATGCCAAAATTTTAGGAACTTTTTGAGGCTTATTGTCTAACTTGAGATGAATTTTCTCTAAACAATAATTTATTTCCGCATCAGCTTTGCAAAACAATTGTTACTACCTTTTAGGGTATAGGCATAATAGGCATTGACATCTGTTTTGCCCTGAGCCATTTATAAGTTTAGTTAATTATTCTAACTTTCAAAGTAAAGACAAGGTTTAAATGCTTATTTAAGTAACAAGCTAGTGTGTTTGTAAAATAGTCAAATTACCAAAGTATAACTAATTCAAAACTTATGACATATTAATTTCCCTTACAATGTGGATATTCATATAAAAAATGATTATGATGTAACCAAATATTCAAACAAAGAAAACAAGAGCTTTTGGAAGTATGGCTTCTACTATATCAAGATTAAACATGTCAAAAGGTTTTTACTTTTTTATGTATTAACAATACTGGATAAAGCAGGTTCCTATTGGTGCCAACGCTTGGCTGCAGGTGCTGTTTAATGAATAATAACAGAGATATGACAAAGGTTAAACTTGTCATGCCAACGCCCAAACCTACGCCAACACAAAAATGTCATACCCTATTGCTAACCACCCCAAGGTGGTGCTCTTTTTTATGATGACACTATAAGTAAGGAGTCCTGATTTTGTACTCGGGAGATACAATTAACACTTTCCTGTTTTACAAAATTTTGGACCTGTCCAAATTCAAAGGTTTTGCAGAAGAAAATTTAAAGTGGATTTAATTTGAAAAATAACTATTCTGCAGGGTAGAAAATAAAGTGGAAAAAGAAAAAATTGCTTGTCAGAAGCAATTTCTTCTTTCTTCATAATGTTTTCTCAATCATAAAATCACAGGCATGTAAAAAGCAGGGATAAAACAGCAAAAGGTTAAGGTAAAGAAGAAATTGCTTGCAACAAGCCATTTCTTTTTCATGATTGTTCCTCACAATTTATGGTATGGTTTCCTTTTCAAACAACTTTAAGGTACAAACAAATTTCATGTCAATGCATAAACCAATGCCAAGGAGGCCAAAGTTTTTGCATGACAAAGATAGCACTAAGACTGTAACAATAATTCATTATTTCTTAAAACAAGTTAACTTTTTGATTTTTTTTACATTAGCAAGTGAAAAAGACCATTTCATATCACAGAGGAGCATTCTTGAAGCCAAAACAATGCTTGAGCCTCTGTGTGACATTTCCAACAATTTAACTTGGATAAAGCAAAGCCTGTGGCTAAGCTGTGCAGCAGAACAGTCTGACCACAGTTTTCCAAATGGGCTCTTGTAAGACAGATAAAGTCTCAACCAATCTTAAAACAGTCAGCAAATATTCTTCAGGGTTTGGCTGACTTCTATAAGGAGTCCTGTGGACTCCCAACTTATGAAGTTAAAGAGTCCACAAGTAACCCCCCTCCCCCCAATAGGAAGTTAAACTTTGTACTAAGGAGGTACTATTGTGGTAAAGAAGAAATTGTTTGTAACACAATAGTTCCTCACCATTTATATATGGTTTCCTGTTTAAAATAAATTAGAGATAAAACATACTAACGCAACTTATCTGCAAAATT
Organism: Fragum whitleyi; assembly: GCA_948146395.1. Taxonomy (NCBI): domain Eukaryota; kingdom Metazoa; phylum Mollusca; class Bivalvia; order Cardiida; family Cardiidae; genus Fragum; species Fragum whitleyi. Next base: position 55,604,596 of record OX411548.1, on the reverse strand, counting down.
TTGTTTAGAGTTGACTAAAATTTGACAAGATTGGCTAGGAAACTGCTCTACCCATTTGTTTGATGAAATACTTGAAATATCTTCATAAAATCAAGGGAACACTTACTCCTAACTTCCAAAATAAGTGAGTCTTGCTTAAAAATCAAGAGACTTTGACTCAAGAACTCTCCTTTGTGTCAAACCTTGGTCTTAATCAAATTTGTGAATGCCTAGACTGCTCACTGTTTGTGATTCTCACTCATGTGAACCCGTTGGAAATGTCACACAAAGCCACAATTTATAACTAGGTGTATAATTGTAAAGACTAACATATGTAAACAGGGTGACATTACTCTTTCAGATTAGAAATATCAGTATTGAAACAATGAATCTAAAAGAACAAAGCATCCAAAGAAACTATATCTGACAAGTAGTATTGAACCCTGTAATAAGGACAAATTTATTTTTCATTTTAGACTTTGCATTTTGATTGGAAAACACAATACCAAAAACAATCCTACTTTAAAAGATTATAATCTTTCCAATCAATGCGGCGCAAAAATTCATGCAATTTTTTTTCAGACACTTGAAAACCTGCGGATACGAGACTTCAGTTACTTTGGATTAGGGAAAATTCTTTTAGGGGTCGTGTTTGCCCCTTAAACAACAGCTTTGATCCGCAAAGTTCAGAAAATAACTATTTTTGACACCATTAAGTTTTATCTCAGGGGCTCATTTTGACCCTCTAAATTTTCTGGGTAGCGTCCTATAAGTCTGCTGCAAAGTATAAATACATTAGAGTTTTTTTCTTTCATGTCTTTATAAGAGATTCATATTTCATATTGAACAATGGAATAATAGGCTGCTGTATATAATAAATATTTCAAAATTGTTTTCTTCATGTCTTTACAAGAGATTCATATTTCATATTGAACAAGATGTGTTTGTGAAACACGAATGCCCCCGTAACAGCATTTTTTTCAAAGTTTGACCTTGACAGATGACCTTGACCTCGTCACATGACCTTGACTTTGGTACCAGCAGATGCGGATCATTGAGATCTATCATCATGCCAAATATGAGCCTTGTATGTCAAATACTTTTGGAGAAAAGGCAAAGGTTAAGTTTGGTTAAGTTTTCGGACAGACAGACAGACAGACGGACGGACAGACAGACAGACGGACATAAGTAAAACAATATGCCCCCGATCTCTTGATACGGGGGCATAAAAATACAAAAATAGGCTGCTGCGTGCTTGGAGAGTAGAAAATGAGCTACCAAAAAAGCTACTCAGTGCATTAAGTTTTATTGGTTTGTATTGGGTTTAATCCCACAATCACTTATCATATGCCCATTTGTGGAAGACAAATGACTCGCATCACAATGAACTTAAGTAAAATGTTATATGAAAGTTGGCCAAGTCGGGGTTACAACCCAACAGCCCAATTCGTTACAGACTAAGCAAGACGAGCTCAGTCTCAGCGCATTTAGAAGTTAGAGGAACAGGAACCCAGCATTTTCTTCATTTACAACATTTTTTCTACCAATGCAAACATTAGGCAAATTAATTGCTCAGATCTATTAAATACCTTTCTAAGGTTAACCCTGATATTTACTTGTCCATGGACAACTGACCTTGAAAACTGTACAAGACTGCAGGTAGAAAAGCCTTTGTCAGACAAGTTGGACATACCAATTCCACATCCCTGTAGTATGTTCTACTAATATTTTAACAGAAATTCAAATTGTATTTCAATACTTGCCTTTAATGGCACTTCCTATAGCCCCCCCCCCCCCAGGCCAAAAAAATGAAAATCTACATTAAACACTGAATAAATATGGCAGCTCTAGATAAAGAGATTTGGTTGGCTGATGATTATTTCTTTTTGACAGCAGGAATTCATGAAGTAATAGGAATCATGCAAGAACAGACTTGATACAGACAAGCACTTTTGTACAACTTGTAACAAGACCTTGGTTGAAAACAGTCTTACTTCCTTCATACACATAATCTAGTGAGTGCTGCTCAAACAACTTATTATGCTCAAGCCCATGCAGGCCGATTTGGGTTAGTGATGAATTATCTTCCCTACTTTGATAGCTGTTAGTTTTACAGTCACTGTTCTCACCTTGCTTGGAGCTGGGTGGCTTCTGAAAGACAAAAATATACAGAAAATTCAAAGCATATTTAAAGAAATCGTTTCTAAAACACATAGCTACAGATAGAGGGGGTATTTTGAATTTTAGATCAAACTATTTTAATTATCATAGCACAAACCCAATCAATGTTGTTGGTACTCATTGAAAATCATATTGTCAAGACCATTCAAATGAGTACCCACAAGGTGACAACATAGAGTTTCATTGGTAAATAAAGGTTTTCGACTGGCTTTACCCTCTCTTATCTGTACCTCTAAAACATCAACTCTTTTCCTGTTGAACATAAATTTTGTTTTAAACAAGTCACCCATGTTTGGGTCATTTCAACTTAGTCTGGCTCAAGATTCCCTCGTTATCATGATAAAGCAGACTTTTAGACAGGGTAGGCTAAGATCAGACTGCATGTTTGCAGGCTTGTCTTAGTCTATAGTGTCTGCCAAGGCTTTGTACACATAATCAACAGCGTGACAAGGGTTAGAATGTTAGTAACCAGACTACAAACAAACAATAAATTATTATCGTACATAAATCTATTTCTTTAGAATAAAGTCTAAATGATGCTTGTACCAACACAAAGGTTAAATGAAATTATTCTACAATCCCTTTTCTTCTCATTTATATCATGAAAAAGTAATCAGTAGAATTGGCATAGTAACCCTTTTCTCTTGACTTTTTCCCATCAAATTCCTTTCAGATATTTTCATTTCTTGAGTTGTGCCTAATTACTTTGTTGAGTAGATCATGACCACTACCCCAAATATAGTCATCTTTTCTTTTAAAGACTGCAACATCTATTAGTACTTAAACACTAAACAATAAGAAATGATTTGACTTTCAGAGACCTGTGCTCAGGATAAGGTCAACTGTATCAATTGACCTTTAACTAAAATCTTGAACTCAAATCCAACCAAACTTTACAAATGACACTAGCACCCACCAAGAGGAATAAATGTGCTGGTTAATTTGAAATCACCAGTCAATGAAGATAAGAAGTTATGCTACAGGCAATAATGGGGTAAATACACCCACAACAGCATATGTACAGGGTTTTCCAGTGTTCCCGAAAAACCCAAATGGGGGTGATTTACCCCTAAATTAAAGCTTGCACCCCAAATTTTTGCAACCAGCCTTCTTTGTGTTATACAGAGGGGGTACAACTACATGCATGCTGTAAAATACCCATTTTTACCCCTAAATTGAAAAAGCAGTGGGAACACTGTTTTCCCTCTAAGTTCAAAACTGGGGCCGTGGTCATTTTGCCACATTATGACCCCCTTTAAACTAGTTAAAGTATGTTTCTTTGACAATTTTGGGGGTCATTTAAAAAAAAAAAGGGGGGGTCCAAATTAAAAGAAACAGGCGGTCATGGAAAACCCTTCTGACATGTACCTTCATAATTATATCCATCCCTTTTACATGACGTGTGATCTGATTTTGTCAAGCAGCAATTTATCCTTTTCTCATATCTATTGTATTAATCCATTTTCTAGCCAACATATATTTTAAAGAATTTATCTTGACTGCATTCTTCAATGTCCTTTGATTCTATACCGTTCTTATTTGGTTGCCTGGTATAAAGCAGTACTTACAGTATTCTCGTTTGTTGGAATCTTAAGCCAAGCTGGTGCAAAATCATGCTTTGGAGCGTTATTGGTGGCCATCCCAAACCATTACATCATTGTGTCACCTGCAAACTATAAACATCAACTTATTTTTTCTTTTATATCAAAATACACCATATTTAAATGGTAAATGTATACAATTATGCATTACTTTGAAGGGACATTGCTGGGTTAGCTTTAATTTCTAAACACTTAATTTTATCACTTGACTGATTCTTATTCTATCTGTCATAGAAATTTACAAATTTAAAATACTTCATTCCATTTCAAATGATTCAAAGATAAATGACAATCTACCAGTGTGTACCCTATATCATAATAGCAACTTGCAAGACTAACAAGACAGATGGAACTTTATTTAAACCTATATCATCAATTGCCACTGAGTATAAGACTTCATATAAAACTTTAGTAGCAATATGAATGCTGCTCAAAATGGTATACAATGCAAGACTAATTACTCACCGATACAGTTCACTTGATGAATGGCTCTGCTTTATTCCAATTCTGTCAGATTTATAGTTAATGAATATTCTTCTGGAGATAATCAAAAGTAATTTCACAGCAATATTATAAGGCACATGTGGCAGAATAACAGTATTCACAAAGTGTCTTGGTTGACCTACTTTCCCATAATTAAGTCCTGAGCAATACAAATTCAGCACCAATAAATAAACTTAATTCAGTAAACAGTTCATGACAATGTTAGTGTTTAAACAGTATGCAAAGCACTAAGGCTTGCATGAATACAGTAACTGCTACAATATGTCCTCTTCCATGGTTGTTACAAGAGACAAAAAAGTTGTTGTTTACATAAAAGGAATGATAGATAACGGGGTGTTTAGCTCCAGTTTTCGCTGTATCATTTCACCCTTTACATTGGTTCAGAACCATATCATGTAAATAGCTTTATTTAAAACACCTCTATCTAGTTAATCACTGTCTATATACTTCTCTGGAAAAGTTATTCTGCTCAAAAAGTAAAACGCATGGCGAATTTTCGTCACAATTCGGCAGGTAAGAAGGTCAACTTTTCATGTCGAGATTCGTTGATTTCAAACCAAGAAATAGGCTGTAAGTAACTCTGAATATGTCCGCTGTATCCTGTTCTTTAAATTTTAGATGTTGATAAGTATTGACAATGAACGAGAGCTTCAATAATTCGATTTATGTTTTAATATTTGTGTTTTCTATTTCTTCCCTCCATCCAAAATGGCGACTTTTCCCATAATGCAATGGAGAGCCTTTGACTGGTTTACCTTTTTTATGACCGGTAGCAAGTTAAAACGGACCGTTCTCGTAACACGATTCGTAATGTTGACGAGCTCAAATCTATCTTTAAAAATCTGTCGAAGCAACAATTTAGTAACAAAAAAAAATCATCGCTTGCTAAATCTAAACAGAGCGATTGTAAATTCTATCATCGGGTGCCCAAAAATCGTTTGCATTATTACAATAAGGTCACTGAATAACGATTTATTAAACTGTTATATATATTTCAAATCCAAAAAAATGAGACCAAAATATGATTTTTCCCTGTCTGAAATCTATCAATGACTATACGCCAATATCACCGTCTTTTAATACAAGTAAAATACATGTATTAACTCTACTATAACTGTGTGCAAACACCTGTATCACATACTATATTACCTACACATATGTATTACAGCCAATCTATGAAATCATTCAGTTCACAAAATGGCTAGCCGAGTCATACTCAACTATGCCATACTAGAAAGCATGCCCTAGCATACCCTCATGTAGAAAATACACTATACGGGTTCAAGTAATTTGTTCATTATTTGTCATGTTATAAAATGTCATTTAAGTATTTGTCAAGAAATAAGCGGGTAGTAGTGAAAGTGTTTCAAAATAAAAATAGCTGAAATGGACACTGTGCCTCATTTTAATACTCAGTGTTTCTAAATAAAATTGAATCATTAAAAAAATGATTTCTATCGACTTATTTCCATTAATATTTTTTCTATTATTGACAGAACTCCACGAAAGTCTACTAAAAGGGATATTATGTGTTTGAGTAGTTAACGGTTTCAGTAGACTGTCATATGACCTAAATTTACTAATTTGCTCAAAGTTGACTACACCAGTCTATTCTTTTTTCTGTAAATATACGAATATATATCATCGACGGGGGGGGGGGGGGGGGGGGGGGGGGGGAACATCACAAACACATGTCTAAAATCTGTATTTCTGAGGATACTTTGTCCATCTATAAGAGACTCAATTTTTGAAACATATGTTTTGGTTCTTTTTATTTGCTACTTTTGTCGATGAATGATCTAAACATAGCTTTTATTCATTCGTTCATTTATTCCTTCAAATGATCCATTAAATGCATTTCTCCTTTCAGGAAATGTGCAATAGAATGGCTGAGTAAACATTGAAAAAGCTTTGCAAATGATAATGTAGTGTACATCTAATATCTATATCATGAAAAGCGTTATAAAAAGGATGACGATACAATTGATTAGATTGCCTTATTCTACAAAACGGAAGATAAAGAAAAGTAGCCAAGCTACACAAATTGCTCTCAAACTGCGCTCTGTTGACTTTATATCCAAATCTCGAAACTACAGCTTGACTGCGGCTACGTGGCTTGATTACCCGACAACATCTCCCTCATAAGTATATGATTTACAAATCTACATTAGTCAGATTTATTCCTAACCCTTAATATCTTTTGTTATTATGTGTACCTGTAAAATTTTATATTTTTATTGAGATTCACGGTAGAGACTTTGGAACACGAAGATTGCGTATGAATAAGTCCTCTTTTTTGTCCTTTCCCTGTTAGTAATTTGATACCACATGTATTAAGTGTTTGCTTAATTTCACCAATAACGGGTAATGACATAAAATTATTTTATGTTAATTTATATATTCTTATTTGTTGCTACATTTATTTATCAATGATTTTTTCACAATCTGGCTTTATCGCCCCACCCCGTCCCGACAGCACACTCAACACAGACATACTTAAAATCATTTTGATAAGTATTCGTATATTAAATCACTTTTATTCTTTCATCAGTTGGCGGCAACTACATTGAAACAATAGTTGGAGCTTCAATGTTTTCAATCACCCACCAACGATTTTTTTAAAATATTCAATTGACTTGCAGCTTGTTTACATCGCCAGTACGCAACCAATGCATCATAAATACAGCTTGAAAAGGTTGGATTTTGGATGCTAATTTTAAGTTAATTCTCGTTTTGATGAACTGAATCATATTTTTAATTGCTTTCTCTTAAGCAATCTAACTTGTGTTTTTCTAATCATAGTTGTTTCTTTTGATCCATATCTTACTCTCTTATCTTGTTACTTCTTTCGTTGTTTTTTTTCTATAACAGGAAAAAATATACCACTGTCATTAGAAATTACCAATATTGAAATGTATAAAATAGATTTCCACAGTGAATTATCCAAGCCTATCTAAACAGAATGTATTACTCTTGATCCGATTGTACGAGGTGACATTTGATTTTTTTTAAAAGCTTTGAAAAATCTGTCTTATATCTTGGAGGTTTCTATATCTTGCACCTGTTCAATCAAAACCAGAAGTTTTGAAATTTGCCAAAATCCTAGTAATTTTTGAGTTCCAAATTATATTTTTTTTTCCAAAAGAATGAAATATTCTGATTTTCAAGTCAGGGAAGAAACACGTAATTACGTATAAACGATATTTCAATTGCTAAATGACGATATTCTTGTTAATGCTATAGTTACGAAGTTTCAATTCCGTTGAAGAAATACACTGTAAATTTTATCTGTGCTATTTTTACGTTGGCTGCGTTCTTTATTCCTATCCCCATTTGATTAATAAAATACGATCAAAACATTTATTATTGTTACAGTATTTCATAGGTAGATAATGGAAGTATTGAGTAGGAATAGGTTTACATTCATAATCTTCGTTCATACTCCGGCTTTGCACCGAGCGCTGTGTCAAAACCACCAACTTCTGTTTTGTTTCTGCCGAAAGAATACCGTTTAGATATATGAGAAAGGACATGAATTATATTACCACTTATGTAAAAGAGAAAACCTTGATCATTTACAGATAATTGGTTTAACGTTTTTACTGTCTGAGTTCGCTTTTGAACCAGAAAGTTTTACTTTAAAATACATAAGTTCTCATATGAATTTTTAGCCGTAGAAGACTTTATAACTAATTCGTTTTTTTCTGTAGGTAAAAAGATGGCTGAAAACATAGCTATATTCAAATTTTCACAACTTTGGTTGGAACACTTTTAAGAAATGAGGACCCAGCATATCACAAGGTTGTCACACTGATATGTCTTGCAGAGTGGACTCTGCAATTTGAAGGATGGTCTTTCCACGCACTTAATAGTTCTGTGAATAGCATGGTTTGCTAGGAAAATGAGAAACAAGAGCATTAAAAGATTAAGACATTTTTTTTTCAAGATCGTGACAATTCAGGGTTTGACACCATTTTCTATGAGTCTTCGGGACTTTAATGTATAATAAATTATGGAAGACAAAGGGAATGAGGAGAACTCAGAGAAAATGAAAAGAAATTCTTGAGGTTAACAATTTTTTCATCTTCCCATTATGATTGTTCAAGGGATTGAAATTAAGCTTTTTTTTGTCCTAAGATTGCAGGTTCTGATGGTTCTAAGTTTTACAGGTCCTACCGAGTAATATCAAGTCCTCCCTCGAAATTGATTTACGTATTAAGCGCTATATCAAAATTAAATATAACTTGTTCGCCATAATAACAGCAAACTATTAGAGAATAATTACAGTGTGGGAAAAGAAGATTTTAAGGTTACAAATTATGGAAAACAAGAGGTATGAGGAGAACTCAGAGAAAATGAAAAGAAATTCTCGTGGTTAACAATTTTTTTCTTTTTAACAACAGCCCCTTCCCATTACAATTGTAAAAGGGATTGAATTTAAGTATTTTTCTTGTCCTAAGATTGCAGGTTTTGGTGGTTCTTAGCTTTACAGGTCCTACCGAGTAATAGCAAGTCCTCCCTCGAAATTGATTTACGTCTTAAGCGCTTTATCAAAATTAAGTATAACTTGTTCGTCATAATAACAGCAAACTATTAGAGAATAATTACAGTGTGGGAAAAGACAATTTTAAGGTTACAAATGATGGAAGACAAGAGGAATGAGGAGAACTCAGAAAAAATGAAAAGAAATTCTTGAGGTTAACAATGTTTTCTTTTTGAACAACTGACCTTCACATTACAATTGTCAAGGGGTTTAAAATTAAGTATTTTTTGACCTAAGATTGCAGGTTTTGATGGTTCTAATCTTTACAGGTCCTACCGAGTAATAACAAGCCCCCTCCCCCCTCGAAATTGATTAACGTCTAAAGTCCTATACCAAAATTTAGTATGACTTGTTCGTCATAATAAAGTATAATATTAGAAAATAATTACAGTGTGCGAAAAGAAGAAATTTCGAGTACAATTTCTTCTTTTCCACAATGATTGTCAATGGGTGATATACTAGAAACTACTAGAAATAGCAAATTTATGAATTCACACTACAAAGTTTAGAAACAAAGTTGAATAATCAATACAGTTCTGGCGGACCTGCAACGTGACAGCTACGTGTCATCGAAATGCTGCTCTTAATTTCTGACTTTATTGGACTTCATGACTGTTTCATGCAATGCTTCTTGTTCCGACGAGTTACATTAAGACGCCTTTTCTGGAAAGGGCAGGCTGTATATAACTATTTATTATAAAAAAAACCCCACCCCTTTACAGTACAATGGTTTTACATTTTCAGTACTTTGAAGTATCAAAACACAAAACAACAACGAGAAATGATTTTCGAAATAGCTTCTTTTGATTCCAAATTAGGCTTCATGACTACTGCGTCTCGCTCAGTATATGTCAGGTAACATATTCTTCGACTTCTTTTGTCAAACAATAATGGGAGTTAATTTAACTATTTTTGGAGGAGATGTAGCTAAAATACAACACACAGGCGATTTTATGAAAATGCAATGATACACACAATTTCCGACGAAATTCATGAAAATCTACACCAGTGATAAGATAAAAAAAAAGTGCTGCTCTCACGCAAAGAGAGCCACTATTCGCTGAAACACTTACGGTGGCTATCCCGAATGAGAGCATAAACTTGGCTTTTCGTAAACTAAACCTCTGACCATTCCACTCTTTCAAAAAAAGACAAATAAAAATAAAAAGATAAAAAAAAAAAAATAAAAAAAATAAAATAAAACAATATAATACGAAACTGTGATTTCTTGAATGTCTCTTGTAACCATACAATCCTCCACAAAATGGCGGAAATGTGACTTGATTTTTATACCAACTCTGGTCCAATGAAGACAGCTCATTAGTTGTCCAATTTTTGTCGCGCTTTTCATTGTGGAATTGAAATGAAATAATTTGCGAACATTTGTACCAAATTTCAGCTCTAAAAGACAAGAATCTTTGAAAATCTTTACAAATCTTTACAAAGCTACAGTTTTGAGTTAGAAGTTTTGGCTAGTATATGTTAAAATCTGCACGCTACCTATCACTCGGCGATCGGGAACCCTCGGTGATTCTACGGAATAGACCTCGGGAGGGAATAATTCGGGCGCAGCCTTGAAAGCGCGTCATTTCGCACGTGGTTTTATTTGACGTCGCAAATATCAACGACCCCGATATGAAAGAGGTGGCATAAAACAAAATCAACAACAGAATAAAAGTAGGCATATTATAATTTACTTTACTGCGTTTTGTCATCAAATTATAGAATGCCAAAAACATCTCCACAGTCGGTCGGAAAGAATTAGAAAATGTGATTTACTTTAAGCGTATTAAATAACCGATGTACTACCAGAAGCCGAATTACCTAAAATATGACCCAGGCTTACTACACTTACTACACAGAGTCTGAGCGATGTTCCGAACGCCTATCACTTCTTAGGTTCTGAACACGAGCTCACTTTTAGCTGAGTTTCATACCAACTCTATGTTCATGCGCCAACTGCTTTTTGTTCAAGCAATGGTAAGATTGGCCTTGACTGGTGAGCCTGTCTCAATTTATCGATATCAGTATCGGAGGGCAGCGAAGATGGGACAGATTTTCCAGTCAAAGATTGCCCTATTTTTTAACCATTCAAAATAAAGGCGGGGAAAACCCAGGGGATGCCTTCTGTCAAACAGTTTTCTTATTTAGCTTATATCAAACTCGTTTAAAAAGTCGTTTTCTGGAAGGATATCGTATTTTTTTTTTCAAGCGCCTTTGATTGAGGTCTAGACTCTGTAAATTACTACAAATTGTTTTCTTATTTCAAAATAGTAACCTGTTTGCTACAAAACGTTTGTCGTATCAATTCAAAATGGTTCCCTGGTTTGTCAAAAAATGTTAGTATTATTTATAAGTTTATTCATGATTTTCTATGTTTGACTGTTATACGAATATAATTTAATCTAAGTTGCGTTCTAATTGGCTAAAAAGTAGGGTTTATTCCTCAAAGAAAACAATTTTTGAACACGCAGCTTTTTTGTAAGCATCCGCACAAAGTAGTCCTATTACAAATCTATTTCTTTATTAATAAATCTGAACAGCTTTTCTTCGATAAGTTAAATTCAAGAAATGACGAACTCACGTATATATTGAATACGTGGAGTTATGTAACTAAAAAACACAGGAAAACTTCACAGGAATTATCATTGGGTGACCCTCTTTCAAAGTTGTTCAAGAAATTTTGATCCAATGAAAAACATGGATTTAATGGATGTGGCTTATTTCCAAATTTAGTAAAAAGTGAGTTTTCTCAGATTCTAATTGATGGATTGCAATGAAATTTTACTTGAAAGCTCCTTGTGTGACCCTTTATCAGTCTACAAAATATTATTTTGATCGGATGGAAAATATGTATTTTATGGGCGGAGGTCATTTCTAAATATGTCATAGTGGAAACATTGAAAATTATTTTCTCAGAATGTAACAGATGGGTATCAATCAAACTTCATTGATATGATCCTTGGGTGACACATTATCATGCAGCCAAAAACTTTTGTGATTGGATGAAAATACGTCTTTATGGGCGGAGGACATTTCACTACATGTTTTATAGTGGAAAACTTGAAAATCATTTTTAACACCAGTAGAACCCAAACTATCTAAATATCTAGTCAAAACTTTAATTTGCTATTACAAGAATATCAAGCATGTGGAGCGACTTAAGCCATTTTCAAGGGTTGTTTTTTTTCCAAAAAAAAAAAAAAGAAAAATAATATTTGCCATTACTTTGGATTGGTTAGTCATTCAGCCTCGATATTTCACATGTGCATAGTTCGTGACAAGACCTTTACATGCATAAAAAAGTCAATGTCATTGGTTAAGGTCAAGGTCATTTAGGGAAGGACACTCTTTGTTGACATAAAAACTTTACAATTAGGTATTAATTTTTAATGGTTAAGACACTTACGAGGGTTGTCCCAGAAATTCGTGAACTTTTTCAATAAAATTTTTTAAATAAAATTCTTGAGTTGATAACACACGTTAATTTGCAACAAATTGATAACGGTTTAATTGCTTTACGGTTTTAAAATGTATATTTTCAGAAATACAGCTATAACAGACAGGCTCGATAGGGGTTGTCGGCGCACTCAAAATTTGTTACTTATAAATTTTATATGGTAGATGTTTAAATTTTATTTATTTCAATATTCACGAAGAGTTTGATATAAAACTAACATTGTTGAAAGCAGTAAACTTTTGAGATCACACATATATTTTCATACAAATGGCATTACGCAGTGTGCAGTTATGAAGCTTTGTTATATCCGACTGCGATTCAAACGGCGATTCAAAACGATTGAAAATGGCGACGTCAACTGAACGCTCGGCGCACAAAATTGTTCAAAATTAGGTGTGGGTCGCGAAATAAGACCTATACAGACCATAAGAGAATTCGAAATGAGGAATGACCATAACCTCATGAAATATCTCAGATAAAAGAGATTTTAAATTGAAACTGACTTAAGGACAGTAGGGGGAAAAGGGTCGAGTTGGGATGAACTAATACGAGGAGCGCCGATAAGGGAATATACAGCGTTTTCGACCGACGCCAATCAGAACGCCAGATTGGATAAACAGAAACAAAGAGTGTGTAAATCAGCAGTGAGTTTGATATGACTTGATCATGAGACGCGCCAGTAAATGATGGGTATCGAGGCTTTGAAGAAATATGCCAGTATTTTCGGCATCAATAGAGATTTGGAAACGGTACCCATGAATTCCGAGATTTCTTTGGTCTATCTCCATAAAATAAAGTAGCGGTAGTGTAATACTAGAATATTCAAGACAAATCCAAATGGTTGTTTCCTGCAAGTGTAATACAGTAAATGTTCCTTTTATGAAATGTCTAAAAATAAAACGATAGGTTATGAAAAAATAATAAAAAAAACCCAACCCCGGTTACTTTACTCACCCCTTCTCGGGTTAAAAAATACTATATTGCGTATCTACGCAAAAGATTGAGAAAAGGTGTTTTTTTTTAAATCAAATTCTCAATTAAATGCACAACAAAAGACTATATCAACATTGCTTTGAGATGTTTTTTTTTTACATAAAGTTCTTCGTAACAAATCTATAGGGCCTGTAAGGACGCTTCTTAGAGAAGAAGTGAATCAGTTTTGAAATTTCGTATTTTATAAAACGACGTTGATAGCGTGCGCCGACACCCATTTACTAGTGTTACGTTTTAATTCATATCTCCGCGGTATTGAAATAAGCCCTCTGTAATAACACCAGAATAAAGATAAATGATCAATCTGAATTATTCGTAAGTTACAGTTTAATCGGACATTTGATATAAAAAATATCGCAAAAGTTCACGAATTCCCGGGACAACCCTCGTACTGTTGAAAGTTGTAAAGAAGCAGCAGTTTTAGACAATTAAAAGTCTTACATTTAGGATTTCTGAACTCATGTATCAAACCACAGTTCAAAACAATGGCAGCTGCGGGGCATGTGTGTTTAACAAATACATATTGTTTTTTTTTCTTGTTATTTTAAAAGTATTTCCTTTTTTTATATAAAAAAAGTGGAAGAAGTTTGTTTTTAAAAACAATTTTTTACAGACGTTATTCTTTTCGATTGAGTAATGAAAACCACCTCAACTTATTTGTGGTAAAACTGCAAATTTAATAATTGTGACTCGTCTCACAAAAAGGGACATATGAGAACCTCGTAAAATAAATATTTGAAAAGTAGATTTGATCTTGCATAGGCCAACCAGAATACGCATTTAAAAGTTAAATATTGTTACAGATTAAAAAAAGAATGAAGAATGCGAATAAGTTTCACCTTGAAAAGCCTGCACACACCACGAACACTGCCCTGCCCTGTGTTCAGGATGTAAAAGCGTTTCGCAAGCGCTTTGAGATGATACCCCGCTTTGCACGTGCACATACGCGAAAAGCGACGTATCATTTCGAAAGCGCTTCGCTAATGTTTTCATCCTGAACACAGGGCTGGATATTCCTCTTTCGCACTATTCTCGGTCCCTTTTTTAGTCGACGGATCACAACTGAGCCTGTGTGCGACATTTCCAACAATATCAAATATGCGCCAAGCAAAGACTCTGGCCAATCTGTGCATTCGCACAGTCTGGCCAGAGTCTTTGTTTTGCTCTTCGTGTATGGATTTGGTGAAGATGGGACTTCCGACATTCGAATAACATTCCCATTTCACTGTGTTACTGACTTAATTGCTGAATATTTGCGTCTCATGAATGTTTCAAATTGATGGAAATGCCTCGCAGAGGCTAAATTATTAATTACCTCATTGTTCTATTACTTTTTCATGATTTTAAGCACCAGTCAGTATAGATGTAGATGAATTTTATTTTTTTAAAAATTAGAAAAAATTCAGTGGCAAAATCTGAAAAGAAATCTACCAACTAGCGTTTCCCGGGATTGAACTCCCTTCTGTGAGAAAAATGAAATTGGTAATGCCATCGGCGAACAGCCCTTCTGTTCAACCCTCACAGCTAATCCGCGGTTTAATCCTAGAGTTGAGAAAATTGGATTTCAGTGTAAACAATTATTGCCAGAAACTATATATATTTTATTCATACTAAAATTGGTTATTTTTTCAAAAATAACAATTCCAACTTGCATTTTCTTCTCTCCTCTGTATGATCATAAAAATGAGTATTATTAATTTATTTCAATGTTTCCTTCTAGTGACAATGATAACAACATAGAACTTTAGTAAGCCAAAAAGAGAACATTCTTTTTTCAATTATATAAATAGATCTAATTAAATATTCAACACCAGATGATAGTAAATAAAACATGTAACTTTTAAATAAAAAAACAACTTTTTTCAGAAAAATTCAGTGCTGATAAGCCACTTCAAGTGCATTCATAAGAACGTGATTGCACAAACTTTCGAGCGAGTGCCCGATGGGCAATCCTCTATCTTATCTCTCTCTCTTTCCCTCCAATTAATGTCATCAATGTCCCGTCATACTTAAAAGGGTACAGCTTGGAAATGAAGAACACCAGGTCTATCAGATTCAAAGAGACTATGTTATTTTATATGTAGATTGAAGAACTGACATTTGAAAAGTAATGTTATTTTGACTGTTTTTGATTCCAAAAAGTATATAAATTACGTGTATATTGTTCTTAATTGCAATTGTACCCTTTTAGAGTGACATGGGGAGGAAATAACGCAAGTGTTAGAGAAAAAGAGAGAGAGAGTAAAATGTGAATGCGGAGTATGAATTAGGAGAAGGTGTGTGCATGATTGGGTTGTGAGAAGGAATGAACAAGGAAGATACGGCTGAGAAATTGGAGCATGGGGAGGAAGGGAAAGATTTGGATGGATGTGAGATAGGGGGAGAGGAAGAGATTGGTGTGTGGGAGATTTGGAAGGGAGTGGTGTGTGGGAGAGGCAATGAAGAAGATGGTGTGAGAGGTAATGAAGAGAGTGGTGTGAGGGAAGAACAAGTGTGGTGTGAGAGTAAGGCAATTGTGTCAAGGAGGGGTAAGGGAGAGAGTGGTGTGACGGAGGGGTTAAGGGGGAGAAAGGTGTGAGGGAAGGGAGTGAGTGGTGTGAATTAAGGATGAAAGTGGAGTCGGATGGGAAGGGAGGGGACGTTGTGAGAGAGGGAAGGAGGGGGAGGGAAGGGAGAGAGGGGTGTAAGAGAGGGAGTGGTATGAATGAGGTATGAAAGTGGTGTTGGATGGGGAGGGAGGGAGTAGTTCTAGGGAGAGAGGGTAGGGAAAGAGTGATGTGAGAGAGGGGTGGAAGGGAGTGGTGTGAGGGAGAGAGGGAAGGAAATGAGTGGAGGGAGAGAAGGTGAGAGAGTTTCGTGAGGGACGGAAGAGAGAGAGAGTGGTGTAAGGGAATGAATGGGAAGAGAGGGAGGGATGAGAGTGACTTGCGATGAGAAGGGAGGGAGAGAGTGGTGTCAGGGAGAGGAGTGAAGGGGTCGGATCTTTCAAAACAGTAAGTTTACCATTTCGATTATTTCTATGGCTTAGCGGTGATACTACCAATTGAAAAATACAAAGAGCTCTCGATATTCATGGGAAAGTATAGACCTGCAATTTCAAGTGAGTGATCAAAGATCAATTTTACATTGAAAATTATAGGAAATAACGGTTTCTCGCACCTCACTCTTTCTTGCGGAACAATAACGATGAATGAAGAATTAAATAAGGGCGTAACTACCATTACGCACATTACGCAAGTGCGTAAAAGAAATAAACCTTTTTTCGAAAAATGAGGTTAATAATTGAACATAACATCGAAACTACAGCTTATTTAAGCTGTAGTTACGATGTCTTGATTATTCACCAACGCTCAAATTATAGAAAAGGGGTGGCAGGCGGACGGAGGGCATCCATCTTTTTTCACAGTCCACATATAGCCTTTATATATTCTATGTTGGTCGCTTACTGAGTACGTATAAATTTCAAAATTCTAGTTACGCCTGTGCTTGTAGGGCTCTTGTTGTTGATACTTTACATGAAAAATTCCTACTTTAGCAGGCGGTTAAGACTAAGATCAGTTTGTGCGGGCTGACCCTTGTCTATACCACCTGTTTTGTTTGTTTTTCCAACCCAACTAAAAGAATTTAAACATTGCATTTCAAAAGTATGCACTGATTCACAATAATTGCATTCAGTACTTTTAGCACTTTCATTTCAGTACAATTTTGTTAAGTTTGTTAATTATTTTTAGAGTATGGCAAGGTTAAGAGACGCACATTCTATATTTCTGGAAGAAAAAGTGTAAATGATTCCGCCATTTTAAAACGTTATATTTTACAGGCCCGAAAACTGCAACACTCAGAAACTATAAGGTAATGAAAGGGTATTAGTTCCGCAACATTTCGGAACTTATTATTTTTCAAAATGTTGACCGAAGTTTTCTAATGAAATCATTTTCAACCTGCGTTAACACCGCCTGTTGAAGTTCATTACTCCCGAAATGTTGCGGAACTATACGGGTCCGCTTCCTTAAATTTAAATTGGTTTGTTGAGTTATATTTAGCTCCACTGGCCGAAGCCCAGTTGGGCTATTGTCATGGCATTGTGTCCATCGTGCGTCCATCCGTGCGTCCGTGCACCAGTGTGTCCGTGCGTCCGGTCATAAACTTTTTCTTTAAGGTTCATGTAAAGAGTTTGAGACCCAATTTTAAGGGCATTCATTTGCCAAGAAAAAGCAGTATGTCCAGGAATATTATATATCAAAATGAAGCTATTTAAGAGCACAAGCAGTTGAAAAACACAAGACTGTTATAACTATAGCGGTATAGCCAAAACATTGTGGAAAAGGGTCATTTTGTGCAGAACAAGCAACTGCATGACTGTTGGATAAAATTGGCTCATATTTTAACTAAGTCTAGCCTAAAGTACCATCCAGGTAGTGCTACAACCATTGGTATAAAACTCAGCCCCAAAACGTAGTTATGCAAGCAATTAATTTTGACTTATTTTATAAACACATATGTCATATATGTCATTCTAATTTTGTAAGCGTGTAGATCTTTTTATGGTATGGTGTGTTATCACAACATAAATTGACATTAATTGTTTATATACCTGTAAGGTTGTTTAGCAATATATCAATTTCTATTTCACAGAATGAGAAATATATAGTAATATTGTAGATCATTGAATTAAAAAAAACTATAATTTGAAATAAATCGCAGAAAATATTTCACAATATTATGGTGTGATGTTGCACCATACCTTGCATCTATTTTGAAAACAGACCAAACCGGTTTGACATGTATGTTGACAAAATAAATGAAAATTGATTGTTTCAAAAGAGCCTTTCGAGACTGAGTTTTATATCTAAGGTTGTAGCACTACCTGGATGGTACTTCAGACTGTACTTTGTTAAAATACGGGGCAATTTTATGCAACCGTCATGCAGTTGCTTGTTCTGTACAAAATGACCCTTTTCCACAATGTTTTGGCTATACCGCTATAGCTATAGCGGTCTTATGTTGCTTAACTGCTAGTGCTCACGAATAGCTTCATTTTGATATATAATATACCTGGACATACTGCTTTTTCTTGGCTAATGAAGTGCCCTAAATATTGGGTCTCAAACACTTTACATGAACATTAATAATCTTCTCCCCAGAAATCAAACTACGGGATGAATTTCAACCAAACTTCACAGGAATGATCCTTGGGTGACCCTCTTTCAAAGTTGTAGAAGAAATTTTGATCCAATGAAAAAAAAAAAAAAAAAAAAAAAAAAATAGATTCAATGGGCGTGGCTAATTTCCAAATATGGTAATAAGTGAGTTTTCTCAGCTTCTAATTGATGAATACCTATTGAATTTTACATGAATAATATTTGGGTGACCCTTTATCAGTCTACCTAAAATTATTGTGATCGGATGAAAAATATACATTTTAAGGGCGGAGGTCATTTCTCCATATGATATATAGTGGAAATTTTGAAAATCATTTTCTCAGAATGTAATTGATGGATATCAACCGAATTTCACTGGGTTGATTCTTGAGTGACCCTTTAACAGTCTACATAAATCAAACTTTATTGATGTGATCCTTGGCTGACCCGTTATCATGCAGCCAAAAATTATTGTGATGGGATGATGAATTTGTCTTTTTATGGGCGGAGGTCATTTCTCTATATGTTATATAGTTGAAAATGAGAAAATCATTTTCAACATCAGTAGAACCCTAAATGTCTAAAAATCTAGTCAAAACTTTGATTTGCTTTTACAAGAATTTCAAGCCTGTGGAGCGACTCAAGCCATTCATTGCTTTCTAGTTGATGCTATGTTTAACGTTGAGAAGTAAGACAGAAATGTGTTCTTTAACCTTTCTAAAGCTGTTCACGGCGTATCCTTGTTGGAAATGAAGTTTTGGTAGACGGTTTAGGCGTAGGGGCGACTGGGACAGAGTGTTACACGGGGAAAAGAGTTACGTTTGAATTATTTTCTCTCTGACATCATTAATGACCAATTTATTTTTTCTTCGAAATGGGGGTTTTGATAATGCATGTTTTAATGTATGATAGAGACATCAAATAGGAATGTCCGCGTACGGAGAATCAGAAAACGATTTTTCTGACACAAAAGTTAATTCTTACCATTTTCGAAAATATCCGCCTCGTCAGATAGAAAAGTTCAAGAAATAGAAAAGATATGTTTTTATGGGACCCCGTGATCCAGAAGCTGACTTTTGTGTAAAAGTTATAGCATTGTAAACCTTAATTTTCTTTGCACGAGTGCCTTTTCCGAAAAGTTGCGATTTGGGCAAAGTGTTACACAGGACATTGGACAAAGTGTTACAGTGTAACATTTTGCCCATATTTCATTTAACGCCATTATTCAATTTTAAGAAAACAATATTTAGACTGAAACGAATTCAAAGAAGCTTCAGACGATGTTTTAATGTTTGTGCAAATTATTTGACATGTAATTATATGTAATAGAAACCGTTGTACGAAAAAGATACATTTCCTGTTGCAAGATTAACCAACTTTTCTCAAAACGCTTTGACCGATATATATTCGAGCATGCTGAAATGAAGATTTGGCGGTCAAAAGGGCTAATTACTATTTGTTGGTGGTAAATCCTAGACCTTTTTTTTTATATGATTTCATACATGTAGAGTTTGAGAGACTTGATAGGAATGTTTGCAATTAAACCGATATTCGACACATGTATACTTTCTGACGTTTCAGACTTATTCGAAGCTACAGTAGGTTCCAGAAATCATATATGCTCTTATAATTTATTCAAATGACCATACAATACGAGATTAATGGTTAAAGTTATTATAAAAAAGGGGAAAAAAGTAGGAAGTGGTCTGAATATCTTATTATTTAGGAAACATCTTGAAATATGCGCAAGAACGGCGCGTTTTTTATCATCGGTGACTAAGTCAGTGTGCGAAATTTGCACATTGATTTTGAAGTATATTTGGCCAATAAAGCAAATGGAAGTCTTTTTTGTGGTGGCTGTATGCCATGTATCACTTTGCCCAGGTAAGTATAACACTCTGCCCAAAATGCCCGTGGCAAAGTGTTTCATTGACCGATGTTTTTGTCTGCCTATAAAATTTATAAAGTATGATGAAAGTGTTTAATTTAAGCATTTTTAAGTTCGAAATTACTTAAATTTTCGATACATGTCATATATTGAATAAAGTCAAAAGAGCTGTGGTGTCGGAAAATGTGTTAATTGTTTAAAAAATGTAACACTTTGTCCCGGTCTCCCCTACAGTCTAATCTTGACAAGGCTACCGGCTCACTAATACATTATTTTGGGGAGGAAAACTTACGCCACTATCGGAAACCATCGGCGATTCTACGGAAGAGACGTCGGGAATAACGAGGGAGCAGACATGAAAGCGCATCATATCGCGCGTGGATTTTTGTGACGCCACAAACATTACTAAAGATGAAGTTGTGAAAAACAAAATCAACGAAAGGTTTTAAAACTGGACATTTTATAATTTTGTCATCAAATTATATTATATGCCCAAAAGAGCTCAACAGACGATTGGAGAGTATGGATTTTTCCTCGAGAGTATTAGCCGAGGTAGGCCTACCACCAGAAGCCGAATTATCTAAAAATGACCAAAAATCACTACACCTACGTCCGAGTACTTTCCAGTTTACGGAAAGTCCGAGTGATTTTCCGAATGCTTACGCAAGTCCGATTGAAGTGTCCCCACCATTGGCAAAGACTTTAAAAAAAGTTCAGCAACGTATCGGAAGAAATAAACTTAAACAGTTTTAACCGAGGTTTCCTCATGATTTCATTAGGAAACCTTGGTCAACATTGTGAAAGATCATGAGTTCCAAATGTTGCGAAACTGTTACGGGTCCACTAATTTTATTTATACTAGTTGGATAGTCACCAACCCAAAACACGCCCTTCTAAAATCAGCGATTATTTATAATGGACCCGTCTGGCGAAAAGGGACAATCTGGGTAGTGTTTGAAGTGTCTACCTTAGTCAGGCTGCACAGATGGCAAATACTGACAAAAATTGGAACTTTTCGCATTTAGCTGCTTTTCTGCGTGTTGTATATTGTTCTATCACCATGCTAAAGAATTTTTGGAATGCAACCTCCGCTATAGATCCAAAGATATTTTCCAAATATTCATTTAAAGTTTCTACCAGTGTTTTTTTTTTTTTTTTTGAGTGATGGATCATTTATGTATTGTGCGGATGTCCAGGCTGCGAGATGTCTGTGACCGAGTCATCACATGGAAAAAGGGAAATCCCGGGATAGCTGTATTAAGATTGTATTACCCACGATTTTCCCCTGACAGGGCGGAGTCTAAGTAATGGGTCGATGCACTAAAGGTTAAGGTATAGACCAGCATTTTCAAGATCAATCTTACATTGAAAATGATGGGAGATAACGGTTTCTCGAACCCCCGGGGCACTCTTTCTTGCTGCACTATATTCATGATTATTTACTTCTAATGATATAATCGAAATAAACTATATATTCATTATTATTTACTTCTAATGATATAATCGAAATAAACTTGAGACCGTAAAGCGTAAGTTGGTAACCAAACCTCGTAACTTCAGCTTATCTGGTAACCCAACGATGAAGAGTGCTCACCTTCTCTAAGCACCTGAATCCTTCTGTTTTAGGATACAGGGTTTTTTTTGCATGCGTTCACGATTATCGCCGACTAACTTTACAATGTATCGAAAATACTTAAAAGTTAACTCGCCAAATTACGTCACGCCTTAATCTCGCCCTGCCAGTTCATTAATTACGCAGAATAAAGATTACGCAGGTTTACCCATCTCCATATATGTTTGATGTAAGACGATTTTTGAATGCAGAATACCCATTCTACGCTATTTTTTTCCCTTTCAAAATGCGAATTTTCTAACCTCTGCATCATTGAGGTGTTGAGTTTAATCCCGATTCAAGGCGAATGTGCTTCCCTTGATTTGTCCTCCGCCGATTGGTATGTCATCGTAAATCTATGAGATGTGTGGTAATTATGTAGTAGTTCACTTAACATCAAGATATTGACAATGTGATTGATTTTGAAATGATTTTCGAATGAAATTAAATGAGTGTGTGGAGCGCGTTTTGAGTGAAATTAAAGGAAGGTAATCACATGTAGCTAATTTTGGTCATGCTGAACAAAATTAGCTATATTTATTCCCCCCCTTTAATAAGATATGCGTACTTTTCTGCTTGTGTGTCTTCGTGGACCAATCATATACTTTAAAATCCACACCAGCCAATAACATTGTAGAACAATTTGACCGATTTGAAAAAAAATGTTGATCGTCTTGAACGATTTCGAAATGTTTTCAAATGATTATGGGGCGTTTTTGATTGATTTGAGTGAGTGTTTGAAATGATTGAATGGAGCGCTGGGTGAATGATTTTCATCGGAATGCCAGTCAATTTCACGATGTTTTTAACTGTAGCACAGAAGCATGACTATGAGTAATCAATGGTTAGGTGATATAGCCTTCGCAGTATAACTTGAATACTGTTAATATTAACATCAGTCAATCATTCAATTCAATACCATTCAATCCAGAATTAGACCTAGATCACGTCAGATGAAATCTTGTCAATTTTGGGTGACACTTTTCTGCATCGGGGATATTCTTTAAGTATGAAGGCTTTCTCCAAAACTAAATAGTGTCTTCAGACTTATAACACAAATGGAAAATTATGTGAGTCCGGTTTAACGAATGGTATTCTGCGTAATTAATGAACTGGCGGCAGGGCAGGGCTTAACCGTGACGTAATTTGGCGAGTTTACTTTTCAATAGTTTTGGTTCTTTCGAATTTTAGTCGGTAATCATCGTTTACTCGTGCAAATAACTGTATCCTAAAGCCTAAAGGATTCACGTGCTTTGAGAAAGTGAAAACATTTCATAGTTGGGTAACCAATGCCTCGTAACTTCAGCTTGATTAAGCTGAAGTTACGAGGATTTGGTAACCAATCTACGATTTATGGTCTCGAGTTATTTATGTCGACTCTCTTTAGAAGTAGGTTATTTTAGATAAAAGCTGATTTACCTTAACTTTAAGTGCAACGACCCGTTACTTAGGCTCCGCCCTGCCAGGGCATTAATCTTGGATAATATATGGCTATTTTGGGAATTTAAATTTATTACATTATAACGACAAACCGTGTTTATGGACTTCTTCATATAGAAAATACAACAATCAAACAGAAAAGTAACAGTATTAAACAAATAAAAAAATAGAATTGAGAATAAAGTACACCAATTCAAAACTTTTTAGCGATTTAAAGTAAAAAGAATGTAAAATGTATAAAAGAAAAAAACATCTACATTACATAAACAGTAATTTAAGGCTCATGTAAAGAGTTTTTGGACTAATTTTAATGATGCTTCTTTTGACAACAACAACAAAAAAAAAAGACAGTGTGTCCAGCTAGAACATCAACCAAATTGAAGCTGTAGATGAGCACAAGCAGTTCCATAATATAAGAGGCCCAATCTCAAAACAGAATAGCCAAACCATTATGGAAAAGGGATATTTCACTCAAAACCAACAACTTCACTACGGCTGGATAAAATTTGCCTGAATTTGATCATAATGTAGACAAATGTTCCTACTCGGTACCGTTACAGCCTTAGATATAAAACTCAGCTTCAAAAGGCTATTTTGAAACAACCAATTTCCATTTATTTTGCCAACATACATTTCAAACTGGTTTGGTCTGTTTTTAAAATAGATGTTAGGTAAGGTGCAACATCACAGCATAATTTTGTAACATATTTTCTGAGATTTATTTCAAATGATCGTTCTTTGAAGTCAAAAATATATAACAAAGAGCTATATTCATCATTTTGTAAAATAGAAATTGATATATTTCTAAACAACCTTACAGGTATATAAACTATTAATGTCCATTTATGTTGTGATAACATACCATACCTTACATAGATATAGACATTTATGAAAATAGAATGACAGTATAACACATTTGTTTAAAAATTAGTCAAAACAAATTGCTCGCATGACTAAGTTTTGGTCCGAGTTTTATACCAACGGTTGTAGTAGTACCTGTGTTGTACTTAAGACTGTTCTTTGTTTAAAAAATATGAATGAATGAATGAATGAATGAATGAATGAATGCATCTTTATTTCAGACTTATACATATACAGTACATCGTCTTTATAAAATACAAATTATACATAATTATGTATACAATGTGATACAACCTATGGGCCAATTTTAGCCAACCGTCATGCAGTTGCTTGTTCTGTACAAACTGACCCTATTCCACAATGTGTTGGCTATACTGCTATAGCTAGGACAGTTGCTTAACTGCTTAACTGCCTGTGCTCTTATATAGCTGCATTTTGCTATATAATATATCTGGACATATTGCTTTCTCTTGGCAAATGAAGTTCCCTTAAAATTGTGTCTCAAACACTTTACAAGAATCTTAAAATGATATTATAACTTTGTACATGTATACACTTTTTATCTAAATTCTTTTACAGTTAGTAACATTCATCAACTGTGAACACAATTGTCTGACTTTTCGCTACTTCCATACAAACATGGAAATAATTCTTTCATTTCAAACAAGAACTTGTCCTTTATAAACGCATGTAAAATAAGGTGCAACAAAGCGTTAGAAAACATCACAAGATTTGCAAGCACGTATTTGTAGTTAAGTAATCCGAGCATGTTTTTTGTGGGACCGGGGTCCGTCATTTCGGTAACTTGCTCAAAATCACGCGACAGACTTTCTATGTAGATTATCGCAGGGACCACTAAGGCTATGAGAAACAAACTCGATAAAGACAAAATGACAGCCAAATTCCGAACAGCTTTATATTGGTAGTTTACCGCGCCATCTGATCTATCAAACGCACGTAGTTTTATTTTGCGCATTTGGATCAGTATGAAAACACCTAGAGTAAGATAAGCTAACGTTGGAATGCCTAAAATTATCAAGAAATAAAAAAGAATAACATTTTTGTCTTCCAAAATTAGAATATGATTCAAACAACTGTGGCGATCGTTGATCGAGGAGAAATAATTCAATGTAAAAAACAAAAAGACACTTTGTAGTGTAAATACCGCAGCTAGTCTGAACAAAGCATCCTTTGGAAGCGAGTACGCCTCGTTATTCGGGGAGACAACTCTTGTTATTGTTTGAAACAGCCACGCAAGAACTATCCAAACAGTGTAATTGACACTGACATACAAGAAGTATGACGTATAGGTACAGTACTTTGATTCCGTGTATTCTTCCGAGAAGGGTTTTAACTGGAATGCATAAATGTCTTGAACCGGTCCATATAGCATCAGAATTGTATTCGTTACTGTTAGGTAAGACACAAATAATGAAATTCGCGTCCCGTCTTTCTGTTTGGAAAAGATCTGAAACGTCATAACCAATAAAACGTCCATAATGCATCCCCATATGACAAGTGTTGTTGGGATGAAACTTTGTCCGTTTGTTGGAATGTTTCCATGGTGATGTTCAAATGGTTGGCATAGCAACGGATTTTCTTTGTCCTGAATAACCATACTTGTGATACTCCGAGAAGAGAAATTCTGCAATGAGAAAGGAAAATAACTCAATTGTGACAATGGGAAAGAATGGATGTCAATCACCAGCATAAATGTTTTGTACAAATTTTCTGACAAATGAACACAGTTCTGTTCTATAAAAGTTAACCATTGGTTATATTTAAACCTAAAAGAAGTTTCAGCGAGTCATTTTTTTTTGTTTCAGTTGAACCTTTAGAAACAAAAAATCCTATTAGTAAAAAATCCTTATTGGATTAGAATCAACCAATTCTTATACGGTTAAAAACATCGTTAAATTGACAAGGTGAATGATTTTGCAATGAAATTGAATGAGTGCGTTGACCAAGTTTTGAGTGAAATTAAAGGAAGGTAATCCAATATCGCTTATTTTGTTCAGGATGAACAAATTTAGCGATTTTTATTTCCTCCCTTTAATGAAACATGTATATAAGTTCTATAAATAGCTTCCGATTTCTTCAAGAACCTGTGAGACGCCTACAAGGCCAATTATATCACTGAAATCGCATTTTTTCTATCTAAAATTCATTTTGGTTGTTGTTGTTGATGTTACCTTTTTACGTTATTTTGAAGCGTTTTTGAATGGTTTGAGTGAGTGTTTTAGAATGGTTTTGATTGAAATGAAGTCTATTCACGATGTTACTAACTGTACAAATTATTCTGGTAGACTTCCTTGGATGATTGGTAAGACTCCTTTAATTCTGAGAAGACCTGCCTCTTACCCATCTTTCAATAAAAAAAAAAAAAAAAAAAAAAAAAAAAAAATCACTAACGAGTTTTAAAAGGGTTTCTTTCCTATTGTGGCGGGTAAGAATTTTCCTAATGATTTAGGAAAATGATTTTCAAAGAATTATATCAAGCTTTCTCATAAGCATTGCGTTCTTTGACAAGGCAATCCTGGTTTCATGTTAAATTATAGTCCTAGTAAAAGCCGTCTGCAAGTGTTTTGGTTCCTGACAAGACTAATTTTGTTTTCAAAACAGAAAGGGTTTAATGCTTCTTTGTTCCAATATGTGACAACAAAAGACAATAAATTACGAAAATCGATCAAAGCGTTTGGTCCATTTTACAAACCTTAAATTGATAACGAACTCTTTACAAACACTTGAGGATACGCACAGCCTATTCACTCTATTTTGTTGATTGGCAACTAAACCCTTTTACTATTGATATATTCCAGCCGTACTGTGTTTCTCGGACAATAGGCTACTCCGTCGTATGGGCACAGAGAATAATTATAGTACTCATAACACCTATGCGTTGAGCCAGCGATATACCGCAACAAGACAGAGAGAGAGAGAGAGAGAGAGAGAGAGAGAGAGAGAGAGAGAGAGAGAGAGAGAGAGAGAGAGAGAGAGAGAGAGAGAGAGAGAGAGAGAGAGAGAGAGAGAGAGAGAGAGAGAGAGAGAGAGAGAGAGAGAGAGAGAGAGAGAGAGAGAGAGAGAGAGAGAGAGAGAGAGAGAATCAGGAAGACAGACAGACAGAGAGACAGACAACACCAGCGGATTTAGTTGTTCTAGTAATTAAATTGCAGTGCTAGGATACACAAAATTGATACAAGTGCATTTTATTATGATTTCTTACCTCAAGACAAGAAAAATTACAAAATTATAATGTACGTCATGTAGCCGATCACTGCTATTCTAGTCTTATTTTTCTGAACCATTTTATCGTTTACCGATGCGAACAATATTTTACACACAATTACGTTTAAAATATAGATACATATTCGATATACATGTATTTGTATACATAGAATGACTTTCAGACATACAAACAGTTAGGTAGACAGACATGAAGAGGCACTGATGGTGAGATATTTACACAGAAAAGAGGGATAGACAGACAGACAAACAGTCAAACCAAAAGAGAGACATACCTCACGCGTTCACCTTTTTTCTGAATACGTCATCAAATTATCATAAAGGAACGATAACTAAGGTTGTTTCAATAAAAAACACAAAGAAGATCTATTTCCCTTTCACTTATTAAGGTTTTATCGACCCGAAAGATGTTTTTTATAAGGAAAGTCAGACTTGCGTTTAGGATGAAAGCGTTAACGAAACGATTGAGAAATGGTTCCCCGCTTTGCACGTCACATGCTCACGTGAAAAGCAGGAAAACTTTGCTCAAACGATCGCAAATCGTTTTTTTTTTCAAACCTGAATGCAGGGCGCAGTCAACCGGACTTCCCATTTTCCGACTTGTTTATCAGGACATAATTTTCACTTTTTTTTCAATTAAGAAATTGTATGTGTGAAATGATTACAGAAAATGTGTTATTATTTAAGTAGTCGTTTTGTTGTTGTTGTTGTTGTTTTTATCAAGAGATGCACTAATTTCTCTCGCTTTTGAGGGGTTGTTACTCATAATTTCTGTAAGAAAACCTTACTCAATAACGGGCCAGCAAAAATTCATTATTCGTATCATTTTATTCATACATATAAAGCACAACTATTCTCAGAAAAAGAACATGTTTAAAAAACAAAGGAATAAAGAAGAAATACATGTCCAGCATTGAAAATAGTTCTTAAATTTACGAACTAAGCCATTTTAAACGATGTTTTTCTGAATACTCAATCTTACTGAGTAGGGCTTTTCTTACAGCTAAATGTGAATAACGACCCACAAAAACGAAACAAAGATAGTGCATTTCAGCCATGCGTTCCGGATATCAAAACGGTGCAAACAGTTTTAATATTATACCCCGCTTTGCACGCGCATTTGCGTGCAAAGCGGGGTATAATTGGAAACTGTTTGCACCGTCATCCTGAACGCTGGGCAGGATTAAATAAAGTATTCAATATAAATGAACGTGCCTTTTCCAAAATCAGGACAATAGCCTTTAAACTATGATCGCAACTATGATTAAGATACTCTTAACCGTCAACCTATATTCAACTTAAAATAATCGTTAACGAATTAAAATCGTGTGTGAATTTTGATTTAAACACAAAAGCAACTTAACCCAACCATTATCCCATTGGCGTTTTTACAAAAGGGATATTCAAATAGAGGAATTAGACAGCTGCATTGATCGCATAAGAAAATAATCATATTCCCCCTTCAAAAAACTTCCGCGTTGAAAAATTAACACACGACAAAATATTGATAGGTCCAAACTGGTAGATGATGCATACGACAATTCAATGCTGTTAATTGATACAAATCTTTGGCTTCCTAGGAAGATAACATTCTGTAAAAATGAGAAAAATACTAACTAAAGCAATTTATCGATCTTCGGTCAGTATTTTTTCCCCTTTTTCTAAAGTAGGGTATAAACGAGAGACTAAGAGGGAAGAGATTATCAATAAAAATGACGTAATCGATCTAAAATGATGTAATCAGTTATACAATCTATTTTTCTACAAGTTTATCTATATCCAATATTATTTTTGTTAAAACCTATATTATTTTCGAATGGCTTATCACACCCCCTACCATCGCTCGGACTTTTTAATCGTCTTTTTTGTCTGAAAAATACAATGACATAGGCATACATTAAAAGGCAAATCGTAAGTGGGCACTCTTAACGTCGCAAAAACAGCATATTCAAACTATAGTTACGACGTTAAAGTCGTCTGTTCGCGAATACATTTGAAACAAAATGGTGAAAAATGACGGAGGTCAAGTAAACGCAGGACAGACTTGCGTTCAGTATGAAACTCAGGTGAAAAGGGATAATCTAGATCGTGCGTAAAGTGTCGACCCTAGTCGGACTGCACAGATTGCGCAGACTGACTACTGTCGACACTATTCGTACTTTGCCCATTTTCTGCATCTGCAATCACCAATCTGCCTTTCTGTGAAAGATTTTTTGAAATGGAACCTCTGGTTGACTTGTACTGGAACAAATTCCTGTTTCATATAATATATCATATCTTTCATATTCATTATAAGAGATCCAAGAGGGTCACTTTTCGCGTGACGGATCATATGTGACCCGTCATGCGAAAAGAGACCATCTAGGTAGTGCGTTAAATGTCGACCCTGGTAAGACTTCGTAGTTTGCGCAGACTGACAAGTGTCGTTACTTTCACGCTTTGTTTTCTGAATCTAGAATGATCATCCTGTGAAAGAATATTAAAAAATGAGACCTCTAGTTGAAGTATGCTGGATCCAATCTCTTTTTTCGAATATCAATTTTACAGAGTTCTCAGATGGTCCCTTTTCGAGTGACGGACCACATATATATTCTTTAAACCTTTTTTTGGCAACCCAAATTCACGCAACCGGGAACTTTCTGTTCATAATATGAGGACACTTCTCAAGATTCAGCTGGAGGAGTGAGAGTGGATGCAGCAAACTTCTGCCTTCGATAATTAAAAGGTGCTATACTACATTGAATAGAGGGGGTAAGCATACATAATAGTAATTGTAAGTTGATTGTAATGTTAAATTCAGTACAACGCTGATTCTGAAAATGATTGCCGAAATGGAAAGATCATCTTTTTGGTTTGGGGGTAATTTTAAGGGTCTTGACGGGTTTCGTTGCCATTTTTTTCTTTTCAATTTATTCGGAAGATAGAAATCGTCTCTCAAATAGGCGATTGCAAATCAAATTTTCTTCATTTAGAATATCTAGTACAGTGAAGACTTTTTTCTTTGAGCGCCTCTTGAACAAAGCTAGTTTGTTTGCCAGATTGTCAACCTTAGGCAACTCTCACTATAAGCACAAATCCATGATGTCTGCCAATTCCATTGTCCAAACATAGGGGTTTCAAAACACACTCTTTGATAATTGACATTTTTCCTCTAAATGGGGGTTCCATCATTCTTTGAAAATCTAATGTCTGAGTGTTGCGATTAGCGGCCATCTTGGATTTAGATAATCTCGCAACTAAATCAAATTAATTTTAGAAGACAAGTATAAAAGCAATCAAAGTAGAAAACTTCATTTAACTGGCATTTACTGTACAATTACTGTGTCATTAGACCAACTTATTTCTGGCACGGATCCTACCCGGGCGAAGACCGGCCTAACATCCAACTATCACCGGTCTAACATCCAACTATCACCGGTCTAACATCCAACTATCAGAATAGCCTATTCATAGTCGATATTGGAACTAGTGTAAAGCTGGTAGCCCGCTGTCTTGGAGATACTCTGATATATCGAGCAACAGTTCCCGCCCGAGACCTGAAATAAGTTGGCCCAATGTCTTCCTCTAGCCAATCAGCCCGAGTAGCCCAGTTGATAGAGCACCGGACTTCAAGACCATTGAAGTTCGACCGCGTGGGTTCAATTCCAGGCTGGCTCACTAACAAACTTCCTTTGGATGAGACGTTAAACCAAGGTCCCTTTAAACGATGCTTTACACCGAGCACATTAAAGAACCATGGCGGATATGAGCAGTAGTTTCGTCATGTTTCCTTGCAATATCCTCCGTATCAACTAACCGTCTTCTGGAGGCGTCTTTCATATGGGCAAGTGCTACGGTAGCGACGATAAATAAACCGTGAAATACAC
Source organism: Fragum whitleyi (assembly GCA_948146395.1). Lineage (NCBI taxonomy): Eukaryota > Metazoa > Mollusca > Bivalvia > Cardiida > Cardiidae > Fragum > Fragum whitleyi. Next base: position 55,573,284 of record OX411548.1, on the reverse strand, counting down.
ACACTCTAGCAAATCAACAGGGCGTCATGTATTTGTGCGATTATTCCTGTTGTTACCTCGATTTCAGTAGAACCTTAAGAATATCCGCTAGCGGCAAACTTTAGGATCGCTAGCTATCTAGTAAAGTGAAGATTGAGAGCAGATTGTGCGGATAACAGACTTGTCTGAGCCTTTACCTTCCCCGAAAATTCGGTAAGATATTTATGATCCGATATGCAAATAAGGGGCTATCCTGAGAGTGCACAAGGCATCGATCGTGGTCAGACTGCGCGGAATGAATCTTTTGGTATAATTTCTGAGTCCGGAATGATCATTCTATCTTCTCAAATTACTTTTGAACTGCTAACATCATTTCGTTGGTTCAGCACGAAACAGTTGTAACTGCCTATAAAATATAGACAGTTACAACTGTTTCGCGCTGAGCCGCAGATTAAACCTCTGCAGGAACTAACCCATTTTGAAAAAATTCATTAGATTAGTTTCAAGATTAGTTCACAATCGGTTCCAAATGTCAAATACACATGTATCTCATTTCACGTGATTTTTGTCATGCCAGACCAAAAAGTTGTAAGATAGGTAGTGTTTAGGAAAAAATAAAAGAAGTTGAATAGGGGTTATTTACCCTTGTTAAGTATATGGTCGGTGGTTTCATGGTCGTATTCAGTATCTATTTTCACGTTCCTTTCATAAGCCTACTCAATATCGCCTACTTCTATATGTAGGGTAAGAGCAAATTTAGTTAAAAAGAACTAAATCAAGCTTGACTAAATCAAAACGGTGCGTGGAGGCGGTAGTCCCCTACCCCTTTAAAATAAACAAATAAATAAAACCAATTTAATGACAAGACACTTTTAAGCTGACCTATACGCGTAAAGGTTTGAGTTTTTGGGACCGCTTAACTGGAAGTTTTCCAACCGCTATTTTCAGGGTAATAGGACGCACAAAAATGGGCTTTCAAAAATTGTAAAACAGATCCGGTTGACGAACTATGCTCTTGGCGATACCATTGGCGTGGCTTGTTCATGTAGATACGAACAATTTTCTTCAACTTCTGTCCGATATTCTTTGATGAAATTAGTTATTGCTGAACATGTTTTTATTTTTGCTGTAAAACAAACTAGTTTTGCATCTTCTTTTAGATCTATATCTTAGAGTTTAATCTTAATTTTAGCACAAAACGTTTTTCTTTAAATTGATTTTATTTCACCTCCATCCAAGGAAGCAGACTAGTAGGGGCCCAGTCGCCCATGGCCCCTAGATTTTGGGCTGGGCCCCTTAACTGTTTGAGAAAATGCCTAAACCCATAATTTAAAATATTGAATTTGGGTAGTCTGTGCCCCTACGTGTAAATTGTTAGTCTTTTTTACTGTCAACCACTACATGTTTAGCCCTAAGTTAAATGACGCCTTATCGTAGTATCAGCGTAGTAGAAACGGAGGCTGGTCATCGTCGGTCTGTGCAAAACCGCAGCAGAAACGAACTTTATACGATCTGAAAATTCGAAGCATGCTTCTGCAATCGAAAAAAAAACAACAAAAACAAAACAACAACAACAGCAACAAACAAACAAACAAAAATCCCAAATAAAACACCGAACCAAAGAAAACAACAACAAAAAAGGACCATGTGTCCAAGGGCGTAACTACCATTATGCACATTACGCAATTGCGTAATAGAAATAAACTCTCTTTCGAGAAATGTTGTTGTTTAATGGTCATAACACCGAAACTACAGCTTATTCAAGCTGTAGTTACGATGTTTTGATTATTCACTAACCTTTAAATCATCGAAAAAATGGGAGCAGGCGGAGGACATTCATATTTGTCAGTCCTCATACCGCCTTTATCCTATATATTCTATGTTGACCACTTTCCTAGTTTGTTCTAGTTACGTCTATGTCGTTCTATTTATTCGTGCTGAAAATAATCACAAATCCTCAATATTTGTCCATGCCTTCTCAAAAAAAGGTAAAACCTTTTGGATGCGTGAATAATGAATTGTAGAACGTGCGTACAACTTTGTGATGTACCACGATAAAGCTCCTCTTATCACGTGCTTGAGCTGAAGAAGAATTTATCCCAGATTAGAGTAATCTGTCAAATGGTGCTTAATTTGTAGATTTCGGGTCGATAAACGCCATCCGAGCTCCTTTTATCCGAAAGCCCAGCCTGTTTGACGGCTCGTTTGAGTGCGTCTCGACAAATAATCGAGGAATAATGTTCCGAGGTTCACTAAGTCACAAACATTGTCAATTTCATATACTGCGATAAATGTAAAATTCAAGCTTCTTATTTTAGAACGGATTCGTAGAATCTAGTGCTTGCAGAATTAAACCAATTACAAGACTATAAATTGAAGAGACTCAATATTTACAGTTGACTATTTTCAAGAAATTATAACTCATAAAGTGGTATTCTATATTCGTCTCCTGACTGTAAATGGGTTAAGAGGTCGATTTTCGGACTCGACCTTTCTGTTTAAGCAAATAATCGAAAAGAAAAATGAAAAAAAATATTCAGAAAAGAATCTTTTAAAGTGTTTGTAACCTGAATATTTCAAAACCAGTGATGTTAAATGATCTCTAATCTATAATGAACAACAAAAGAAAAGTCAAATTATTTAGGAAATTAGTAAATAGTGAATTTTAGGAGACATGTAATGTTCTTCGGAGACAATAAATTCAACTGGCCTCGAAGTTAAAGAAAAAATACTCCTAAGGTCAAATGTTTGCTCGGCTGTTTACATCGGTTGTGCATAGCATTGGTACACCCTGTTTAGGATTGGAAAAACTTGTAAAATGATTTTTGCAAAAATCAAATGTTCCCTATTTTCTTGAGTAGAACCTGGTGTTAAAACAGCCAAAAAGCATTCGATTTTTCACAAGAAAGCCCTCAAGATTCCTTTCCTAATCGGCGGATAAAATGAATTTAAAGAACTCTTGCTCTAGAATCCACCATGATTTTTGTTCCGGATATAACTTATTCACTTATAGCCCTAGAGCATTTAAATGACACAGACAGCTTGTGTTGGCAAGTATGAAAAGTATCACACGAATTTCTAAGAAAATTTGGATGTTCGACAATAACTTTGGGATAAGTCTCCGACACAGCACCAAAAAGTTTTCAAAACTCTGTATCTTCACAGACGCATCGATGCAAAGACAACATCACCAACCACTGCCTGGATTTGATTAAGTTTGGTTCAGCATATACGTTCAGGGTCACGTGTTTGGAGTTCGACATAGACTTGACTTTTGCAATCATGAGCTTTTTACATCAACTTGAAAATAAATTTTCAATGAAAGTTCAAAAATTGCACCTAAATAGATTTATGTAAAAAAAAATGTTCTAGTGCGACGTTCGTTTTTTTGTTCAGTATATAAATAGCCTCGGTGAGGGTGACGGAGTTCCGTCACAAGCGTTTGACGGTAAAATTTTTCAAAAGATAAAATGTTACACGACTTACGACAAGAAGAAAAAGACACAGGGTCGCTCATTAAATGAATTACTTTGTTCACTGAGAGCTCGAGTCAGATTCGGCGAGTACAATTTATCTAAATGTCAACGTGATACCGAATAGAATTTGACCAATGTAAAAATGGTAGAATCAGAAGAAAAAGCCAGAGTATTTTTTCTTGAAAGATCCAAAAATATCAATTCAAATGGACCAAGACAAAAATAAATCATAATTGGTTAGAAAAAAAACAACAACAAGAGATTGTTGTCTCGGCATAACTGCTGTCGAGTCTTTCAAATTTCTATCATCATTTTAAATTTTAACCACTCCTAACGGAGAATACTTATGAAAAACAAATTGAAATCCACTCCTAAATGCTGGCAAAATTCTTAGGATAAGATGATTTCAACTTCGACATTGACCTTTGAAGAATATGAAAACTTATCTCAAGCAGCAAATTTACACATGAAGGAGGTTGGAGCGTTTTGCTCCAGATAACCCGTTTGGCATTGAAATGTGACATTGAAGCTACTTAAAGAACAATTTCGAATGGCATATCCACTCGTGAAGGCGGACGATTGTATAAATTGAAGTAAAATCCATCTATAAATATAGGATATATTTCTAACCATGATCATTGAGCTATTTATAAATTTTATGATACATGTAGAAAACAATTGTGCCAGATATTTTGAAACCCATTCATAATTGTAAGAGCTTCGCACTGGACGAGCTCAATTTTTAATGTTAGCTTTGAGCTGCGACATTGGAGCTAAAGATGATTTGAAATAGCAAGTCTACCCATGACTAAGAATAATGGTGCCAATTGTTTGAAATACATGCTCAAATGTAGGACAAATTATCCGTAAAACCGAAGGACTGGCGGAAGAATTAATGGATAGATGCACTAACTGACAAGATGACTTACAAGTTTCCTGCAAATACAGAATATAACCAAAGCCAATTCTTTCATAATCAGATTTTAGTAATGAGGAAAAGTCACAAGGGCCCATATTATAAAACTTTAATTATACTCCATTGAGAAGAATCTAAGTTTTTGTGTCCATCGCGATTCGTCTATTCTGATTGTCTGAAAATTTTGTTTTATTCCTCAATGAAATAATTTTGAGTACGTAGCTATTTTTTAAGCTTCCGCACAAATTGGTCCAATAAGAAACCTGTTTCATTATTGAAAATTCTTTGTATTTTTGATTTATAAAATTCCTCGCGTATGCACACACTGTGTTAAAGTTTCAAGTTTCATGTCTCCATGGAATCAACAAACACTGTCTTCATATATTAAATAAACTCAAACTTTAAGTTGGAACAATTACTTCATTTCTAACAAAAATCTGCAGAATATTTTTGAATCTAAAATAAATAGCTGCTGAGATGTTTATTTTTATATTTCAAGCCATTATTTAAGCTATAACAATTCTACTTCTCAACTGAGAATGTTTCAACAAATTCCCAAGTATGATAACAACAACAAAAACAACAACAACAACAAAAAAAAAAAACGTTTTATAATCCCTGACCCTGACTTCAGCCTGGCAAAGGAGAGCTTTTAAGAATAAGACAACGAAGAAGACCTTGTTTTGAATTTAATTGCACAATTTATTGCAATTTTAATTGCGTTTCACAATAGATTCGAATGTTACATTTTATGACAGTGGTACATCATTAAATCCATCCGCTGTAAATTTCTATATAATTGGGCAAAGACATATAGATATACATGTATATATGACCAGTGGGCGACATAAAACATTGTAACTACAGCTGGATGAAATGTAGTATTGCACCGCTAACGGCATATAAGGAAGTCAATGTGAGAGCCCTAGGAACAATACCCTGCATTACCGTGCGAAGAGTTTATATGTGACCCGTCACGTGAAAAAGGACCATCTGGGTAGTTCGTAAAGTGTCGACCCTAGTCACACTGCGCGGTTTGCGCAGACTGACTAGGTTCGAAACTGTTCACACTTTTTCTGAACATTGAATGTCACGCAAATGCACGTGTAAAGCGGAGTATAATTGGCTAACTGTTTTCACCGTTTAGTCATGCTGAACGCAGGGCTGTTCATATTCCAAGAAGAAGGTCAAATCACAGTGTGATGTCCAGTAGCGTCAACGTTTATCTATCACTCACACGATAAACTATTGGAGATATCACGCACGTGCCCATATTGCACAATTATCTTACTGTATATGATCGCTGCAAGTCTGGTAAAATAGTAGCTGCAGTTCTGATAAATTTGACGTTTCAACGCTTTGGAGGTCGTAAAAGCATAAACTTTGGGCACTCACAAACTAAAGGCACTGGAACGTAGAAATAGTATTATCTTATTATAGCCTTAAAAACGTAACCTACGTGTGCGTTCAGCGTGATAAACGCTAAGATTAGTGCGTCCAGTACACGTCGATGACAATTTACGTCGATGTAGGTAGGACGTAAAAACGTCGTTATATGACAGAACATGATGTATGGGGCCCGAAAGTCGACAAAACGAGCGTAATGTTGACTCCTCGCTCGGCGGTGGTAAACGTGCTTAAAACAATTTTTGAGTAGTTCTTTTCAGTGTAAAACGATACTTATGAAGTTCTTTTCAGTGTAAAACGATACTTATGAAGAACTTTTCAGTGTAAAACAGTAACCATGAATCACGGTTCTGTGCATGAACTAGTAGTACTGAAAACTTTTTGTCTTTCTCATCAGAGAATTTCCTCATACTCAAAATACTTGGAATTTGAATTAATATTTCATTTCAATGCAAACTGTACTAGAAATGTTGCAGGGGACAAATGACATATATGGTCCTTTATTTCTATTGTAAAATATTTTAGCGGAAAATACAGCTTTAATCTTGAGCTGATGTTTGGGTATATGATCAAATGAACATGAAAACAAAGCTTGATAATCTCGGGCCTTAGGGTATTTCATCGTTGTCTAACCACAATCGTATTTCGTATTTCCAGTTTTATCCAAGCTGTATTAAGGTATTTTCGACGTCTAATTAATAAATGGTGGTTGCTAGGGTATTTTAGCGGAACTAATGCAGTGACTTCGAACGAACCTATATCAAACCGCGAGAGACTTGATTCCGCCAAGTTTGCAAAGATACACACCTTAATAACTTATCTGTTGTCTAATGACGGACATGCATCATATTGATTGAATTTCTACTTTTCTGTCAATATATTAAGGGTTCGTCGCAAATATAAATGGAGGCCATTTGTATTTTTGGCCAAAATTTAATATGCAAAATTAAGGCTTTTCTTTATGCAAAGTCAACTGAATATGTTATAAAATGTATTAAAAAGGGGAAATAAAGATGTTTTTGATAAAAATATTTGCAAAGAATGCTTTTATAGCTGAAAACAGAGTTCCACATTGCACTTTCGCATTTGCATCCATTTGAAAAATGTACCGATGCATTTGGGACAAAAAATTGCAGACGTCAACTGGAATATCCAGAGTACAATCAACGAGGCTTACTTTTGGCTAAAATGCCTGTGGGAAAGATATTTCAGCGTTGAAAGACACGTGTTTATTTTCAAGGAAACATGGCAGCCTTTTTTTACAACAACAAAACATGTAAACAAAGATGTTTTAAGGAATTGCAACGATCGTATTCCTTGAAAGCCAAAGGTGACCGTCCATTATCACTCTTGGGCATTTCTACTTTAAAAATGAGATTAAATTTACCTTGATTTCTTCTTAGAAATCCTTGCTGTTGTTCTGTTTTTCTCAGCTGTCAAATAAAAAAACTGCCGTGGGAAATTTGTTATTAACCGCTTCACCGAAAAAGAGATAAAAATATCACTCCTCTAAAAAAATATAGAGTGGGACCTTTCATACTTATTTGATAGCAAGTTAAAACGGTCTGAAGTCAAAACGGCCCAAAGTCAAAACGACCCCAAATTCGCTAAAACCTGTCAATACCAAGTCAAAACTTTTACTCATTTGGTCAAAAAAGCAAAAATTATTTTTTTATGTCATATAAGAATATATACAATTAATGGCTCGATTTATACATTTTATACATCTTTTTTTTTAATAAGATCACAAATTAAATAGCTTTATTTTTTGGTTTATTTCAATACAAATACACCTCAATTTACTTGTTTCAGTCTCTCACATTAAATCTATAAAGGTTTGTTTCAAATTAAAGACCAATACCCTTATTCATATAAATGTGTTATTATTATAGTCCGATTGACTTGTATAAGGACCGGTGTTTTCACCAATTACACAAAAATACGTTGGTAAAATCTTTTGTATGTAGTAATATCTTAATTTTAGCTTAATCCAAATTAATTTTAGACTATAAAATGGTTCCAGAATTATGCTTTTGTCTACTTAGTAAATGATAATTTTTCGCATTTTCCACTCTTAAGGCTGCTAAGTAGTAAGAATATGTACACATATACTAAAAACTTGTGTTTTTATACTAAACTTTTGACAAAATAAATGACCAATTTTCTTTTGTTGGATATGTGTATTTTCATATCGACGGTACTCAATTTTAAACTAAAATATCACGTATTTTTTACCGTTCATAACTCGCTATTTACTTGTTATATCTCGTGAAAAACGCAACGATTTCGTTAAATAATCCATGATTTGATTGGTCCGAATTAAAGAGTACATGGTTCATCCATGAAAAGATATAGGCGATTATCAATATCTTGTCAAAAGGTTCACGAACAAAGACAGGACACACTCATTCTAATATACTTTACGAGTGAATTACACAAACATAATTAATTTTATAGAAATACTCGATATTATATATATATATATATATAAAAAAAAAAAAAAAAAAAAAAAAAAAAAAAAAAAAAAAAACCGGCTCCTTTAAAATCATCCTCTTTTGATTCGATGCAAATTGGTACCTATTTTGAGAAAGACACTTCACTTTTCCTTTATTACAGAAACAATAAGTTGTAATAGGCCAGGAGTTTCATGTAGACGGACAGACAAAATCATTATTTTACTTTCAAAAATCCTGAAAACATATTTTTTCATGGTAATAGATTGAAAAAAAGATATTATGATAAGCAAAATTTGCGCTTGAAAATTACTTTTAATTATATTGTATCATTGTTATTGAGTTCAAAAGACAATCCAAGTGTGGGTGGCCCTTTTTTGACGTTTCGTTTGCGAAATCTACCACTTTAAACACGAATAAAATATTGGGATTTCACACATCAGAATGAAAATATGACTTCTTTAATTGAGCTTCAGCCTTTGAGTAATTTCAATTGAACAAAAGAGATACCATCACAAGCTCTATTGTGAAATTTTGCCCTACTATTAACAAGGAATTGTGAAGAACATGTTGATAATAATGTGGTCATAATCATACTTTATATTTTGCAGCAAATCGTATAAAGAAAGACTGGACACCAATATTTATATTGGTGAAACGAATCAAAGTCAAATTTACTACACTACACTTCTTTAATAAACTTTTAACTTAAATTTGTCTATCTTCTTATCTTCCAAAGAAGTCTCTCCCCGCTCATCGCTCTGTGGGCGCCTTTATATACCTCTTGTATGTATACATTCCTAACAGAACAAGGCCACCTGATCTACCCACACATTGGCATGCTGCCCAGCGGCTCGCTATCTGTTGTAAAAAGTTTATGACCGAATAATCAGACCACATTCAAAGACAGGTATGGTTGAGTCATTCAAAAAGGAGGCTCGCAGAGATTGAATGTTTTACATATCTAATGGGTATATTCTCTATAACGCCAGAAATTTATTTAGAGAGTACAGGTTTAAAAGGGTGAGGCAATTCAAAAACGTTAATTTGTACTTTTTCAAAATGGAAAAAAGTAACACTTAATTTCGTTAATGTTTCCTATTTTCTTCTGTATAATCGAAGGACACTTAATACAACTCCCTGGAGGACACCTTTTCCGTATGATAATATATGCACTCTAAATATATACTCTGTACTCTTTTTATAAAACACTTTATTAACAATAGGTATTATAAACTCTGTACTCTTTTAATAAAACACTTTATTAACAACAGGTTTTTTTTAGGATTAAATTGACTGTTATCAAATGTCATCTTATTATCCGGTATTTCAAGCGTTTAAGCCTGTTGTCTTGATTATAAATAATGTTTGAAAATGCAGAAATAAATTATTTTTTATCAAAACCATTTTCCGCTTGACAAACGAAGAGCTAAATTTTGGGGATTAGAAACTATGCGTTTTATTAATTTTGAGAGGGAAATAGAGAGAGAAAGAAGAATAGAGGAGAGAGTCAAGTTTCTTCAAAATTATAATAATTACTAATCTGAATATCAAAAGTCAACCTTATTAAATAAAATTCTGGGTAGAAACTGTGTATTCAAAATCTTTAGCATATGATACTTTATTTATTAAGCTCCAATAAAAACCATGAAAGTCATAAATTCCGTTCTTTCCCTTTCTTCAGTTTAAACACGCTACGCTCTTACGTGAGATGACCAATCAAAGGCCTCAATACATTTTGACCAATGAAACGAAAGGAAGCAACGGACCAATGGTGTCCATGCTTACTTTAGGATCTAGTATCGATAAATGAGGACAGGCTAGCCAGTCTAAATTAAAATGGGCCTACTTTTTGCACAAGAACAAAAACCGGAAGTGAAGTTCGGTTTTTCCGCGAAAAGGTGAAAATCGAAGAAAACCTGGAAAATCAAAAGCTTAATCGATAGATCAAGGTAGTTTTTGCCATTTTTCTGTTCATTACATCATTCCTTATATGCAGGAAGAAGGAAACGCCAAATAATTTGAGTTAAATCAATAAAATCAGCCAATTTTGTTAATTTACGCTAAACGTAGATTTCACGTGATGTTTTTACAACAGAAATCTTTCAAATAATCTTACCTATGGAGGCCAACAGGAACCATACGTATTTCCACTATATTTTGATGGGTATTTTTTATTTATTTTGCAAATATCAATCAAAAATCAAAGTTAATAATATAGTTTTGATATTCATCTTCCTCTTTAAATTGAAATTTAATGGTCCCGACGCACAGGTTACAGGTAAAAATTAATTCAACAACTTGAAATGTTCAGACATAGTATTAACTTGGTCACCATATGTTATGAAGCGGTCTACTTTCTTTTTATCAATGAAATATCATTTGGCGTAGGAATGGTAAATGTAAACAAACTCTATGTCTGCCATTTGCAAATTATTTTTCTGGAGTTGGTCATTTTCAGATGCAAAATGTGAGTTATGTGAAATGTTTATGCAAAATTTAAGCCTCCTTCATTGTTCTTTAGCTTTTCCTCTACATGTAGACATTTCTTGTTTTATCTATTGTGCAACTGAATCTTTAGTTGAACGCAAATAGAAAATGCTGTAAATGTGTCATATTTTCATGCTTTAAAGACACTTTTTGATATTTTTTTCTACATATCCAAACTATTTTGCATTCTTTAGTAATATTTTAAAGCTACTATATCAGTTTTGGTCCAATAGATTACTTTGTATGAGTTTTTAATTTCATGTCCATTGACTCAGTTTCTGTGAATTCAAATCGCGGTAAACCCTTAATAAGACAAATTCGAACTGAAAAATAGTCGTAAGTAAGACCAGTGGATCAATTAGTGTTTTGTAAAATTTTGGGACTTCATTGAAAACATCACGCAATCTACATTCCGACCAAATCGTCGAGGTTTCGATCGTCCGACATGTTGCTATCTTGGTCACTCTTCCCGGTCTCCACGGACGAACTCTCCATCTTGGATTGAAAACTGAACGGCCACGTCTGAAAATAAACAAACAGAAATTCTTCAGAATAAAAACAAAAAAACAACAAAACAAAAAAAAACCAAAAAACAATTGTGACTCGTCACGCCAAATGGGGACAATCTCGGAACTCCGTAACGTAAAATTATGAAAAAGAGATTTGTTCCAGTAGAGGTCAACCAGTGGTTGCATGTCAAATATCATTATACAGGAATGTAGAATGATCTTTCTAAATTCAGAAAATTTGTTATTTGCAAAAAGTTTTGGCCCTGGTCAGTCTTCGCAAACCGCGCAGTCTGACAAGGGTCGACACTTTAGGCACTACCCAGATGGTCCCTTTTCGCTTGACGGGTCACAAATTTGTATAATTAGTTGAACAAGTCCGTGAAATTTTTCTTTTATCATTTCGCATGTGCGCTACCTAAATGACTCGGATCAGCAGAGTCTTTGCTGTTCGTTAGAACAATGTCTAGGGACCCAAAGTCTCTGTTCATAAAGACAGAAAATCTTTAATAGTCTGCGTGAGTGTCCAGGGGTCCGTTTTTCTAAACTTCTTAGGAAAAATTTAATCGTATGTGAAAATCACATATCGTACCTGGTGTTTTTTATTCATTGTTCGTTTCTGCCATGCAATATCTCATTGTAATCGTCTTTCGCAGAATTCCATATTTACTTACTTATGTAGAAGTAACTTTAATTTTTGACTTACGAAGGAAGAAGTATAGTAGAACGGGCCCAAGGTGGGTTATTGTATGCCAATGACGCATACGTGAAACAATTTGAAATGCCAGGCACATGTTCATATTGCATTCATTTTATGCTTGAGCCGATCGCCTCTGCTATCTCAACGTATCGTAGACATATCATTTTGTTACATTTACGAAGTAAATTCGTCCTTCGCCGCTGCACTATACCATCTACCACACAAATGTCTTGTTTGGTTGTGTATACTGACGTCAATGAAAACGCCCCAGTCATACAGATAGGGCAATAATTTACAGAAAACACATTTCACGTTGAAAAGTCTTCCTTCATATCGAAGACAAATTCACTGCAATCTAGATCACACAAGAACTTATTTTGAGTCGATTTTTATCTTAAAACTATAAAAATATCCGTGTGATAATATCCCATATGATACTTTTTAATGACGTAGATATTTTTAGAACAATGACAAATGCGATTGATTTCTTTTAGAAAAATGTGATTCTGTTCGAAACGTCGATGAAAACAAGGCAAATAGAGGTATATAAGATAATTATAATTCGTACTTAGTGTATTGTATGCAAAAATGTCTAACTTGGTTGTGGGCATAGCCTCAACAATTATCAATGCTCCCAACCTCGTTAGATTTTCTTTTCATACAAAACACTTAGTACGTATCATTTATTTATAGAGTGGCTATCCAGCTTCAAAGTAGAACAGCCCCTATTTCGAGACATCCAAGTTACCAGGTAGACAACATGGAATAGTCTATTGCTAATTAAACCATGAAAACTGCATATACAAGTTTGGGAGAAGAATAATCCACCATTTTTGACGATCGACTTTTCGTTCCTGAACAGTTATAGGCAAATAAAGACATTTATGGAAGCGTCGTCCGAAGTCTTTTTACGTGGGTTATCTTTGATTAAATACCGGAAAACGAACATCGGCTAAAATTTCCGCGAAAAATCTTTAGTAACATGTGCCGCAAATAGATGAGCTTTATCCTTAAGAAAGAATAGACAATGGTGTCGGTGTAAAATTGGGACTACTATTGCCGAACTGATTTTGTGAACTTGAGATCTCCAAAGCTATTTCCTATTTTTTTTTATTATTATTTTTTTTAAATTACTGTTTGTCAATGAATCATTTTGAATGCTTTTGCCAAAGATTTTGTTATCAAATACAGAATACGTCAATAAGGTTGTCCGGTAAAGTTCCCTTATCGTAAAGACGCCACAGGCTGTCCACCTTGACCAAGTCTACGAGATTATCTACTGCTTACGTATATAAGACGCACTAATTTTATAATTCTCAGAGCTGTCTCTTTTTAATGCTAAACCCCACGATTTTCTGAGATCGGCCCTTTTTCAAGAGCTCAAGTACATAATGACAATAATCGTTATCAGTCAGAATTTTTCAAAACTCTTGGCGTGAATTACTGGCATATCGAATGTCCAAGACACACGTATAATTTCGTTTTTTGAATAAACAATGTGTAGCAGGCGCGCGTGTTGCATGAACACTTTGTGACTTTCAATCATGTTTAGGAAAAAAAAAACAAAAAAAACATGGAATGAAAGTGTTTTCAGATTGATATGTGGAGGGGTGTATTATTAAAGCTAGCCTATTTTTTATCGATGTAAAACGCCTTATAGAAAAGAAATCGCAAATTTTCACTGAGGCGCTTTTACTTGACTTCAGTATATGTGTAAGCAATGTTAGTTTAAATGAGTGTCCAGGGGATATTATAAGTTGTAAAATGTTAATGAAATCTAAAAGACGTGTAAGGCTGTTTGTCTTTGAAACAAAAGCGTTGTCTTTTACCTATTCCAACAGCCCAAGTATAGGTGTCTATATATCCGGAATTTGGGGTTAAAAGAAGGGGCAACATTTACTTATGAATATGATTTAGTTTCGAAGTACAACTATATAAAAGAAAGACATTCGAATTGCATGCATAAGTATGTTTACAGCGATAGTATAATACAAAACCTAACGCGCTCATCCTCGCTGTAATAACAGCTTAACCCTTTCCTGTTTTAAAATTTTTTGGACCTGTCCAAATTCAAAGAATTTGCAGACGAAAATCTAAAGTGGATTTAATTTGAAAAATAACCATTCAGTAGGGTAGAAAATGGTGTGGAAAAAGAAGAAATTGCTTGTCAGAATCAATTTCTTCTTTTTTCACAATGTTTTCTCAATCATAAAATCACAGGCACGTAAAAAGCAGGGATTAAACATTAAAGGGTTAAATATTCAGACAATTTCATATGAAGTCTAGAACAGGGAAACTAAATATATAGAACCGCCGCCCGTCTCAAAGAAAGCCATAAATTACAAAATGCTTTCAAGGTGATGAATTTCCTCGTTAGTTTTAATGCTCTTATAGCCTCAATGAATAGAAGGTCGCGTTTTAATGCTTAATATGCGTCAGCAGTAATTGCACAGTCGGGTTTTTTTTAAATTGTTTATTGTATTTAATCTTGTTATGACTTAAAAATTGCTTTTGATATATTCAGGTTATTTTTAGCCGTTTTCATTTTAAGTAAGACCAAGGCTGCGTAGTTTGTTTGAGACTTGCTTTAAGAAGCCTCATTAATCTATGATATATATAATACGCACTTGGTATTTTGTATGAAAAAATATGTAACTAGGTTGTGAGAATTGATTATTGTCGAGGCTCTGTCGAGACAATTATTGATTCCCACAACCGAGTTAAAACATTTTTTCATACAATACACTATTTTAGTATTATACTTATCTTATAACCTCTATTTGCCTTGTTTTCGTCGATGTTTCTAACAGAAATGCAAGTTTCTAAAAATAAGTGCATTCTGTCATTGTTCTAAAAATATCCATGTGATATCACAGAAAAAAAATCATACGGAATGTTATCACACGGATATTTGTATAGTTATAAGATTAATTCTATAAGTGTGAGATTAATTAAATTTTCGTCTCCTATAATATGTGCATTCGAAATGGCTGAATAAAATGAAGTTAGAATATTCCACTCATTTGACCTTAAAATCGACATTGACATTGACTGATTGCATGGAAGATGGTACCAACAGAAAGGTGTTGTCACAAGCAAAACATACGTAAAACATGAAAAGTCTACCACAAACCGACCAAACATTTTGGCCAAATGTAAAATGTTTTTGGGGGACAAACAATCAAACAGATGGAACAAAAACAATTTAAATTATCGATGCTGAAGGGGGGGGGGTCGTAAAAACTGGGAGAAAAAGCGTCGGCGCGGAATTATCAATAGTTTTGACTCAGGTATGTGAAGAAAATGACCCGGGCAGACGAACGGACAAGCAGACGATATGACCGCCATTCGACCGGGGTAATGAATTATTTTAAAGTTGTAAATCAGATAATATTTTCGCGTAAGCTGGAAGGATTGAATAAAGATTAGACTGTGCATATATTTACTTGTAGTCTGATTTTAGCGTACGTCACTTCTTTCTTTCTAAGTATTTAACGAAACTGGGAGTTAATCTTAAATCGACATTTCTATCCATTCCTACTAATTATTTGTAAGTTTACCACGTATACCACACAATTATTTTGATTTATACCAAGATTTGTTTTTCTAGTGATTAAATGCTCGTTAACGGCACGTCATAAACGCTTTATGACCTACAGCGTTGATCTACGGCGTCTGGCGTCTGGACTTGACTTTTATTGACGTTTATTTACGGTCTGGTAGCGATAAGACTTGCTCTACGAAACTGTCCTACCGCCGTAAAGGAGGGCGGTCTATTGCATGATTTAATTCAATTAATTTGCATGCAGAATTTTGATGATCTTACTAATAAATGATATTTTGGAGACAACCAACTGTAGTGAAAATCTCGTAATAACAGTAGGATCAACAGTAGTTCAACATGCCCAACGACGTTAAGGCCTATCATCGACTCGTCATGCGAAATGGGGTCATCTTGTAAGTGCGTAAGTTGTCGACCCCAATCGAAGCTTTTTGCAATTTGCTATATTTCTGAGTCCAGAATGATCAATGCCCTTTCCTGTGACAGAATTTTTATATGCGACCGCTGGTTGACCTAAGCCGACCCCTTCTTCTTTTCAAATATTTATTTAACAGAGTTCCTAGATGGTTCCTTTTCGCGTGACGGGTTACACATGTAAGTGTCAAAAAGGCATTGATATTCATAAATCGCCCCTCTGAGTCGCCATTCATTAGATAAAACAGTTTAAAATAAAAGATGGTTATGCGCCGACCTGATCCCAAAAAGAAACAAACTTATGTTCGCGATTTAAACACCTTAAGGAAAAGGCTCTTGTCTAGCAGCCGTCTCTTTTTGAATAGAGGTATAGAAAACAAGAGCCGTCGGAGACGGATTATGCTCCCCGAATAAGGCATAGTCACAAAAACAAGAGCCATGTTTGACATGGACATCCCCTGACACGAAAGCTTGATAATAAACTGAAGCCTAATAGAATAAAGATTCTTTTGTACTGTCAGAGATTTACCTAAAATCTAAGTATTAAAAATAACAAGGGACAATAACTCCAAAATTATGCAAGCAAGAGTTGTAGTTCTAGTGCACTGCACTTGTCCGCCATGAGATCTATCCACCCATAAAAATTCAAGTTGATAGCTATTATACTTTAGGAGATATTCTCCAGACAAAATTTAAGTATCAAAAATAACAAAGGGCAATAACTCCAAAATTATGTAAGTAAGAGTTGTAGTTCTTGTGCACTGCACTTCTCCTCCGTAAGATCTACCCATACATAAAGTTTCAATTTGAAAGCTATTATACTTTAGGAGATATGCTCTTTGGTTAGATTTCAAAGACTCAAATAAGCTGTTATCTTATACAGCTAACATAAAGGTAACAAACATTAAACCCCCTTTTTGCATGACATATTTTAAGACACAAATTTCAAATAGTTTAGGGTAAAGAGCATCTGATTTGCTACTCAAATGTGAAATTACATTAAATTCTGAGCATTAGACTAGGAGAAATGAAAGAATAACTGTAATTTACGCGCTTACGTAAAGGTAACAAACATTAAGCCCCCTTTTTCCATGATATATATTTTTTTACGTTAATTTCAAATTGTTTATAGTAAAGGGCATCTGATTTGCTACACAAATATGAAATTTCACTAAATTCTGACTGTTAGACTAGGAGAAATTTGGGAAAAACTGTTTTTTACCCTAAGTCCCCTTTTCCCGTGACAAGGCCTCAAATCCAAAAATCGTCACAGATGCATCATCACTATATCATAGGGAGTTCACATGGTAAGTTTCATTCAATTTGGCCCAGGGGTTATGGAGAAATAGGTGGGGACGGACGGACGGACGGAATTACGGATGTACGGACGGACGGACGGACAGACAGACAAAGCGGCGGCTATATGCTCTCCCTTCGGGGAGCATAAAAAAACCCAAATGATAATGATAATAAAATGTTCCTAGTTTCGCAAGTTTCTCAAAGCCCGCATAAAGGTGTTTCTTTGAAAAGATGTAAACTCATTTAAGTTTCTGTAACTTGTTTACCTACCCCGTGGCCAAAGAATTTCTAAAAAAAAAACAAAAAAAAAAAACCAGTAGATGAATCCCATACTAACATGGCCATTGCAGTTTCATCCTGTGCATATTTTTTATCCAATGTTCGAAATAAAAATAGATCAAAACCCTGGGTCTAATGTTCGGAAGGTTCCGCTTGTTTAAAAGATAACCATTTGTTACTTTTTAATAACATGATATTGCTTTTCAGGTGGAATTTCGCATTAGTGCACACAGTGAACAACAGCGTGAAATTGACAAGGTGAACGATTTTGGAATGATTTGGGAATGAAATTGCTTGAGTATGTGGAGCGAGTTTTGAGTGAATTTAATGGAAAGTAATTCTTTATCGCAAATTTTGTTCGTGATGAACAAAATTTGCGATATCGATTACCTCCCTTTAATAAAATATGCATACAAGTTCTATAGATAGCTTTCTATTTCTTCAAGAACCTATTAGACGCTAACAATTTGAATTATGTCAGTAAAATCGCGATTTTTCTCTATCCAAATATATTTTAAATGTCGTCCTTGATTCTATTATATATTTTCAATGGGTTTGAGCGTTTTTGAATGGTTTGAGCGAGTGTTTGGAAGGAATGAATGGAGCGCTGAGTGAGCGTTTTAGAATGGTTTTGATTGAGGTGAATATCAATTTCACGATGTAACTAACTGTATAAAAGAACTGATAACTTGTGGTATTTAAGACATGTTAATCGCTTCTGCCAATCCGTCACCCGGTGTATAGATTTGAAGGCGGCATGTTTATGTACAAATACTAGCCATATTTTTATAGTTGATATGTTATTGGATTAATTTTGATTTCAAAATAAACACTTGTCTTTAAAATAATTAATAAATCGTTTAAAGAACTAATTAATCCATCGAAAAATATACGATTCTAAAAATATTTTTAACAAATATGTGGTTATTTCCTGGTGAATCAAACATTCAGCAGGTGTCCGTTTTACTAAACTTCTTACGAAAAAAATCAATTGCAAGTCTTAAATCACAAATAGTACCTGCAGTTATCATTCATTGTTAGATTCTGCTTTGCAGAATCTTATTGGAATCGTTTTAGAAGTCGATTCCATTGAGATGATCCATGGCAGAATTCCATATTTAATTACTACTGTAGAAGCAACTAAAGTTTTTGACTTACGCAAAAATGATCGTAAGAAGTTTAGGAAAACAGGCCGCAGGTTCGCCAATGGCTTTTCTTAAAAACCATCTTGTTTCTATCCACGCATTCAAATCATTGATTATCATTTGTAATAAAATTAATAACATTTAAAAAAAAGACAATGAATAAACAGATCAATAGATAAATGAAATCGATCCTACCACATCTTTTTCTTGAACTTTTCAATAGAGTTTTCTTGAAATCAAAATAACCGCTCTTTTTTAAGATAAAAACGTTTAATCCGGAGCTGGTTCTTTGGATCCTTGTAAATCTGAAAATGTCCTCGAAATCTTCACATAGGAAAAGAAGCAACTAGAAACACTTGTACAAACAAAATGACAAGAATGTATTTAAACTGGGATTATAATAAAAAAATAAATTACAAAATCCAAAGAATTTGATGTTAAGATAATCATTGTGACTTCGGACAAAGAAACTCAGTAACCGAACCGATCAATATCGTATCGAAATAAACGATGTAACGTCAGCTTCAATAAACAATGTTTTAGAAATTTAAACTAAGTTACTTCCACGCTGTTAAGTTCATCTCAACACTTCTCACATGAAAGATCTGCTTCATAACAGCCATGCTATGGTAAGCAATAATTCTGAAATGAATCATTAGATAGAGTGTATAGAAAATGAGGTTGTTATAAAAATCTAAGTTAAATCACTTTATTATTTATGAGTTTGTTTTTTTAAAGAATTAATATACCATATTTCCGGTGTAAAAATAGAACAGATTCACAGACCCGTATTAATTCCATGAAAGAATCATAAATAGATGCAACCAAAATGAACTCCGCAAACTTGTATGGAATTTGTTTTGTATCTATTAGGAGATGGCAATAAAAAATGTAAAAGGGCATTTCACGTACGTACGTATGAATGGTATGGCATTCAAAGTTTAAGTCACAATTATGCCTATGGTCCAATGATGGCAACGACAAACAAAGCACAGGCGGTGTGAAGACAATTATGAAACTGGTGGTGAATTATATATAATAGATAAAAAAAGTTTGTCGAATATAATAAGTTAAAATTTGTGGAACAAATTCAGCCTCAAAACATTTGAATTAATATTTTATTCATATCTAAATTTGTGACTCTAATAATAAATACGTATAACTAAATGTATATCCACTCGAAATCAAAAGACAAAAACATCGATAAATTATTGGTTTAAACAGTGATAACAAGAAAGGATAGCATTTGCACGTGGTGTTACCCAAATGTATCCAAAATAGTAGTCACTTTCTCTTAATTTGCATACAATGTATTTTATCTTATAACTTTCCAAATATCAGTGTGATAACACCCCATACGATATTTTTTACGATATCAACTGGATATTTTTAGAACAATGACATAATGCGTTCATTTTTAGAATATTGCATTTCTGTTAGAAACGACGACGAAAACAATGCAAATAGAGGTTATAAGATAAATTTAATACGCACTAAGGTGTATTGTATGAAAAATATCTAACTCGGTTGTTGGAATAGATAATTGTCTCGGCGGAGCCTCGACAATTATCAATTCCTTCAACCTCGTGAGACATTCATACAAAACACTAAGTAATAATTATATATACGAGAGAAGCATAATCATAAAGAACGATCTTGAAATAAAAGCTCTTGAAGAGAAACAATGAGAGAAATAACAAGTGACTTCCATTTAGTTATACCTACAATTTAACCATTTGAGTAACTTTTAACTTAAAAGTTTATTTTAGACTTATCTATTGAATATCCTTTTGTTTTCATGTGTTTTTGTTTCCTTTTTTAAATAGTATTTTTAAGTATAAACAAATGCCAATCTAAGTTATAACCATCCAATGCACTGTCTTTAAAAACCACATCGATAAATAAATCGGAACGGCCCCGTTCTGTTAATAAAGTTTGAAGACGTTTTCCTTTCTTAACTTTTCACCCTGTGAAAACATTTGGGATAAAGTGTAATCTTTTTAAGACCTATATTTTTCAGTCAGTGTTTATACGATTGGGCACAAGATAACTGAGGCATGCGGTCTGGTTTTGTCGTGATGTCAAAATGTTTACATGTTCTAAAACTAACTACACGGCTCGAGCATTACCTATTAATCATTATCTCTTCATGGCTTATCTGCTGATTATTTAAAACGCTTTCTTTGAGTTTTTGTATAAACAGAAGTCAGCATTAGAAACGAATATTTACACTATCTAGTAGAAAAAATTTTCTCTAAACCCGATGAAACCTGCTATTCATACAGATTTCATGAACAAGAAATTCTCATAAATCATTATTCTTTCATTAATATTTCTGAAAGTCGAAAAAAGAAAAAGCCACATAAAAAGTCAGTTGCAATTAACTTGAGGCAAACTTGTTTAAGAACAAACCAATTGGTTTTATTTTGGGTAATCTTTACGGAGATACTTTAATACTACTAAGTTGAAGCAAAATTTCAATGCAAAAGTTGCATATCAAGAAAATTCATTGAATAAAAGACAAAAACTAGAGCTGCTTTATCACAGGCCAAATATTTGGTTGATATCCATATTTTAGGCTTTGAGAAATTTATTTTCAGAGTTTCCAGTAAATAACAATCAGAGAAATGATCTCGGTCCATGGAAGACATGTTTTCGTCTAATCCCAATAGTTTTTTGTCTAATAAAGGGTCACCAAAGGATCATTCCATTGACATTTGGTTTATATTGACAAAATGATTTCCAAAGTTTCCACTCTATAACATAGGGAGAATGATCTCTAACCATAAAAGACATATTTTGCATTTAATCACAATAATTTTTTGAATACTGACAAATTGTTACTAAAGGGTCATTTCAGTAAAATTTGGTTGATCTCCACCAATTAAGTTCTTGTAAAATGGTTTTCAAAGTGTCCACTATATAACATATGGAGAAATAACATCAAAACAAAAAAAATACATATTTTTTATCTGATCACAATAATTCTTGTAGACTGATAAAGGGTCACCAAAGGATCATTCATGTAAATTTAGGTTTTGAGAAAATAATTTTCAAAGTTTCCACTAAATAACATATAGAAAAATGACCCCCCCCCCCCCATAAAAGACAACTTTTTCATCTGATTATAATCATTTATCGTAGCCTGATAAAGGGTCACCAAGGGATCATTCATGTGAAATTTAATTGATATCAATGAATAAGGTACTGAACAAATGATTTTAATAATAGAAAATTGAAAAGTGACCTCAATGTATTTGGTTACAGTTAACAACAACATGACATTGGCAAGGTGAATGATTTTGGAATGACTTAAGAATGAAATTGAATGAGCGTGTGGAGCGAGTTTTGAGTGAATTTAATGGGAGGTAACCCTACATCGCAAATTTCGTTCAGGGTGAACAAAATTAGCGATATTGACTACCTTCCTTTAATAAAATATGCATACAAATTCTACACATAACTTCCTATTTCTTCAAAAACCTTTGAAAAGCTAACAATTTGAATTATATCAGTGAAATCGCGATTTTTCTCTATCAAAATTTATTTTGAATGACGTTGTTGATTGTATATTTTTCAATGGGTTTGAACATTTTTGAATGGTTTGAGTGAGTGCTTGAAATTTTAGCCAATTCTGCATAATTTGGCTTAATTAATTTGTTTATAATTATCTCTTTTAATGTGTAATATTTCAACAAGATATTTTACATGAAATATTTTAGATCGTAAGCTGTAAGATAACATTTTAATTTAGACCCCTAATCTCATGACTATATCCCCACCCACTTACAAAAACATGTTTTCAATATTTTTTTTCAACGAGACTGTAAAGCTCATTTTTATTTTCACATAAAATGGGGAAACACCATGAAGTATTAGATTTATGCTGTAATTGTCATATTTCTTTTGTTTTTGCATCATACTAGTAATACCTTAAATTTAACTCAACCTGAGTTGAATACCTTAAAGAACTTTATTTGGTGCAAATACAGGTATAAATTACGCCAATGATCTTTAAAATAAACGTCAACTGTATTTCGGCAAAAAATTGACTTTTCCAAATCATCTTATCACTTCAACAAATATAATTATAAATAAATCGATACTTCCACTTTATTTCCCTTTATTTTAAGATTCTGTCGCAAACTGTTAAAATGATAACGGCTCACTTCCATACGTCTTAGAACTATAAAATTAACCGTTTTGTCATAATCAAAATTTACAAGCAAATCCGACACATAAATGCTTTGGTGAAAATAAATCAAGATGCTGTAACTTATAATGACTAAATAATATATTTAATCAGATTGTTATATAACATTGTAAAATCTTTTTTTTAAAGAAATATCTTCTTTTATTATTGATTTAAAGCCGCAGTCTGCGTTTAGAGTAAAAAAAAAACACGCTCTTTCGTGAATATTCTTTGAATATATTTTCTTGATTTAGTCTTATGAAAGATGAGTTACATGAAAATACAAATCAATCGACAAACGGCAGCTTTTTCGTGAAACCGTCATAATCCGCCGTATACAGTAAAATATGTAAATGAGATTTTGGTCACGTGAAAATCGCCCACGTGCACTGAGGAGCGGTATTCGAATTGGAGTCCGAAATGTTGCGGGTCATAAATATTCATCAAGTTAAGCCTTTTTTTGGATCATCGCGTCACTATCATTTGTATTACCGAATTTTGGAATGACAAATTCAAGCTTATCTTTGAGAATAAAAGTCTAGTTTTTGTGCACATAGTCGTCTAAGATCATTGTCTTGCGTTTCGGAAATGTTCACGAACACAGACGGGGGCTTTAAATAGTGTACATATTTCATCATCGTCATGAAATTGGCCAGGTGAATGATTTCGAAAAGATATTGAAATAGTAGGAACGGTCATTAACAAAATTAGGGACACTCTGTAACCCCCCTTTCATAATAATCGAATCTTTTTAAAAATTTCGGAGCGTTTCGCTGATTGAAGTGAGCGTTTAAAACGCTACGAAAGGACTGATTAGCGGGTGATTTAGAGTGATTTTGATCGGGATGAGACACAATTTCATGACCATTTTAACCCTAAGAAGAAGACAGTCTAAAATGAATATTTCGAGAAAAGAATATATACTCTTTCGGCCCGACTAGCTCAGTCGGTAGAACACAGGACTTCAAGAGCACTGAAGTTCAATCGCGTGGTTTCGATTCCCGGGCTAGCACACAAATTAATTGTCTTTCGGATGAGACGTTCAAGCGAGGTGCAGTGAGACGGTGCTTTACACCGAGAACGTTAAAGAACCGTGGCGGTTCTCAGTAGTTGTGGCCTCATGTATCCTTGCACTATCCCCCGTAACAACTAACTGTCTTCTCGGGGCGTCGCTTATATGGGCATATGCTACGGTAGCGACGATAAATAAACGAAAATCACCTGCCTCACATCACGCGTCCAATCAAATCAGTAAATGAAAGCTTATATTTTTAACCATACACAATGTACATGTCCGTCACAAACCGTCTGGGCCCCGAATTAAATTTTCATAAATTGTTGGTGATTTAAGTTAGGTGTAAGAATAATGTCAGACTGTGTGTTAAAATAAACGAAGGAAACATAACTCATTATCTATGCATATATGTTTAAACATTCCTTTGATGTAGTCATGCAACCTTCTTTCCTTATCCCTACCGCAGACTGTCGTCTCAATCGGGAACCTTCGGCGATTCTACGGAATAGACATCGGGAATAATTTGGGCGCTACAGTGAAAGCGCCTCATTTCGCTCATGGGTTTACACGACGTTAAACATCAATGTCTTTGAGTAAACAATATCAACGAAACATTAAAACTGGTCAAATTATTATATGATAACAATTGTTAACAATATTTTGGTTGCTTAATATGTGAACAAGTATTTCCAATTCAAAATCGGCAGTGTTTTGGCAGAAGCTGCAAGAGTAATGGCGACATTCATACCTTACGTCTGATCAAGGATAGATGGAGAAGAGTGATTGAGATTTGATAACAAATGTTCCAAGCGCTTTGTTATGATAATATGAACAAAAGATATTCGTAGACGATTGGAAAGCATAAAGATTTTTTTTTCTTCAAGTATATTGACCAAAATATCACCAAAAAACGAATTACATAAAACATGTCAGAAAAATTACTTCAGTTTAGCCCGGCGTACTTTCCAGCTTAAGGAAAAGTCCACATGCTTAACTCGTTCAGAATACCCCAAAATTATCTCAATAAGCTCCATGCAAAACTTTAACTCGATGGCGTAAAGTTTGAAGCGTCTGATTGGTCGATGAAGAACCGCAAATCTTTGTTTAGGTAATGGCAATGTATTGCTAGATTTTGAATTCGGGCCGACACTGAGATTTCTCGGGTAACTTCGTAACAGAAGCAAACAATAGGTGACGTAATAAAAACGTCATAACGACACAAAATGTTAACGAAAGAAGAATACCGAACTCGGCCTATTAAACAATTCGCATTACGCAGATTCTACCTTAACTCTTTGCTGTTTAATCCCTGCTTTTTACGTGTCTATGATCTTATGATCGAGAAAACATTGTAAAAAAAAAAAGAAGAAATTGCTTCTGACAAGCAATTTCTTCTTTTTTCACACTAATTTATACCCAACTGAATGGTAATTTTTCAAATTTAAACCACTTTAAATTTTAGTCTGCAAAACTTTTAAATTTGGACAGGTCCAAAATTTTGTAAAACAGGAAAGGGACCTGTTAAAAGAGTTGGAATGGTGTGAATGTCACAAAACTGTGGTAAGGGACGGAAATATTCATTACTTTTATACCCCTGATATTGTCTAAATGGATTAATTAAAGCTATTTGAGCTTCCTTGATAGTCTAACATGCCTAGGTATAAAAATGAACATATTTTAAAAATTTTAATTTGCTGCGACTTAATATTTATCGCAAACAGTGGATAAAACAATTAGCAGTACGGAGAATATCTAGATAAACAATTAAGACATTTCAAAGTACGGGGATATACTAAATATATACTAGTTTAGCACTTCCGTTTAAAATGCTTTCAGAAGTCCACATAAAAGCCAATTAACAGTAATAATAAGTTGAAAAGGTTACGTGTTTTCTATTATTCCATGTACTTTTCTTTTCAAAATACATATAACGCGGTTCTATTGACCCGAATCTGACCTCTGCTTTTTGAATGAATAAAAATCTAATTATTTCTACTCGGCTTTGCACGTGTTTTCATGGGAATGCATAACAAGCCGTATTGAATGCAAAATATAATTTGTTAATTGATCACATATGTCGGTAATTGTTATTTAACCATTTTTTACACAGAGGTCAAATTTGGATAAAAAAAACAAGGTATTTATACTTTCTAACTCTGCATTTTCACGGACTCCCATTTTCGAGGTAGTCCGACTTTTGTTGTTTATCGTAAAGGTTGTTTACTTATGCAAATTTTGTCAAAAAAGAACTCATCGTCAGTCAAACCTGCAGAAACCAATAAGGTATTTCGGTAAGAAATTATAAAAAAAGTATTATTAATTTACTCATGCAAAATCAACAAGTGTTCTATCAGTCTAAAACCTAAAAATATATATCCTTCGTTTAAATGCCAAACAAATGAAGGTCAGTGCAACTTTGACGGGTGCAAGGCGTCTGTATATCTAAGAATGAAATTAATTTTGGATATGAATTGCCAGGGCCTAACCAAAATTCCGCCACCAGAATAAAGTTGGAAGTACATTTGTGCCCCTCCCTAAAATCAATAATTCATATAATAATTTTTGTTATTATTATAAATATTATTCAAGTTGTTCACAAAATTCTAATCTAATGAAAATTGGCTTGTGTAAGCATACAGTTTAAGATTTATGCATGAATACTACAAAAAAAAAACAGTATCCCCATTTGATGTAAATTCAGCATCCTTTTAAAGCAAATTATTATTAAATAAAAGCATTTTCCACAAAAAAGTGTCCCTTCCTAGCATTTCAACAAGGGTATGGTAAAAAGAGGATTTGTTCCTGCCTGCAAGGTCAGATGAATTTAAGAATATATGACAAGGTTAACTCCAATAGGGTATTTAATGCAAGTTATTAAAAAAGAGAGGAAATTCAAATACAATATATGACAGAAATTAAACAAAGATGTTAAACGTTAAAAAAGAGGATACAGAGATAAAATCAGAACTTGAAACGGGAGAAACTCTAGATGAAATAACAGCACTAGAATCCAAAAAAAAGATCAACTGAAAGATGAAATTATTTATCAAATCTCTGTCTATGAGGAACAACTTGAAATTTTATAACGTAAGGGAAGGAGGTCCATATTGACAGTCTGATGACACAGAGGCTCTACTAAGAAATTTTCTTATTGATTAAACGGAAAAATTGAAAAAAAAAAAAACAAGTTGACAAGCTTCAATTTGATAGAGTTCACAGGATTGACAAAAGGAAACATGAATCTTAAAGAGCAATAGTGGCAGAGTTTGTATTATAAAAGACAGAGAAATGGTGAAAAAACAGGCGAGATGCCTAAAAGAAACATACTAGTTTGTTTCAGAGCAGTTCCCAAAAGAAAAAGATAATACGAGAAAACCTTTTTTGAAACAAATGAGAGAAGAGAAAGCAGACAGAAACAAAGTCTTGGTATCATTTGTTACTCTATGTAAATGGTCAATATAAAAAGAATCAGAATAGTTTATTACGGAGCCCCAAGAAAGTGAAACATATCTTCATTGTGGTCTAACTAGATGATTATCAATATTTGTGACCTATTGTTGTAGATACTTTAAATGAATTGACTTTATGTGACGATGTATGTACAAGTCTAAAAAATATTCTATCTGGATGTCTGGATATACGAAGAACAAAATCCAATATATGCTGCTGATTTTTCTAGATCCATCAGTTACTGGCGATTACTGGTTTTATCGATTGTTGTAATGTTGACCAAATTTAAAAACCAGAGAGAGAGCGAGAGAACAATTATAGTGTATTATGGACACAAATATCCCCTGTTTCTCATCAAAACTGTATTGGCAAAGAAAATGAATGTTATTCAAAGAGTATATTAAATGAGTGGTCAGGAAATACATACTTTATCAAACGAGTCGTCTATAAACATATAAAAAGGAGGCAAAGCCGAGTTTCTTTTCAGTATTTGATGAAGAGTTTAATAAAATCGGTTTTTATGAGCACACGTTTGATATTCTATTTATAATATGGCCTGATTTTTTGCCATTAATCGGGGAAATTCCAGAAATTTATCGATTCAAGTTTTTCGCGAAACATATAACGGCGTTTGCAAAATGACGCCAGCAAGCTGAAGGTACTAAGGTCATTTGCATAGTCATTCTACTAGTGTAATAACACCCTTGTAATATAAAAAAAATATTGAACGGGATTATTTCACTCTTTAGACGTAGGTTATAGTAAATATTTGTTCAACCACCCCACACAAGCAAAACACTGAACCTCTGAAAGTCGCAGTATTTAGTCAGTTAAAACCCAGTTTTACCAAGAATGCCAATTATACTGATAGCAATTTCAATAACAATGTATAAAGTTGCAAGTATAATAGCAAATCCATTCCCCAACTCCTTCTGTCTACCAAACTGCTCAGTTTATAAAGTCGGAAATATATCCAATGAACAGAATTACATTAAAACCCTTTCAACTTTCGCCAGCATCAGTCAAGAGAATGAACAACAATTAACAAGAAGTTACATTTGAGCCCAACATGACTTCGTGGACTGCTTCCCATTACAGACTCTTATATACTGGTAAAATCACTAGAACATTTCTGGAAATCCAAAATAAAGATAGTTATTTCTTCTAGAGAAAGAAGGGTCACTAAATTTGTTCAGCGACAAAAAAAGAATTTTTTTCAACCATTTTCTGTAACAGAAAATGTGGGCATATTTAAAACTCAAGAAAAGCAAATTAATGTCAGCCTAACTACAATTACCAAGAAAAAAGTAAATCAATTGTAAGGAAATAAAAAGAAACTAAAAAGGGAACGCAACCAGGAACCTAGAGACAGTGGAGAAGGAAACGAATGGATCTACCAACAATGAGCCTTAACCTAGTACCAGATATAAAGAAGCGACGTTCGTTTGGCCTTTTTCACAAACAACATCAGCGGAAAAAAACAGCTACAGGGTTGCACAAGGTTAGCTTTTGTAAATTGTAAAGTCGGGTGAACGCATAATATGCCAGCATTTGACTTATTTAGAGTATTGTACAGATGTAAGGGTCCTAAAAAGGACATCATTCTTAATAAAAAATACTGATTATAAGTTGATATTACAAATGTTCTTTAATTTCAAAGTAAACCAATGTTATTTCTTGAAAAAAGAAATGTTAATTGGAAACCAGTTGATATTCTTTATTTAAATCAATAAGTGTAACTACACTGGTTTTTAATAATACAAGGAACCTCATCACGATATTTTCAACATCCGCGAATTTTAGCATCCCGTACCTAAATTGCGGCATTGACACTATCGTCTTTGACATGAATAAATGGAATTTCGAATCCACATAGGATCAAAAAATCCTCGAAAGATTTCTCCTTACTAAAAGAGTGAATAGTTAAACAAGAAAGCATGCTATATTAGACAATTCAAACTGGGGATGGAGAACAAAAGATTCATGATGTGGGTTCTTGGGCCACCTAGGTGTGTTGACAATTTACCTACACGGTATTAACAATATGTTAATTAACCTGTCTAATTGGTGACGCTCAGAGAAAGTGAAATAATTTTTTTTAAACATTTTTCCCTTGGTGGTAAAAAGTAGTACGAGTGTAACCATGTGCATAAGTTTTGTACAAATTTGTGAATTAAGTCTACATCGAACTATTCTTACAGATATCACCAACATCGCCAGAATGGGTGCATATTGTTTTTGCCCCGTCTGTTTGCCATTTATTAGTCCGAAAATATATTCATTGCTTTTGAATGTTAAGTGATATAGTCCTTACATTGCACATTGGTTTATTTTTGTAACAAAACCTGTCTATCTTAATTTCTTGTTTCAAGGTTAATGTCATTTTCAATACAATAAATTATCGTCGTGCTGTTGATTATTTAGAGGATATTGAATGAGTGGTCATTGAATACCGAATTTATCAAACGAGTCTTCTATAAACAGATAAAAACGAGGCTGCGCCGAGTTTCTATTTGTTTTAGATGGCAATATTAAAAGATTCGGTATTTTATGAGCACAAATTTGATATTTTATTTATAATATGACCCGAATTTTCGCGAAAAAAGAGTCAAAATCCTTGAAATGCAACATTTCAATTTTCCGCGAAACTTATATCGTTTGAAACTGACCTCACAATATGTACATTATGACATCATTTTCGCGGGTACAAAACAGCGTTGCAATTCGCTCTTGGCTCATTTGCATACTTATTCCACTAGTGAAATAACACCCTTGTAATATCAAAAATATTCAACCAGGTTATTCATTCCCGCGACGTAGATAATTTATAACGTATCAAACTACTGTTTCTGAAAATGGTAATGGCGGGGCTTCCGTTATTATTGTTTAATTTGTTTTATTTTCTTTTTTGATTTAACAAAACAATTCTAGCGTAAAGTAGATTGTGAAAGACTGGGCCTTCATACCAAACTATTTAAACATTCGAATTAAAACTAATTCTGACCTGTAACATTCGAACTTTTGTTGCGATAAATAAAAAAAAGAATGGAGGATAAACACTCCGCTATCGTGAATGTCAATATTATAAATGTTTGTCTTCAAACTAGAAACAAAACCCTATATATACATACGAAATATTTAAATGTTTAAAGTAAAGGCTAAAGCACTAACAAAGATCATTAAAACTCTATAGGGCTGGTAATTTTCCCCTGTTTATGGTATTTATCATAATCTTTTTCAGACTAATTTGTTAAACCAAAATAATAATTTATGTATAGATTTTTGGTTTTAAAACTTTGACAAAATGGGAACAAAAAATGTCAACTTCATATCTTGATTTTAATTTTAGTTTAATATTTTTTTTGTTATTAGTATAATTAAGATATGCACAATTATCTTGTCTGATAAGCTGCAAGTCACAAACAATCTATTCTCTATATATCTTCTCCAAAATATAATAATTCCGTGTATTAAGCGCTCGAGTAAAAATTAAAATTAAATAAACAGTCTTTTTAGAATTCTAAAAAATGATATATAATATTTTTTTCCTAAAACATTTGTAGCAATGTGATCATTGGTAAGATTTGAGAATAGATATATTCCTCATTTTTTTCAAGTATAAAACAAAAAATATATGTGTCTAGGAAACAGTTTAAAGAAGGCAGATAAATAAGGCATGCAATGAAAAGGGAGATATATCCTTTGAATTCATATTCAGTCGATATTGCCTGAGCGACCATCTCTATTGATTGACAACTTTTATTTAGCGACCATCATAAAGAATCCATTCACCGTAAGCAAAATCTAAAAGGAGAATTGCTTGCTATTTGATCTTGTGAAGTTGGAACCCATTAGAATTAGACGATTCATTTAGGTTCGAACACCATAGGTTTCAGTTGGAAACATGCTACAACCTTTTTTGTAATATCAAAATGATCTTTCGTATTTATAATGAAATAATGTATTAAGTGACCATTTCCATCAGCGACTTTTTTATGATCCCCTAAGGGACCGTTGGTCTCTAAATACAAGTTGCACTGTATAAACATTTGTGAAAGAAAGACATACATGATATCTCGTATCTGTGAAATTGTTCCGGTCTTGACATTATGCCGTGATAGAACTAAATTTTAGACGTTGAAAAAGTAAAATCCTACTTACTAAATTCATTGGATGAACTGAGGAGGACTGGTTACACGTAATACTTTCATCTTCACCATCGAGTATCTGTTTTAAATGGGCAATATAACTTGATGCCAGTCTAAGAGTGTCTAGTTTTGAGAGTTTCGTATCAGAAGGCACCCACGGTAACGTTGTTTTTAATTTTGAAAATGCTTTACTTAACACACGCATACGACATCGCTCACGCTCATTTGCAGCATGTCTTTGTATTGGATGATGAGATTTTGATAGTCCGCAGTCATTTTCCTCGTCACTTGAACTCTTTTGATCTTTTCGCCTTCTTGGCATTTTTGTCATGAAATCTTATAACACTTTTTAGTAAAAATAACTAACAGAGCTCAACAGAGCATGTGCTTTATCGTAATATCATCACAGTCTTCTACACATTGTGCGATAAAGTTACCAACAAGTTTATAAAAAAGTGATGAAATGTGTCCAATACGTCTAATGAATTCAGCCTTGGAAATGATTTTTGTTGCATTGAGTGCAATAATTGTCTCATATATTTCTACTTTGAATATTCAGTGTTCTTTCACTTGAAATACCCAAACTTCTACATGCTTATGAACACTTTTAGTCGTCTCTGAAATTGATTTAAACGATTGTGATAATCATGAAAGAAGAAACTATCATATAATGCGAGCAGCTGTCTTATGCACACTTCTAGGGTTAAAGTATTCTATTTTGAAATAATTGATATCCGACTTTGAAAGCCAGCGAGATTTTTTGGTAACTTATATCTTAATAAATTACGTTAAACGTATTACTATTACCTTGGAACAAGTGCTTCCTTCTATAAATATGTCAAAAATCATGAAACCTCGAGTCAGTGAGGTCCTAAATTAAGTAATTATTTCGTTTTAAGCTTTCTCTAAGTATTTTGTTTCCACCGTTTTTGCATGGCATTGACAAACATATTGCCGATTGCGGGATAATTAGTTCCGGTATACCACCCAAAATGTATCCGTTTGCGTGAAGTTGAATAAATCAAAACGAGAAAAAGTATTTCAAAAATAAAACCGAAACTAAACAGAAAAGTGAAATTCCTTTATGCTTATCTGTTTTAGTATTGTCCACAAAACAGTGAACAAATTTAAAGAAAATAAATGAATGAAAAAAAAAGAGAAGAAATTGAAGCATTTCGAGTTAAATGGCAATTGGATTTTTTCAAGTTATTAGTTTTATTTCGGCTCCATATTTTTACAAAAAAGAACCTGTCTGTCATCATAATTATGAACCTATAAATAATTTCAATCCATCGCGCTTTCTTCTTTGAGAATTCAGCCAAGTGTTTTTCCCTTTTTTCTTCATTAATTTAAGATATTTTGTTTTTGGCTCGAGGAAAAACAAAAAATAAACTACCTAGGGTTAACCTTATGTGACCTTCGTTCTAATTTCACCTCGACAACATGAATGATTATACATAAATTAATCAGCCCTTTGTCATAGTTACCACACAAATAGTAGTTTTTGTCATTGTCTCGTGAATGGACCACCTACCATTTTACTACTCTTCAATAAATATGTATGTCTTTTTTGAAACAAACTTTTGAATCGCAGAAAATTGACGCATCTTTCTTTTTTTCCGATAAGATAAAAAAGAGAGTCCAAGCCAAAAAGTACATATAATATAAAAACTCTAAGTGTAGCAATATTATTGTTTTTATATAATTTTTTATTCCCTCTCACGTATGAAAATTTTGATAAAAAGAAATGCATCTACACTGAAACGAACTTTTAAATATGCGTTTTGTTTCGGCTGAAAAAGTAATATGAGCCCGTGCGTGGCATTTCCAACAATTTCATATGTGCACAAAGCAAAGACTTTGGCCAGCCTGTGCATCCGCACAGTCTGACCAAAGTTTTTAATATGCGATTTGTAGATAAATTAGGTTTCAAAGTATCTATAAACAGTTCGGTAATTTTCTAAATATACCATGTAATCGTCTGGGCTACTAAATGTTTGTATCTCACGCGGGTGTAAAAAAGTTGGAAATATCACGCATATGCTCATATTTCTCTGGCATCTGAAACGGATATAAGTATTGAAGAAATCATCGTTTTTTTACGGAATTCTAGAGCACCCCTGATTTCAAAATTAACATTGGCGTCTGAAATATTTCTAGATTTTATGCTTGTGTGAGACACAAAATGGTATTTTCTACATCAAATTGATATGTGCATAGGGACGTTATCGCAGTTTTTCAGTAAGTGGATTAATTTCCTAGATTTTTTTTGGCCGATTTTTTTCAATTACTCTTAAAGTTCCACCTCTTTGACTTTCGTCAGGGAGGGTGCCTGTCTTTGACCGATTGTTAAAGACACCAGAGTGTAAATTTTAATCCATTCTTCTTCCAGAATACGCCAAATTGAACAGCCCTTTGTGTAGAAATAAACAAAATTTTAATAGATAACGACAAGTGTCTTAAAATATGAAAAATCCATGACCGTGTATACGTGTATTGACATTTTCGACTGTGTTAAAATAATAAACTGAAAAGTGTCCATATTTTTCTTCTGAGATTTATAAATAACAAATAAAGAGCGTTTCAAACGCTCGTTTGTTAAAGAGTTTGTTATTTATTTTTGATAAGAAATAGATTAGCTTAGCCTTTTAAGATTTTTTTAGAAAAAAAAAAAAAAAAAAAAAGAAATACAAAATCCACTGAAATTAAAATGACTTTTACAAAACAAAAGTGGAAGCAAAACCAAAATAGAATAAAACGAAAATATAAAAAAATGCGATTATTTGTAACGTAGCAACTATTTTTAAACAAAGCCTACAGTTGGATGGGACGAACCGCAAATTTCAATTTTAAAGGTGGCTTTACTTTTTGGAGAAAATCCGAAAAACAATCTCCATGGCGGTGTCATCGTCCTTTGTCGCTGCCGTCTTCGTCGTGCAATAAACTACAGGGCATCGTGAAATTGACAAGATGAATAATTTTGGAATGATTTTTTAATGAAATTGAACGAGTGTGTGGAGCGCGTTGTGAGTGCAATTCAAGGGAGGTAATCCAATATCGCTAATCTTGTTCAGGATGAACAAACAAGATTAGCGATATTGGATTACCTCTCTTTAATAAGATCCTTATATCTTTATATCTTCAAGGACCAAGCATACGCTTAAAAATGAATTATGTCAGTTAAATCGCGATTTTACTATAGCTTTATTTATTTTAAATGTAGTTGTTGATCTTATCTTGTAATTTTGGAGCGTTATTGAATTGTTTGAGTAAGTGTTTGGAATGAATGAATGAATGAATGAATGAATGAATGAATGAATGAATGGAGCGCTGAGTGAGCGATTTAGAATGGTTTGATTGAGACGAATGTCAATTTCACTATGTAACTAATTGTATCATTGGGTGCGCCAAGTAAATTAACTAAATGTATAACTCGTGGAGGCTTCACTCGAAAATTTAAATGTGTCTTCGATTAAAAGAAAGAATTCTTTACTATCAATAAAGGCAGCTCTAAATGCGATATGTACGAGTCATGTCCCCTTTTCGGCTTAAATCCTTATCAACTATTAAGCACCAAAAAGCCGAGCATAGGCACCTGCTAACAGTGCCCTTGATTTAAAAATAATGTTATAATATGATTATTCTTAAAAAAATACTTTTTAATCAAAACGGTCTATTATTTACAACGTGATAAACTCCATGTAAATCCAATGTCCACTTTATAATCTCATAATGTACTCCGTATCCATATTTCAAGAACCTGCAAGTGTGTCAATTAGCACAGTATGAGCAGATGCTTCATTTCTTCACCCAATCTTTATCTACCGATTTGTTTACATTAGGCATGTTCGGGAGATCGCGCGTGAGGTGGGCGGAGTTATTGTCAGAGGGGATGTCTGAAAGGCGGGACTGATGAGCATTAATGCAGTTCACTTGCGGTTAATGATTTTACACAACATTCATTATGTAAATTAATACTAATTAAGTCATTCTGGTGACTCCTTATACGTGTTCGACTCAAGCAATTTCTCTAGGAAAAAAGGTCGATTTTCCTTCATCTTATATATATTCAAGAGTTACAAATACCTAAGCAAAGGCACCAACATGAACCCTATAACAAAGTAATTGCTAGAATATTATTAACAAAACATTTTTTTTTACTTTACTTACATGTTTAAGCAAAGGTGAACAATAATGCTGAAATTTGATTTTCTCTCAACAGTGTATTTGAGAACAAAACCATGTTCCGATGACATTTTTGTCTTAAAATTAAATTTAAGGAGTTTTTTTGGAAATGTCGAAATGCAAAACATAATATAATAAAAAAGTGTCTTAATTTAGAATCATCTAGATGTTATTGCTATAAATATTCATATATAATCGTTACAATGTGAGAAATTTTTGCCTGAAAGTTTAACCAAGTCGAAGAAAATAATTCAAAAGACAGCACAAAAAATTGTTAGTACCTACTATCAAAAGATACTTAGAGATATTTTTATTTCCGAATAAAACAATTAGTAATTGGTTAATTTGATTTAAGCAATTATTCATTATCACATAAAAGTTTCATGTATCAGGAGACAAGCGAACAGAACTGATAGTTAGTCACTATGTTTCATATTTCAAAGAGTGTACCCATGAAATATAAATCATAAATGAGACTTCGCTATCTTAGGGGCTACCAAAGAAAGTCTTTGAAATCAGAGACTTATATTCCAAGCATGCAGTCTTTACGAGTAGAATTCTTTTATTTTTTGTCCATCTTGTATAAAGTTAAATAATTAAATGCATTGTAAAAGGTAGTACACGTAGATATTAATTATGTTACTCTAATGATTTAGAAGTACTTAAGCCCCTGCCCAAACATGTAATAATGTGACCCGTCATTCGGAAAGGGGCCATCTGGGTAGTGCGTAAAATGTCGACCCTAGTCAGACTGTGCGGTTTGCGCAGTCCCATTTCCCATAACTCGCAATGAGCTTATCATTTTTAATCAAGAAAGTTCAATCTACCTTCCAGTAAAAAATTTTTTGAAATGCGACCTCTGGTTGACCAATGATGGGTCCAAACTCTTTTTCAAATATTCAATTCCTAGGTAGTCCCTTTTTTCGTGGCGGGACACACTTAACAACCTGCAAAATTTATTCCGACATCAACAGATTGGTGCCCTAGCGACTAACACATCAGTATAATCGTATCCTAGCTTAATTTCAATTGTCTCTTCTTAAAAAATAAACTTTTCTTTCTGAGATATCAACTAGGGTTAAAAAAATAAAACAAAACTATTCTCTGGTTGAGAGGAAAAGTATTGGATACTTGTGAAACTCAGGAAAGATTTGAGGAATGTTTAAACAGTCAACATTTCTATGTTCTGATGTTGAGTCCGAGATAGTCCATGGTACTTACATCCAATAGTTCTGTGGAATTTTGCTCCCAATTTGATGGCCTTAAACTAGCAAAACGTACTTCCAAGAAAACATTGAACATGGTTTGTGCAAATAAGCATGCATGATAATGTAGAAAGAAGTATTGAATTTTGAGTAAAACTAATTTAATTTCAAAGTCTTTCAAATACAGTTTTTTCTGGAAAAAATAGAATGATTTAATCATAATCATTTAAACAATCACTAGAATTTTAAACACGTGTCTTTTTGTCTACTTTCGCTGCAAATACAATGAAAATATTTCCAAAGCAGTAATCTGTTTGGAGGCTCCGAGCTCTTTCTTCGATTAAAAAATGAAAATAAGAAGAATAATGATTTTTTTGTTATTCTCATGAATGAATCCGATTTTCTAATTCATACAACGTGAGAAATTGCTTTGTATCACAAATCAATGAAAATGAAAGAAAAACATTCTTTAGTCCACAAATGATTTTTGTAACTAAATTTTAATGTATATATCAAACCTAATAATAACATTTGGTTATTCTTACCAGGAAAAACTTGTTCCCCTTTTTGTTGTTAAATTAGCTTCAAACGCAATTTCACGACATATCAATGTTCACAATGCTCATGCATTCTCAGGTGGAAATAAAGAAACCAATAAATAATAACAAAGCATCTCATTAGTAAACCTGTAAGGAGTTGATATCTTAATATATCGCACCCTCTTTGATATCCGTAGGGAACTTTTAGCGGTATTTATTTGTCCCCGGTGACCTTGCATATCAGAATGCCTAATTAATTGATTATTTAGACAAGGAAATGTAGACGTGCACTGATACGGATAATTTTGGACAAAGATTAGATATCTTTGAAGCATAAAGGATTTATGCTGCTAAATTCTACAAAAAATATTGCCATATTATGTCGTTCTATACACTCTATTACGATTAAAACAAATTATAATAATAATATAAGACAAAAAAAAAAGTTCACGAAAGACCGTTCGATCGGCGGCGATAATACATGAGTGTAATTATGTTTTTAGTATAATTCTTCAATGAAATCGACAAATATTTTTTTTCATATCTTAAAATTAATTGTCAAGAAGGGAAAAAAATCTTCGTAATGAGACAAATTTTCTTTGGGATCGCTTTGCCACGGTACGCAGGGTAACAAAATAAACGCGTTCTCGAAAATGTTTTAACTATGGAATAAAACCATTTTTTCAGCCAATCAGAATGCTCAAGTCTTGGTGGACACAATTAGAATTGAATTATTTAACGATGAGAATAAACACGAAAGCGAATTTTACAAAAACATGAATATGTATGTTATTTTTTTTTTATATGAATCTAATTCAAATTGGTTCGGCTACCACATAGATAACAGGGTATATCTTTTAAAAGATTTAAACGTCGATAGACCCAGAAACTGTGCGTAACATCAGCAAAACAGGAAATTCAAAAGCATAATTAATTCATATCGTATAATCTATTACAATTCTTACGACCATGTCATCATAATAACTTAAGCTCAATCTTGTGTGCACTTATTAAAGCAAATGGCGTTTATTAATTTGACTTCCGAAAAAGGGCGGACCCCTTGTTACGCTGGGTAATTACACACGTTTCTAAGCCCGTCCCGTGAAAAGTGTATTTAAAAATTCGATTTTCAGGCACCGAGAGAAATTTGAACCATTTCGAAATTTTGACTTTCTGTGATATATTATGATATTCTGACATAACATTAGACAAATTCTACGAAGAATCAAATTTGCGCTTCACACTTCACACTCTCGCCGAAGTAACATCGTGAAATATACACTCGTTCCGAACAAAATCATTCTAAATCACTCACTCAGCGCTCTTCATTCATTCCAAACATTGACTCAAATCAATCACAGGCGCTCCAAAATTATTAGAAAACATTTCGAAATCGTTCAAGACGATCAAAATGCTCAAATCATTCTACTGTGGGTCTTGGAAGACACACAAGCAAAAAAGTGCGTACATTTTATTAAAGGGAGGTAATAAATATTTTGTCAACTTGTTGCACACACTCATTCAATTGTATAACTTTCGTAACTGTACTAAGAAAACACCGCTTTAGTCTCTTTTTGTCAGTGGATACAACAGTACTGCTCTAAATTAACAAAAAATTGCTCGAAATCTTCATCTCTCTCACTTATCTCCAACACGAGATACGTTTATGTGCAAAGTGGGATTAATTGGCTGTGATCTAATTAAATACAAATAAACCATAATTATGTTGCATTAAGTGTCTTGTTTCCGAGCGATTATAGATGCTTTCTTGTTTTTATTTTCCTTCGCACGCTAATATGACCCGTTGTTCGAAAAGGGACCATCTGGTAGGTACTAAAATCACCACTTTTGCATATTACACAGATAGAGACTGGATAAAGGTAACTTGTATTGCTTATTAACGTTTAATACAGATAGCAACGGTGTGAAATCGAAACGCATCTCAATCAAAACCATTCTAAATCTCTCACTCAGCGCTCAATTCATTCATTCCCAACACTCACTCAAACCGTTCAAAAACCCTCCAAAATCATTTAAAAGATAAGATCAACAACTGCTTGCGAAATTAATAAAACCGAGAGAAAATCGCGATTTGACTGACATGATTACAACTGTAAGCGTCTGATAGGTTCTTGGATGTTATTTAGAGAGCTTGTATGCATATCCTATTAAAGGGAAGTAATATATATCGCTAATTTTGTTCATCCTAAACAAAATTAGGGATATTGAATTATCTTCCTTTAATTTCACTCAAAACTAACGCATCAAACTCTTTCAATGCATTTCATTCCAACATCATTTCAAATTCATTCGACGGTTAGCGCGATATTTACGTGATCTAGACGTCAAAAAAATAAATGAAAAAATAGTTTCAGCCGAAAAATTTTTTGTTAATATATGAAAAAGGATTTGTTACCCGATTTTTTTCTATGAAAAAAGTTGATCCTAACCTCGTCTAGAACAGAAAAGTTATTAAGCTCGCCAAAACTCGCTTAATATCCTTCCTTTACTAGACTCTGTTATGATCAGCTTGTTTCAAAGAAAATCTCGTCACAGACCCTTTCATGTACTTGTAAACGTTTAACCCTTTCCTGTTTTACAAAATTTTGGACCTGTCCAAATTCAAAGGTTTTGCAGACGGAAATTTAAAGTTGATTAATTTGAAAAAAATAACCATTTAGTAGGGTAGAAAATGATGTGGAAAAGGAAGAAATTGCTTGTCAGAAGCAAATTCTTCTTTTTTCACAATGTTTTCTCAATCATAAAATCACAGGCACGTAAAAAGCAGGGATTAAACAGCAAAGGGTTAAAGGGGTAATTTGGTTGCTTCGTGACAGAAATGAACATTTTAAAATCGATCTAAAATATGTTTAATGGAAAAATCTTCCATGTTGTCTATGAGACTTTCAAAGCTAAAGAAGTGAACTTAAATCAAAAGAATCTATGTGCCATATCTCGCCGGTATCTCCCCTCACTCTAAATTGTTTACAGTAGAAAAATTGCCTTCATATTTTGGATGCAAGAATAATTTTCGTTGTTTATCCCAATTTATCATCTCGCGGTGTCACGAAATAAATCTGGATTAGATAGAAGCGCGATATGAGGGTTGTTAGACGCTTGTTAATGATAAGCGTCCGCTGGGAGGTGAAATCGAGAAGCAGAGATTAAAAGGTCCCGTTACTTACGGGCTAACCCTGTGTGCTTGGAACTGTATTTTACGGTTATCCGTCCAATCTCCCTGAATTTTGAGTAAAAGATATTTTTTATTCGAAGAGACGAAGGGCATTTTTAAACCAAATACTAGACTGGTAAGAACTTATAGTAGTGTTAAGTTTTAGCCAAGGAAGTTTTGAAATCTTTTTTTTTCTTTTGAGAAAAGAATAGTATGGACAGTATTGAAATTGCTTACAATCATTTCCGCAAGCTTTTATCGTCAGGAGGACCAAAATCAGAATTAGCAGAAGGAAGGGGTTGAGGCATTCTCTGGCCATGAAAAGGAATGAAAAATTGATACGGTTATGAAAGATCGAATTAAA
Organism: Fragum whitleyi; assembly: GCA_948146395.1. NCBI lineage: Eukaryota > Metazoa > Mollusca > Bivalvia > Cardiida > Cardiidae > Fragum > Fragum whitleyi. Next base: position 55,532,388 of record OX411548.1, on the reverse strand, counting down.
AAAGAAGAAGGAAAAAACTTGCTTTGATTAAACTTGATGTTTTACGCTCATAACTTAATAGCAGTTGTCTCATTGATTGATTGATTCATTCATTGATTGATTCATTCATTGATTGATTCATTCATTGATTGATTCATTCATTGATTGATTCATCGATTGATTGATTGATTGATTGATTGATTGATTGATTGATTGATTGATTGATTGATTGATTGATTGATTGATTCATTCATTCATTCATTCATTCATTCATTCATTCATTCATTCATTCATTCATTCATTCATTCATTCATTCAATTTGAAACTCTCACACATGTATCGCGATGCCAGTGTAATCTCATCTTGTCTGCTGTCCTGAAAAAAAGAAATATATTTTCTCGGATAGGAATCTTTTCGGATCTGTATCCAACAAACAAGAGATAAGGGATCAATATTTATCATACTTGCCACGTCCATTAGAAAGGTTTATTTTTACAAGGCTGGCTCGTGCATCAAAGTGTAATATTTCACGTACTTGTTAATGGTCACACTCCCGGTGTAAAAACAAAAGCCAGTGGGGCTTATCAGTAGCTAATCCGTCTTGGTACAAATATAAACTGGACAGATCACCAGAAAATGGAATTACTGTTTATGAAGAAAAAAATATGCGATCAACCGGGCTTACTTCAGGTTCAGAACTAGAATTCTTTTGATAAGAATGTTTGTTTCGATACTTATTTTAGAGAATTAGATATAATAATACACTTATACAATGGTCATTCCCTTACCAATTAAGCTGCCTTACTGGTTGAATCCTTTAAATTATAGTGTTTTTATAAAATTTTCTTTGGTAGTAATTGTATGCTTTCAAGAGGTGTATTGAAAAATTTCAGTGAATTATCTTTTTCAACAAACATTTTTTAGTACTGAATTACTTTTCATAAATATTGCTTAAATACTTGATATGAATTTTGGGGTCAACTTTTCTATTTAATACTTGCCGAAAATAAAGGACAAAGAATAATGATGGTTTCAATGGACTTTTTCGCTAATAAAAATGCTGAAAGAATTTCTTGTTTTTCTTTGAATGAACTTTTCTCGACCTAGAATCACTATTTATGCGACATAGAGGAGCGAACATTTGAAATATTCAGCAAATGTTTTAGTCAAAACAGAATGTCGAACATTAAGTTCAGCCCTGCGTTCATATTAAGAAAATGGTGCAAACTGTTTGCCAATTTTACCCCGCCTTGCACGCAAGTGCACGTGCAAAGAGGGGGTACAATTGGCAATAGTTTTCACCGTTATGCCATCCTGAATGTAGGGCAGAATCGATAATTCCTCGTGAGCAATAAAGTCTTCCTACATCTCCACTCAGGGTTTTGTTACGTTACAGTTAGTTACATCGTGAAATTGACATTCATCTCCATCAAACCCTTTCTAAATCAGTCACTCAGCGCTCCATTCATTCATTCCAAACATTCATTCAAACCATTCAAAAACGCTCAAACCCATTGAAAAATATAGAATCAAAAACGTCATTCAAAATAAATGGATAGAGAAAAATCGCAATTTTACTGACATAATTGAAATTGTAAGCGTCTACTAGGTTCTTGAAGAAATATTAAGCTATCTAAAGAACTTGTATGCATATTTTATTAAAGGGAGGTAATCAATATCGCTAATTTTGCTCATCCTGAACAAAATTTGCGACATTGGATTACCTCCCATTAACCTACTCAAAACTCGCTCCACGCACTCATTCAATTTCATTCCTAAATCATTCCAAAAGCATTCACATTGTCAATTTCACGATGTTGTTAACTGTATTACTTTAATTTCACTATTTCATAAAATAAAGCTATTAAATTCTACATTTGCACAAATATTCTCAATAAATTTCAAATTGCCGCAAAAAGTTCTACAAAATATTTAGACAGTCCGTCAAATTCAGATGGTCATAGGTTTTAGAACAATTTTAGACTACCGGTATTTCTTTTAGATTTTCGTAAGCTTAGGAGGAAAATAAGGCAGTCCATCATTTGCAAATTATTGCACGTTTTAAAAGAATATTTGACAGACCGTCAGCTTTTCATAGATCTTTATTTTTAGATGAATTTGAGATAGTCCGCAAATTTTGGACTATCGTAAGTATGAGAAGAATTTTGACAGTCAATCAATTTCTAAGTATCGTAAGTTTCAGGGCCGGAGGTTATGAACTTTTCTCATTCTCAATTTAAAAAAAATCTCAAATTTCAATTTGAGATTAAAGCCGTAGTTCTGTTTTAATACTCATTTTAATGTATTAACATAAAAGATAATATCAATAAATAAATAAGTTGTTAATAATTTATTGATATTATCTTTCATTTTCATACATTTATTTTAATTCAAAATTTGGGAAATTCTCAGTTGGCATAAAAAAGTTTTATAATCTCAGGCCCAGAAGAATTGTGGCAAACTTCTATAAAACGCAACATTTGGAACCCATCTTCGGTAGACATTATTTGCGAGTTTTATTTTTTCGGGGATAATTTTTGTATCCAATATAAACCAATTTTACCTATGGTTATCAATGTATTTTGACAGTTTATAAGACCTTTAAAATATACTCTGCTCTATAGAACAAAAGGAACACTCCACGAGAAAAGGGGCTTCAAGACGCACTCAATGGTCCACGAAGGGAACACACATTAAAGTCTATAGGCTAGAGATCAGATAATTCGCAGGGGTATGGAATAAACTTTGAGTTTGTATATGTACAGCAAGTAACATCGAGAAATTGACAACCCTTCCGATCAAAATCATTCTATATCACTCACTTAGCAATCCATTCATTCATTCCAAACAATCACTCGAATAAATTAAAAACGCTCAAAATCATTAGAAAACATTTCGAAAGCGTTCAAGACGATCAACATTTAATTCGAATTGATCAAATTATTCTACGATTTTATTTCCCGGTGTGGATTTTAAAGTGATTGATGAGCAATCGAAGATACACAAACAGAAATGAGTGTAAATTATATTAAATTATGTTCAACTTGAGCATAATTAGCGACATTGGATTACCTCCCTTTAATTTCAATCAAAACTCGCTCTACACGCTCATTCATTTTCATTCCAAAACCATTCCGAAATCATTCATCTTGTCAATTTCACGAATGCTGTAAGGAATGCATGAAGAAGGTTCAGCATCCAGACTCTCAGTGTGATTCGGTCTTTGGTAGACTGATTCAGTATGCATTTCGGCGTCTTTAATTATACTTTTTTGTGACGACAATTTTCTTGTATCATAATGCGAAATTCATTGATACATGTATATTTTATCCGCTTACATTTGACGGGACGTTGAAATACAACTTGAATGACGGCATCTGCGCGATATAGCTCGAAGACGCATAACTTTTACTTGAAAAGTATAAAGCAAGTTTGTTCGAAGGCAAAAAATCTAGAATTCAGAATAGGTCACCGGACAAATTCTCGAGAAAAACACTCTACATTTACAGCGATTCTAGACAAAAACAGCAGGCACAACTATTAGCAAGCAATTTGATACAATCTTGCACATATATTACAAAAACATCTTCTTTATAATTAAAGCCCAAATCCAGCAAATGCCGTTCTTGGGATAAAATTCAGTGAATTTGTCCCGAAAAAAAGAATAAAAGAATAAATAAATAAATAAATAAAATTAAATAAAAAAAAATCAACCATTACTGAATTTGATAGTTAAAAAAGGACCGGCCCTTGGTCAACTCTAGGTGATGGAATCCCTTTTTATGACGACATTGTGAAAGCGAATATTTCAAAGTTCAAATTTTTAGTTTAACGCGAGATTTTGAAGAAAAGGACCTATCATGAACTGCTATGTGTATGCAATTACTTTTAACCTCTTTTAAGAACAATCTGACAGATATACCACGTAATCAAGTAAAATCTGCCTAAATGGCGTCAACTTTTTAAATTTCAGTTTTATGAGCTTAAATGTACAACAAACAAAACAAAACAAAACAAAACAAAAAAAAAAAAAAAAAAAAAAAAAACATTAAGACTAACTCAAATTTAAAGAACGTGCAGATGCAATCTCAATGTGCGTTGAAATTGATCATCTTATATATCCGTTAACGTGTCATCTTTAACACAAGAGTAGATATTGTGGGGCGCAATTAAGCACTTTTTCATGTTGGAAACGTGTTCATGTGACTGTACTTTTTTTTAAATCTTGACGGTAAATTACCGCAAACTGCAAACCACACAAACTGAAAAACAAACGAGTCTGATTTTTCTAAATCTAGAATGATTATTCTGCATTCCTGTATGAGAATTTTTGAATGCGACTTAAAATTAACTCTACTGGTATCAATCTCTTTTTCAAATACCTATTTTACGGAGTTCCAGAATGGTCCTTTCATGCTTGGCGGGTCACTTCAAACTACCCGGTATTTGAATAAAAATTTAAAGGGATCTAGATTTTGTCTGCCTCAACCAAATATCCTGCTATGCTGTAGATAGGCAATGAAATATTGTGAAGAAACATCTACATCCGGCTGTGGTTCTTTATCTCGATGATAAATCCACGCTTGACTAATGACTGGAGGTCTTCCATGGCCCTTAAATTTGACACTAGATACCTAGAACGTCACAAACCGTTGAAACCGTAATTCTCTTCCTGAAAGAATTTACTACTGAAGTGATAATTTATTTCCAACGAAACGTATAGGAGACATTCAGTAGTAAACAACTTATTTACATAAAATCCTTTCACCTAGTCTGATATTCCAAATGATTTTAATCATTTTGTTTAGATCTAGTACAATAAATAACAATGCCAATTAGAATGATACTTCTGGAGTGTGGATGTATGTATCAAATATAATCTATATGTAAGTGTTTGGTTTTTTTTTATTGTGTGGTCATGTTTTTCATATCCTCCAGTGCATGTCGTATCTTTGTATTATCTAGTCCGTCCGTTCATTCGTCAGTTTGTTTGTCCGAACGTTCGTACATACATGCCTTTTTAACGTAAATTATCTTTTATGTAACCAAGGATTTGAATATCTTTTCACGAACTATTTTTATCATTTGATCTAGAAAATATTGTTGCAACTTGGCTATTGTCTTGTTTCAAAGGTACATGTTACGTCACGAAAAAGATTCATGTACATTTCCCCTACATTTTTATACTGTTTGTGTGGACTTTTCAGAGAATGATCGAGTGGTCTTTCCACCGTTGTTGCCATTCCGCAATATGCATTGTCTTGCAGATAAAGGTGCCGTTTTGTAAATTTTTCAGCGGTGGTGCATTTTGACGACAACATTTTTTTTAATTTTGCACCTAAAATTTCAGTGTAAATTTGCATATGATACCCATCATTGTCAGTAAGTTCCTATAATTGTTTATAATATGTTCGGCGGATGTTGTGTTTGTTTATGTATATAATTTCCGAAATAAAACCGTCACAGCTGCTACAGATATAAATAGATATGAGTGATATAAACATTGGGTGTCAGATATAATTACATTTTAATTAGGGGTAGCAAATGAATTACACGTTTTCTTAATATGTCAACGGTTTATCAGAATGGTCTGTCAAGCAGGGAAATGTTTGTTATTGTAAGTCCCTCGGTGCCACTTTCGCTTAAAATTTCTGAAATAGCCTGGGTATAACCATCATTCAAACAAAAATTATGAGTTCTTACTTGTATCAAAAGCAATAGCTACTTATAATATTGACCATTTTTTCTTTGAGATTCTACATAATTGTGTCTTTTTGTCGTGTCTACTAGCATGTATATCTTGTTGGCCGCGTCTCTGTCATTGGTAATTCCATGATTTCGAAACTTTTACGCGCTTAATGAAGTACAAAAAACGAAAGGTCCATTGGGCATACAAGTATCCCGCTCCTTAGATCCTCGAAATGTATTGTATTAATCTTAGTATGTTTGGGTTATTATTCTGAAACGTTCTCGTGTGCGTGTTTTAAAGTTTTTCCAGTCGGTAAAATATACTGAGCAAAATTAATTAAAAAGAAATATACATATATATGCCCTGGCATTTAGAATTGAAGTTTTTCATATGATCTGTCGGAGAAGCCACACAATTGTAGGTGTTAAAGTGGCAGGATGCCGTTTATAAGAATCGAATAATTTCAATGAAATTTTCATTTTATTATTTAGAAGATTTCATGATTGCCAAATGCTATAGGACTTTAAAAAATATCCGCAAACCTTTCAATGTGTGCGTTTGTGTAGGGAATTCTTCCCATCATTCTCAAATCCAGTTCTTTGATGATAATTCAACAAAATTTGTATAGCTACGTTACATTTACGTTCGCCAATACTCACTCTTACGAAATTTCAATTGTCTTGGTTTGAAAAAAATAGTAAAATAGACGTTGCTAGCATATCCGAATGAATTGTGATAAGAAGGCTTAGCAGTTCATCAAGCCTGTGCAGTACATTTCCAACATTTATTCAATGCGCAACGTTAAGACTCTGATCAGACTGTGCACATGCACTGTCTGATCAGAGTCATCACTACGTACAGTTAACAACATCGTGAAATTGACATTGTGAATGAGTTTCGAATAATTTTGGATTGTAAATCATTTAAAATGGATGAGTGCGATGAGTTGGTTTTGAGTGAAATTAAAGGGAGGTAATCCAAAATCGCTTATTTTTTTCAGGATGATCAAATAAGCGATATTTATTACCTCCCTTTAGTAAAATAGGCATACAAGTTCTATAAATAGCTTCCTATCTTTTCAAGCACCAATTAGACGCTTATAATTTCAATTATGTCATTGAAATCGCGATTATTCTCAGGCAAAATTTATTTCGAATGAAATTGTTGATCTTATCTTTTAAGTGATTTAGAACGTTTTTGAGTTGTTTGAGTGTGTGTGTTGGAATGAATGAATGGAGCGCCCAGTGAGCGATTTAGATTGGTTTTGGTTGAAATGAATGTCAATTTCACGATGTAATTAACTGTACTAAAAAGATAGCCCCTAACTCAGAGGGTCTGCTCACAAGTGATAAATATATAATACGTACTTAGTGTATTATATGAAAAAAAATATCTAACAAGGTTGGGAGAATTGAAAATTGTCGAGGCTATGCCGAGACAATTATCAATTCTCACAACCGAGTTTGATATTTTTTCATACAATACACTTAGTACGTATTATATTTATCTTATAACCTATATTTGTCTTGTTTTCGTTGGTGTTTCTAACTGAAATGCAAGTTTCTAAAAATAACCAACAATATATTATTGTTCTAAAAATAACTATGTGATATCATAAAAAATATCATACGGGATGGTATCATACGGATATTTGTATAGTTATAAGATAATTCTGAATACACTATGTGGCTGTCAATACGGCTAAGGTCTATTCGTCCCGTATACACGAAACTGTTGGAAATATCACGCATAGGCTCAATTGTGTTCTGCACTAGATCTGTACTAGAACATACCAATGTGAAAGATATTGGGAATTGAAAAGTGGACATTTTCTTTCTTGTTGAGTATATATTGCTTGTATACCTTAAACGCCAAAGCATGATCAGATCAAAAACGGACATAGCTTTCCTAAATCAAACAGTGCAAGAAAAACATAAATTGTGACATTAACTGATTCGCTCCCTGTGATCATTCTACCTCCGTATTTGGGAAAATAACTTTTATTTCATGGGAGGTATAATAAATTAATCTTAAGGCTATTCGGACTGACATGTTCATTGCATATGACCGACACATTTGAATTTATTTCGTCGGTGGAACATGGTGGGAAGCATGGGAAAAGAATAAGGCTTAACGTCGTACTCCATATGGTGACAAACTTGTCATCAACGGATAGGTTCATGGGGTTTCTTTAACTAGACAGAATATTCATTATCGTACCAAAATTTGCGAAATTCTTACTATTAAAAAGGCTATTTTAGATCGCTAGGCCAAGGATCCCACATGCAGGACAAGTTGTATTAAACATTTATATTTTTGGCTCGATTTCATTAGATTATAAGAAATGAAGATCTTTTTTAAAGAAGACTTTTTAAGCAAACTGTTATGGTGAGATCCAGGACCACTTGAACTTACAATCCAAGAAGTTGTTTGGAAAGCACGAATGGTAATGCTTTTAGCAATAAAAATAGAGAGAAAAAAAAACTATGTAAAGAACAATTGTTAGTATGCTTAAGTTAATTTTGGTCACGAGGTACCATTAAAAAAAACAACAAACAACAACAAAAATAATAACAACACCAACAACACAAGGTGTAAGGTCACCTGGCCAAGTACTTCCGGGGTCGTAGGGTGCTGAAATAGTCCCTAAAAAAATAACCCCATTTTCAAGTGTGTAAGTAGGCATATAAAGAAGAACTTTCTGTTCTTTTATGTTTAGATCTTTGACAATGTATTCTTTTGCAGTAAGTAAGCCAATATTTTCTTTGTTTTTCAGGACTACTTTTTGTGTTCAGCTGGTTGGTGTACTCAAGGGTGGTGTAAATTGAGCCGACTGTTTTGTGTTGGAATTTAGACGGTACGTTTGTTTGAGCTGGTTTTGCGGAAAATCCAATGGATCATGGTCTGGTTTAATGGGGATTTTTCAAGAGTCCTAGGGAGAATGTATTCATATTATACACTCATATAGCTCAACGAATGTTGTGGAATTTGTGTCATTGTGTTGAAAATGTGGAATTTACATGTATTTATATAGGAGAAAAAATGAGTGTACTGCAACCACACTATGATGACAACAACAACACCTAAAACAAACAAACCACAACAAGTTACCGTGGTTACATTTGATATATTTAATTCTGTTAAATGCAAAACTCCTAATGCAATAGAAACACAATAAAACGTGGCCATTGACAACTACAAGACAACAATGGGTAATTTCTTGACACTTTGGCGTTATGTACAGGATTATAACTGTCTATAGCATAGTCCATCAACACATTTATGCACATTTCTTGACGGACAAAATAACTTTTGTGTGTTTCATCTAATCTATAGAAATATAAATTTTTAATCGAATTATTAAAATGATTCATTGAAAAAGGCTTGAAAGCATTTTTTTTTTAAAAAAAAAAGCCAAGAAAAAATTCTAAGTGATTTGATTATGAATTGTTAACTTTGATATTTTTCCCCTGAATTTTTTTGTTAAGTAACTGAATGTAGTGTATAGCACGGAGAGGTAGGGCCGAGAGGAAGAGCAACGAAATGTCGATTGAGATGTCCCGGATTCGATTCCGATGCAGGCGCGGTGCCAAATCTTTCTCATTTTGGAACCCTCGGCGAATCTAGGGACCAGAACTCGGGAATTACTCGTTTTGAAGGACACATACATGAATGTACGTCATTTTGTACGTGTATCTAAATCGAAGGTTCAGCGCAAGACTGAATTAAATGTGTAAACATTGGTTCAGCGAAAGACTGGGCTAAGTGTCTATACGATGTATAGACACTTAGTACAGGCTTGCGCTTAACCCTCGATATGACGTCACAAGTAACAAAATGACGTTGAGTAAAATAAAATCGACGAAATATTTTTAAAAAATAATTTGACATATTATATTTTGATAAGAAAATGCAGCGTTTTACTGCGTTTTGGTATCAAATAATGATATGCCCAAACTATGTACATAGACAGCATTAACGAAATTTGCTTTTCAAGTCCATTGACCGAAGTACTTTTAGAAGCTGAAATACATAAAATGATCAAATATTACAACACTGACGCTCGATGTACTTTCCAGTTCACATAATAGGCCGAGCGATGTTCCGAATGCAAACGGAAATGATAAAGACGCGCTTTTACCATGATGCGCCCTATATTTTTTCCGATGTCTTTTCCGTAGAATCGCCGAGGGCTCCCGACTGCAGTCTTTGTTCTTCTTTCTCTTTTCTTTAATAATGTTAAGTAAAAATTGTCGTTCTTTATCTAGATAATATTCAAATAACGAAGGGGAAAAATCTTAAAAGCATGTGGAGTATATGAGGGTACAATTGTCTTCATTTCATTAATTTGTTCCATTTTTTTGTTTTATTGATATTTTGCTAAGTATCTTGTTCAGTGAAACTTATGGAACAGAGACGTGATTTAAATTAACTCAATTAACTTAATCATTTAAGCAGTTAGAATCGGTGTTATGGATATTTGTTTTACAAAATGGCTTGCTAGGTTCTGCCATGATACACAATTACACAAAATCAAAGGGACGCAACATTTTTGTTTCCTGTTATATTTAGCTTAATGTTACTTCCCCTTCTACATAATTGCTAATAACTGATAAGAAAAAAAAATTTTTTTCTATCATTTTGTAAGTTTGTCTACAATTTTAGATACACACGAGAAAGATGAGCGACCGTTTGAAGTTTATATCAGTTCTTCTGGTTAAGAAAGTGCCATATATTTGTAACTTTGCGCCAAAATTTTAAGGAAAGGCATAATCAATGTGGTGATTTTTCGAAAGCATTTTTCGACTTTTTTAATTCGCTCGACTGGCCTGAATAACTGATTCTGGGAAATTTTGAAGAAAAAATCCCGAATCTACGCGACACTATGATATGAAACCGGTCGCCGAAACCTTCACATTCGAATACATTTTTTGAAAAAAAATTCCCCCTTTTTACTGATTTCCTGAAGTTGATGGCTAAGCTCGAAAGTTGCTCGAAACATATAGGCAGCTCAAACTGTTTCGAGCTTGACAATCGTCCTGTAAGTCTTTGGTAGATGTCATAGCCAAGTCAGCTTTTGTTAAGTTAACTTAAAATCTAAGATAAATTTCATTTGAAAAAATAATAAAATTCATATGCTGTAATCAAAATCTATATGAAGCGAAATGTGAAATATAGTAAAAGCACAGGAAAATATTTCAATTGCATCATTCCCAAAGTAAGAATGTCTCCCATACTAAGATAACACCAAGAGATTTACAATCCATCAAAAGTAAGCTTTGATTGGCTAAACTCGAATGAAAGGAACGAATTTTGTTTTCATTGAGGACAACTAATTTTGTATTTCTTTTTGAATCTGATTTAAAGAGTGAATACGTTTTTGTGGTTCATCGGCCAATAAAAAATAATAGTACTATTCATCTTTTGATTCAGAGATTCTTTTTTAGTTGTTACCAAATACCGATCTACTCATAACCTAGTTTTAACATCTACACGGATGAAAAATCATAAGAATAAGTAATCTTAGTAAGTAGAGTATACCAAAAAACGAAACAAATTAGTACTAGCGAGTAAAGCATAAACACAGGGACTACATAAACAACATCAACAGAAGAAGAAGAAGAAGAGAAAAAAAAAAAAAAAAAAAAAAAACAACAAAAAAACACACAAACAAACAAGCAAACAAACATATAAACAAAAAATTGAAAACAATGACCTGCAGTTATTTTCGCTCGACTAGTAAAAATAGAGATATCACAAAATGTGAAAGGTTTTGCACGACGACTTAGCCAAGGACGGCGCAAAGGCTTTAAAGCTATACATCGGCTTTTCGCCGAAAACAGCCGAACTAAAAAGAAAAACAAAATCATCATGCAAAAATGTGACATCACATATACATTTGCTTAGTAAAATTTTGACACACCCTAACGCTAACGCCCACTACGCATACACTGGTGACGACAGAGTGATGACCCCGACGTTCACTTCAGAAGCGGAAGAATCCTAAGTTCATAGACAAACCTGAAGTTCTAATTCAGCAATAAATACGTGTATGAAAATATAGTATGACCAGCCTTAACAAACTGTGCAAAGCAAATGCCTTTCGACATTAGGCATAAAAGGATCGATAGTTTATAGGCTTCCATTCATTTAAACCAAATCAGCTCTTCAACTTGTGCCTCAACACCGATTATATCAAGATGGCATAAAAGGATCGATAGTTTGTAGGCTTTCATTCATTTTTAGCCATTTCAGCCCTCGAACTTTATCTAAACACCGATTATATCAAGATGGCATAAAAAGATCGATAGTTTAAAGGCTTTCATTCATTTTTAACCATTTCAGCCCTCGAACTTTATCTAAACACCGATTATATCAAGATGGCATAAAAGGATCGATAGTTTAAAGGCTTTCATTAATTTTAATCATATCAGCCCTCTAACTTTATGTATAAAACGCATCAGCTACCCTTTTCTATTATTTGAGCGTTGGTAAATAATCAAATAATCGTAACTACAGTTTTTTCGAAAGAGGATTTATTTCTATAACGCACTTGTGTAATATGCGTAATGGCAGTAACGCCCGTTTCAACCTCATATTCCTAGTTGATACCTTCCTAACGGTCAATTTCTTCTTTCTTAGAAAGGATCTAAACTCAACTTTGTACATGACAAGGGCGTTAACGTGTGTTCATTATATGATTGCATCTATACTATGTTTATCTCCCATTCCCTTCAAACGACTTTAGGAAATGTTTCGAAATAAAAGTGAGTACATGCGAACCGATAAAGAAAGAATAAACAAAATGATAAAAGTCGAAGAATGTTTATCCATCTATGACAGGTACCACCACATCCCACCAGTCCATTTTAAGTTTCTAAGTTTATAAAATTGTGTAGTCAATGAATTTTTGACATTACAAGAAGGAACCTTAGTATAAGGTTGAGTTAAAGCAGGTTTTTTACTCGCTATTACTAAATCAAAGTGCTGTCAGCACTGTAAATCGGGCATCATTGAGAGACTGGGATAGTGCAATACTTCGTCAATCAAAAGGGCCGAAATTTGGACAATAAAAGTTGGTAAAATATTTGCCCAAACTGTGACTTTTTTGTCTTAACACTCCATCTTTTCGAGGACATCGCCAGCTCATTCAACTGGAGTTTACAGAATCATATCCACTCAACTTGAGAGATATGTCACAAAAATTTCCTTTCGACTTTGGACTGAACCCAGTTCAACTAAGATTGTTTATCTAACATGCTACCAACTGCGCTATACGGTCAGACGTCAAGGGGGTAGAACCGGCATCAATTTGATGCCTGATGAAAGCATTTATATAGAGGTAGATAATGGCAAATCTGGTCATGTCTCTGCAGTGTATAGGCACAGTAACAGTAGAGATGCCAAAATTGCACATGAAATTTAAACAAAATCATTATTTTGCCTTGGTCCAGTGGACTGGAAAAGCCCTTTTTTGCACAGACAGCTAAAAGTTAGAACACCATGGGGAATGATTTTATCCAGTTAAAAATGACGCAATATCGGACAAACAACATTTCGTAGGTGTTGTTATAAAATCTCGTAACTACATAATGATGTACAGTATATTGACGGTGGATTGTCAAAATGTGGTATCTACAGATTGAACCAAGCTGTAGATACGATTTTTTGGTTGACCAATGTAAATTTTCGATTTTATGGTATATAAGTTGAAGTTTTGTTTTTGGAGTGACGTGTAAATGTGTTAATTTATAACACAGTTAACCTATTTTACATTTCAATTCCTTAACTCTACCGAAAAGCTTGTAAAAAATGCTGAAAAGGCCCTTTCTGCGTTGTTTGTCTTGAACACATAGCTCAGTGGATAACACGGAAAATGTAAGTGTCCAGCCTCGGTAATGGTGAGTTTTGACCACGTGATAATCATAACAGAATTTGATTGGTTGTCAGCCCTACAACTGGCAAATGACCGATCGAGAAAAAAATCAGAGCAGTAATATTGTTATTACTACAAATTTATTATACAGTGAACCTATTGTACGTTTCAACTCCTTTACTCAACCGAAAATCTGGTTATAAACACTGAAAATACTAACTGGTAATTACTAAAAGCTAAAATTACATCAAATTTTGTATTAGCCTCTTCTTTATTTGTCGCAAAAGAAAATGAGATAAAAGTTTGTAGGCCGTTTCTTCGGTGTTTGAAAACACATAGTTTGGCTCGAACACATTGCTCAGCGGATAATGGTATACATGTAATGTGTCCAACTGATGGGATGTCTAAAAAACAGGATATATAACTCGGGCTTTACAGCCCGATTTAAAAACGAGATACATTTCAACGAAAATCGAGAGTTTGAACTTCAGAGTTTACGGTACCTAAAGACGAAATATACAGTATAAATATGCGATTAACGATTATCGCTGTCATGTATTACAGAATCAAACAAGTCGATATTGCTCAAGCGACCAATTTTATTTAGCAGCCATTATGAAAATCCGATTCGTCCGGCATTGGCCATATATCTCAAAAAGTGGACAGTTTTAAACGAAAAAGTGTTGTTGTTTTAATCTTATGTTGTTGATAACCATTGGAATCGTCTCAGTAGGCTTAACTACCATAAAATATTGCATAAAGCGACTGTTCCCATAAGCGACCGCTTTTTGGTGGTCCCCTTAGTGGTCGCTCAAGAAAAGGTTCACTGTATTGAAATAAAATCCGTCATAATATCCACCCCTGTCAGGTCCATATTAACAGACATTATAATATGACCTACGTCGCCGGAGTAAAATAATCCCTTTGAATATTTTTGATATTACACGGGTGTTATTACACTAGTGGAATAACTATGCAAATGAGCTCAGAGCGAATAGCAACGCTATTTTGTGACTGCGAAAATGACGTCATATTCTTTGTTTTTGACGTCATTTTTGAACGGCGTTATAAGTTTCGCGGAAAATTGAAAGATTGAATTTCAAGAATTTTGATTATTTTTCGCTAAAATTCGGGTCATATTATAAACAGAATATAAAATTTGTGCTCATGAAATACAGAATTTATTAAACTCGTCATCTAAAACAGATAAAAACTCGGCGCAGCCTCGTTTTTATCTGTTTATAGATAACTCGTTTAATAAATTCAGTTTTCAATGACCACTCATTCAATATCCTCTATATACATGAATGCAGAAAGACTATCTACAAAAGCACACAAGTAATATAATGATGGGAAATCTGTCCGCTTGGTCTTGTCACCAACAGTTGTAGATCTGCAGCGGGCAACGCTTGATCGCTCGACTTAAATAGAATAATGAAAGCTCTGGCGGAATGATCTTTGGTACCAACCCACAAGAACGACAAACACAAGCAGTGTAACCACAGATTTGTTTTTAAATGGGGTATGATATAATTATGGGGTTCAGTCCTTTTTGCGTAATTGAAAAGTAAACTCCTCAAAATGAACAACAAGAATATGCCTCTTCCATATGACAAAATAATGAAAAGATTTGAGTCGTAAGCTTGAGCACCAATCTGTCCACAGCTTCCAGTCGCTCATTCAGCCTAGATGTACCCAAAAAAGATTTTGAAGAAGAAAAAATCATAGAGATACAGCTTCGTGATACTTTAACCCTTTGGCTCTAGATAATGGATTTTTTCTTACGTATCTGACTATTTTCTCATTTTGTTCTGATTACAGATCTTGCCAATTCCTTATTGGATGCATATACTTGTTCGTTTTAGAAAAATATAATATTTCAATCTGAAGATCTGTATTTCAGCCGAAATCGCATAATGAGTCTCAATTCAGTTTTTAGTACATTCTCAGATATTGAGCTCTGACTTTTTAAATCTCCACGGAGTTGCATTAGAAAAGTATTTTGTAAATCTAAGTTTTAGAGTTTGAAATGCAATAGCCTGGCCATCATTAAGATACAGTCGGACACCAGTGCTTTCGACACTTTGATAATCGTATACACGGTTAGTTTTGTGTAAATACACCAATTTGTTCATGAAACTCGTATCAAATTGTAATTATTTCGCAACAAGAGCTTGTGAGTTTTTGAAGCCAAAATGTTTTTCAAACCCGGTTCAGCCATAAATATTTTACCCATGAAAGTGAAGGTAAAAAGTTAGAAGTTAATTGCATTTTTGTTATAATCTCATCACTCCCAGCTGAGTGGTAGAAATTTGGCATTCCTTACTTTATGATACCATCAGACACTCTAGAATTTGGAAGGGTGAAGAACCTTCAAATCTCGTACAGCCAAAGGCGTACCACAAATAATATTTTTTTCGGATCTTTAAACTTGCAAAGTTTTTCGTTAAAGTTAATGTCAAAGTTGGGTTTATAGTCTGTTTTTATGCCAGGCATATTCAACCAACTTCGCACTTTAACCCCCGATCAATGAATTTCAAGTCAGCTGTTAACATACGGCACACATCGGCAGCCACAGCACTTAGACTTACATTCTCACAGGTACCCATTTATACACCTGTTTGGAGAGGAGCAACGTGGAGTTAACTTTTTTTTTGCTCTGAAAAACTCCCGTGATCTGGCCGGGATAGCCACCGTCCTAACCATTAGACCACGGACTCCACACGGACTTTTCGTTTTAACACCCTCGCACGTAGATCTGCATTCGGAATATCGCTCGGACTTTTCCGTAAACTGAAAAGTACCTCGGACGTAAATGTAGTAATTTTGGGTCATTTAAAGGTAATTCGGCTCCTGGCGGTACTTCGGTTAATACGCTTGTAGAAAATCACATCTTATTAATTCACTCCGATCATCTTTGGAGATCTTTTGGGCATACTATAATTTGATGACAAAACGCAGTAAACCACTGCGTTTTGTTATCAAATTATAATATGCCTACTTTTATTCTTTCGATGATTTTGTTTTATGCAACGTCATCCTTAGCAGGGTCGTTGATGTTTGTGACGTCATACAAACCCGCGTGCGAAATGACGCGCTTTCATGGCTGCGTCCGTATTATTCCCGAGGTCTATTCCGTAGAATCGCCGAGGGTTCCCGATTGGTAGAACTGGGACGAGTACTCGAGTACTCGGGTATCGGATAGGGTAACATTACTCTCCGGGGTCTGTATCATTACTCGTTACCCTGCGACTTTTGTATATGCGCTATCTACCTTTGGTGATCAATTTCAGAAAAGAATAAGAGACTGTTCAAATACACTTGTTGGTGTCCGTGGTATAGAGGTAAAACGTCGGCCTCTTGACCCATAGCTCCGGAGTTCGATTCCCGGGAGCGGCTATCGATCTTGGTTCTTTCATTGGCCCACACATTTGGCGCGAGTACTGGTCGATTTCCAAGGAAGCAGAATCTAAAGGGATTAATCTAAGTAGTAAGAACTTGTTTCTCAATCAATGTAAAAAATAGGTTTATACCAATACTTTTGAGAGTCCTGGCTATTTGCTTGCGAGTCAAAGACTTAGTAGTTGATTGGTATGATCCAAGTGTTGTTTCTATTTTTTAATTTGAAGCCTTTATAATCATTTAACATTTTCCATTTTTAGAATTTTTTAGCTTGGTCCAAATAGCAGGAATAAGATGGCAACGCAGTTTGTAGAGTCTATGCTATTTGAAAATGTGATCGAAAATATTATTTGACATAGTGAAATTGATCTTAATTTCTGCTGATGTCCTAAAAATAAAGTCACAGGACCGTACAGTTAACAACATCGTGAAATTGTCAATTTGAATGGTATTTGAATGATTGTGGATTGAAATTAAATGAGAGCGGTTAGTGAGTTTTTCGTGAAATTAAAGGGGGGTAGTTCTTTTCAGGATAAACAAAATTGGCGATATCTATTACCTCCCTTTAATGAAATAAGCATTTAAGTTCTATGAATAACTTCACATATCTCCATGAACCAATATGACGCAAACAATTTTAATTTTGTCAATGAAATCGCGATTTTTTTTTATTAATATATATTTTAATGTAGTTGTTGATTGTTTCTTTTCAGTCATTTTTGAGACTATTTGAATGGATTAAATGAACATTTTGAATGCATGAATGGAGCGCTGAGTGAGCGATTAAGGATGGTATTGACTGAGATGAATTTCAATTTCACCATGTTACTATCTGTAAAAGCGTGGGACCGTACAAGCCCGTTAACTAGTTTTTTTTAATCTAAATTATTCACATCCTATTACACTCCTACGTAGAAGCTTGAAATAAAAAAAAAGTATTAACCGTTTGCTGTTTAATCCCTACTTTTTACGTGCCTGTGATTTTATGATCGAGAAAACATTGTGAAAAAAGAAGAAATTGCTTCTGACAAGTAATTTCTTCCTTTTCCACTCTATTTTCTACCCTACAGAATGGTTATTTTTCAAATTAAATCCACTTTAAATTTTGGTCTGCAAAACCTTTGAATTCGGACAAGTCCAAAATTTTGTAAAACAGGAAAGGGTTCAATGTACTGAAATTTTTTTTTATACTTTTACCTCTGTCTTAATCATCTTTAATATCAAATATCTCCGAAAACATGTTAGCAGCTTATTTTAGTTCTTCGATTTCATAAAATACAGATAAAGCTGATATCGCAATCATAAAACAATAAGGCTATCGACAGCGTTTCAAGACGTTCTGAGAGGCAAAGTGGCAGCGTAACCTAGGAAATACACGAGATTTTCTCCGATATTTGTAAACTTTCCGCTTTCTTCCCCTCAAACTGGCCGTTTTATTGCAGAATTTCTTACAAAAAACTACAAAGTGTGGTATACATAATACCGAATGAAAATACTTCCATTAATCCTCTGTGATTCGAAAGTGGCACGGTCTGCCTCCAATACCGAGTGAATCAATTATAGAACAGGTGTAATCTATATTTTTTTTGATGTGCTGCAATAGGTGTAAGGTTATGTAATCTGCGGTTTTGAAGCGCATATGTGTTTAATTGGATAATATTACAGTGTTTGATTGGAAAATCTGTAGAATGTGGCTATCCAAAAGTGTTCAACATGAAAAATATGAACACTCGTAAGAGGTAGGTGCAACCACTCATATAATCCAAATAACAAAAATAATGTCAAATAAATGATCTCTCGACTTGTCCGTTCAACTGTCCGTGAACCGTGAAAATGTAATTAGATTGACCCGTATTTGATTTTTTCCGTCCAATCATACATATCTCCACCAAACCCTCATGTAGGCCCAAGCGTCTTTCCGTCCGTCCGTCCGTCCGTCTTTCCCTCCGTCTATCTTTCCGTCCATCCTTCCATCCATCCATCCATCCATCCATCCATCCATCCATCCATCCATCCATCCATCCATCCATCCATCCATCCATCCATCCATCCATCCATCCATCCATCCATCCAACCATATCCATCAATCCAAGCTTGATAAAAATATAAGCTGTAATATTAACGAAACTGACTTTTACAGGCCATTTTCCTTTCTTGTAATTTTCGAACCCTTTAAAACGACAGTGCATTACTTAATCTCATTAGACGCTACATTATTAGTTTGGACTTTTCAAGATTTCATTTCGCGTGTTAATGGGTTAAGAATTTCATGTACCCATACACGTGTTTCAAACAGTAGTCTAAATGTCCATATCGATCTAAGAATAAACTATGCTGCGCATAGAATTCTTCAGACGCCTACGTACTGTTCAATAGATTTCAAATCAGACACTCCTATTGCGCAATCTCCTATCTTGGCACAGAATTACTGCCTTCATTCATGAATCCTATAATACTCGTGTTTAGCTCGACTATTCAAAGAAATATAAGTTATTTTAACTAAGAATTTCAAGTCAAAGTTATTTCAAAAGGAAGCGTCGCATTTCCCAAAACAATTACGACATTGTAAACGAAACACTTAAGAGAATAGTTGAACTGGGCTGTCTCTCATTGAAACCACAATCGGTTTTCGGACGAATTCCATTTGTTACCTTTATCCAAAGCAACACGGCACATCATCGGTTCATGGGCGCAAATTGTGGAAAGTTTCATGAGTCTAAATCTCTTCGTTCATGGTTAGTGTTGGGAAATGGGTTTAAGACGAAAGTCCATTTTTTTTTACCTTCTTGACCCCAAAACAAAAAGACACTCCCTTAGTTCAAATTGTGTAAAGTTTCATGATTCAATGTCAATTGATTCTTGAGTTGGAGTCCGTAAAATGTTTTTTAGGCAAAGTTCAAATATGCCCTTTACTCTTGACCTTCATATCCTCGATGCAAGAGGGAAATTGGTTGGGCGATAGTCTTCAATCGTGTAAAGTGGTTAAGCACATATAGTTTGAAACAGTTAAATAGTAAAGTAACAATATACGATCATTCCTAAGTTTTGGCGTAATTTTGTGTAAACTTCTCAAAAGTTGATGCTTTTTGCACTTCTAGGGTACCTCGGCGATCATTAACATTAACATGAAACTCGTACCATACCTACGGTAAATATATATGTATGTACATATATATTTACCGTATGTGCTGGTTCGAGTTTGACTTTTTTGTCGTAATTTAAAGGCAGTATTAGTTTGTAAAATGCATGAGTGTCCCAGAGAAAGTGTAGCATACACTTGTCGTAAAATCGGTAATTAATAGTATTATAATATCATTTTGTAATTAAGCTGCAGGGTTAGGATTGACTCAATACCGGCGCTAATTCCAGATGATACCTTTTCACATATCAAGATAGTCTATAGCCTACTGTTTTCCGCCGTTCATAACTCGATTAAGAGCGCTAATAGAAGCTAAATTGGCTAAAAAGAATCATCACGGGTGGGATATTGACAAGGGTAATATACGAGTTATAATATTGTACGACATATGTTCGTATCAAATAGGCTTAGCTCGGTAAAGAATATTAAATGGGTGTAAGAAAATTAGAAAAGAAGCGAATTAGAATGGTTTTGATTGAGATAAATGTCAATTACACTATGTAATTAACAGAACCAGATCATCATCAAAACGAAAGAACTGCCCTGTGTTCAGGATGTAAAAGCCCCTCGCGAGCGCTTTGAGATGATAACCGATTTGCACGTGCACATACGTGCAAAGCGAGGTATCATTTCGAAAGCGCTTCGCTAACGTTTTCATCCTTAACGCAGGGCTGAATTCACACACACAAAAGGATCTTTTTTGATTTGTGTACAGTAAACTTTTGAATTTGGTAATGATTTCTGTCATAATTATAATAATGATGAGGATGAGGATGAGGATGATAATAATAATAATAATAATAATAATAATATCATCACAGAAGGATTAAGCGTGTTATATGACAGGCGTGCCAGAATCCGTCGTAGGACACCAGTTGATCATGAATAATTAGAAACTTTCTCTCGCCGAGATCGATTAATATATAGGCCAAGACATGAATAATTTTGATATGATGTGTTCACATTCCCTGCTATTGATAATATTTGTAAGAGTGCATCAATAGACAACACCGCTCACCTGTTTCCAAGACCTTTAGAGAAAAAAACCGGACTGAATTTTATCTTATAACTATACAAGTATCCGTATGATAACAACCCGTATGATATTTTTTATGATATCACATAGTTATTTTTAGAACAATAATATCATACAGTTATTTTTAGAAACTAGCATTTAAGTTAGAAACATCGACTAAAACAAGACAAAAAGAGGTTATAAGATAAATATAATACGTACTAAGTGTATTGTATGAAAAAATATCTAACTCGGTTGTGAGAATTGGTAATTGTCTCGGCAGAGCCTCGACAATGATCAATTCTCCCAACCTCGTTAGATATTTTTTTCCATACAAAACACTAAGTACGTATTATATATATAGCATTCCAGAAAAAAGATGAATGGTCTTATAAACGAACTGTCCTCAACCTAAGCATAGCTTAGCTGACGAGAGCTGGTGTCGAACTAACGCGGACAAGTAAATTGTTGGTTTACAAGTCTAATGCGCTTACCACTGAGCCAAAGAAGATCTTTCCTGACACAGGTGTCAGACATTTTGTTGAAATCTAGGAAGCTATGAAGGGCAGTGGTGAGAGTGGTCTCCCTTAACAATTGGTTGATAAGGAAGAATTGGAACATAATTGTCTTTTGGATGAGACGTTAATTCGAGGTTCTGTGAGTCCGTGCTCTACACCGAACACTTTAAAGAACCATGGCGGATCTCGGCAGTAGTTTCGTCAACGGTATCTTTGCACTATCTCCCGTAACAACTAACCGTCTTCTGGGGGCGTCGCTCAAATAAGCATTTTCTACGGTAACGACGATAAATAAACAGAAATTCACACACAACACCCAGCAAAAGTTGATGGTGAACCTGTATCGTTTAACTGTGAACATCTTATTATTCGTGACGCAAAGAAGACATCCGACCCTCGATCTTACCACTGATTTGTTTTGTATTTATTTGAGATGATTTGCTTAGATTTATAAATTGAAAACTCACAAATATCGTTGTTGCTGTAGCAGCAAACACTGACTATTTATCAAAATACATGGAACATATACTACTTATATACCCTTTGTTAGCTTCCAGAAAACTTAATTCTACCAAAACAAGACAGCAAGTTTTCTAATGTTCAATCCTTCATAGATTTTCTTCGAAAATCTCGAGACTACAGGGTTCGGTAACAAAAGCCTACTTTCACTATCCCTTTTTATGTGGTTAAAATCTATAGCCCTGGTGCTATCACGATCCTCGTAAACCTTGGCCCAGGTTCAATAATAAATCTGATGGATATAGGCCAGTAAATCATTCACAGAATATCCTCATAAAATATAAACCTAGCCTGGCATCTACAATATCCCTCTCATAGATCAGATGATTCTTCTTTTCACGTCAAAATAATTATCGTATCTTTGAAATATGCGATTTTGAAACCTTTCGTTGAAAATAGTTATATGGTCAAATAATATATATGAAAGCAACATTCGTTTGAAGCATTTTTGGTATGCATTATGCATCATACCATGCTTTGTTATCCTTTGTCAATTTCTGTAAGAAAAACAGTATAGATTCACCAGATAGAGTGAGGTTCGAGAAACCGTTATCTCCTATCATTTTCAATGTAACATTAATCTTTGATCACTCACTTGAAATTGCTGGTCTATTTTAATGATTTGGCCTAGCTGTAAGGACAGAAAAGTCGAACTTCAAGAGAAGTCGGAGCAAACGGGGTTGATGTTCCCATATGACCGCTACCAGCACGGGTGTTATCAACATTACGCGTGTTTTCTCAGAGCTCAAGCGCTGTACTTGTGTTTAACCTGATAGAACTTTCTATTGTATCTCCGTCTTCGAACTGCTGCATAACTCAATGGTTTTCATTTCCATCGCAAAGGTAAATGTATAGACGGAAATGAAATAGTTATATCATGATATGACGACGGAAACAATATCGTGCAATCATGCAATAGAAATTGTACACCTTATTGAATGAACTAGTGTGCAAAGTGGCGTTTAACTCCATGTGCGTACAACAAAACATCTAACTTTTGCATTCAACCTGTATGATCAGCCTTGTTTTTATAGCATTCGTATAAATGGTTTATATATACTACTCAAAGTTTGCAAAGCTACCAAACTTTTTCGCTGTCTTACAATTGACAGCTGATTGAAAAAGCAACAGCAACAAAAAACATTCGTGTTGGTTTTTAAAATTGTACATTAATGTATTGACAAGATATCTAATGTATACATTACTAAATTTGACACGCAATTTTCTCGCGAGACTCGTTCAAATTGAGAAACCCCGGTTTCTTACCTGTCCTTTCTCATTTTCTACATGTAAAGGGTTCGTGTAGACTCATGGCTAATCCAAATGTTAGACGACATTTATTTGTCGAACAATTGTGGCGTGCTGTAGGTATGGTGGAGCAAGGGGCTTCCCACCGTGGTGTTGGCATTGTACTGAGGGTACACCATACTGTTGTAACCAGAGCTTGGGCACGATACCAACAGTATGGTACACCTGTAAGGAGACATGTCGGAGCTAGGAGTAGAGCTACCCCCCTCGCAAAAGACCGTTTTTTGATAATTCAAGCCCGAAGGAACAGGTTTGCTACTGCAACGCAGCTACGTTCCGACCTTCAAAACGCCTCGGGAGTGTGAGTTTCGACTCAAACCATACGAACACGGCTAAATGAGCATAACCTGGGAACAAGAAGACTATGTATTCGTATTCCGCTGTCCCGAGTTCATTGTCGGCGTCGGTTAACATGGGCATTGGACCACGTTGGCTAGCGCATAAGACGCTGGCGCCCAGTGCTATTCACGGATGAGTCCAGGTATTGCCTGGACTACACTGATAGGCGGGATAGGGTGTGGAGAAGGTCGGGGGAAAGGTTTCATGCAGCAATCATTGCTGAGCACGATCGTTATATATGGGGTTGGTCCATCATGGTGTAGGGTAGCATAAGCTAGGGTTGGCCGGACTGATTTTGCTATTTTAGAAAGAGGTTCTCTGACAGCTCGTAGGTACATTGATGAAATCCTCAATACCTACGTAAGATTTTACGCTAGTGCAATTGAGGATGGATTCATTTTAATTGATGATAGTGCTAGTCCACACATGGCCTGTATAGTCAGAGAGTATCGCCAAGAAGAATGAATTCCACGTCTGGACTGGCCGGCTCGCTTACCGGACTTAAATCTGGTAGAGCATATGTGGAATGAGCTACAGGTCCGAGTTTCGGCTCAACAGGTCCAGTCAAGGACACTCCAGGAGCTCAGCCAGTTCATTAGAGAAGAATGGTCTACATTTAAGGTCTTCTTTTCATAATAAAGCTTCATTTTCTTCATTTGATAAACTGATAACAATTAACCATTTTCCAACATTCTTATCCTGAAATTATAGTATAAAAAAGTTTTTGTGCTTAGCAAACTTTGGTTAGTATATCATCCATCATTCTGCCCTTGCAGGACAGAGCCTGTGTAACGGATCGTTGCACTTAAGAATAAGATAAATCAGCTTTTATTTGGAATAATTTTCTTCTACAGTTAGTTGACATAAATAAATTAGGACATTAAATTGTAGGTTGGTAACCAAACTCTAGTAACTTCAACTTGTCCAAGATGAAGTTACGAGGCATTGGTAACCCAACAATGAAGTGTGTTCTCTTTCTGATAGCACGCCAACTCCTTTGGTTTTAGGGAAAGAGTTATATGCTCGGGTTAACTATTATTACCAATTGATTTTTAGAGAACCCATAAATACTAAAAAGTTAACTCGCCAATTTATGTCACGGCGAAGCAACGCCCTGTCAGTTGAACAATAACACAGAATATCAAGCGGTAAACGTTTTTGTTGTGCAAAGAAAGTTCACTTGTCATTTTCCTTATGTAGCAAGGAACAATGTCTTCGAAAGACAAAATGAGACAGGACTTTTATTATCTCATTATCCACCATCAAAGAAAACAAAACAACATGCTTTACATTTTTTGCAAATTCCCATGGGATTTTACCTATTATCAAGCAACCCAGAAGACTAACCGCATGGGCAGATCAAGATTTTTTTTCTCGTGGGGGGTGTCCAACCGAAAAATGTTATTTTATAATATTCCTCAACGGGAATATCCCTCAATGGGAGTAGAATATCGTATACACATTGAGCGAGGTTTTGATTTTGACATATTCTCGGATTCTACCAATTAATATCCAAAACTTTCGACTTGAACAACCACACTTTTGCCTAAAATCAAAAACTTTTATCCGGAAAAATCGTTGGATCAGCGCATGTACCAATATTCTGGGAATGGAGTTACGATGTGTAGTCGTAACGGGGAATAGTGTAGGATAAAGGACGATATTACTTTGATCCCGGTATCCTACTCCTTTACCAAAGTAGAAGAAGAGTATCGTCATATTAGCATTGCCAGATCTTTAAGGTGGCAATGGACAGCGGTCTCCCGACTGTATAAACCGGAAGTGGGTATTCGTTTATTTTACGGCTCTTTTTGTGCGTTGTTTAAAAAGATCGGTTTTCGTAAGATTCTACTTATGGAAATAACGTAGAATAATGATGGTAAAACTTCATAATTTAGCGTCTTTTCAACGTTTGACATAATTGAATGACTGGATTATTAAATCTAACAATAAAAATGCGTCTCGACAGGGGGGAACACTGAAAAATAGCGAATAACTTTCTTATTTGCATGGAAAGGTATGCTGAATTTTTTACCAAATGAAGGAAAATTATGGATTGTAAACATATCGGAAAACAAGAAAAATTCATTGGGTAATTTCTTCAAAAAATAGGTTTTTGTGGCATTTTTACCTAGTAAAATTTCAAAAATTACTGTATTTTTAACTTTTGAAAGCAAATTGTGCAAATGCAATTGATCAAAGAGAATTTTTCTTGTCAAAAGCAATTGTGTACATGTATAAGGTCTATCAAAATGTATGTGTTTTATAGTTATAACTTAATACAAAGTTTGTACTGGACCATAAACAATTATAACCGTTTTACTGAAAAATGGCCTATACCACTCAAGGGCAGATTACTGTAGCATGAAATCGAGCGTGGACCTTCAAATTTTGATATAATGACTAAACAATGTTAATCTACAACATATGTGACTAAGAAAAAAAATCATTGGGCGGAAAAAATGACGCCATGTGTCCTTTGCTACCTTAAGGGATCGAGAGGACAAACGAAACCACCATTGTAGCCTATTTCATTTCTAATCAAAAAGGAAAAACGAACCCTTAGTTATTAGTTTGAATCTAACCCTCTTCACAGAAATCTTAGATGTTCCATTTTACAGGACATAAGTTTAAATAATATCTCGGTAAAAAAAGGCTAGTTTGTTGGGTAATCCATCGGGTTGGGTAGTTTACCAACTGATCTAGCCGCCAAAACATGATGACATAAATATGAAGTTTTATAGAATTTGGACTTCAACTATTTCTTGAACCGTAACCAAATTAACTTTACTTTAAGACAAAATTGATGTTTCGATATTTATAAATGGGCGGACATTTTCAACAATATGATAAATATGCACTTCGAAATGATCTACTTTTACAAAATTTATGGCTTTTATTATGAAAGAAGATAAAACATACTTCATCAATTTATCTGGATTAAACATCTACCAGTAAGTAGTGCCATAGGGTATTGTAAAGATCTTAGACTTCACCAGCTTAGCCCGAGGTTATAAAACTTTTCACATTTTCATCTCTAAATTTTCGTAAATTTCAAAATGAAATTAGATTCGTAATTCTGTTGTTATATATATAATACGTACTTAGTGTTTTGCATGTAAAAAAATCCAATGAGGTTGGGGAAATTGGTAATTGTCGATGCTCTGTGAATTATCGATTCCCACAACCGATTTTTTATATATATAAAAAAATCATCTCATACACTAAGTAGGTATAATATTTATCTTATAACCTCAATTCGCATTGGTTTCGTCGATATTTCTAACAGAAATGCAAGTTTCTAAAAGTAACCGCATTATGTCATTGTTCTAAAAATATCCATGTGATATCATAAAAATATCATATGGGATATTAACACACGGATATTTTTTAATTATAAGAGAAAAAGACAATCCTCTTATTTTCGTTGGCTTACCGTTTACCTCGTATGAGCCTGGCTCCCAGGCTGTCAGTTACTGTAAGATAAGGTACACCACTCATGTTTTACTATTTCAAATTACCTCCCATATTCTCAAAAACTGACCGCCCAGTCAGAGAATTATAAGCTGATAAGAAATAATATTTTTCTAGCTGAATTGTTCATTTCTTAATACTTCAGATCAGTGGGAGGGGAGCCAGACTAACCTCGTATTTGACTAAGCTTTTTACTTGCGACGATTTTATTGCCAAAATCTCGTGCTGAGCAATGAAAATAAAATTCAGCACTGTAACTCGCAGAAAGGACACAATAACAAGTTCCGGAAAAATAAACTCATCTATTCTTCTTAGTTAACGGTTGGTTAATCCTGAGTGACAATCATACGTCATCGGACGCTAAATTTCTCGTCTTCGACAGAAACTTGGAAACCCGGGCCAATAGTTTCGAGAACGTTTAACTTTGTTATTTCCTCTGCATGTTTGTTTTTCTCGAGATCATGGAATTACTTTCGAGAAAGAAAACACCGAGTCTCCTAAAATACGCATTATCCCCGAAAATAGAACATTATAGGTTATTGAATTCGTTTGAGAATTTATGTAGTAGCATATGTTTTTTACGTATCAGAGATAGATTGTGACTCGTCACGCAAAAAAAGGACTATATGACTAGTGCGTAAAGTGTCGATCCTTGTCAGACTGCGCGCATTGCGCAGGCTGACAAGGGTCGAAACTGTTTGCGCTGTACTGATTTTCTGAATCTAGAATTACCAGCATACTTTTCTGTGAAAGAATTTGTTAAACAAGACCTTTTGGTGTCATGTACTGAAACCAATCTCTTCTTCAAATAACCTTTTTACGGAATTTCTAGATGGTCCCTTTCCGCGTGATGGGTCCCAATTGTTAACCATCAATCACGGACGGCTTACACTGGCGTAACTAGGATTTTGAAATTTATACGCACTCAGATGGCGACCAATATAGAAAATATAGGATAAAGGGGATATGTGGACTGTAACAAAAGATGAATATCCTCCGTCCGCTCCCCTTTCTATGATTTGACCATTTGGTGAATAATCAAAACGTAACTACAGCTTTAAAAAGCTGTAGTTTCGATGTTATGATCATTCATCAACGACATTTTTCGAAAGAGGATTTTATTATTCTTTTTAATATTACGCACCTGCGTAATGTGCGTAATGGTAGTTACGCCCTTGGCATCATGAAAAAAGATTTCAAAGTTTGGTACGTATTTCTGACTCGTCACATGAAAAGAGAAAATCTTAGAAGTGTGTCGCCTATGGTGAATCTACGCGATCTGTGAAGTCTGAGTTTGGTCGACACTTTTCGTATTTAGTACATTTTATGACATTAGAATAACTATTCTTCCTGAATACTAATTATTTTCGAATTGCGTCTTCTGGTTGACCTCAAGATGCAATATACAAGATACAAAAAGCTTTATTTAGAGTCGTTTAAAAAAAAGGACAAAGCTATTTTCCTACCTCTAATGGATCTAATCCCTTTTTCACCTATTTGCATGGAGTTTATCGTTATAATTATGCAATGAAGCGTGTGTTGATCTGTTGTCACTTGCCTGATAACTTGTAAAATTACATCAGACTGTCTATCTTTTGGAATAATTTGCATATTCATTATTTTATCAAGAATCAATTTTTCCCTGAAATTCTTTGACTTCAAAGGTTTCATAGTATTTCAGCCCTGAAAAAAAGGATTGCTTGAAAAGAGAAAAAAATATATTAGTGTCTTAAAATACCAATATTATCTGGTGTCGTCTGTTAGAATTTCTCCCAACCTCGACCAGATAACATTGGTATTTTAAGACACTAACATATGAGTCTGCGTGTAAACTTTGCAACAATTTCAAATGCGAGCAAAGCAAAGGAATCTGGGCAGACTGTGCATCCACGCAGTATCACCACAATGTGCGGTTATCTAGGTTGCACAGTGTTTCCCCACCACGTTTACGAGAAATTGTTGGAAATGTCACGCAAAGGTTCATATTAATCACTCTGTCGCCTTTAGTCTGACGGGTGATAGCTACCTTTCGACCACGAATATTACGGATATCATATGAGGAGTGTTTAAGTGGGAAACCATCTAATGCGCATAGAGGGAAGTCTCTGATCAGACTGTAGGTGTACAAGCTGATCTGAATCTTTCCTTGGCGCTAATATTATAATGTCTTAATTGCAAAACTCTTGTCAAGCCATGTACGCCTGACGCAGTCATATGTGTGTAGGCTCTATAACGGATGAGGCTGGGGTGGAGGGTAGTAAGCCAACCAAAAATGTACTTCGGATTTCTTGTGATTGATAACTGGATCCGCTCATGATAAACCATTTCTTCTCCTGATTCCAAATAAACCGAACAACAATAAACCTAACAACAACAACACCAAACTGTATAAATCTACCAGATCGAATAGAATGTTAAAAAAATAAATTCTATTTACACATAATGTATTTTACCAAGTATAGTTCCGCAAAAAAGTGTGACTTTCAAGTAGCCGTTATCTGCTACCATTTTCAATGTAAAATTGATCTTTGATCATTCACTTCAAATTACTGGTCTTTACAAAAAGACTGACGACGAGTTTGTTACCAGTGAAGTATACAACATGAAACCACCCTGCATTCAGAATGACAAAACGGTGCAAACATTATGCCAATTGGACCCCGCTTTGCACGCAAGAGCACGTGCAAAGCGGGATATAATTGGCAAACTGTTTGCACCGTTTTGTCATTCTGAACGCAGGGCTAAACCCACCGCAGTGTTTACCGCCATTCGTAATCGTACTCAATGGTTGAGATTTTAATTTTAGACCTACTATTTGCGTCATCTATAAAATATCAATGAGTTGCATATCAGCGATTAGTCTGGCCACCAGACTCCTCTTTACAGTAATTTGTTCAAGGGGAATTAAATGTGACAATCATTGCAAAACTTTCAATTAAGTCCGCTTGCTCCGAGAATTTTTGTTCAGCACCTAATAATATGAACTTGGATAATAAAGGCTTGTAATAGAACTAAAACAAATATGTTTTCTAAAAATGCAAACAAAAACCACTGATGCCAGTAGAATCAGCGATAGCATCGGTCTATTGTTCTTTTAAATTTGGCAAGGAAAGATAATTTGCATTTACGTTATTGACTTCCTTATACGGTTCTCTCTCTTTTCGTGGAAATCGGCTCTGAGTTCAGGATGAAAACGACCGGGAAACGGTTCAAATGAGCACCCACAGTATAGGAATTGCGCAAGTATACTGGAAATAATTTATATCGTAAATACACCCCCTATCAGTCGCTCTGATGAAGCTATGAGTTATACTATTTTGGACGAAAATACGAACTGATATATTGAGTGGTTTTTTTTCCGACGTCTCAGTGGCAAAAGATTGTACGTGCTTTTACACTGTAGGGAACGTGCGACCTTTTTGCCATTGGACCGCGACATGTGGGTTTCAAGTGTTACGATTTATCTAAACAAGAATGAAAATCTAATACTTGAAGAAGAAAGGAGAAATAAATTATTTGGAATAATTGTAGTTGCTACAAATTTATTTATTTGTCTGTATATTTGTCAGGAGTTTCGTCTGTGCTTGTTTATTTTTTCTTTGCAGTTAGAATCCAACAGAGCAATACGAAATGTGCTACTATTTCCTTTCAAAATAAAAACAATTTATTATCAAAATAATCTGTTAAATAAATATACAAAGGATTGCTTTTCATTTCTCTTCCTTTCAAATCCTATTGAATTTCTTTAAAAATAAATAACAGTTAAAATGTGAAACTGTGTTATACTTGGTTTACATTTAAGTGCAAGCAGCGGGATATAACCTGCAATTTACCATGCAGAAAAATAATTTCAAATTTGATTGAATTTCCTCTTTTTCTCTATCATTTTTTCAGACTATACGATTGATAAAGGGTCAAAAGACTCTTATTATTTTCATTGTGGTCTGAACTAATTCCATATCTTATCATGCACGTAGAGTGAGAGGCAATGAATTTTTTTCACTACTGTCTATTTTTACAACTCGCTGGACTGGGGCTCAGTCTGTAAAGTGTCCTGCCCAAATACACTACCCGCCTCCGGTGGGGCTCGAAACCGCAACCGCCAGATTAGGAGTCGAACACGCTAACATCTCAACCAGCGAGCCAGACAATCAAGATCGAGTATAATGAGTCACCAAACCTTCGTTCATACCCTAATGAAAAAATATTGACAACTTGACTTTTTTATATCCTAACGCACAAAGTAATTTCAAATTATAATTGTCTGGACTAGGCAAAATCTTAAACTTTTTTTCTTAATGAAATTAAATCAAAAGAAATAGAGGGGACTCTTTTTCTTAATTAACAGAGGTTTGAAGCTAAAATCCAACAACACCGCACGGAAGAGCGAAGCGCATAAATTCATTAGCGTAATAAGTTTTTGTTATTTATGCATTTTTTTCGCCCGGAATTGGTAAGTAGTATATGTAAAGCTCTTGGTTAAATTAGATGTACATGTCGAAGGTTCAACGCAGGACCGTACTAAGTGTCCATACAAGTATAGCCTTGCGCTGAACCCTCGATGTATCATCTCGGTAGCAGAAACGAGAATAAAGGTTCCAAATTGCAAGACATTTCTTAGAAACGAGCGACAATCAAGTGGTAATAATATCAATCAATTTAAGGTTACTTCCCCTTCATTTCTTCTTTTTTCTTCATTCCGAAACCTTTTTTCGATTTTTTTGTAGAATCAAACTACGGACAGAAAAAAAATAAGCATTTTCATTGGTAAAAGATTCTCATTAGTTAAGAGAATGAAAGAATTTAAAATGTAATTTTGGGTACAAAATTATTAATGTAATATGAAGTTTATTAATACATGTAATATTATCCGAGTTCTTACATTTCATTTTCTACTTATCATCAATTGGCTGCCGCAGTGTCCTTTCTACAGATTGAGAAATTTTACAGTTGTGGATACGGAATTATGGGCGCTCACTATGATATATGAGCTTGTGCGTGGCATTTCCAACAATTTTACATATACGTGAACAGACAAAATTGGGCAGTCTGGGCAGCCATATATTGTAATTAGAAGATCGCCTATCAGTCTAAAGACACTTTGAGACCTAAACTGTATACAGGGCGCAAATAAAAGACTCTGTCTGGCTAGAGCCTTTACTTTGCATACTTTTGAAATCATTGGAAATGTCACACACAGGCTCATATTTTTTACGTCGTAACTATCATTCTGTTTGTGTTTTACGGAAAAAAGACCGCTTTGAATGAAATACAAACGTAAAAAGCTAGTTATTCTCAGGTAAACAATTTAAAATAGGTCAGACGAGTATGGACTGTTCTTAGGGTTTTTTTTCTTCCTGAAAAACATTTTTAATGGCGAACGGTAATCACAGAATTTTGGTTCAGTTTCAAGTAATTAAAATCCTTTCAACTGACTTGAAGAATTTTCTCGTAAACAAAACATTTAGAAAAATCTGACGCACTTTCTCACCTGTTTTCGACATAAATTTGTAAAACTTCACCTATTTACGATTACCGTTTTAAAATACTAGTACCCGTTGATGGATAACCAAGAACTCGTTGTCAAACTTAAGTTGTAGTTACAGTCAATTACATCGTGAAACTGACATTCGTCTCAATCAACTCCATTTTTAATCGTTCAGCCATCGCCGTCCATTCATTTAATCCAAACACTCGCTCAAACCATTCAAGGGTGATCAACAATTACATGCAAGATAAATATCGCTAGAAAAAAATCGCAATTTCATTGACAGACTTGAATTTTAAAGCGCCTGATATGTTCTTTAAGATATTGGAAGCTGTTCATAGAACTTGTATGTATATTTTAATTAAGGGGGGGGGGGGGGGGGTCATAAATAGCGATATCTGATTACCACCCTTCAATTTCACTCAAAACTCACTCATTTAACTCATTCAATTCCATTCCATAATCATTCACCTTGTAAATTTCACGATGTTCTTTAACTGTTCTTAGTGGCTAGATGGTTAGAGTGGTTGCACTCGACTTGAAACTGGTAGATCAAGATCCTCATTCTGTGACTGACTTATTGATTCAAAGCAAAGCTGAGTGATTGTATTTTATACCGGACACATGTAAAATGATACAGGTGGGCCTAGGCGATAGTTTGGTCATGTATCTTTGCACTGTCCCTCGCAAAAATTAAAACACTTCTTCATCCGAACTATTATCACAAATAATTTTATACCATTTTCCTTCATTTTCAGGGTGTCATTCGGAAGTAAAGGCTCGATGGTAGAAACATTAATTATAGAAGACATTCCACCGGAATATGACGACACCCAGACATACACGTGCAACAGGGGCTACGTCAAATGGTAGGTGAAATTTGTCGCCTTCTTTAATTACTTAAATAGAAAAGGATACAATTCATCAGCACACAAAATTTATTCTTCTGAAAATTCAACGACCAAAATCAAACAAAATAGGTCGTTGCGTTTTGCACTTCAAAGATAAATGTCTATCATGAGATAGGAAAACTTATGAATTCATAGCAACCTGCGAGCCCAAAGGATGAGGGCGGGGATGATTTTGAAAGAATGAAAATGTGATTGGACTGTCCTTCAAGAAGATATCCTTGTTTGAAAGAAACCTCCCAACCCCCTCCCTCTTCAAATCCCGAAGAAGGTCCAATTTAGCCACCCCTATCTTTAAACGCTTGCCCTAGCCTGTCCTGTAGATGAACAGGTTTATGTGAGTGATCAAATTTCAATTTGGTCTATAGAAGTAAAGATAATATTTACCTTTAATAACTCACTAATACTTCTACATGTTCAGAATAGTTTGAATGAGAGCCTGTTTTCTTTACAAAAAATGTAGAATGACAGTCCGACGCGCTACCAATTGCGCTATGACGTCGAACAGTTCGTTTTCGGGGGATTAAATGCTTAAATGAAACACAAACCATCAAAGGAATCTGTGAGTATTTTTGTATCAAAGAATTAAAGGTGCACTAGCTGCCAGTCGATGGCCGTAAGAGGTATTTAAATATTCATAGGGCTAGTGCAAATAGAGGGCATATGGTCTGTCTTCATTATGTAGCGAGCTTGTTAGTATTATGCAATCTACTTCTATTGTGCAATCTACTTCAATGTGCAAAAGAAGAACCTATAATCTTGAAATGTATTTTAGCATTTATTATGAATTTTTGATCACTTAACGAATATATTTTACATCATCAACGGACTACATGTGTACATACATGGTATATACAATAAGACAGTTATCGCAAATTTGACACTAAGTCCACTACATAAACCTATACATTCATAGAAATCCTAAAAATCAAACATATTTTTCAAATCGCTCCAAATTCAATCGAAGCGCTCCAATCTTTTCATTTAGATCACTCCAAAAATGTATGCGTTTTCGATTTTATGAAAGGTGAATTTGAGAGCGTCTGATTCCGAGTAGTTAGGCTTATCTGTATATAGAAAAGTACTTATATCTAATCAATATGGCTTCTTCCCGTTTGAATATCATTCAAAATCACTTATATTACTCACTCCATTTTATATGAAAAAAAAGGTTCCTAGATCTCACATCGTGCCTTGTTCACGATGTTCTTTAATTAATTTTAAATTCTGTTCGGTTAAAAGAACTCCTTTTTTAGTCACAGAAATATACCAGGTTGAATTCGCCTAAAACTGCTTAGGGTTTATTATCCAACGTATGTCGAAAGACGGGACGTATTACGTGATCACCCGTGGCGTCCGGGCGGGCATTTCGTGTCCAGTAGGCGGGCGGGCGGAGACTTCTCCTTTGTCCATAGCATAACTCTGTCACCTGTTTTCAAGTCCATTACTCTGTCACCTTATCCCGATGGACTTGAAACATGGCAGTTATATTCCGTCTGTCATGATTACGGATTACAGTGCACAAGAAACATAACTCTACCTATAGCTTTTATTTATTGCCCTTTGTTTAGATTTTAGACTTCAGTTTACTAGTCGCTCGACTAGTTTATATTCAGCAGTGTGCCGGGCGTATCTTGCGACAGTTTACCATCTTATCGTAAAATTGCTACATTATATTCTACATTCTTGGCTTCTCTAAAGCTAGAGTTGTGCTAAAAGTTCGAAAAGGCATATTATATATTGTGACTTTGTGTGCTTTTTACAAAAATGGTTCTAGAATAAGAACAGCATCCCAGACCAGGAATCTCTCAAGGCTCATTTATAGAACCAGCGGGGTTTTAGGAGAAAATAATTGCAGCCACCCAACGGGAAAATCGCATAATCATTAACTAGTTTATGACTATCCGTTCACAAGTGAGGTATCATATAGAATAATTGGATGGATAAATATAAAGTCGATGATGGTTATCACTTTGTTTGAAGATGTTGATCCTAGGATATCTTGTCGATACACTTCAAAACCATCGTAACTACAGCTTTGACAAAGCTGTAGTTACGATGGTTTTGAAGTAAATAAACGACATCGCTTTGTCAGAATACTTCTTCATACACACATATTAATCTTCCACTTGCTCCAAAATTCTTCTCAATTTCAACTTTGTTCATTTACGACCATTATACTTAATTGGTTTAAATACCTCATTATATTTTATTCTATCCAAAGTTGTTGATGAAACAGAATCAACTTGTCCTTGGACACTATCATTAGGCTTTCACGATAACTTTAGCCAATTAACAAGGTCTGCCGAGGTCTGATAGGAAAGTGCTCTCGAGCGCTTTTATTATAATATTTCTTATATTATCGTCATAC
Source organism: Fragum whitleyi (assembly GCA_948146395.1). Classification (NCBI taxonomy): domain Eukaryota; kingdom Metazoa; phylum Mollusca; class Bivalvia; order Cardiida; family Cardiidae; genus Fragum; species Fragum whitleyi. The sequence goes on along the minus strand of OX411548.1, from coordinate 55,496,363 downwards.
CACTTCCTTGAATATCGATGGCTCAGCGCGAAACAAATGTAATTCCCTATATGTTTATAGGGAGTTACAACCGTTTCGCGCTGAGCCATTGATATGTTTCAAGTATCTATATATACTTTATACACGCTTTGGGTATTTTCACACAAGTCATCTCCGGAATGGCGAATTTACAACAGACTTCGTGCTTTTATGATGTCATTCGGGAAATTTCAATGACCCTACCATAAGTTGTCAACGTAGCTATCGGATTAATTGTCTCATTTAAGAAGGTTATTGTTGTGATATTTGCACTATAAACGATACTTAGATTTAGAAAAGGCTAAGCATTATTTGATTTCAACCTAAATACTATTTTCTGCCAATCAGACCAAGTGGTTCAATGTAAATTCGCCGGAAGTATCTTCCGGTAAAATTTTAAAACGACATACTTAATAAAACTGGTTAGAGCAGATACAAAAAGGTAGGTACAGTAAATAACTTCGTGAAATTGACAAGATGAATGAGTTTTGAATGCTTTTGGAATTAAATTGAATGAGTGTGTGGAGCGAGGTTTGAGTGAATTTAAATGGGGGGGGAGTAATAAAGTATCGGAAATAGCGATATTTATTACCTCCCTTTAATAGAATATGCATACAAGGTCTATTAATAGCTTCTTATTTCACCAAGAACCAATCAGACATTTACAATTTAAATAATGAAAGTGTAATAGCGATTTATTTCAAGCTAAACTCATTTTAAATGTAGTTGATGACCTTATCTTCTTATTTTGGAGCGTTTTTGAATGGTTTAAGAAATGTTTGAAATGGATGAATGGAGCGCTGAGTGAGCGATTTATAGTGGTTCTGATTGAAATAAATGTCAATTCCACGATGATATTAATTGTAACTAATTATCAGCAATCTTTGAATCAAAGAAAGTTGTTTCGTAAAAATATTCTTTTTATTTTTGAAAATTCGTTCCCCTCGGAGACGTAATATAAAATAGCAAAGGTGGATTTAACGAGGTATTTAAGATAAGACGATGAAAACCACACCACTTTACTGAACTTCGAAAGTCAGATGGCTTCGATTGATAACATACAATGTTGTAGATATTTTAGGAGTCGAGTTTGCATAGAAGTTGTCTTCTAATGGATTCTATTTTCCAAAAAAGCTACTTTTGAACTCGAACTTGAAAAGGCAGGAAGAAAAAGCGGTGAAAACTGTTTTCAGATTATGCGCTGCTTTGCACATACACTTGCGTGCAAAAAGGCGCAAAAAATTGCAAACGGTCTGTACTATTTTGTCCTCATAGGCACAGGGCATGTTTCTTTTCATATATGCTCAAAATAAGGATCGATTTTCATCATGGATGGGTGAGTCCAGGTGAAAGTGTAAGCAAATTGCTTCTAAAATAGACTGTCTGATATCATGTTACGTTATCAGACAGTTGATATCAGGTCAATATAGGCTTTATTGCACGAGTAATTTTGTTATAGATTCTGTATGTCCTTGTTGTCTGTTGGGCGTCTATCTAAATTCTGAAAGTTCTCTATGCTAAGACTGACGCCTAGGATCAATGAGTCCGTCTTGTTGATCTCACATGGGTATGAATGACATTTCTGGTGCTTAACAGTTAAGAACACCGTGAAATTGACATTTATCTCGATCAAAACCATTCCATATCGCTCAAATTCAAGTAAGTGTAAGCGAATTGTTTCTAAAAATAGACTGTCTGATATCATGTTATGTTATCAGACCGCTGATATAAGGTCAATACAGACTTCCTTGCATGATCAAAGAACTTTTGTTATATATTCTATATGTCCTTGTTGTCTGTTGGACGTCTAAATTCTGAAAATTCTCTATGCTAAGACTGACGCCTAGGATCAATGAGTCCATCTTGTTGACCGCACACGGGTTTAAGGGCATTTCTGGTTCTTAAATTAACTATTTCATAACTGAATCCCGATTTCCGAGCACGTCGTTTTCTTTTATCTAAAAGGATGTGTGTTGCTAATAGAAAAGAGTAAAAGACGGTCCATGTGGCTCATCTGCGTTTCTAAATACATCGTTTGAAAAGTAATCCAGAAAATGAAACCCTGGTATACTTCGAGGATTTTTCATAATCTTTCTTTTTTGTCTATTTTAAGCAAGGGTGGGGTAAGAATCCACAATGGCGGGGTCCGCCTGGAATTACTCTAATGTTGCAATGACTGATGTAACAAGAGCAATTTCTAAATGTTGTCTTCCGCAATTGAATTTTTCAAGGGTTGTTTGCTTATACTTTTTATCTATCCAAATTTGCGCTTTTCAGCCTTTTTGAAGAAAAAGTATTTTAGAGGCAAAAAGAGAGAAAAGGTAGAATCTAATTAAAAACAGGGGGGGGGGGGGGGGGGGAAGCAAAGGTGATCCTAGATCGCTTACCCGAGTTAATGATCGATATACAGTCCATTAATGTAACTAATTATTGATGTAAGACAACTAAAAAGCCTCATTTTAAGAAGACAGAGAGTCCATATTAACATACAAATTAAAACGCTTCAAGAGAGAAATCGCAGTGACGATTGGGCGAAAAATTTTGGCCCCTTTCTAGAGTGTTAAGAAAGACCTTGTCGTGAATGTCTCCTTTCCGCGTTTTCCGATGTGACGTTTCTATTTGCGAAAGCGTCAAACGTGTGACCGTACATATATTCTTACCAAGTTATAATGAAAATTTGTCCAAATAATTGGGCTCTGGAGGGCAAACGAAGTTACTGTTGACCATGCACAACGGATGACAGATTATTGACGAAGAACATTCAAACATCACAAAAGATAAAATCGTGCACAGTGTGCTCAGGGGAGCTAAAATCTAGATAATCCGATGTATTCTATACCTCAAAATCATCACATAAATGGTTTACTTGAAATTGCATAATTAGAATAATGAGTATTATTTCCCGAGGATTGAAATGAGTATTTTGTTGACTTAGAATTTCCAGAAAGCTCTTGAGTAAAGCAGTCATTTCCGTTGTTTGTATTTTTTCTCCTATTTATCATTACTCACTCATGAAAATGAGAAATCCGGTTAATTAAAGATGCGCTGTCTCTAGAGTGCAGACACAAAACAGGTACAGTGATGATGATATAGAAAGGTGCAATAGTCCCATATTCCTTGTTAAGCAATCAGTTTAAGTAAATTTAAGTTGAAGCCTTTATTTGAAAGCATATAACTTAAGAATTGTAATATAGGGATGAGTGTCTTTTTCACTGCGTTTATTGGGGTATAAAGTGCAATTGCCTTAGCACATGGCAAATAACGCCCGTAGGGCGTTATGTTTAAGCCATGTGCTTAGGCAATTGCACTTTATACCCCCAATAAACGCAGTGAAAAAGACACTCGTCCCTTATAATTGCAATCATCTAGATCGAAGAAACTATTAAAACTCTGCTAAACATTAAAGCTTCAAGTCTACTTTCTGTGCGTATACATTACACAATCTATTTTTAGATCGTGTATTTTTCATCTCGCTATCGAAGTGAACTGACATAAAGTTAAACAAATGATACACAAATAAACGACAACTTTTAAAATTCGTAGAGGTACTTATGACAAAAAACTTGTTTCTACCAAGTAAGTCTGTATTTTTAAATGAAAACGGCATGACCGGTCTTAGTTGAGAGGGTTGCTTGATAAATCTTCGTCGACTCGCAATTTGTATGTTTATTTACGTCGGCTCAGAATCAGAACTGTATGCTTTTGATCGTAAATTCTTTCGAAAATATCTTAATTTATAATAGATCAAATAGCAATGTTGCGTTGATGATCGGGAACTAGATTAATTCGAGTTCCTACAACACAGGACTTGCAGATCGAACGTCGGGGGTTTCCCGAAAGACCCATTACATTTTATACAGAAATAAAGTGCAATGGATTTCCCCACGTGATGCGATTTAAACCAATCGGAATTCTTTATTTTACTGGATTGCAATTATACGGAGATGAATAGTCAAATCTTTAATATTTTTTTTATGTAATTTACATTGATCGAAACCAAGAAGCGATATATACTAACCCATGCCATAATTTGCATTTTCAATAATACTCATTCGAAATTGAATTTGTATTGTCCATTTACAATATAAACTATATCATAATATCGTTCCATTAAGGTAGTGAACCCTTAATAGTTCCGCAACATTTCGGAACTCACGATCTTTTACAATGTCGACCGAGGTTTCCTAATGAAATCATAAGAAACTTCGGTTAAAGCTGTAAAACTTCATTACTTCCAATACGTTGAGGAACTATTACGGGTCCACTACCTTAAGCCAATTCGATTCATTTTGAAACTAAAGGTATTGACTCCTTTTTAGTAATTTTAAAATCGACTCGTTATCGGAAAGCTCCGTAAGATAAAGAAGATATTGAATAGGTGGTCATGGAATACGGAATTTTTTAAACAAGTCATTTATAAACAGATAAAAGCGAGGCTGTGCCGAGTTTTTATCTGTTTTAGATGGCGATTTTAATAAATTCTGTATTTTATGAACACAAATTAGATATTCTATTTATAATATGAACAAATTTTGGCGAAATATCGTCAAAATTCTTGAAAATCGACATTTAAATTTGCTTCGTAACTAATAACGCCATTTAAATCTGACGTTACAATTTATACATTATGATGTCATTTTTCGAAGTTGCAAAATAGCGTTGCTATTCGCTCTGACCTCATTTGCATAGTTATTCATCTTGTGTATTAACGCCCGTGTCATATCAAAAATATTTAAAAGCGTTTTGACGTAGGTCAAATTATAAATCGTTATATTTCTGTTTTCACTCTATCGTCTAACAGTACTGTGCACAGTGGCATTTTAACTATGCAATGGTGTACTCAATAAATAAGCTGTTACAGTTAAGAACACTAACAAGAATTGACATCCTCCTCGATCAAAACCTATGCCAAACACTCACTCAAATCCCTCAAAAACGCTCCGAAATCGTTAAAAACAATTCAAATTTGATCAAACCGATCAGCATTTTATTGAAATCGATCAAAATTTTCACGTTTTGTTTTCTCTTGTGGATTTTAAAACGTCTGATTGGTACGTGAAGATACAAAAATAGGAAAAAAACGGAGAATTGTTTGAAGGGGGAGAATAAACCATCGCCAATTTAGGCGAAAAAACGATAATGTATTATCTTCACTTGAACTCATTTGTGTGGACTACCTAAGTCGCTGGTCTGCCCTGCGTTCAAGATCACAAAATGGTGCAACTTTACCCCGCTTTGCGCGTGCGTAAGTGTGCGAAGCTGGGTATAATTTGAAAACTGTTTGCACCGTTTTTTAATCCTGAACGCAGGGCAGACCAGCGACTTGGTCAGGATTTTTATTCAATGTGCATTGTTAGCCTATGTGACGAGGAATCGATTCGCGCCCCAATCTATTAGACTAATAAAGCTGCGTCTGACTTCTTGTCATTCAGGCTAGAGTAATAAAATGTGCTTGTCTGGATTCCATGAAGAGAAAGGCCGGTCATTCAACAAGATTTCTAAAGAAAATCCGGAAACATAATTATCTGGGTTTGTTTCATTGCGATTTTGCGACTTCTTGCATTAAATAATCTTAGCATTTATCAGGACGAAATGTCTATTTACAAAATATTTTTATAAACAAAGTCGCGGAAACGGATAGTCAGAGAATTAAGTAAAAAGAAATGAATAAAACGAGATATTCTTGCAGAGGTCGATCAGAGATCGCGTTTCGAAAAGAAAAGACGCAAACTATATCTATAAATAGCTTTTTATTTCTTCAACAAAAACTTATCAGACGGTTATAATTTCAATGATGTCAGTGAAATCGCGATTTTGTTCATTCTATATATTTTTTGAATGTAGTTTTTTTTATTTTTTTAGATATTTTGGAGCGTTTTGAATGGTTTGAGTAAGTGTAAGAAATGAATAAATGGAGCGCTGAGTGAGCGACTTAGAATGGTTTTGATTGAATTGAATGTCAATTTTACGATGTTACCAGCTGTAACTACACGCAGTCGAGCCAAATGTAGCCATGTGTTAACATGTTTGTTGTTGGCGGATTATGACATACACTGGTTCTTTGTGCTTGATTCTAAATATATTATAGTATGACAGAATGACCGTTTCGAGTTAATTAACATATCTTCAAACTCTACGAATCAAATGTTCCAAATGACTGTACAGTTTGTCTATCGTTGCAGCCTGGTGTCTTCGCATTACGCACATGCGAAATTATTGTTGGAAATCTTCATCATATGCCACATTTGGTTGACCTTCTCTGGAACTTGCAATCTCCCTTTCGATATTTTTTACTCATAATATGACATACGTCGAGGGAGTGCAATATCCCCATTGAATATTTTTGATGTAACACGAGTTTTAGTACTCGAGTGGAATAACTATGCAATGAGCAAAGATCGAATACCAAGGTTATACCTCAATGTTGGAAAAGTGACGATATAATAGATTTGCTGACGTCATTTCACAATCGGCGTTTCATGTTTCGCGGAATAACTTAAATCGATAGATATCGTTACTAACTTGTTTTATCATAAAAATTCTGATCATATCAGTAAAAGAATATCACATTTGTGCTCATAATATACCGAATTTATTATAAAGCTCGTCATCTAAAACAGATAAAACCTCGGCGCAACTCGTTTAATAAATTTGGTATTCAATGACCACACATTCAATTGGCCCATCCTTTAACCCTTTGCTGTTTAATCCCTGCTTTTTACGTGCCTGTGATTTTATGATTGAGAAAACATTGTGAAAAAAGAAGAAATTGCTTCTAACAAGCAATTTCTTCTTTTTCCACACTATTTTCTACCCTACTGAATGGTTATTTTTCAAATTAAATCCACTTTAAATTTTCGTCTGCAAAACCTTTGAATTTGGACAGGTCCAAAATTTTGAAAAAACAGGAAAGTGTTAAGTAGTTCCCAGACATTCCTTTTTGTGTGACGGGTCTAGATTATACGAATAGTAGTGAATATACACGTTCATGGATGAAGATATTTAGTCCGCACGAAAACTTCATTTTCTCTATAAATATCTTCAAAGGAACGCATCTCCCAGGTTAAGGACATCCTGCAGTTTTGAATGATTACAAGGTCGGTTAGATTAAACAGAAATTGCTTACAATTCCACCATCTTCAAGATTCTACTTGTTTATTCCATGTTGATTTTACACAGGTGCTAAAAGTAATCGGTTTTACCAAGAAACACTTTTGAAAACCTACCTTGCGTTCAGGAAAACGAAGTACAAACGATCACCCCAAATTTGAAACACGCTTAAGATAAACTTAATTACAGTCAAACCTGTATTAAGCAAGCACTCAATGGGTATTCGAAAAGTGCTTTCTTAAGACAGATGCCTGCTTGATAAAGGAAAATTGTAGATCACAGGCTACATTTGGGAAATTGGCAGTTGCTTGCTTATACAGGTTGCTTGCTGATTTCAGATGGCCGCTAAGACAGGTATGACTGTGCATCGTTAAATTGACACTCATCTCGATCAAAACCATTCAAAATCTCTGGTAAGCGTTCAGATCATTCATTCCAAACACTTACTGCACTAACTTCACTCAAAAATGCTCCGGAATTGTTCAAAAACACTTCGAAATCAGCATTTCAATTAAATTGATCAAATAATAGTAAGCTTTTTATTGGCTGATGTTGATTTATAAGCGTCTGATTTGTCATTGAAGACACAAAACCAGAAATGCACGTAGATTCTATTAAAAAACTGTTGCTAATTTTGTCAAAAATGACCAAATAATCATTGTTTTTTACCTCCCTTGAAAAACATTCAAAATTCGCTCCACACACGCATCGCTCGTTTTGTCTTCCATTTATATACGGGCTCTTATAATATGACCTACGTCGCCGGAGTGAAATAACATCGTTGAATATTTTTGATATTACACGGGTGTTATTACACTAGTGGAATAACTATGCAAATGAGCTCAGAGCCAATAGCGACGCTATTTTGTAACCGCGAAAATGACGTCATAATCAATATTTTGAGACGTCATTTTTAAACGGCGTTATACGTTTCGCGGAAAATTTAAACGTTTAATTTCAAGATTATTGACAATTTTTCGCTAAAATTCGGGTCATATTATAAACAGAATATAAAATTTGTGCTCATAAAATACAGAATTTATTAAACTCGTCATCTAAAACAGATAAAAAACTCGGCGCAGCCTCGTTTTTATCTGTTTATAGATGACTCGTTTAATAAATTCAGTATTCAATGACCACTCATTCAATATCCTCTATCTATTCGTATCTACGCAACACTGCTACTCAGAGACTTTTAAATCATAATTTCTTGTATAATTTGATGACACCCAGCTTACAAAGTGATTCTGTGACTTTAGAAAACGTTTTAGGTAGCCGACCCGTAAAAGTAACGCAACATTTCGGAACTCATGATCTTTCACAATGTTAATGGAGGTTTCCCAATAAAATTATTACGAAACATCTGTTAAGGTAGTTGTCCTGTAATAGTTTCGCAACATTTCGGCCGCATGATCTTTTACAATCTTGTATGTTTGAAATCCTTTTTGGCGCCCAGGGACATTCGATTTGGATTGGTAATAATGACATAGAAATATATAATAATCTATACTGACGTCAAGGGAAAACACCTCGGTGAAAATGTGTAATTTTTTTCCTATATGGCATTTTACATCGTGAAAAAATATGAGCTAATAAAACTCCCTTTACATATGTCAAAATGAAAAGATTTCGATTTCGTGAATTTTTCATGCATAAACATGAGTAGTGGTCACTATGGTTTAGAGCATCACACGCGCCTTCTACACAGCGTTGATTCGAAACAAAATTACCTACGTGTTTTCAGCATTTGATATGCCAGTGATTCACACAAGAAGGTTTGAAATAATCCGAGTTGTTGCCAAGGCTATAAAACGATTATTGCGAATAATGAAATAGGGTCATACTCATAAAAACGTTTTAGGGCTTTCATTGAGTCAGGTCTGACAATTGGTAAAATGTGTGCGTCTTTTTACACATAAGTCAGAGAAAATCTAGTAGACTTGTACAAGGTATTCCATTGTGACGTCTGTACGACAAGGCAAACTCACCTGATAACGTAATTGACGTAATCAGTATTACATAACCAAATCTCTTGCAAATGCATTAAATAGAGGATATTGAATGAGTGGTCATTGAATACTGAATTTATTAAACGAGTCATCTTTAAACAGATAAAAACTCGGCGCACCCTCGTTTTTATCTGTTTTATATGACGAGTTTAATAAATTCTGTATTTTATGAACACAAATTTTATATTCTGTTTATAATATGACCAAAATTTTAGCGAAAAATCGACAAAATTCTTGAAATTAAACGTTTCAATTTTCCGCGAAACTTATAACGCCGTTTGAAAATGACGTCACAAAACATAGATTATGACGTCATTTTCGCGGTTACAAAATAGCGTTGCTTTTCCCTCTGAGCTCATTTGCATAGTTATTCCACTAGTGTAATAACACCCGTGTAATATCAAATATATTCAACGGGGTTATTTCACTCCGGCGACGTAGGTCATATTATAATAAAAGCTTGTTGACAAACAGGAAGTCGAAGGAATCGCCCCAGAGAACTCGGGTTCCCAAGTTCGGATAAGCCTTGTAACTCATTGAAGTCCCACCAACGTCATTGCCTATCTTTTCATACCGACAAAAGCCAATCCTTTCGAGGGACTTATTACTGCAGAGTAAATTAATTATCAAGTAATATCGTGTCAATACCGTACCATTATCCTAAACCCTATGTGTAATATTCATGGTTCAAAGACTTGATGCTTAGATATTTAGTCTATATAGCCAATCCCGTTATTGTCTCGAAATAGGGGTATTCATCTTTAGAAGCTGCATTACTCCTATTCAAAAACTGTTCTTGTGTGAACTGGACACAATTTGTTTTCGATATGAAGATAGAATTTTTTAACTTGCGATGTGTCTTTTGTCAATCATTTCCCTTTCTATATGACTGATGCGTTTATATTGACGTCAGTTTTTTTTTAAATGTTCGATCGAAGCTTAACAAAAATGTGTATCAATCCACAATTACATCAATTTTTTGCCTTTATTGTTTCTTCGTGGTTAGCTTTGTTGTTTATACTTTTGATAAATGCCTTAAAAGTGTTCTGCTTCACAATGTTTTTTTTTCTTATACTTGGACAATATATCTCCTAGTTCCTACTAAATAGCGATTCGAAGACATGCTTAATTCGGAATCAAACTATCCGTAAATAATAAGAGATACTTTAGAGAACTTCGGGCTAACAATCAATTTACTCCGTAACGCTAGCTTGTCATTTAGAATAAAGCAATAAATTTGACATCTGATTCCTGCAAATACGGGACGATATGGTCTGGCTCCAAGGAATCTTTGGTATTTTACCCTTGATATAATTACTATGCAAATGATACTCGTTGAGTATATAAGTTGAAGACAACAAAAGGAAAAAAAAAAAACAATATATTTTCATTGTTCCTTATTTGACAAAGCCGCAGATTAGCTACAAATTTAAAAGTTAAACCCATACTTGTATCCATAGTACTTATAAAATGTTGAGAAATTGAAAGAAGTTGACAAGTAGGGACCAGGAGACTAAGTTAACACAGAGAGACCTGCGTCGAAACTTTTCGCTTTATGCAGGTTTTTTTTAATCTAGAATGGTATAATGTACCTTTTCCATGTAATGTACATGTATATGTTTTAAACAAGTACTATAACAATTTGACCTCTGTTTGATACTATTCATTTTTTAATATTTGTTTTGTGAGGTTACCACGTTCTTCCCTTTTGAATAGCGCCTCATAAACCTTAATTTTGGCTGTATTTCTGAATTGTGCCGAAGCATTTTACTAGTGCATCAATGCTACAACAGCAGCTGTCTTCACATGAGCGAACTTGTAGTGTTTTCTTTTGTGTGTGTGTGTGACGAAATTTGTGTTACTTTGTTATTTGAGCCTGTGTGTGACATTTCCAACAATTTGAAACGTTGGCGAGGTTCAAACATTGAGAGGCATAGACAGCCACAAACTCTACAAATAAAGATACCTAATGGTCTACAGATACTTTGAGACCTTATGTTACTACAAAGTGCAAAGTGAAGACTGGTGCGGGTGCACAGGCTGATCAGAGTCTTTGGTTTGTGCATATTTGTAATTGTTGGAAATCTCATGCACAGGCTCATTTATGAATAAACTAGACTAGACACAGTAAACCGGCCTATAAACAAAGAAAAAGTGCTATTGAAGTTGTAAAGACAATAGCCTCTTGAACTTGTGAGGAAAATAACCCTGGAGTTGATATTAACACCTGAACTCCAAACTGGGAAATAGCAAAATAATGACTTTGGTCAGAGAAGTTTTTTACATCACATCAGATCATATTAGTGGGGGAACTTAGAGTAGGGACATTCGTATATGTGGATATTCTTGTGAATTTGGTTGTTGTATGGAAAGATGGGTGACAGAAAGATGAATTAGGTGGAATTTTGCTATTAAGGCTTTAATTGTAGTATGAATATTTCTAATGAATAAGTATGAATATATCAAAGCAAAAAACGACATCATACTTATTATTGCAATGTGAGCGTAGTTTTCAATTTATCGGATTAATTATGTACAAATTCAATAGAGACTTTCTTGGAGTGATTCTTACATTTGCAATAAATGGGAACTTTGCTTTTTGTTCATATGTTGAATGCCGGTATTTTTTATTATCTTTTTAAACACTCTTGGTTTAATTCGTGATATCAATCATCATTCGGTCCATATGGGAAGCCGGTTTAGAAAAAAAGGTACTACGTATGGATATTTAGTTACACGTAGAATATATCTAGAATATACAAATATTCTAGTTTCTTTAATACTTTTCGGTGGTTTATCGAGAAATAACGACAGACAATAATTTGATCATCATCTCACCACCAAACAAGTGAATTTACCAAATAGTAAAACCCAGCTCGCGTTTGTTTCACCATTTTTGATATTATCAAGGCGGACCTTAACAAAAAAATGCCGTCATTCCATTGCAGAGCTATCACGTGCAAAAATGACGTGCTTTACTATAATGAAAATGTGACCAAAATTTTTGATTTTGTCTCATTTTTATGAAATAAATGGAACGATCGTATTGTTTTTAGCTCACTTGAGCACATCGTGCTCAAGGTGAGCTTTTGTGATCATTGGATGTCCGTCGTCCGTCGTCCGTCGTCCGTCGTGCGTCGTCCGTCGTCCGTCGTCAGACGTCAACAATTTAAGTGTTTACACTCTAGAGACCACAATTATTGACCAATCATCATGAAACTTGGTCAGAATGTTCTTCAGGTCACAAGGATTAACCCTATCGAAAATGGGAAGGATCCGTGCCATATCACGGGAAAAGGGGCCTAAAAGACAATTTTCTTGTTTACACTCTAGAGGCCACAAATATAGTCCAACCATCATGAAACTTGGTCAGAATGTTCTCCAGGTCACAAGGATTAACCCTATCGAAAATGGGAAGGATCCGTGCCATATCACGGGAAAAGGGGCCTTAAAGACAATTTTCTTGTTTACACTCTAGAGGCCATAAATATAGTCCAGTCATCATGAAACTTGGTCAGAATGGTCTCCAGGTCACAAGGATTAATCCTATTGAAAATGGGAAGGATCCGTGCCATATCACGGGAAAAGGGGCCTTAAAGACAATTCTCTTGTTTACACTCTAGAGGCCACAAATATGGTCCAATCATCATGAAACTTGGTCAGAATGGTCTCCAGGTCACAAGGATTAACCCTATCGAAAATGAGAAGGAAGGATCCGTGTCATATCACAGGAAAAGGGGCCTTAGAGACAATTTTTTTGATAACACTCTAGAGGCCACAATTATGGTCCAATCTTCATGAAACTTGATCAGAATGTTCTCCAGGTCACAAGGATTAATCCTATTGAAAATGGGAAGGATCTGTGCCATATCATGGGAAAAGGGGCTTTAATGACAATTTTCTTGTTTACACTCTATAGGCCACAAATATTGCCCAATCTTCATGAAACTTGGTCATAATGTTGGTCAGGTCACACGAATGAAGCCTTTTGAAAGTGGGAAGGATCCATGCCATATCACAGGAAAAGGGGCATTAATGATAATTTTCTTGTTATAACTCTAGGGGCCATATTTTTGGCAGAAATGTCATGAAAGTTGGTTTTATGTAGAAATTATCTACTTAATGACATCTGCCTATTTAATTGATGTGATGCCCTAGGGGTCAAATAGATTCAGGTGAGCGATCTAGGACCATCATGGTCCTCTTGTTTTTGTTTTCTTTTGAGTAAGGTCGATTAATAACTTCTTTCAAGAACAACTTAATGTATATATTCAGTAGTGCCTCCACTGCTCGTGAAAAAAACAAACTTTTTTTTTTGTTCACTCAATAAAATTAATCTATATAACACTGAAAAATGCAAGTATCCTCTATCTTTTAAATTTGTTAGGGTGTAATTATTTCCTTGCTTGTTTCTATCGTTTTCAGATACCTATGATGTCATAACACGTTTAAATCCTGAAGGTTAAATAATTAAATATCTTTATGCAAGGCAACAGTGAAAAGTAACTAGTGTTATATCGGCTTGCATCAACATACAAACATACATTATACATACTTTTATTGGCAGATATTGACACAAAATGTCTTTAGCCATTTACAATACAGCAAAACTATGGCCTTGACACAAAACATAGTAGTTTTACAAATGCAGTGTATTTCAAAATTAAACATACAGTATATCTACCATAGGTGAGAAACCTACACATGTGCAATATTGTAAATAAACAGTATTATCAAGATAGTTCTTATTAGCTTCAAATGCAGTTGAAAATTTTCTGCAACGATGTATCATGCTTAAATTTTTTGTCGGTCTTCAGCTTTTTTTTATCAATTCAATTAATAATAAACTAATCCTCAGCATTTTTATTATAAAAGTTATGTTCGTCTATATTGCTTACAAAACCATGATTTTATTCCTGCAGTTTTGACAGACAATTAGGTTAATCTAATTATATGCTATAGTTTGGAATTGGCTTGTTACATGTACAATAACAGAAACATTGGGACCGTTTCATACAGAAATGATCCTTACGTTCAGGATCACCAAACGGTGCAAACGGTTTTCCAATTGTACCCGCTTTGCACGTGCACCTGCGTACAAAGCGGGATATAATTGGAAAACTGTTTGCACCGTTAGGTGATCCTTAACGCAGGGCTTATTGCCCGTGAATTCAATGAGTTAGCCCACGTACGATTACTCTAATTTTCATGATAAGCACATATTCTTATTTGATTAAGTTTCTGCTCAAATTACAGCAAATCTAACAATAAGTAAATGAGTGAAAGGTCCGCACCAATATGGTTATCTTCACTAAGTCAAAGATATATATTTTGTTCTTTCGTGGAAGAACACCAACTCTTTTCGGAATTTCAGTGAAGAAAAAACTAAGACAATGTTTGAGATTGGTTAAGGTTTATCTAATATTATTTTAAATAATATTAATAAAATATGGGTCCCCTTAATATGCCCATACACGAGAAAGGAGCAGAAGCATAACATTTCCAACAATGTCACTTATTGGCGAAGCGCAACCGTTGGGCAGCTTGGACATTCTTTCAATGCAAAATTAATATTCTCTCTTTTTAGAAAGGTAAATAATCTTCCTGTCGACAGGAAAAGAGGAATCTGTGGTCAGACTTCGCAGATGCACTGGGTTGTCAGAGGCTTTACTTTGCATACATGATAAATTGATAGAAAAGCCAAATATCAAATATCAAGTTGTTTTCTTTTAATATTCAGTCATCCAAATTTGACAATCTCCACCAAGGTCGTTAAAGCCGCCGTCATCGCGCAGTTGGTAGCGCGTCGAACTGTCCATCTTGAAGTCCCGGGTTCGATTCCCGACGGCGGCACCCATTCTTTCCGACTATTTGTCTCTCACCAATGGGTCGATAATCGTAGACCTTTGTGAGATGGCAACTGGGGCTAGGGAAGGATGTGATGGTAATACTGGTGAGAGAAATACCAAGAATTCATTGTTAGGTGCTCCAGCCGCCGCGATATAACTGAAAAAATGTTTAAAACGGCGTGAAACTCCATTCAATCGATCAAACAATCAATCAAGGTCGTTAAATGTGTCTCTTGTATCATTGGGATATGGCTATGTAACTTTTTATACGTCCGTCGAAAGACTGTGATCTGTGACATACTACTGTGATCACACGTGGCGACCGTCGTTCGGTGGGCGAGCGTTATACACTTCTTTTTCCGGAGCAAAATCTGTCATCTTTTGTCCGATTGACTTGATACTTGGTAGTAATGTTCCTCTCATGATTGCAGAGTGCAGTGTATAAGATCCGCAACTCAACCTAGCTTAACTTTTTTAGTATTCGCCTTTGTTTTGTTTCTTTACACTTGGACATCCAACAGTGTAAAGGGTGTATCTTGTGACGATTTCCCCTTTGTTTTTATTATACGCCGCCGGAGGCGGACGTATATTGGCGCCATCTTCTCCGTCCGTCCGTCCGTCCGCCCGTCCATCCGTCCACCCGTCCGTTCATCCGTTCGTCCGTCCGTCCGTCCGTACGTCCGTCCACTTTTCTTGTCAACGCAACTTGGTCAATGTTATCACCTCAATTGGTAGATGTGCATGAAGAAAGGATTTTATGGTTCGTTGTTTTTTGCCTGAGTTATGACCCTTAAAAACTTAGTCTCTGGGTCCACTTTTCTTGTCAACGCAACTCCTCCTAAGTTTCTGGCTGGATCTTCTTGAAACTTGGTCAATGTTATCACTTCAATTGGTAGATGTGCATGAAGAAAGGATTTTATGGTTCGTTGGATTTTGCCTGAGTTATGCCCCTTAAAATCTTAGTATCTGGGGCTTATTGCCTCAGTTATATCCCCTTAATATTTAGTCTCTGGGGCTTATTGAAATTGCAGACTTGTGAATGCAACTCTTCCTAAGTTTCTGGCTGGATCTAAATGAAACTTGGTTGATGTTATAACCGAAATTGGTAGATGAGCATGAAGTAAGGATTTTATGGTTCATTAATTTACCCTAAATTATACCCCCTTAAAACTTAGTATCTAGGGCTTATTGAAATTGCAGCCTTTTGAACGCAACTCCTCCTTACTTTTTGTCTTTATTTAAATGAAACTTGGTCAATGTCATCACCATAATT
This sequence comes from Fragum whitleyi, assembly GCA_948146395.1. Classification (NCBI taxonomy): domain Eukaryota; kingdom Metazoa; phylum Mollusca; class Bivalvia; order Cardiida; family Cardiidae; genus Fragum; species Fragum whitleyi. Next base: position 55,480,104 of record OX411548.1, on the reverse strand, counting down.
TGTAGATGTACATGGATCAAGGATTTTATGGCTCATTTATTTCCCTGAATAATGCCCCCCTTAAAACTTAGTGTCTGGGGCTTATTGAAATTGCAGCCTTGTGAAGGCAACTCCTCCTAACTTTTTGTCTTGATTTAAATGAAACTTGGTCATTTTGAATTTGGTTCTGTCAAAACAAGTAGTGTCTACAATTATTTTCGTGAAACAGCAGCAAAGTGGAGGCGTATTTTTTGACGATGGTACTCTTGTTTTAACATTAAAAAGTGTCTTATCGCCAAGGATAACCCTGTTTGTACTCAGTAGTCAGATATTCCGAACGGCAATGGATAAAACTTACAAGGATTCTTGCTAAATAGGCATGCGTACTGTAGTGTAATACACCTTGTCTTTAAAAATTGCTTAATAGATAGTCATTCCTAAGATACAGACGAAATCAAGACAGTTCAAATTATTGTAAGAAATTAACATCCATTATTCGGGAGGGTTTTCTGATGTTTCTGCTACTTTACTTCCAATTAAGACCAACACGTGTCTCTACACCTGGATACTGTCGAGTTGGATCTTTTTTAATTCGTGCCAAGATAACCAGCATATCAAGCGTAATGAGCAATCTATTTTACATAAAACCTGCTATGCTTTTAGGTTGCCAAGACGGCGCAAACTGTTTTGACGAATCTAAATGCGCCTGAAACAGGACAAAATTCCACCATAACTATTGCCTTTTCCGTATTTTTGATCAATGACGCCTAATGTGAGATATGGATAGCTTTGGTCCTCTTTCTGTGGTATTGAATTGAAATGCTTTTCCAAATTTTGCCTCGGTTCTCTTTCTGTGGTATTGGGTTGAAATGCTTTTCCAAATTTTGCCTTTAGTTCGATTTCCATTATAACATCTTTACGATTTCAACGTGCCATTCCGCTCTGTATAATGAATAATGTTAAATCCGATCAAAGCTGGAACTTTCAAAATAAACCTTAAGATCGTCAATAAAAAGCGGTTTGAATAACCAACTTGCAGTATTTTAATTGCTTTATGCCAAATAATGCGGGTGCGATGCACTATCTGATACACCGATAATTCTTTTGATGTAATTGCACTGCGTATTTTCTCGTTATATACAAAACCTTCAAGGTCACTTTAAGCCAGTTGTGTAAGATAATTTTCTCGCGTTCATTCCTACATTCTGGTATAATTGGCACCGGCAGCGTCTGGAATGGCCGCAATGTCCAAAAATAAATCTACTTAAAATAATGATCTAAATACATGCTCGATAGCCAAAATTCGTGCAGAATCTTTCTGTCCGTTGTCCGGGCTTTTATTTCTTATCCTGCTTTCGAAACTCATTTACCAGTTTTATACGGAAAAAAATCGGTTATTTTCTTTTCGACTGAAAATGTAGAAAAAGACCAGACTGCACGCCTGTGCAGTCTGATCGAAGTCTACATGTTCTGCGTTTTGTTTGCAATGAAAGAAAAGTTAAAAGTAAATGTTCGGTTCTTGTATAAATAAGAAAATGCCAACAGACTGGTCTAAGATTAGATATTTTTGATAAAAATCTAAGATTCTTCCCAAAGCAGGATAGAAATTATTTCGTATTATGTGGTGGCGAACGTGTCGGTGTTGTGTCTAGGATTAATTTTCGTCCGAATATTTCTTTCGGATAAAAGGATATTTTCGAAGGAAAGTGAGATTGTATTTCGAAAGGTGAATTGTACTGGATTTAATTTACTTCTTGTCAGTGATTTAGATTTCAAGATCTTACAGTTTAGTGTTAAATCTTGATATGTGCTTGTTCGTTTCTTTATTTTTTGGTGTTGCTTTTGGACAAACAGTTATCTTAAATAAAATATATAGAGAAAGAAAATAGAAAGACAGTGAGCAGAGAAAGAGTGTAATAAATGCAGAGATTAACCTATTTCAAATAGAGAAAGGGTGGCACAGGTAGAGATTGAGATAGAGGAGCTTAGAGGACAGATAGAGAGTGACAGAGAGAGAGAGAGAGAGAGAGAGAGAGAGAGAGAGAGAGAGAGAGAGAGAGAGAGAGAGAGAGAGAGAGAGAGAGAGAGAGAGGGGGGGAGAGGTTGAGAGAGAGATTTTCCAAATGATACTCCATATTGCACGTGTAAAGCAGCGTAGTAAGTTTACAAACGATTTGATATCCTGAACGTAAGGCAGGGATTTCTAAGACGCAAGAAGAATTTGATCATAAAAATTGAACAAGTGGAGCTCTTATCTTTTAAATAACTTGTCTAAAATCTACCGATATGACAAATGGCATTGAACGAATTAATTAAAGTAATGAATTTTATTTCTCGGAATGCAATCTGTCTATGCATTATTGATATGTTAGGAAGGATTTAACATCGATTGTTGTTGAGCTCTGGAGAAAATAAGCAATTGAACATCGGAAATTTCCTCTATCACATCGTTGATTGATTTATCTTTTTTTCTTTAACGTCGCTTTCAACAGTATTGTAGTTATAAAATGTCGGCTGGTTCACACGATAATGCTTTCCTGTCGTTTCTTACATTAGTACAACCAAAACATATCATCTTAGCCAATAATCGCCCATTAGTGGAAGGGAAATGACGTGTCAGTGTCCAAATAACTTTAAAATGTCGAATGAAACAAATCGAATTTGCAAGGATTGACTACATCGTATTCTCACACTGTTACGTGTTCGAATTTCGACTTCGATTCTGGTATAAACGACACATTAATTGAGAAAACAGAATTCTGTTGATTTGGTTAATAAAGGATTTTTCGTCACATTATGTTCGGGACAAGCTGATTTTACCGAGTCTGGAATCGAATCATCATAAAGCAAGCCCTGGTTAGCTTAAAACGTTTCTTTTCTAGATAAGGTTAAGATAAGCTTGTATCAAATTAAATAGATTAACAAAACAATTCTTTTTGTCGCATTTATAACAGCTCTTAAACACGAAATTGACACCCATTTCTAATAAACGACCTGTATTTTCACAAAATTGTGTTCGCTTCCGAATATGACATGATTATGACGTCATCTTAAGATTAATATTCATACATGTGTAAGACATGGATACGTGACATTTACTATGATGTACCGAATCCCCGGAAGGACATTTGGAGTTAGTAGTTATCCAATGCTTCCGTATTGATGACTGTTCATTATGAGACAAGGGTGGCTATATGCGTAACACTTTTTGTAATGTCATGTGTTTTTCATGGGGCAAGATAAGAGTGATGTTCAAAGTAGGAAACATTGCGTTTAAAATCTTCTCTTAAACTGGACCATCGTTTTGCCATACAACATTGCATGATTTAAACCAGCTACCTGGCAATGTTCTAAGAACTGAAATAATGACGTTCACCTAAACACTACTATAGGGGTAAATCGATTGTCGAAAGAGCCAAAACGAAATCTAACTAAACGGAGATAAAGATAAACTGAGAGAAAAAGAAATGCAAATCGTGAACTAAGTCTGATTAGCGTGTCAGAGTTGATTTATGGTGGCATGCTCTTTTATTGATACACAGTATCAGCTTGACAAATTAACTGATTCTTTCTATTATACGTTAACAATGGCCAGTCCTGATGCTTCCGATCAATATAAGATATAGCGAGACCCGAATTCGGAAGTGGTCAAGGGTAATTTTTGCATAAAATATAATGGCGGCTTTAGACCGCTTAAAATGCATGATTTGTCCCACATTAATGCGAATTTCTTTACTTATATTTTAAATTTGATATTGTAAAGAATTGAAAAAACAGTCTACTGATTAAACATAGCATTTCCCCGTATATTTGCTTTCCAAGGCAATATTTGTTATACTTATGTACTCAAAATGGCACAACCAGTTTTTTACTGTCATTTTTAACCGGGATTCGCTTTCGTGAGCAATGCAAAATATATTTTCGTGTATAGAAAAGCCATTTCAAGTGAGCCGTCAAAGATCAACTCTACATTGAAAATGATAAGAGATAACGGTTTCTCGAACCCCCCCCCCCCCCACACTCTTGCTTGCGGATCCATACAAACCACATATCGAGATAGCGAATTCGGCTTCCACCCTGCCTTGAAGCATTCTAACTCTTTAAATCGTAATGCCAAGTTATATTTGAGTAAAAAGTCAGACTCAACCACATACTGTCAAATGTCTTTTGTTGTTATTGGTGGTGATTTTTTTACTTTTGCTCACCAAAACACCAGGCTTTTTGCGGATAATTCCACATAATGTTTAGGTCTACAAATTCTAACGCACGTCAACTGTGCAACAAGAGTCATGTCGGATAAGGCCATCCACCACGTATAGAAGTTTTATTGTCAACTAATGCCTGCTTCAATAACGGTTATTGTGAACAGCGCCTCTTCTCAACGTTTTCCACATTTAAAGCAATCAAGTCTATTTGCCGCGCACTTCTAATGAAAGAGATCAATTAACAACAGAAGTTTCAAGTTGATAATATTCAAATGAGAATATAACTCTTTAATATAACAAAGAGCAACACGAAGTTTAAAGTAAGCTGGTATATATCGAGAAATGCTGGATTCAATATTTAAGTATTTAATAAAGGCTAACCGCTTGATAGTATCATCAGGAATAAACTTTCATTGCTTAAGTTTGTAATAGGGTCTACATACCCAAGTAGTATTTGAATAATATTTCAGAGATTTGCTGCTGAAAAAAATACGTCTTTAAAGCAAAGAGCAATTACTCTAAGCTATTCAAAATACAGCAATGTTTCTTGTAGAATACACTTCTCATTAAAAAAAATCTATCCACATTTTAAGTTTCGATTTGTCAGCTGGTATCCTTACGTAATATGCTCAGGGTAGAATTTAAGTCTGTAAATAACAAGGGCAAATTAAATTAAAAAAAAAAAACAAAAAAAACCAGCAGCAGTTGTAGTTATTGTACACTTTAATTAATCCTCAACTAAGATCTACCCACAAGAGAAATTTCAAGTGGATAGCATTTCTACTTCAGGAGATATGCTCTGGACAAAATTGGTTTCTTTTAAATATGAAAAAGAATTAACCCAAAGTTAAACAAGCAAGAGAAATGGTTCTTGTACAGTGCACTTCTCTTCAATGAGATCTATCTACATGTTTTGTTTCAAGTCGAAAATACTTAGACATGTGGAGTTATGCTCGGGACAGAATTTAAGTCTTTTAAAACAAAGAAAAAAAACTCGAAAATTGAGCAAGCAATAGTTTTGGTTCTGTGCAATGTACTTCTATTAAATAAGATCTAACTACCTGAAGTTTTAGGCCAAAAGCATCTATACTTAAGGAGATATGGTCTGGACAGATATTGAATGGAGTTTAACGCCGCTTTCAACATTTTTTCAGTTATATCGCGGCGGCTCGAGCACCTAACAATGGCTTCCTGGTATTTCCCTCACCAGTTCAACCATCACATCCTTTCCTAGCCTCCAGCTGCTATCTCGCATAGGCCTATGATTATCAACCCATTGGTGAAAGACAAATAGTCGGAAAGAATGAGTGCCGCCGTTGGGGATCGAACCCAGGACCTCTAGATTGACAGTCCGACGCGCTACCAACTGCACTATGACGGCGGTTGGTCTGAACAGAATTGATGTCTTTAAAATACCAAAGGAAAATTACTTAAAAGTTAAGAAAACAAGATTTATGGTTCTTGTGCACCGCACTTTTTCTCGACGAGATCTATCCACCTGCGAAGTTTTAAGACAAAAAACATATATATTTTAAGAGATATGCTCCGGACAAAATTTAAGTTTTTTAAATAAGACAGGACAATAACTCAAAACATAAGCAAGCAATAGTTGTGGTTCTTGAGCACCACGTTTCTCCCAAATGAGATCTATCAACATGTGAAGATTTAAGTCAATAGCATTTATACTTTAGGAGATGCTCTGGACAAATTAGATTTTTTTTTTCAAATAGCAAAGAGCAATTAATCCAAAATTAACCAAGAAAGAAGTGTGGTTCTTGTGCACTGCACTGCACTTCTCCTCAATTAGATATATCAACACATGAAGTTTAAAGTTGATATCCCTTTTGCTGTAGGAGATACGCTGTGGACAGAATTTAAGTTTTTGAAATAGCAAAGGGCAATTACTCAAAAATAAGCAGGTTTAAGTTGTGGTTCTTGTGCACTGCACTTCTCTTGAATGAGATTTATCCACCTGTGAAGTTTCGCGTCGAGAGCATTTATACTTTAGGGGATACGCTCAAAACAAAGTTAGTGACGGAAGGATAGAAAGACGGAATGACAGACGGAGACCATTACCATATCCCATTCGCTTTAAAGGCGGGGATAACAAAGGAAATAAGATAACATAGAAAAACCATTAGATGTTCGATTTATTTGCTTAAGTTCCTAAGCTCCAGTGACGGATCCAGGAGGTTCGATGTAGGCCTAGAGAATTTGAGTAATTAGTCCCAAAGTATCCCTATCTATAAAGATAGGGATACTAAGGGACTTATTACTCTTATTACGTACATCAGATATCTTTTATTTGTAGAATTACATGTTCTTGTGATTGGAAGTATACAAAAAGGGGGTAGCTGTTCTTGTGTTGCAAAATTTTGATTCAACTCGTCCACTACAATGAAGTAATTTGGATACAGAGGGGGGTCGTTGGGACCCCTCCCCCCGAACCCCTCTAGATCCGCCACTCATCACCTCTTGTAAGTTATTAATTGGTCCAACTGCATAACTTTTGTCGGCCAAAACGTGTAAGGTACATTACATATAAGAAGGCCTAGTGAAGTTAAAATTTTCACCTTCCATGTGAATTAAAAGCATTATTCTATATAATTCTTCGATATATTTGTCGTTTAATTCTTGTTAACTTAAAGGACTTAACTCTCGGTCTGAATACCATGCAATTCTCGCTTCTGTAGTAAGTAGGCAAGCGAAACACAATCTATCATCTTATAACGATAGATAAGAGTAAATGATGGTATCATAAAGTAAGGGGATGTTCTGCTCACAGTCTGTGGTTCATTATCTAAGGTAAGATCTCCAGACTCAATGTCTTCATTATGGTGGACGCCTCCACCTCTGAGACCTGGCCTTCTGATTGCTCTTTAATTAAGAGCAAATAAATATGCGGTGTATTTTGGAATGGGCCATTATCGATGGTAATTAGTCGTGCAATGTATATTTTGACCCTTGACTCAGTAATAAGGCTTGCTTGTGGTCAAGATATTCAGGAACATGAAGGAGTGAATTTCGGAATATTTATTGTACTTAGGATTCCCTACGTTCTACGTCCTCGGAACAATTGACAAGATACCTATGTTTCCAAAATAAGGATCAAGTCGATCGAAACGCATCCAGCATTTGTACCAACAGTTTAGTTCAACAATATGTCCATCTACACCCTGAATGTACAACAAGTATTTACTAAGTGTCGAAACCATTTGGGATAGTACATATTTAGGAAATGTTGCATATTGAGTTTGTCTACTTTACAAGCATTTGAAGTTAATAATGATTGTGTGTAGCCTACGACTTCAAATTCCGAGCATATATTAAGTAAAACCGTTTCATTTCAGTTACAATTAAAAACCTTTACTCATTTTGTTTGGAACAGTTAATCAATGCTATCGAAAGCTATCATCTTGAAATATTAGCACACCACTTGGTCCTAAGACACTGAAGTTATTGAGCATATATCGTTTGTAAGCATTTTGGAATTTATATCGAATTTTGAAAAGTAAAAGAATATGTCGAAAACGTTCAATGGGAAAAACTACTCTTTACTGATTTGACAGTAATGTTAAAGATAGTCCATTCTTTAACAAACAGTATTTTCGGGAAAAGGGCGGATGCGTGTGATAGGCTTATGTTGGTAAATAGATAGAATGAAACATATGGATATTATTTTATAGGAAATTACTAGCTATTCTGCTGTATATTGAACCGTATACATTGTTTAATGACAGACGGTCATATAGACCTCGCATGCTGGATATCTACAGAGATATTGTATTCGATTTGTAATATACTTGTAATTTATTTACTTATACTAGAAATATTGGGAGCCAGTACTTATAATGTTGAAACATATTGATATACAATTGAATTAAATATTGGATATTCGTGCTTCTTGGTGATTGTTGTGTATGTAGCCAGGTGGACATATTTACAGCAAATACTAATGGAAAGTGATGGTTTTAGGATAAATAGGATAAATAGGTGAATTTATCAATATCATGAAAATTTAAGTTTCAATATTCAACGATTGTCTCTGCTTTTGTATAAGTTATGTATTTTCTCGATGTCGTATACGTGTCGATTTTCAAGAATAAATGAATAGGGAAATAAGATTTATATTAAGGATATCTTATGAAAGCTATATAGATAATCTTGTCAACTGTAATCATTAAATGAGAATATGTAAATGAAAACAACAAAATAATTACAGTAGTCATTGCAGCCTTTAAACAAGACAAGCCATTTATCTTAAAGATTAGCATTTGGAAAAAAGTAGACGGAAAGAAAGATAAAAAGCCATCGGATATGTTATTATAACCATTGGCGCAAGAGTTACGCTTTACTGTATATGCACGCAAACACTCTTGATCTGTTACAGAAGAATTGGGCGTATGTGTTAAACAAAATCATTGAACTTGATATTTGAAAATGTGATGATTTATATTCGTATTTGACGACAGAGTGGTATCTTCATGACCTTTTGGCGATTTGAATTTAGAAACGCAATGGAAGCTTATTTTATATGATCGTGATATATGCAAAAGAAACTGTTTGTAAAAAATGAGACTATATATAGTATAAAGTTTTAAAACTTTGTCTTTTAGTTTACAATTTGTATTAATGTAGCTAAATAAGTACATGTATAATACTAATGTACTTTCTCAAAGACACGAATTAATGAAGTGGACCCGTAATAGTTCACCAGCATTTCGGAACTCGTAATCGGTCACAGTGTTAACCGAGGTTTCCCAATGAAATCATTGGGAAACCTCGATTAACACAGTGAAAGTTCGTGACTCCCGAAAGGTTGAGGAAATAGTACGGGTCCACTACCTTAAGTATTATCACCTCGATTTGTCTATCTTCATAACAATGTACCTAACTCTCAAAGTAATAGAACCAAAACTTGTAAATAAACTATGTGAACACCTTATTTCTTGCGCCTTGGCTTTAGTCATTTTTTCACAACCTTTCAAACCATCTGCAATCATCGTAGGGGTATACTTTGTTGCATCGCAACAATACTTGCATCTTATTTTATCGTTTATATAATCATATCCCGTAGGTGTTTGCAATGAAATAAATCATTAAAATAGATGCGCGGATTATTTTCACATTTACCTAATTTTGAATAATCAAGCAAGATCCAAAACAATCATATTTCGCTGTTGGCGATGTTTTGTTTGGGAGTTCTTTTTAATTTTTAATCTGCAATAAATTAAAGTTTATAGTATTTGCAAAGTTATCTTCTTTACGTTTTTAGGCTTTCATGCAATTTGTGTTATAATTATACATGCTGTATGTTTAATTCGCTGGTACATCTATACGTCTGTTAATCTATTCGGACCGTAACTCCAATATTCATGGATAAATTTCAAAAGATCTTAGCGTAGTTACTCCTCAACATTACTATATATGCTGTATAGAACATTTGAGATCAGTTTAAATTCAAGGTTTAGACTCATTGTTAAATGTTAAAACTGAGCTTGTCCAAGGCATAAGTCGTACATTCACGTATATAAATCAACATAAATTAGTGCAATTGATTCCATTGGTAGATATGCCTTTTGCAATAAAACTTTAGATAGCTACATACGTTCAAGCTCATCAATCAGGATCAACTGTTAAAAATGAGCTTGTGTACTTTATCTATGAATGGATTTCAAAATACCTAGGCATGATTATTCCCTGCCATGGCTAGATATTCTATTTGAAGTCAGAATTTAAGATAGCTCAAATGGCAGGGTAATAAATACAAGTGAAACAGTCGACTTTTGAGGTTCATTTTTTCACATAAACTATGAAGTTGCCTCGTCATTATAATTCCACTCAGCCGACACCAGATAGCATTTTAAGACACTTTCATATTATTCCATTTATCATGCAATCATTTTTGCAACATTGGTAAGCCATTTCAATCATATGCTTTCTAATTAATAAACCTAATACAAATACGATTTTAAAAGATAATTCTACGCACATATACAACTCTTGCTATGCTATTCCAGTATGTAATTCCAATGTTTTTTAGTGTACAGGGTAATGCATAACGAATCTATTAAAATACCGTAAAAATAACTCAATTTGTTTATCATCGAGGTTCTAAAGATATCCAATTCAATCATCAGTTTATTATCAAAGCATTGCCAAATATTTCGGAGATGTTGATTGAATATTTATTAACGCATCAACCGCTTTGATAAAAAAAGTCTAAGGTCATGATCAAATCCCAGTAAACATTATACGTGAACAGTTAGTAACATTGTGAAATTAGCATTGATTATAGTCAAAACCATTCTTATTTGCTCATTAGCACTCCATTCATTCCAAACACTCACTCAGACCATTCAAAAAAGCTCCAAAATAACTAAAAAGATAACATCATCAGCTACATTCAAAATTAATTTTCCATTGGGAAATAGGAAGCTATTTATGCATATTTTTTAAAGGGAGGAAATGAATATCGCTAATTTTGCTGATATTGGATTACCTCCCTTAAAATTTCACTCAAAACTCACTCATGCAAAGCATTCCAAAATAATTCCAAAATCGTTCACCTTGTCAATTTCATGATGTTAGTAGCTGTACTGGCGAAATCTGCATGTTTGAGCAAAAACGTTACGGATAGCTACTTCAAATTTTTTTATGGTGAACCATCTAGTTTAAAACGTATGATATTGCTCTGCGAAGGCAAGTTTTGATAGAGGCTCCATGCGATAGTCCTATATACTATGCACATTATAGAACCATACGTCATTTTCGATAGTTTCTGGCTCTTTGCTCCTGCACCATCCTAAGAAAGGAATATGCGGTTTGAATGGATGTTAGTAAACCGGGAGCAACGATTCATAATTATTATAATAATCATGTCAAACAATGCAAATTCACAAGACAAGCTACGAGAAAGAATTAAGCTTAGAACTTGACAGAAAACTATCATTAACAGTTTTCTCCTACTTAACATCAACGGGTATTCATGAATATGATGTTTTAAATTGTTGTATTATATGTCTTACTTTCCATGTGGTTAATTATGAATAGCTTCAGTCATGAGTCCCTTTAACTAAAAAGAAATTAATGCTACTATTCTCATTACGAAACTTTGCTCATAGGAGAAACAATTTCCAGTCTCAGACAAGGTTTCTCGTATAATTCCTCTCAAGAGGTTACATTAAGGAACATTAAATCATAATACAGGTTATATGGGCAATAAATCATAAAATTATGAAAGATATCCTACGTATACACATTAATTCAAGGAAATTTATCATTAACCTGAAATACTTGGTTCAAGGCAATAGTTTTTTTGACTGATTTTTTTTAGATAATCAGTGGATTTATAAAACAAAGCTGGATCTTTATCTCGATAATGTGTTCCTTGGAGTTTTTTTTCTATTCATGAAAGGTTGGCATTTTCAGAAGCTTAATTTCATGCGAATTATTATCGAAATAAAATATCGTATCTCTCTTTGAAATGCCATTATCGTCATTTAATATAAAATGAAGCGCGTGGTATTTAGATTATCTTACAACAAATACCATCTAATTCTAGTTGGAAGTAACGTAATTTTATAAACAATCAAGGTAAAGTACGCGTAGGTTATTTTTGGTGAACGAACGTCGTTCACCAGTGTTATATACCATGTCAGGAAAATCCTGTTGGATGTTAATACATTTGAAATAAAGTAGCGCCTCTTAAAATTCAATTTAGTATCTTTCAACATTTTTCTCCGCAAAATCACTTATTATTTCTTTAATGGCGTGTTTCTAGTTTTCTTTATCAAGTGAAGATAATGAAAATTCGCCTTGAAAAACAAAATATGATCTTGCAATGTTTATCAAGGGAATTTTTGATCGGCGTAAGCTTGTCGAGAGTTTAAAACAAAAACAAAGTTTGTGTCTAAACACCGAAGAGACAGATACTATGTTTTTGACACAAGCCTTCGCTGGTGCAACTTGTAGTAATTAGCCGGAAATACGTGTTTATCTAGGTCGTGTCCTCTTGAACTTACATTCGGCAATACTCGGGCGATCTCCGACGGCTCCGAGTTAAATGTAGGTTACAGGAATCGACCGAGTTGAGATGAATGACACATCAAGACACATTGTGTCATTAGAACGCGGTTTTACATAACTTTTCAACTAGCGACGGTTAGTCTCGAGACGGGTTTTAAGAATGATTCGACATGTGTTTTACATGTACAACCTTTCTTGTATCTTTTATTTGGATAGGGGTGAACGTCGCTATTAAGATTTTTCCGTAAAATTGCGTTGGCTGAAGTAGGGCTTATTCCCAGCGAAAACGTTTCGTATTCGTCTATCTCAGAAGCGAATATTGCCGAATACCAAATGCGACAGGCACGGGAGATATTTCATTGGGGCCATTCTACTTTGCATTTTTATGCCCCCGTATCGAGAGATCGGGGGCATATTGTTTTACTCATGTCCGTCTGTCTGTCTGTCTGTCTATCCGTCTGTCCGTCCGTCTGTCTGTCCGTCCGTCCGTCCGTCTGTCCGTCCGTCTGTCCGAAAACTTAACCCGAAAACTTAACCTTTGCCTTTTCTCCAAAAGTATTTGACATACAAAGCTGTACACCAAAGTCAAGGTCATGTGACAAGGTCAAGGTCATCTGTCAAGGTCAAACTTTAAAAAAATGCTGTTCCGGGGGCATTCGTGTTTCATTTCAATCTGTAAAACCATATCAATTCAAAATTCTATTTGAAAATTAAATAAATGCTAGCTAAATATTCAACCCTAGATACCACTCCAATTGACGAGTATATATTGCCGTGTTCAAGGGGGGACCAGATCCGTCATGCACTTATTTACAATTCGACAGGCGGGTTTAGTTGTTAAATCATTCGGAAAAGTCATTGCGTTTTTTACAGAAATAATAAAAATCTTAATCGATGAATAAAAACTGGTTCCATCCTTTCAAAAATACGTTTAGAATTGGTTAACTACAGTTTAAGAAAAAACTAGCTCCGAGAAGAAAAGTCTAATATCAGCCGCAATACTGTAATAAGATATCTATAGTGAGTGATTTTACAAGCATCCAAACTCTTGAATGTAAACAATAGGTTCTCGTGCAAAAAATAAACCGACAATTCTAAGGATTCGCAATTCTTATTGGGAGGAAAGTCGGGAGGAAAAAAACAGGGTATTATACTTAAACTATTTGTTCATGCAATTATTACCTCCCTTTAAAAATAAACTTCTTAAATAAGATTCTTATTCGCTTATGACGTGGAAATTACGTTACAAAAATAATATTTATAAAGACTGTAAGTATGCAATTTACTATGAAGCAATTATTCAATATAAAACGTTATACTTTAATTTCTAAACCTTAAACAGAAATTATCTATGAATTATACTAATAAGGCACTAGACCTTCTTTAACCTATACTCGAATCCCAACCCAGGCAGATATTTTCAACTAGAAGTGAACTGGTAAGAAACCCAGAGGTAGCTTCGCGAGTATCGGTGCTTTACACTGGGCACAATCAAGAACCAAGGAGGTATTTTCGTAGAAGAGCTAGGGGCGTATGAACCCGGATTTCCTCGAATCCGCTTCTTTCTCTCTCATGGTCCTTACCATATATGCCTAGAGCATGGAGGGACCTAAATCCTACAAACACACACTTTAACCTATACGACCAGCACGATTAGCTCAGTTGGTAGAGCACCGGACTTCAAAACCATTGAAGTTCGACCGCGTGGGTTCGGTTCCCGGGCTGGTACAATAACAAAAACTACTTGTCTTTCGGATGAGACGTTAAACCGAGGCCCTGTGAGACGGTGCTTTACACCGAGCACGTTAATGAACCATGGCGGATCTCAGCAGTAGATTCGTCATGTATCCTTGCACTATCCCCCGTAACAACTAACCGTCTTCTGGAGGCGTCGCTCATATGGGCATATGCTACGGTAGAGACGATAAATAAACGGAAATACACACTTTAACCTATACCTAAATATTTCTCATCCTGCAGTGTTATAAAATTGAATAACGACATAAGTGTCAACCACGGAAGTGTTTTTGGCTTCAGATATGATCAAAATGAATCTCTCAGGTATGGTTCAAAATACTATTAATAAGTTAACAAATCATAACTTTAAACAATGAGTACAGTTCAGGACTGACTGATATTCACAGGTGTTTCTTTGGTTGGTACTCAAAGACCTTTTCATCCTCTGAGAAAAAACAAAGATAGATAAAAAAAAAGTTAAAACAAATACAACAAATTTACTTGAAATAAGCTTAAACATGATAACAATTACTTTTGTAAAAACAAACACCATTGGATATAGGTTGAAGACAGTTTTAGATAGGATTAAATCGTTCTCTCCATTTATGTTTAATTAATAAATGTACCTATTTCAAGTGTGTAAAAGAAATTTTCACAGAGTAACAACTCATATTCTAACAAATATTTTTCTAACAGGATTTTCCCCATCTTTCTCTTTCTTTGAATTTGCATTGAAATTTCCGAATGACGGAAATTTTGTCAAGACAATTCCTCCCCCCCCCCTTTTTTTAAATTATTTTTACATTCATAGTCTCTCTTTTGTAAATGAATTCAATATATAATTCTAGAAAGCCATCAGGTTCGTTCACCATCAGTACTTTCAGTGCTTTGATTTAATAAGTAAGAATACCCATATCTAAATGCACACCTCAAATCGTTTAGTAGCTTCCATATATCTCATGTATTGAATTTTGAAATTAACTGTAATATATTATTGCATACAGTATAACCTCGTTTTGATATTAGGTTTGAAAAATTAAGACAAACATATCCGAATGAGAGAAAGACAAGTCGATGAAAAGAAAGGCAGAGAGAGGCAGAGAGAGGGAACGAGAGAAAGGACGAAAAACTTAATATGAGAGACCTTTTTGAGTACTTACTTTCATACCTGTTCACATAAAAATATTTTTCGTCTTAAAGATTATTTAAAATAATAATTATCAATTCGATAATCCCTTATATCTATTTCTAAGCTAACTTCTTTTCTAAATGATAAACATTCGACACAAAAAGTGGACACATCGAGACTAAGATGTACGCCTACCATTCATTTTTTTTCCAGATATATGCCTCTGAATATCGGACTTTGATTTGTAATTTAAATCACTGCGTCGTCTGAGCGGAAAAAAATCTATCAAGCTACTCTCTCCATCACGCAAGAGACAAAATATCTATTCTAATGGTGTGAAAATAGATTTTTGTTTTGCTTAAAGACAAAGTAAACCGTCTGTACGTGAGAGAATTCCTCTAGTGTGTCATCGGAAGGGAATAAAAATCAATGGATATTGCTACTTAGATGGTTAACTCTGGAATAAATAACATAGACACAAAACTTCTTACAAATGAATGTAGTGGACAAAACATGTTGTCAAAAGGAATCATGCAAGAAAATAAATCAGTAAAAAATTGCAAACAGTTCAAAACGTGTTCGGGGTCCCCGATTATATACACGAAATTCAAAAAGGCGAGAGGGATATATTATCCAGTGGCAAAAACACACAAATGTTCGAAGAATGTAAAGAAAGGAAAAAAGCTAAAGAATTGCTGTATAGTAAATTCTAGAACATACGGTCGTGAAGTCTATGAAAAGAAAGATATTTGGCCGGATGTTTGTGAACGTGAAAAGTTAGTAAGGATAAGTGAAGAGGTGACACTTATACCCGAAGATGAATGTTTGTGTAGTGATGATAATGAGGACGATTCGGTCGACGATACGCTTACGGATTACTCTATGGATAGAACTGACGAATCTCGGTAAGTTACCTAAAACAAGACAATTTCACGTAGACATGAGGGGATATATCGAGGGTTAAGCGCTAGACTGAAATACTAGATATACATGTACATTGTATAATCACTTAATACAGTCTAGTGCTTTTCCATCGATGTATTTGCATTCTAAAGGGAATGATCTACAGTGCCAATGGTTGGTAAATAGGTGATTAACCATATATTATGTTATGTTTCATGAAATGGTCAAAAAATGGAAAAAATATATAAGTGTGTTGCAACCCTTTAATATCTTTTGTGTAAACATTGCGCCCATTCAAAGCTGGGTTCCAAACGAGAACCTCTGAAACATTATTTTCTTACAGAATAGTTGTGGTAAAATATGAAATCCTTGACGTTTAAATCATTTCCAGGATTTCCTGCTTCCAAAAGCAACAACTTTACGAAGTAAACAAAAATACGTAGTGGTTTCATTTACCTGCACATGTATAATAAGCCGTCTTACGTAAGTGACATTCTGTCAAGAAAACGTATGTTATAGAATAATTTGTTATTGTATGGATATGTTGCGATAAAGGGAGAAAGTTGGGCTTTAGGGATCAATTGACATTCAAATAGTACTTGTATACGGTACTTCTGTTATTGTTTTCGTGGCGATTTTTATAGCAAAACTTGAGTGTAATGATCAAACGCGCTAACAGTGATACTGTATATGCTTTTTGAATTTATAATAGAGATTTACGAAGATTCTCTAATTCTTATGTTATTCTTAATTTTGAAGGCATGTTTAGATAGTTCTATCATTATCATTTAAATCATATTTCATTGGTATTGAAGGCAAAACTGAAAAAAAAAAAAAAAAAAAAAAAATCAAATTATTTATTTGAAATATGTTTTAATGTTCTACCTTCATGAAATAAAGATTTTATTATTATTATTTTTATTGTTTCATTAAACAGGGGGTGGTTATATTTTCTAGTATATTTAGACCGTCCCTTAAGCACAACCTAAAAATTATCAAATACTTTTAATAAAATTCCCACTTTCTCTTACCTTTTGGCAGAAAGGTGTCACCGTATATTTCGAATATTGGATTTTCGAAATATACGGTGACATATTTCTGCCACAAGACAAGAGAAAGGGGGAATTATACAATAGACATTTGATAACTTATTGGTTGAAAGCAATTCGATAAACTTATATCAGCGCAGCGCAAGCCCCCTACCCCCACCCCTCTTAACTTCTGCAACGAGACAAACTTAAGATATTACAACGTTATGTATCTACAAAATATATGGCCATGGACATGAAATGAGCCTATGCCTGACATTTCCAACAATTTCACATCTGCGCGAGGTACACACGTTCTGCAGCGTTGACAGTGATATAATACAATACCAATTTATGCCGACAGCCAGAATATGTATTAAGACCTCATCTGTCTATATAGTGCAGGGTGAAGAATCTGGCCAGACTGTGCGACTGCACTGGCTGGCCAGAGTCTTTGCTTTGCACACATTTAAAACTTTAGAATTGTCACGTACAGGGTCAAATAAAATCCTTAATGGTCGACCTTATCGTCGTGACTACAGATACTCATCATTTAAGTTGCCAAACCACGAAAAAGGTTTAAAAAAATGACAGAAATTGACAGTGGAAAATGGTCAATCGATTTTCAACCGATATCGGCGACCATTCAAATATCTTTTTTGTCTGTTTACCTTTTGGCAGAAATATGCCACCATAAAGTTCGCCTTTCGAATCGCTTATTTAAAATCATTTCAAAACAAATGACGGAAACGTATCAAGAATTCCTATATTGAAGTGAAAAAAACTCATCGAGGCCATGGAATATAGTTTTTCCTAATTTTTGCATTACACGACAAAAAAAAAAACCAACTATATAGATTCTTGTTTTCCATTAAATCCACGGTAATTATTCGAAATGACAATGGATTCCCTGGATTTCACGTAGTAATATATTCTAAAATTGACATTTACAAGATGTTTTTCCTGGCAAAATTACACGTTGTAAAGATGTATTAGGATTTTCCTAAACTTCATAGATCGTAATCAGCGTCTATTTGCGTTATGATTTGTAGACATTTCCATGTTTCTTGATGTCTAAAATACTATGAAGAGATAGACTGGTTTCAAGGAAAAGAAAATCAGCCCTTTGTTCAGGATGTCAAAACGGTGCAAACAGTTTTCCAATTATTCCCCGCTTTGCACGCGTACTTATAATTAAAAAAACAAACAAAAAAAAAAAAAAAAAAAAAAAAACCAGTTTGCAACGTTTTGTCATCCTGATCGCAGGGCAGTATTTCTATATCTTTAATGTTAATACCTCCTCCCCCATCCTTTGCATTACACATCCATATATTATTTTGATTCAAATGTGCCCATCAAATTTTGTTTATTTTGGTTGGCTGGAAATTTGGATGTATTTCTCCGCTCAGCCGTTTTTCAAGTTTGTGCACAAAGAAGTCCGATAAAAAATCGGTCCCACTATGGACAATTTTTAACATTTTTGTCTCATAATATTAGATTTTCATACAATGTGAATATGTCCTTAGTTTCATTACTCAAAGAAATCAGAAAAAACCCTTCATCTCTTTGATATAAAAACTAAAGTCAAGTATTTCATGGCAAACTTATTTCTAGCCCGTTTCCTCCCCCGGAGTTAACTGGTAGCCCACTACATCGGAGTATGTCTAAGACAGCGGCCTACCAACTTACGCCCGGGTTGGACTGGTCCGACGTCGACTGTCAAATTGCCGAAAATGTGCTATCCTGATAGTTGGCAGTCGGAACAGTTTACGCCCGGGTAGGATCTTGGCCAGGAATCAGATGGCTCTCAGTTCTTCGAAACATTGTTCCCCGTATGGGAGATAATCGTAAACCCATTTTTGATGAACATTTAGAGACTCGACGAGAATGTCGTATAAGTATTGTTTAGAGAAAACTAGGGACTCATGGCTATAAGCTATGGTTGGTTCGATGCGGTCACATATACGTTTTTTAAAAAAAGGAGTTGAATTCCACCCATACAGTTCGATGCATTCTTATAACTTGAAAGCCATGAATGGCTTGAGTCGCTCCACAGGCTTGAAATTCTTGTAATAGCAAATCAAAGTTTTGACTAGAATTTTAGATTGTTTGTGTTCTACTGATGTTGAAAATGATTTTCAAAGTTTCCACTATATAACAAATACATGTAAAGAGTTGACCTCCGCCCATAAAAGACATATTTTCCATCCAATCACAATCATATTTGGCTGCATGATAATGGGTCACCCAAGGATCATACCAATAAAGTTTGATTGATATCCATCAATTAAATTCTGAGAAAATGATATTCAAAGTTTTCACTTTATAACATATAGAGAAATAACCTCCGCCGATAATAAATATTTTTTCATCCGATCACAGAAATTTTTGATAGACTGATAAAGGGTCACTCAAGGAAAATTCTAGTGAAATTTGGTTGATATCCATTGATTACATTCTAAGAAAATGATTTGCAAAGTTTCCACTTTATAACATATAGAGAAATAACCTCCGCCAATAAAATACATATTGTTCATCCGATCACAGAATTTTTTTGTAGACGGATAAAGGGTCACTCAAGGATAATTCCAGTGAAATTTGGTTGAAAACCATCAGTTACATTCAGAGAAAATGATTTTCAAAGTTTCCACTATATAACATATAAAGGAATGACCTCCGCCCATAAAATACATATTTTCAATCCAATCACAATATTTTTTGTAGACTGACAAAGGGTCACCAAAGGATCATTCCAGTGAAATTAAATTGGTATCCATCAATTAGAACCTGAGAAAACTCACTTTTTACCATATTTGGAAATTAGCCACGCCCATTAAATCCATGTTTTTCATTGGATCAAAATTTCTTGAACAACATTGAAAGAAGGTCACCCAAGGATCATTCCTGTTAAGTTAGGTTGAAATTCATCCGGTAGTTTCTGATGAGAAGATTTAAAGAAAAAGTTAACGACCGCACGCACGGACGGACACAACGCCATGACAATGGCCCCAGTGGCCTTTGGCTCCACTCCAGTGGAGCTAAAAATTATTTGCGTTGTACGAAGGGAAACTGTAGGGAAGTTTGAACAGAATCGGTTGAAGACGCCTGTCAAACATTTTCTTTTTTAATTTCATAGGCGTAGTTAATCCATTTCTGATCAAGGTATATGCCTACTGCAAACAAAGATTTTGCAGACATTATACACCAAGACCAGCCCGCAAAGACTTACAAGCTGATCTTAGCCTATTCTACCTGCTCCCTCCTTAAGGTAGTGGAACCATAATAGTTCCGCAACCTTTTGGCACTCATGAACTTTCACAATGTTGATCGAGGTTTCCTGATGATCTTCATTAGGAAACCTTGGTTAACAGTGTTAACGTTCATTTCTTCCGAAACGTTGCAGAACTATTACGGAGTCACAACCTTAATTGAATTTTTGCCAATCTGATTGAAAAGTCCCAAAACTTGGTAATTTGTTTGAAACGGAATTTAAACTTGGCAGGGAAAGGGTTATCATTTCTTTCTAAAAATACGGTTTTTATCCTTACTACATTTTTATTTGATCTTTTTATCCTTTTTTCGGTTATCACGTTCAGATTGTAGCATAATGCCGAGTTTCGTCAAGAAATACCATGGAAACACTTTTCGTGACCATTATCGTTTGATAGTTAGGGTGCTAATCTGTTGTATGGATTTTTGGTTAGTTGATCTACGGAATATTACGGCATCTAGGCTAGCGAACTTGTTGACCTATTCGTGAGAAAAAATATCTGATATAAAACAAGAAAAAGAGAATCTTAATTTAATTTTTACTCCTATCCGATTTTTGACAAAATATATCTTTAAAACTTGTTTCGTGACCATTACCATTTGATAATCGGGTTGCTTATCTATAGTATGAATTTTTGTTACTAAGCTTTGTAAGAGCCAAAATGTGCAAAGCGGGCAATATTTTTAGACATTTGCATACGGTTAACCATTCGGAAAACAGTGTTGACTTTGTCTTAACTGTAGAATCAAACAAAAAAGAACATGTTACTCACATCCGGGCTCTTGTCAAGAAATGTCATGGAAAGCGATTTTTGTGAATACAGTCGTTGTAAGCCACATGGTACTGTCCTGTTGAAAAATCGATATTACCGAATAAATGTGTAAAGCTTAAAAACGCATTGTTGGAATAAGCCAATTTTTGTAGAAGATATCACTTGCTTGTAAAATATCATATTTCTGCAACTCCTCTGTAGCTCAAAGACTAAAATCGTAATACAATCGGCAGAGCCTTTACGTTTTTATAAATATGCAGTTTCCAAAAATTCCAACATTTAGGGAAAGTATCAAGTGAGTTCTCTATTGACTGTCTTATTTGGTGTTTTTAAACTAGGTCGTTATTTCCTTCCATTTTATTTCGCATTTTAAACTGGCGTCGTTATTGCGTGAGCTATATGGCTGCACCATTTAGCTTTTCATTTGATTGTCTGTTTTAGTATTTTCGTCTAAAACCTAAATCTCTGATCATGTGTTCTTGTAATTCTATTAGGAAGCAATATCAAATTGGCACTTATATCTTTTTGGTTTTGCCTTTTTATTTATAAAAAATAGACTGGAATAAAATGGTCCTTTTTATTAATGGAGTTATCAAAAGAAAATTCTGTTCCGCACACAATGTCACTGGGCCTTTCGTAACAATCCTTCACTAAAAAACAACAACAAACTTTTGGCTCTGAAATATTTTTATTCTTTTTTTTATATTTGATCAATACTGACAAAAATGAAGGGCTGTCGAAATATTGTAAACGTAACAAACGATCACTCATAGTGCTTTCGTCGCAATTTCCCGTTGTTTTCCCATGGCGCAGTATATATGTATTCATATAACCAAGAGTTAATTGTTTCATTTATAATTCACGATTTATTCTGTTTACTCGGATAAACGTCAACGAAACTATTTCGTGGATATTTTTATTCGAGAGAAAATTCTCCGAACTACCCTATTGGCATATTGGTATAGAAAATACCTTTGAAAGATTGGATACCCTTGTTGATTGGTTTACAAACATTTCCCTTCGAATTTTAAAGTTTAAAAATACAAAAGAAATATATTAAAGAGGCTATGGTACCTTTTACGTCTGCGTCTGCCGTAAACATAGTGAACATATACAGCTTTAACATGACGCGTATTTCAAAGTTGAAAATGTCATAAGAGTTTCAATGACTTTTTCTCTCTTTTCCTAATTTCGACTTATTACGCTTTTGTGCATATTTATTGAAGGAAGGTAATAAATATCGCTAATTCTATTCATCCTAAACAAAATTAGGGATATTGGATTACCTGCCTTTTATTTCACTCAAAATATACTCGTCACACTCATTCAATCTCATTCGAACATCATTCCAAAATCATTCACTTGTAATCATGTCAATTTTACGATACTGTTACCTGCACTTAATTCAGATCGAATGTAAAATGGGGTATGGAAAAAATCCTTCCCAGACGTAATTCGCATGGACAAAAGCCCTCCGGACATAATCCCAAAAAATCAACCCACTCGGACGGAAGCCTTCCCTATATATTGATTATCTTTATATATTTTTATATTTTCTGTTATTATCTTATAAAATAACTAGATTGTGTATCATTGATTAGTTACATAATTGTTGTATTATAAAGGTGTCATTTTTTTAAATTTCTTTTTATGTTCCTTGACTTTTCCTACAATGTTTTATATGCAAGTCTGATAATCTCATGTATACTATAAGGGTGTGTGTGTGTGTGTGGGGGGGGGGGGGGGGCGAGAGGGCTTTTATCCGGGAGGTCTTATGTCTCTGTGGTCTGCTGGTGTATTTATGTAAATACATGCAATCAGATAAGAGTTTCCCAGGAATTCCCGTTGACAAATAAGGCGTGAACGAACAGAATCAATAGACAAAATGCTACGGGCTATATGTAATAGGAAACACACAAAAAGCAGTGTTTAACCCGAGTTGAATTAATCAAGTCATCATTTCGTTATAGAATCATCCATCAGAGAGTAAACGGACCGAAAACGGAAGATCGACGATTGACGATCAAAACTTAATTTCATCAGCTTATATCGTACCCATACAATCCGAGTTTTTGATGCCCCAAAGATAAAAGCTTTAAAAAACTTTGATGTAAATCAGGAAATTACTTGTTACAAATAATTTCCTTGTTGTCAACAGGACAACGTTTTTTTTTCGAAAAATAAAGACAAATGAAAAAAATATATATAGAAAAAAAAGCTGTTAATTTCTGCAACTTCTAATCTAAAAAAGGAATGGGTACAGGTTAAATAGACCATAACCAGGACAATTTTTGGTGTCGAAAAACGTTGCAGCGCCTTTTCGACAATTTGAGAAGTTTTGAGAATGTATATGAAATATGTTATAAAATTTTGAGATGCCAGACAACAAGCAGCGTTTTAAAAATTCTGGTGGTTTACACTTTGACATACTATCAACCTGCCTTTTCAAAGAGTACTTTTTCCTTATCTTGCTTCAATTGCACATTAGGACTTAGTTTGTAAATTTCTAAACGGGGGTTAAAAGGATAGATACTCTTTTCTATTCAATTTATTACAGGTCCCACATTTTGTAAGCAGTGAAGTCAAGATGTGTACGTCTAACAGATTTATAAATTTTGAAATAAATATCACTAAATGTGTATGAAGATGACATTTGCATGAGTGGCTACTCACTTGTTATCCTTCAATGGTCAGTAAATTCAAGATTTGCAGAACATGGAAATGTTCAAATCTCACAATTTCGAAAAATAAAAAAAAAAAAACATTCTCGACCAATGATATTTCCTAGAGGTGCCATGGTTTTTATCACTCTTAATTGACAAATACACGGAGCGGAACCTTTCGCGTTTCCGACAAGAAAACCATTTCAACGTCATTAATTAGGGAAAATTCTAATGCAACCCTGTCCAGCTTTAGTAGATTGTATCCGATATTATCAGCGCTGTTGTGGAATCAAAACGTGGAGAGTTATTTCCTTATATCTTCGATGTTATTGACCAAACGTTGACGCAGACATTGAAAACTTCATTTAGCCTTGATAATATCTGTTTTTATTTTGAAAATACGTTGCACATGTACAATATAGAATTTAATGTTCGTGTTCACAATCAAGAAATTGGTCTCTACTTTTAAATGTAATTACTGGAGTGGTATAACCTGAAATTATTGACATGATTTGACCTTTATGCAATGAATGAATTAACCGATGAATACATTTGCCATCGAGGTAGATCGGTGGTTACGGATAACTTCGTCTTGACGGGGCTTGGTATGTTTTCAAAGCATTGTAAGATATTGCCCTTAAAAATTGACGGATCCGTGGTCGAGAGGTCTAGATCGCAGTGATATGAACCATACATTTGGTGGTTCGAATCTGCACAACACTCGTGGCTTTTTCGTGATCAGTTGTACTGTATTTTCGGTCAATTTGATAAAAACTGTCTTACATGATTACAATGTATACAATTCGGGAATATTTCTCTGGTGATGCTAAAACTCTATATCGCCTTAATTTATTGAGATATTTAAAATGTAAAGAAATAAAGATAAATCAATCGTGAAATTGAAACAAGTAATGAGGAAACATATATTATATATAAACATAGATAAACATACATATTATTATGAAAAGTGAAAATAAAAATATTACCATGTGCCCGGGCTCGAGCCTTCCGTACCGCAATTCGTTGACCTTTCATCTATGTACTCTCAACCTATAGTGGCGCTAAAAATATGAATTATTATGATCGACGCGCGAGATCAAACGTAAACTTCCGATCGTGTGAAGTCGGAATCAACAAAGCGTGTAATTATTTAGATGTATTGATTGATTGAATGGAGTTTTACGTCGCTTGCAACATTTTTTCAGTTATATTGCGGCGGCTGGAGCACCTAACAACGGATTCCTAGTATTTCTCTCAACAGTACAACCATCAAATCCTTTCCTAGCCTCAAGCTGCTATCTCACATAAGTCTACGATTATCAACCTATTGTTGAGAGACAAATAGTCGGATAGAATGAGTGCCACCGTCGGGTATCGAACCCGGGACCTCTAGAATGACAGTCCGACGCGCTACCAACTGCGCTATAGGTCCCGCTCGATCATGTCAAATATTCTTCATTTTTAAGGTTGATTAAGGGCCTGTCACGCTAGACGGCGAATTTCACCAAACTTTCACGGTGATCAATAACTTTCTAATTGCAATGGGTGGTCGGAATGTATTCATACTTTTCGAAAAAAAACAAAAAAAAACACTCTGTGTTTTCATGTAGACTTCATGGCGAAGTCACGGCGCTCCTACCGGCCGCTGTGGCGATTGTAGTTGCACTTAAACGGCGACTGTACTTTCTTGGCGAGTCTGCTGCGTCCTCGCGGCGAGTATACTGCGCTGTTCGGGCACTCGAGACTTTTGATATGTGACCCGCCATGCGAAAAGGAACCATTGCGCAGTCTGACTTGGGTCGAAACTTTCCGCACTTAACTAACTTTCTGAATCTAGAATAATTAATCTACCCTCCTTTGACAGAATTTTTGAAATGCAACCTCTGGTTGGCCTGTTCTATTACGGATATCTTTTTTTTTCAAATATGCACTTGCTGTTCAGGGAGGGTCATTCGCCTTTGACGCCTCTTGTCCAGACTTTTATGAACATTGAGTACATTTAGTTTTGGCTTGACCACCAGTTTTATTACAGGACTGACTTAATTAGCTTTCTAATACAGAGCACTGCCCTTTTTTCTCAGACCAATCACAAATCTACGGAATTTCTGATTGACTAGTATATTTCCGGAATAAATCTCCCTAAGATTTCCTTCCTATCTAATGAGATTCCTTCCTTTTACACGAGTTTATGGTTGTATCTAATCAAAGTTTATGGCTCAAAAAATGTGTTCTTTCATTGCTAGAAGTTTCCAGTGAAAAGCGAAAAATGTTCTCTACTGCCTAGTATTTAGTTTACAACAAGATCACTTATAAAAGGCTGATCATTTGGGAAAGAGGCACTCGACCTAGTTTGAGGTCAACCAAGAATCTGCATTTCTTATTGACTTGTAATGTTGCCGAATGAATCGCTATTTATAAATTTAAGAGCGGTTTGAATGATATTCTGTAGCCTTTTGAACGATCTCGGAGCGATATGCTTTGTATAAATGCTAGAAATGGAACGATTTTGAATGTTTTTATTTGGGTGAAAGTCAATTTCATGACGTTAATAGCTTTATCAGCCCTAGGCTCAAGATGACGAAACGGTGAAACCTGTTTGCAAATTATACCCAGCTTTGCACAGAAATGCACGTGCAAAGCGGCAAGTGCACGTGCAAAGTATGTATAACTTGCAAACGAGTTGCACCGTTTTGCCATCCTTGTTGCAGGGCAGGTAAGCGATAAGTTAAGAAGAATCGCAACACTCGTGTTCAAGACACACGATTATCTTTTTAGTTCAATTGCTTAAGTAGTCAGCAGCAATCTTCTTTTGCGAACGACATGTGTCGAGTGTTAACGAATTGATGTTTTTGTTATCGACAGAATGGCTTTAAATTATTCATAGGGGTAACATTAAACTGACATAAAAACCCAGGAATTACACCTAATCTTTTGTTTTAAGAGTCAATTTATCGATTGTAGGCATTTAACAAATCAGATAAGAATGTGTCTGGAGTAATTTAAACATTGTCATGCTGAAAAAATCTTGGCAAAATTACATTAAAAACAAAAGTACTGAGGGAACTAGATGCAGAAATTATTATTTAATTTTTATACTTTTATTTATCTATTTTTATTTTTATTTTATTTTTTTGTACTGAACGGTAACAGGATAGAGGGTCGAAAGACTGATTTCCATCGTGATCCTAACTCATTCCAGATCTTATCATGCGCAAAGAGAGAGAGAGAGAGAGAGAGAGAGAGAGAGAGAGAGAGAGAGAGAGAGAGAGAGAGAGAGAGAGAGAGAGAGAGAGAATGGCTACCAACCACTGCTACCCACTTTTACAGCAGGGTGGGCTGGGGCTCCGTCTGTAAAGTGTCCTTCCCAAATACACAACCCGCCTCCCCTGGGGCTCGAACCTGCAATCACAAGATTACGAGTCAAGCCACGCCAACTAGCCAGATTAAGCCTTCAATTAAGAAAAAACCTTTCATAAACTGTTCTGCGTTTAAAAGTAAAATTAAGTGGTATGGACTTAGATCAGATTTCATATACGTGCGGACTAATCTTTGTCTATACCCCCGGCCATAGCAGATAGTTTCAGTTTTCAGCATATCAGGGATGTCCTTGGGTAAGTTCGACTACCTTGACTCTTAACATGGTTAAGAAGTAGCTACACGCTCGTTCATTTTCTATGCAGTACCGAATAACAGTTTCGATGGGTCAACGCGAGACGGTTGTAGCTGCCTATATGTTTATAGGCAGTGACACGCCTGTTATGCGCATACCCAACTACTATCATGCCGATTACGTTTCAGATTTCGTTGCATAACATTTTAAGGCAAGACAAATCTCATTACGTTAGATTAATAGAGCTATATTTACGACGTTTTAATCCTTTTCTGAGGTCAATGTTCAAATGTAGATTCTCGAACGGCTCGTTGTGTCCTTGGCTAAGAGTAAGATTGCCGGCTTCTTGATCAAGATCCTCGAGTACGGTTGCCGGCTATCGGAGTTTTGACTCTTTCATTGGTCCACATATTCGGCGCAAGTACTGCCCAGTGTTCAGGATGTAAAGGCGTTTCGC
Source organism: Fragum whitleyi (assembly GCA_948146395.1). Classification (NCBI taxonomy): domain Eukaryota; kingdom Metazoa; phylum Mollusca; class Bivalvia; order Cardiida; family Cardiidae; genus Fragum; species Fragum whitleyi. The sequence goes on along the minus strand of OX411548.1, from coordinate 55,452,322 downwards.
GAGCGCTTTGAGATGATACCCCGCTTTGCACGTGCACATACGTTCAAAGCGGGGTATCATTTCGAAAGCACTTCGCTAACGTTTTCATCCTGAACGCAGGGCTGGTTCATTTCCAGGAAGCGCAATCGATGAGAATTAATCTAAATTGTTAGAACTTGTTTCTCAATAGATGCAATATGAATAGGTTTAAACCAAGGGCCTGTTTGAAATTGTATCTGATACGCCGTTTTCACATCGGTCTGGATTCGTTTAATTCCGAATATTGACGGAAAGCACATGTAAGCTATCAAATCCTTTCTTCATTTCCTAGTTAATTGGAAACTTAATTAACACTTAACTCATGTGAGCTAGAGACTCTACATGCCTAGAAGTGTAGGGGGACTTCCAGACATTTGTTGATCCATTTTTCCTTACATCTTATTTTTGTTAAAGTATGTGCCCAATGTGAATTATTAAGTTAATCAAATAGTATGTTATCATTTTAAACTATCATTGCGTGATTTTTTGCATGCGTCATTGCAACACGTTTTTACGTTTGATCTTGGAGACCATTTTGAGAGAGTTATTACCCATGATTAATGCCTTGGCAGGGCGGAGCCTAAGTAACGAGTCGTTGCACTTAAGGTTAAGGGAAATTAGCTTATATCTAAAATAACCTACTTCTAAAGAGAGTCGACATAAATAACTCGAGACCTTAAATTGTAGATCGGTTACCAAATCCCCGTAACTTCAGCTTAATTAAGCTGATGCTAAGAGGCCTTGGTAATCAAACGATAAAATGTGTTCTCTCTCTCAAAGCATGTGAATCCTTTAGGTTTTAGGATACCGTTATTTACACGCGTTAACGATGTTACCGACTAAAATTTGAAAGAACCCAAAATATTGAAAAGTTAACTCGCCAAATAACATACTGTTTCTTACTATACCTTGTTACGGGAGACCACTCTGATCGTCGATATTTTCTAAGGTTTAAATACAATGCCTGACACTTGCGTCATGGATGATCCTTTTTGGGTCAGTGGTGAGCGCACTGAACATGTCAACCAATGATTACAATATAACATGTCCGCGCGGGTTCGAAACTGGCCCGCGTCGGTTATCATCAGCTATAAATCCGTTGCGGACAATTTGCTTGTAATAACCTTGTTAGTAGTAAGTACTTCAGTGTGTATTCTGTTATGGGTAAATTTCAACCAGTCGTAATATAGTCGTTGGTTTTGACAAAATGACCCTTTTTCATAATGGTTTGGCCATATTTGTAAGATATTTGGAATCTTATGGTTTGAGCACAGAGATTCAAATTGACATGTAGTTTGGCTGGGCTAACAGCTCCTTGTTGGTTAATGTACGCTAAACCTGGGGCCTGTTGCGTATGTCAGCAATTAAAGAATCTACACAACTTACTAAATATGAAATTCTGCCATGCATCATCTCGTTAGAATAGTCTTTTAAAGACTATTCTAACAAGGTCTTGCAAGACCTAACAATGACTAAAACACCAGGAACAATTTGTGTTTTTTACTTACGATTATTTTTTTTTCGCAATAAGTTTAGTAAAACGGGCCCTAGAACTTTAACACTGAATGAATTCTAATGAAAAGTTATATGATAACGAAACAGAGCAACCAAAATATGGCAATTCCAAGCTTTTGTGCGGTTGGAATATATTTGTTTTAAAGGTAATGGACCCGTAAAAGTTCCGCAACATTTCGGGAGTAATGAAGTTTAACAGTGTTAACCGAGGTTTCCTAATGATTTTCATTAGGAAACCTCGGTCAACGTTGTGAAAGTTCATGAGTTCCGAAAAGTTGCGCAACTATTACGGTTCCACTACCCTAATGGTTATTATTTGATAACCCACTATCTCAAAAAATTCTGATTATTCATTCAAACAAATCTTTAATTAAGACATCGTGTGTCGGACCAGATTCCTCCGTAAAGCGGATCAATTAGGATTACGGAAGACTAGACGCACATGCGATTTTTTTACGGGAGATACATACCGTTCCCAACTTCGAGAAATTAACTAGTTGAATGATTATCGATCGATTTTTGAATGCCATTTATTGAATGTGTTAAGCGAGTTTTGAATGAACATTAGGGAAGATAAATCAATATTGCTTATTTCGCCAGAATTTGACAAAATTATCGATGTTTTATTAACTTTGTTTATAATATGACATACGTCGCTGGAGTGAACTATCCCCGTTGAATATTTTTGATATTACACGGGTGTTGTTACACTAGTGGAATAACTATGCAAATGAGCTAAAAACGAAGAACAACGTCATATATTTGTTAGGAAAATGACGTCATAATGGATATGCTGACGTCATTTTGCAAACGGCGTTATATGTTTCGCGGAATAAAATAAATAGATAAATATCATAATTTCTCGTTTTATAACCAAAATTCGGGCCATATCATAAATAGAATATGAAATTTGTGCTCATCAAAAACCAGATTTATTAAACTCGTCATCTATAAACAAATAAAAACTCGGCGCAGCCTTGTTTTTATTTGTTTATAGATGACTCGTTTAATAAATTCGGTATTCCATTACCACTCATTCAATATCCTCTATTTAAAAAATCTATGTAATTTTATAAAACAAGATTTGGGCGTCTTCGCAGACGCTTCAAAATCTACACTGGCTTTTAGCTGGAGTCTAGGAAAGAAACGAATGGTAGTACTGGTGTGAGAAATACCAGGGATCTATTGTAAGGTGCTCCACCCGCCGCGATATAACTGAAAAGAATGTTGAAAGCGGTGTAAAACTCAATTCAAACAAACTATATACACGAAATCTTGCATAGATTTATAGACAGCATATGCATTTTATAAAAAGGAGGCACTATGACATTGCCCAATCCTTTCAATTTGAATGAAATTGGCGGAATTCTATTGCATGTTTTTTTTCAATGATTCAAAACTCTTTCGTCACACTCATTATATTTCACTTTTAATTGACTTATAATGTAAATTTCATGAAGTTCTTCCCACTTCAAGATTATCTTTTTCGTAATTTTGCGTTTTATCTTGTCGTCCACGAGTTTGCGTAATCACGTTAGGTTTGTCCAAATGCTTAATGACTAGAAATGGTCTTACTAATTCAATTACCTTTACCAATTACAAAGGTTATTATCTTCGATTTGTTTTTGTTGGCCTTTCATTCGATTATTATACGTAACAAGACATAATTGAACGAGCATTTTGGTATATGTCACGGAAGAGACAATCGTTTCGCAACAACTATGGATAGTATGAGAACATCAAATCGATTTACCCCTACTGGAAGAGGCCCACTTGATTGAATGTGTTGTATTCTATTTCAATTGTCATTCGTTTGGATTTTGAATAATCTACTTGAAAATGGCGCTAAAAAATAACTTTCAGACATTTCACGCGAAAATTTTTTTATTGAACAAAAACACGAAAACAGACCAAAGTTTAACTGATGAAATAAAAGTCTGACCACTTTTAGCTCCACTGGCCGAAGGCCACTGGGGCTATTGTCATGGCGTTGTGTCCGTCGTGCGTCCGTCCGTGCGTCCGGTCGTAAACTTTTTCTTTAAAAATCTTCTCCGAAACTACTGGATGAATTTGAACCAAACTTCACAGGAATGATCCTTGGGTGACCCTCTTTCAAAGTTGTTCAAGAAATTTCGATCCCACGAAAAAGATTGATTTAATGGGCGTGGCTAATTTCTTAATTTTCTTAGATCCTAATTGATGGACACTAATTGAATTTTACATGAATGATCCTTGTGTGACCCTTTATCAGTCTATGAAAAATCATAGTGATCGGATGAAAATTATGTATTTTAATGGTTGGAGGTCATTTTTCTATATGTTATATAGTGGAAACTTTGAAAACCATTATCTAAGAATTTAATAAATGGATATCAACTAAATTTCACTGGAATGATCCTTGAGTGACCCTTTATCAGTCTACAAAAAACTATTATGATCTGATGAAAATATGTATTTTATGGGCTGAGGTCATTTCTGTATAAGTTATATAGTGGAAACTTTGAAAATCTTTTTCTCGGAACTTTTAAAATATATGGATATCAACCAAATTTCACTGGAATGATTCTTGAGTGACACTTTATCAGTCTACCAAAAATTAATGTGATCGGATGAAAAATATGTATTTTATAGGCGGAGGTCATTTCTCAACATGTAATGGGGCAGTTACACATGGCAATCGGTGATAGATCGGTTGTTCGTATTATCCAGGTAAGGACGAAACCGACCAAAACCGATATACAACCGACGTCTCCGATTGGCAGACGATTTGCAACTCACCACAAGCTATTTGGAAAAGATGAGTTTCATCGGTGAAAACTAACCGATCGGGATTTTTAAACTGTTTAAAATTCTCGATCGGTGAAATTTTCAAACGAATAAGCGATTGACAAGCTATTTATAACCGATATCACCGATCGGTCAGTGATGAGCAACCGATTAATAAATATCTATTAGCGATGGAAAAGATGAGGTATTTTCCAGCCGGGTATCAATTCTTGTTAAAACTTTCAAACGAGACAGTCACAGATTATGTAATCGGGCAAAAGAACATACTTTCTTATGAAAATCCTGACAATTTAAAGTCAAACTATTGCGGCGTTCACGAGAATATGATGATATTTTCTATTCAGTTAAATGGAAATGAAGCATTTGATAGGGAACAATTCTTTTCGCAAACGTCTCTATACTTTGTCTCGAAAATTTTCATACGATAATATGAACATTCAGATTAAAAGTAAAATTTGTAACTGAAAAATTATTACATGTCCTTTTGGTGTCTTAGATTCAAAATGGCGCATTATGGGGATTCTACCTCAGATAGTTTGGAACTCACTAATGTCACCCTCTCTGAGTTCGGCTAGGATAGTGCTGTATTGCCCAAACTGAAGTCTTCTTTCTGGCGTTAGCCATAAGTTCGTCCACCATCTTCTTTATCTCCTACGGCGGCGACCATTTCCGCATTGGGGGCCCCATGTGAATGCCATGTCCGAGGTTTTAGAGAGCTTACTGTTGAAGCAATAGGCCAAACTGCTGGATTGCCTTTCCCGCATTCATTATATCATACACTGAACTAAAACTTATCGGATTTCATCGCTTATATATCATTTCAATCATTTCAATGAATAAACCGACGACAGTCTGCTGAACAAAAATTTGCAAGCTAACCATCACCGACATCACCGATCTTAGACCGGTGAACACATACGGATCACCGGTTGTATCCGATGGAAAACGATAGACCTCTGGTCGAACACGGATCAATCATCGACTACCCGATTGACAACCGCTGTAAAAGCGACGACAGCCGATGGTAAATTAAGCAAATAAGCGATCACCACCGACCAAGCTCCTACTGGCCAGCTATTTGTCGCCTATTGACAACCGGTCTACTTTGTATTCTACCGATAAATAACCTATTTATCGCCGATACCCTGTTACACATAAAGTCTTAAATGCTGAAACCGATGACAACCGATCATATGAGAGAAATAATTCACCGATTGAGAACCGATCTAAGTCTCATCGTATGTGTAACTGCCCCATTACATAGTGTAAACTTTGAAAAATATCAATTTCAGAATGTAACTGATGGATATCAATCAAACTTCATTGGTATGATCCTTTGGTGACCCATTATCATGCAGCCAAAAATGATTATCATTGGATAAAAAATATGTCTTTTATTGGCGGAGGTCATTTCTCCATATGTTATAGAGTGGAAACTTTGAAAATCACTTTCAATATCAGCAGAACCCAAAATATCTAAAAATCTAGTCAAAATTTTGATTTGCTGTTACAAGAATTTCAAGCCTGTGGAGCGACTCAAGCTTTTCATGCTTTTCTAGGTCTTAAGTGTGTTTATTTTTTAATATTACCTTCATTTTGAATGATCATTTTCACTTCAAAGTTTTCTTGTTGCTATTTATTGCTTCATTTTTAGCATTCTTTTAAATGTAACAACTTTTTTCAAATATTCCAAAAAATAATGGCGGGATGCGTCATGTTCTTCTACAAATATGCGTGTAATGATGACATTACTTTATATGAAAAAAATGCTGTTGTCTCGAATCGATGATTGCAAAAACAATAGGGTAAGAATTAACAATGTTAGATTTACCTCTGGATTATAACTTATATTATACGTGACCCGTCACGCGAAAAGGGACCATCCGGTAATTCTGTAAAGTGAATTAATGAAAAAGAGATTTGATCCAGCATAGGTCAACCAGAAGTCGCATTTCAAAAGTTCTTTCTCTGGAAGGTAGATCGATCATTCTAGATTCAAAAAATAAGCACGGTGCAAATTGTTTTGATCCTAGTCAGTCTGCACACTCCGCGCAGTCAGACTAGGGTCGACACTTTGCGCACTACCCAGATGGTCCCTTTTCGCGTGACGGGTCACATATTCAAAAGAAGCGTCCAACCAAATACATCTTCAGATTTAGAGTGAAAATAAGGCCAACTCTATATGCTTATCGACAGTCCAAAAATCGCATGTTTACACCTGTATGTGAAGCCGAAAATCATGAGACATTTATCATTCCTCACGAGGGAATAGGGGTAAGTTTGTTTCTAAAAGGATCACTATTTGTGCGACGTAATTACAAAAGAACTTTTACTATTTAGAATCAATACTAATATACATTTTGAAAAACGGCTTTCGGTATAGAACCTAGCCTACACATAAATCGACCTTTCAGTCCATCTGTTGGCCTTTTCAAAATGTTTCTTCTAAACTTTAATATCTGACTGAGTTCCTCAGAAATATAATTTTGAAAGAAAGTGGAACGATAAAGGCCCTCTTGTTTATTACCGCTCTATGACTTACAAACATTTTGAGAAAACATTATTTATTTGAATGTCAGTCAAAATTTCTACTTTTCGAACTTTAAGTAGACAAATCGACCTCTTAGTCCTGGCGTTAAACCATTTTTTGTGGAATAAAAAGAAATGAACTTAGTGATATTTGTATATTTCTGATTGATTACTGTGTTTGTTAACAGATACGTTTGGCACGCGACTATTGAAAGGAATTTCAACAATTTCGGGTCATGTGAATAACATTTTCAATAGAATCCACTGCATATAACGTAAACAATATTCAAATTGCAGCTGATGTTTGATAATTCATCGTGGAAGGGGCACCTTTGATATTGATTCCAAAGACTGACTTTGTTCCCTAAGAAAAGAACTGTTTTTTGTTTCACACACCTAAAAACTAACTTTCCTCGAAATAATATAAAAGACAGAATACGTAAGTATGCACAGCGAAGAATCTGACTCCGACTGTCTAATCTTGGTCTAAACTTTGCAAACGTGTGGAAAAAATGCAAATGACACGCTTAAGGACATATGTACCGACCGCTTGTTTTTTTTACTATCCTGATGAAAGGCTAGTTCATTCTTTTCGTAGAATCGAGAAGAAAATTCAGCCATGAGAGTATCAATGATCTGATAAAGGTTGTTGTAAGAATGTTAGGTATCTGTTTACCCAATTAACATTTTGCACTTGTTTGTATCTTCGTAAACCGATCTCATAAATTAGGAGAACAGATTCAGTATAGCCTTGAAGAATGGATTTATCCGATGGATTGATAGTCGAGAAAAAACATATCAAAACAAGTCTCGTGTCATTGAACTTTGGTTATCAATTTAAAATTTTAGTTCAGATGATGAAAATTGTGAAAACAGTTTGATACACAGTTTTAAATAATAGTGTTTCATTACATGTATGCCGTTAGTTTTTGAAATCGTATTTTCGTATTGCATTTTGACAAGTTTTTGGAATCAACCAAGTGTTTTTGCATCGAGTTATATCGACTGAGAGAAAAAACCTTTTAGATTCACTAACAAAGCAATGCGAACATTTTTAGTCTATAGCATTGGTCCACTCAATTCCACGGCAATTTCTTCGTGTACATATGTATTCATGATATCATTTCTAAGTAATTAATACTATTAGTTTATTTTAAAACTGATTTCTAATATCATAAAATGAAATGACAATGTCTCTTCCGTGCATTGATTATTTATAACATCACCTGAAATAGCTAGCTAGGGTAATTTCTCAGGATGTAATAGCGTTCAAACCTTTTGCTAATTGTAAACAGTTTAAACTGTTGCCATATGGCCTTTGTTTAAACAAATCTTATAACCTGGACTATAATCCTTTTATCTGAGATCTAATTCAATGATTTCGTAAATCCAAGTAAAGAGTATGCATGACGTTTGTGCCAGCATATTTCTTATGTGAGATGCTTGAACATAACAAGCTCTCGCAACCACAAAGGGACAACAGCACTTAAAATAATGATTCCTTACCTTGCAAGCAAATACAGTCGATATTGCTCGAGCGACCACGTCTATTATGCGACCGATTGTATTAAGCGACCACCATAAAAAGTCCCTTCACCGTAATCAAAATCTCTGAAAAGAGGATATTCTTATCGAAAAATTGGTTATTGTTGAATCTTATACTGTTAGAACCCATTAGAATCGTCTCAATAAGACGATTATAATGGGTTCGAACATCATAACATTCCGTACGACTTGACCGACAATCTATAAGTGGTATCAAAATGAACTGTCACATTTATCACAGTATTTCGTATTAAGCGACCATTCCCATAAACGACCGCTTTTTGGCGGTCCCTTAAGTGGTCGCTTAACACAAGTTTTACTGTAGTTCAAAATTCTCCTTGTTCCTAATGTACTTACATAACGGACAATAACTAAGTCGATGGTGATTTTTATTGCTTGCGAGGATGAATATCTTTTTATCATGATTACATCTTAATCAATGGATCTAACTTTTGACTTGCCTTATTTTAGATGGGTTTTTTACTTTTATGAACTACATCTTAGAATGCAATGTATATACAAGAAATATTTCTTGTAACGATTGAGACCATATGTGTACAAAGTGTTTTAACGAAGGAAACTCACTTCTCCTTGAGTGTTGGGCCCATTGTCGAGGATTGTCAGTGGAAAACCAGAAATTGTACAGGGTGTTTCATAATATCTGCTTTAGAATAAGGACAGATATTATGAAACACCCTGTACAATTAATACAGAATTAATATAGCTAAAATAAGTCTGTATTTACGACTAGAATTGGTCTTTCACAGACAAAACAACTTTTTCATCTTTAAGTTTTAACTTGCCATGGTAAGCCCGGAAATTTTCTGCCTCGGCAGGAGGAATGGACAAAGATCAGCCTGCACAAATGTGCAGTCTGATCTTTGTCCATACCGCCTAATTTGCCTTTTAAACCAAATAAGTTTAGATAAGACATATATACTGACTCGACATTGCTTGTAGCACTTTGATTTTACCAATGTTTTTCTTCAGTATGACAAGGGTTAACGTTCGGTCAGTGTTTGAGAATGTTTGGCAGCCGACAAGTGGGTGATTTGCCATAACCCCGGGTTAATCGTCTGTTAGAGTGGATGGCACTTGAAATGGTCAATCATCCGCCCATTGCCAAGATCATTTGGAAGGTAGAAATTAATGAAACTTATGAATGTTCGTTTTTAGCTCCACTGGCTGAAAGCCACTGGGGCTATTGTCATGGCGTTGTGTCCGTCGTGCGGTCGTCCGTCCGTCCGTGCGTGCGGTCGTAAACTTTTTCTTTAAAAATCTTCTCCTCAGAAACTACTGGATGAATTTCAACCAAACTTCACAGGAATGATCCTTGGGTGACCCTCTTTCAAAGTTGTTCAAGAAATGTTGATCCAATGTAAAACATGGATTAAATGGGCGTGGCTAATTTCCAAATATGGTAAAAAGTGAGTTTTCTCAGATTCTAATTGATGGATACCAATTAAATTTTACATGAATGATCCTTGGGCGACCCTTTATCAGTGTACCAAAAATTATTGTGATCGGATGATAAATATGCATTTTATGGGCGGAGGTCATTTCTCTATATGTAATATAGTGAAAAATTTGCAAATCATTTTCTCAGAATGTAATGGATGGATACCAACCAAATTTCACTGGAATAATCCTTGAGTGAACCTTTATCAGTCTACCAAAAATTATTGTGATCAGATGAAAAATATGTATTTTATGGGCGGAGGTCATTTCTCTATTTGTTATATAGTGGAAACTTTGAAAATCAATTTCTCTGAACGTAATTGATGGATATCAACCAAATTTCACTGGAATGATCCTTGAATGACCCTTTATCAGTCTACCAAAAGTTATTGTGATTGGATGAAAGATATGTATTTTATGGGCGGAGGTCATTTCTCTATACGATATATAGTGAAAATTTCAAAAACCATTTTCTCAGAATGCAATTGATGGATATCAACCAAATTTCACTGGAATGATTCTTGAGTGAACCTTAATCATGCAGCAAAAGATTAATGTCATTGGATGAAAAATATGTCTTTTATGGGCAGAGGTCATTTGCCTATATGTGATATAGTGGAAACTTTGAAATTCTTTCAACATTAGTAGAACCCAAAATATCTTAAAATCTAGGCAAACCTTAGATTTGGAGGTCATTTCTCTATACGATATATAGTGAAAATTTTAAAATCCATTTTCTCAGAATGCAATTGATGGATATCAACCAAATTTCACTGGAATGGTTCTTGAGTGAACCTTAATCATGCAGCAAAAGATTAATGTCATTGGATGAAAAATATGTCTTTTATGGGCAGAGGTCAATTGCCTATATGTGATATAGTGGAAACTTTGAAATTCTTTCAACATTAGTAGAACCCAAAATATCTTAAAATCTAGGCAAACCTAAGATTTGCTATTTCAAGAATTTCAAGCCTGTGGAGCGACTCAAGCCATTCATGGCTTTCTAGTTTTCTTTATTTCTGTTTTCCATTATTATTATTTTATTATTTGATGGGGGTCTTCAGCCGGAAGAGGGCAAGGGGGAGGGGGTAGGAGGAGGATTGAGTGAGTCAGAGTCGGAAGAACGTCATGAACCTATTCGCATTTAAAAAGAATCCAGATTTGAGCCTTCTTAAACAATTAAACTTAAAGAAATGCTATTGCTTTGTGAAGCAACAAGTGCTTATTTCTTGTTTATGTCAAGTTTCTATTTGATTGATAAGGAACTACATCAATAAAAATAATAATTATTATTAATAACATCATTATTATCAATTATTATTATCATCTTTTCAAGGAGTGGAGGGGACTATATATATCAGTATCATTGTCACTTTGCGACATTATCGCCTGTATCAAAAGTTATTGGAACCCAATACTTTACCGTGCCATCGACCTTAAAATAAATAAGATAAATGAATGTTTTGAAACACAATTACAGGTACTTTGTTTCGTTTGTTTGACGATTTCGTTCTGTACGAGGTAAATTTTAACCAATTTTCTAGAGTACATATGTTCTACGCAAAGTAGGAATCGGTAAAATTCCGCATTTGTTCTGCGCAAAGTAGGAATTCTCTCTTTGTCGAGCATAGTATAAATTATCCCATAATTGTCCGTGCTGCGGCAAAGTAGGAATCTGGACAAAGTAAGAAATATTTGTTATTGTTTCATCGTAAACTAGGACTTCTTGGCATTTTAAGTATTGTTGAGATATTATACAATTATTGTGCTGGTATGTTCTTTTGTTGTTGTATATCTCGGGATTTTTTATATATATTTTATGTTTATGAAAACATTCACTTTTTTCTGTATGGTTCGAAGACATGGCCATTCTTTGCAAAAACAGTATTTACGTCTTACTGCAGTTAATCGTCTATTGATGACCTTAAACTAGTCATAATACCGTAAAAAAAAACAAGTGAAAAAGACGTTATTTACTTCTAGTAATATCTGAGTATATTATAAATACTTTTAAAACATTGACCAAAAACGAAAAATAATACTTATTTAACTTGTAAAATTGTACGAGTAAATATTTTAGGCTACATTTTACGGTATTGTCCTACTAGTTCTTACTTTGTCCAGCACTATCCCAACTTTGCACAGGGACGTCGAATAAAAAACCGAAATGGAAATACAACCTCTGGAATTGTCCCGTACAATTCTAGAATTGGTAGACAAAGTAGGAATTCCTACTTTGTGCAGGAGAGTTGCGAAATTGTACCGATTCTTACTTTGCGCCGAACACATACACGTACTTTATTTCGTTTAAATAAGATACTTTCTAAGAATTAAGTACTGTACTATCTAACCAATAAACGATGACAAATTTGAGATTTGATTTTTGTCTGCGGTGGTTCCCGGACACAAGTAATTGGGGTTTTATATTACATGATGAATAGCTGTCTATGGGCAGACACCAGAGAGAAAATACCCAAAGACACATAGTAATGGAGCGGTCTGAACCTTTCAGGAAGCCGCTAGTAAATCAAATATACTGTCTGACCAGAAAATGATGCTATATAATATAAATCTCAGATAGGTCAGGAGGAATAGTGACCAATCTTGCAAAAAGGGGCCATCTTGTTCCTCTGAATTAGAAAGCTTTGAAACAAAATGAGGATCTAGCAGATGGCAACAAAGAATTTTTAACATTTGTGACCCGTCACGCGAAAAGGGACCATCTGGGTGGTGCGTTAGGTTTCGACCCTAGTCAGACTGCGCGGTTTCGCAGAATGACTAGGGTCGAAATTTTTCGCACTTTGCTTATTTTCCAAATCTAGAATGAAAGATCTACCTTCCAGTGAATGAATTTTTGAAATGCGACCTCTAGTTGATCTACGATGGACCTAATCTCTTTTTCAAATATTTATTGTACAGAGATCCCAGAAGGTCCCTTTTTGCGTGACGGGTCACAAAAACACTTGTTTAGGAAGATAAATTTATTCAATACTCAGATACTACGCCTATAGTAAAAAGTTTCGACCCTGATAAGTCTACGCAATTCGCTCAGTCTGCTCAGGGTCGTTACTTTTAACATGTCGGGGATGGTCTCTTCTGCGACTTATATGTGCAATATATATATATACATTTTCTTTTAAGGGTCAGTGGACAGAGGCCTTTGACAGAGGCCTTATCCAGTGTGAAGGTTCATTTGCAAAGCTTCTGATGCCATGTCTTATCTTACATTGACAAATGTTTTGAAGATGAGGAGAACATGTCTTGATTTTATTGCTGGTTTTATAATATAGAAGTTTCGAGAAATGAAGATTGCTTTTAGTTTCATTATAGTATGAAAAAAATATAATTAATATTTCTATAAAACGCTTCGCATTCTCATACATTGTTTAAACAGAAATTTATATACATGCATGAATGAAAACAAAGATGTCGTTTTTCGGTTGACCTACATATTAAATATGACACTTTGGTCGGACACCGATGAAATCTTCTACACCTCTTTAGAAACACAGCTATGGCAAAAAAGATAGCAAAACTTGGAGAAACCAAATCAACATTTTAAAAAGAAGTCAAGGATATACCGGTGATTCTGGAAAGATAATAAAGGAAATTGCGCATCACTAGAAATTGCATCTTTTAATTGAAGACACGAAGATTGCATCTGATAGTCTTGTTTTCCTTGGCAACTTGCAGTATTGAAACATTTCAAGTTGTATTGAATTACAGATATTGTTTTCAAGTCTTCTTTATAAGCAAGATCTAAAATGATTTTGTTTATCAATTGAATTTCTTAGTTTTTATTGATATATTGATATTCATTTCAAATTGATAAGAATATTATCTTACCGTTATTCTTTTTAAATTGTTATTCTTATGAATTGTAAAGAACCTTTGCTACATTAGGCAAGTACAATGGCGGAAGCAAAGGTTTATTTTTTTATATATTTATTTTTATATATATATAATATTTTTTTTGGGGGGGGGGGTCAAACATACCCCCCTCACATAAACTGAAGCTCAATTGTTTAATTATCATCCAAACCCTTCTCTTGTTCCAGACATATTCCTGTTGTTCTAAAGCTTAAGCAGAAAATATAGCCTAAGATCAGTCTGCACTTATGTGCAGTCTGATCTTAGGTTATGCCGTCTGCCATTTGCCGGATTTTTCATGAAAAAAAAACTTGAAGCGGACTCGTTGATATGTCTAAAAATAGGAAAATTTGTTTAAACAAAATTTAAGTTCAGCAGGATAAGAGTTAAAATTGTGTTATACTAGGAAAACAATCCCCCTTTTTTGTATGTTCGAACCCCCTTTAAGGAAATGCTGGATCCGCCGCTGTAGTAAAATATCTGTCGATATGGTTTATTTAGAATTTTTTTTTTTTATCATTTTTCACTTTCTATGACAAAGGACAATAAACCATTAAATAATGATTTGGTGTATTTTATGATCTCTGAGATAGACCAGAAAATCGCTTTAGTTATTTCCTGATCATGATAAGGGAAAAAACCAAAATGATCCGACTTCAAGGGTTATGATACTGTTAATAAGTGTCATTTTCTTGTCTTCTCGCAGTCCAGATGACGTGACGTCACCGGAACATCCGGGCGGTAAGCACGTGACAATTACAGTAACGGACACGTCAGCCTTGGGTAGCCCGGATTCAGTCGAACGACAAATACATCCTGCCCTAGACCGGCCCAACAGTCCCACGGAACAGGGGACGTGGCCCTTAAAACGATCTCAGAGGTGGGTTACAGCATGTGAAAATGTTATGTCGTGGTAGAGTAGCTCGTAAGAATGTTACTTAATATTTTCTGTGAATTCAGTTCTCGATATAGGACAAGATACGTTGTCTGCGCATGCCATATTCTCCAAAAATTGACCTGTCTTCGGGACCGTATCACTTATCCAGATTGGGATAAATATTGACTACCTCGTACGCATAACTCCGTATTCTATTCTATTCTATCGCCAAAAAGTAGTAAAGAAAGAATTTCAATTAAAACTTCATTTTTGTGGAAATCAAACTTTATTTTGCCTTTAATTAATTGACAAAAATATTGGTTTAAATTGCAAAAGCATTTTTTTTAAAGTTGTTTGCTTGAGATCTATTTATACTGTACACAGTATCCTACTATAGACTTTGGGGAAAACCGAATATAAAACTTCATTGATATTTTGAAAGTAGTTCGAAGGAATCGGCCGAGTTGTTACGAATAACGCTACCCAGAATGCTCAAATCAGATAGGTCAGTATTTGAAAAATGCCACCTATCGGAAGATAACGAGGCAAGATATCAAAAGATTCAATTGTCTTTTTCAACAATTTTCATTTGTATTCATCTCTCCTCTTAGTCCGGCAGAAAACTAGCTTGACCCGGAAGTAGGGTTCAAAGTTTTTTTCTTGACTGATTCTTGTAGCAAAGGCCTTTCTCAACCAGAATCTGGCTGATGACATCTTGTCATCATTGAGCATTTTGAGAAAATTGAGATGGCAGCCAGGACTATCTGATATTACGCCAACAGCTCGGTAAATCACTATGACGACCTTTTATATATTGTTTTTGTGGTTTATTTGCTGTTAAAGTTCTAGATTAAAAGATAATGACAACGTAAATGCATATTATGACATACGAAATGAGTATGGTAGTCAAGATGGCAGCCAAATCGAATTATTAAATGGTATTTAAGGTATTTCTTGACCCATGTGACATTAGAATCTTAGGAAAGGGTTTTATGGCTTATTCAGTAAACATTTGTTCGTGGTTTTATGTCTAATAAATACCAGACCAGTGACAACATTCATATATTGTAACATTAATTCTTGATTTGAAGATGGCAGCCAGGAAAGGGAAGATTCTAAGTTAATTGTGCTTTTATTGGGATTTTATAATATTTTTAGACCAACATTAATGTTTAAAGGCCAATTCCAAAGTTGTTTTACAAATAGATGCCTTAAATGATATATTATGAAAAACATTCCAGATGACAGCCGAGAAATGTACTCAAAAGAAAGTTTTAGATTGCAAAATTATAATAGAAAATGATTCACTTTTACAAATGAAAAAACAAGTCATCATTTTGAAATAAGAATAGTTACATATAACCATATGTAAAGTATTATTCTAAGATGGCAGCCAATATTGCATAAATATCGTATTGTTGATTTTACATGTTTTGGCAATTCAATTGAAAATATTTTCGGAATTCATGAGTAGACAATCATTTTGACTTGAATTATCTCTTCCAAAAATGACAAAAAAGTAGCCAACAATACATCCTATAAACATGAATGAGTAAATAAAAGTCTTACTTCAATTGTAGCATTATTTCATAAGCGTATTCCAGTTTACAATGCAAAGCACTCGCGTTGCAATGTAATTAAAAATAAAATTCTATTCACTTTGTAAGAAAATTATTGCGCAACAAAATATATTTATCACATATCGATTGATTGGCATGAAACAGTTGTATCTTGGTATAAACATAAAGACAGTTACAACTTTTTCGTGTCGAATCATCGATATAGACAAATATTGATAGAAAATTCTTTTACGATTATTTTGAAATTTTGTAATTTTTCAAAATCTAAGAATTTTTATATTATTTTTTATGATAGCCACAAATCAATTGCTAAAAATACAATGATAGATTCGATGTAGCATATCTATCAGACCACATCCATATCAGTATGCATTGTCATATATGTTTATTATTGGGAAAGGAGATGCTCCGCTACGGCTTTTATAGCACTACAAAAAACTTTTAGTGGTAAAAATAAAATGTGTGTTCACAGCTGTTCAACAGGTCATGTAAGCGTGATGAATGACTAATCTGTGCTAC
The DNA here is from genome assembly GCA_948146395.1 of Fragum whitleyi. Lineage (NCBI taxonomy): Eukaryota > Metazoa > Mollusca > Bivalvia > Cardiida > Cardiidae > Fragum > Fragum whitleyi. The sequence goes on along the minus strand of OX411548.1, from coordinate 55,435,624 downwards.
TCTGATGTATAGAGTAATGCTTGAAAAAATGCAATTTAGGATTTGTCTTTGCGACAATTGAAAGCTTTGTTCAAACTACATGTATCTGGCAAATTACTAGTACATATAGTGACTAAAATAGTGATTTATTAACAAACCTCATATTCTCGAAATTGCAAATATTCAAATCATCACAAAATTTGGTGATTCAGTGCGGATATAGCAGCGAAAAGTTGTCAAAAGTCGTTAAACCACCATCTTGCCTGTTCTTATCTTCAATTTGTTGGTATTTTATATATGACGATTTGGCAACATTCTTGTGACTCTACTGTACGGCTAAAAATGTTTTTATGCTTGTTCATGTTGAAATTATCAATTGGGATTAATTATCTAAGAATCTGGCTCACACAATCGTGAACAAGTTGAGCAAATGGAAAAAGAAACAATTGTATAATGAAATTTCAAGGTATAGTTATAAATCCTTGTCCAGTTCAAAACCATTGAATAAAGCCGTAAACAAGACTTTATCGGTAGACAAAGATCTAACATTTTTGTTAAAGGATTGCCATTTGTGTCTAAATTGTCATTGCAAACTAATCCTCAATGCTATACTCACACACAATGAAAATGCACCACATGGTATTTTTTTGTATATTTATTTAATACACAGGAACTTCAAGTCTGAATATCAATTTGAAAAGGTCTATACTTGATATTTTACTACGCAATAATACATGTATGGCTCTACCCTCAGACAGAGCTATCGGTTTCTGAACCTAAAACTTATAAGGAAAAAGTTACAATCATAATTCTTATAAATGCAATATAGGTTGGGAAATCTTTGCCACCACCCAATCTATGGTGACATTACCACTTACTCAATACATTGGCAACCACTTTGTCGAGCAGTTGCCGTATCCGGACAGTTGATTCGAACATATACTAGCACCCATCATCTTTTATGCCTACACCTTACCATAAACGCATCTGAAGGACCTAAAGATGTCACTCAAGGTTCAAATCACACGGTATACTAATAATAAATGGTAAATAATATTTCTTTGAATGTTATGAAAAATAAACTGGTAAACGATTATCAGTGAACCCATCACCATATTTATGTTGAGATCACTTTAATGCTTTTTGCTTAAAACGAATGTGATCTACAGTGTAATATTTTCATTCTCTTAGATACTGTGCTTTGATTGGCGCGACTTTATTTTTATTAAAATTGCATTTAAATGAGCAAGCTATAAAGTACTTTTAAAACTTAATGGTCATTTAGAACACACATATAAGCTATAATTAATCAAACAAGTTTTGTCAATACATTCCTAGCGTTGTCACAATAGTTTAAATAAATTTGATAATAACTGGAAGAAAAAACAGCGAGGCTGCCATCTTGAAAATAAGATGTTGTAATACTTAACATCTAAACATAGTTATTAAAAATCGTTTTTTCTAACAGATATGATTTTCCTATACGAAAAACAGAACATCATATCCTCATGCTTGTAATTAAGGTACATATATTTACAATTCATAAACTCTCTTAACAGACTGCCATCTCGACTGCCAACTTGAATTTAAATGAAAGATCATTATTTCTCTTATTTGCCAAGGCAGCTGTTATACTGCTACCATCATACTCTCACATGGCAAGAGTTGTCTTTAGTTATGTAAGATTACAATTGACTAACTGAAAAAAAGATTTTAGCCGTATCTTCAAATGTTTACATAAATCCATATACACCTTTTTACACTAGTCATCATGCAGTTTTTCCATTTGGCTGCCATCTATACGTATTCTAATCTTCGTTCAAGGTGTTCAGTACATCAGGAAACCTCAAATTAGCATCTTATCAGTTAAATTTAGTACAAAATGTGAACAAATTATTAAATCATAGTAGCAAGTACATATATCTTTTTAGTGGACTTGGCTGCCGTCTAGACTTTTTTTCAAACTATTCCACGATGAAAATGCACCATCATCGAGATTCGTGATAGGCTAGACCTTAGCTACTCAAAACAGAGTTTAGTGTAAAATGCCTTGAAAACTTTTATCATGAAATAAAAATCTTGTGTCCTGGCTGCCATCTTCAAAATAAGAATTTGCACAACAGTAGCTAGGAGGTGTAACTAGTCTGATATTTTGAGGTCTTAAATTTGCTAACAAAAGTTTATTTAGAAATCCTAAAACACATTTCAAGATTCTTATATCTTGCATGGATCGACAGTTACTTTTAAAAAGCATTATATAATTCGATTTGGCTGCCATCCTGATAACCATACTCATATCTTATGTCATGTTATGCTTTTAGTTTGTTACGCGGCTTCAGGTCAGAATCTGTGATAAAATGACCACTCAAATCGGTTTTATGTTTGAAAGAGAGTGATCTACGGAGCAGTTGTCTTGATTTTTGATAGTCCTTGCTGCCATCTCGGTTTTTTTCAAAATGCTCAATGATGACAAGATGTCATCAACCAGATTCTGGCTGGGGAAGGCCTTGGCTACAAGAATCAGTCAAGAAAAAAACTTTGAACCATACTTCCAGGTTCAAGTAAAATATGCCATATTTCTGCCGGACTATCTCGGCAGATGCGTATGTAGCGTATGAATGGTATGAGAAAGTGGTACAATGGACTCATTAGATTTAAAATTGTCTTTGGTAGGCTCAAATCAGAGACTTTTTTTGTGTCTTTCCAACAATTTTGGTTAGAATTATGTCTACCCATTTCCAAATTTCAACATTTGAATATAATACCGGATCATCCTCGAAAAATGCTATTCAGCACTCTATACTGCATGGTGAGGATCCCGATCTAATATGCATTGGCTTCTCTGGGTCCTATTTTTACCCTCATTGTGCCGCGGCAATAGCGCAGTTGGTAACGCACAGGACTTCTAATCAAGGGGTCTTTATTCGCACGGGTTCGATCCCCGGCCGCGGCACTTATCCTTTCCGACATTTGTCTTCCACCAATGGGTAGATAATCGTAAACCTATGTGGAATTGCAACTGGAGGCTAGGAAAGGGATGTGGTGGTAGTACTGGTGTGAGAAATACCAGGAATCCATCGTTAGGTGCTCCAGTCGTCGCGATATAACTGAAAGATTGTTGACAGCGACATAAAACCCCAATTCAAATCAAATCAAATTACCCTCATTGTAAAATTGTCGGAAGTAATACACAAACGCTCATATACCAGCCTTGCTTTCAATTCTGGCTACACAATTGAGAAATGTTATCCCGCTTTGCACGTGTGCACACGTGTAAAGCAGGGTACACTTTCTAAACGATCGCATATGTGTCAGGATTATGGCATATTAGAGCATTGTTAAGTGGTTCTTCAAATTCTTTCGTACGGAATCATTTTGATATTCTTTCTCACATGAAAAAAGAATCAATTATTATACCTAAAGATCATTGCGATAATTACGCATATCTAAGAAAATCTCTTGACCTTGGCCTTTCCGCAAGCGAATGATTTTTGGCGTGCTATCAGAAAATTATTCATGTTATAATGAGAGTTATGCGGGCTTGTTTACAAGGCATACCTTTAAGCTATGTTGATTACTGTCTCCCCCCCCATTCTTGTTACGTTTTTTCTCTCCTACGCAAAATTAACTAAAGCCAAACAATTTTAAAGGTAAATAAACTCATTTCCAGACGGAAAAGCACAGGATATTGTTTCATAATCCGATTTTTTTTCGGATTATGAAAAAATCGTATGATTCACAAAACATTAATATTAGCCTTTATCTTACTTATAGTGATATCTAACTTTGTAACTCTTATGTTTTTTGCGGGATTTTTCATCTCTTTCTTACAACACAATACAATTCCTTGAACTTATTGGCGTATGATAAGTAGGACGCCTAAGTAGGTGAGCAGTTGGCTGCTCGGATGAAATGCTGTGGTTGAACTGGTGAGAGAACTTGAACGTCAGAAATAACTGACGCAAAATAGCTGAAAATGTTGAAAGTTGGGTGAATCCTCATACAAGCACACTTTCTTGGAACATTTCTTCATTTAGAGAATATAAGTCTTTTGTTTTGCGGGATTTTTCATTTCATTCTTACAACGCAATCCAATTTTTTGAACTTATTGGCGTATGATAAGTAGTACTCCTAAGTATGTGAGCAGTTGGCTGCTCGGATGAAATGCTATGGTTGCTCTGGTGGGAGAAACGTCAGAAATGACTACCGCAAAAAAACTGAATAATGTTAAAAGTTGGGTCAATTCTCATATAAGCAAACTTTCTTGAAACATTTCCTCATTAAGATTCAAATGCAGAGGTCCAGATAAAAGGGATTAAAATCAGTCTAAAATCTGTATTACACAATTAAACCCTATATTGTGGGCACTCATTTGAATCGTCTCAACAAGACTTTTCAAATGAGTACCAACAACATAGGGTTTAAGTAAGAAATAATGAAATATTTGAATTCGAAAACCAAAATACCCTATCTTTCTGTAGCTTTGCTTATTTAAGTCTTGGATCGATTGAAACTCATTACATTCTTATCTCTACAAGTACACATTACGCCATTGGGAAAAGAAAATTTTACCTTTAATCCAAACTTTTTCAAAATAGATCGTCGACATACTAGAACCGGTTCCTAGTGAAATACACCGACATCTTGTCGCTATTAAGCAATATGAGTCCAATCAAATGTATTATCTTTTCGTTTTGGAGGTTTCAAATCAAAGGGAAGTAAGTGAGTAGAATAAATGTACACTGGTACGACTTCGGTTACTACCCTCTTTGACAGAGGATGTTTAATACGTATTATGGAACTAATCGCATGTTATCATCAAAGCTTTAGTGTTCAAAATTATTGGTTTATTTTTATTTCATTTTGTTATTATTACAATAGAAGTTTAGAAATATTATCAACCTCAGCAACCTCATTAGAAAATATAAAATTTAAATTGAGCCTGTGCGTGACATTTTCAACAATTTCACATTAGCGCAAAGCCAAACCTCTAGCCAGTCTGTGCATTCGCACAACCTGACCAGAGTCTTCGCTATGCGAAATACAGATAGATGAGCCTGTTTACAGACAGAAAATCTTCTTATTTAACTTTGTGTAGATAGAAGATTTCTTATGTTTGCAACTTACTCACATGTCAAATTGCTGAAAATGTCTCACACAGGCTCAATTTTGTTTCACACAGACTTCCTTATCTAGTTTGAACCCCCCCCCCCCCCCCAAAAAAAAAAAAAACAAAAAAAATGTAGAACAAGGTTTACAAGGACGATAGTATTTTTTTCTTCTTTTTTTTAGATTTTACGAAACAAATACGTTCAATATATAGTAGGGGACATTTGCTATTGAAAAAGCTGATTAAGACTACTCCGTGGTTCGAATCCCGAACGCGGCGGGAATTTTCGGGAATACTTGCAACCCTCCGCCCAACTAAAAATGAATCGGTAAAAAATCCAGAGGTAGCTTCACGTATATCATTGCTTTACATTGGGCACGTTAAAGAATCAAGGAGGTCTATTCGTAGGGCGTATGGACCATTAAATACGTAGTATATTTATCTTATAACCTCTATTTGTCTTGTTTTCGTCGATGTTTCTAACTGAAATGCAAATTTCTAAAAATAACCGCATTATATCATTGTTCTAAAAATAACTATGTGATATCATAAAAAATATCATACGGGATGTTATCGCCGATATTTGTATAGTTATAAGATAAATATGCCTAGAGTACAGAGGGACCAAAATCCTACAATCACTTACAATCACACACCAGTTGATGAGACTGTAGTATAATCCGAAGGGTTTTGATCTTGGTCGATGTGCATCTTTGATACTAGCTTAGCTATTCAACATGGGTATTTCTAGGCTCGCATCGGACATAGCCTCGGAAAGGTTTGAACCCAGCTCAAAATCAGTAACCAACCATTTTTTCCACTAAGCCATCGAGTCAGTCGAAGTGAGCACTAAAATCTTCAAAAAGTTACTACAAACATGATAGACGTGTTGCCCAATTTGTGAAAAGTACGAAGTATTAAATCTGCCATTATGTGGCAGTGCGTTAAATATTTGGCTAATTTTCAAACTCATTTGCTGAGTAGGAATCTGCTATTTTAATCATTTTCCCCTGCTCTATCATTATAGTTCATAAATGCATCTTGATAACCCTGTGTTGCATATAAGCGGTTCCTTTTTATTTGGGAGATAAACACGTTTTTTCTTGATGAATCTTTAATTTGAAAATAACAATATGATCCAAATCAGAAATCGTGGACATACAGTTAAAAACAACGTGAAATTGACAGTCATTCCGATAAAATCATTCTTAATCATTCACTTAGCGGCACATTCATTCATTCCAATCACTCATTCAAATCGATCAAAAACGCTCCGAAATTATAAGGAAACATTTAAAAATCGGTCAAGACTTTCAGCAATAAATTCAAATCGATATAGATCTATCTTTTATACGGTTTTATTAGCTGCTGTGGACTTTCAAATATCTGATTGGTCCCCGAAGACGTACAGACAGAAGAGTATATATATTTCATTAAATGGAGGTAATTGATATCGCTAATTTTATTCACCTTGAACAAAATTTTCGATATTGGTTTACCTCCCTTGAATTTCACCTTAAACGCGCTCCGCACACTCATTCAAAATTAATCCAAATTCATTCATCTTGTCAATTTCAAGATGTTACTAGCTGTAAAAACTTTAGTGCACTGTACGCGAAGTAGGATAAAACACTTATCTGAATAGCTTTTAAGATTCATACCTCCATGATTTGAAATAAATATTCTGAGTTCTAAAATTCAAGTTACCAAGCAAAAAGATAAAGATTCACTTGCTATTTAAAAAAAAAAATATCTGAAGCCTAACAAAATTAAGCGTCATTCTTATTTTCGCGTTTTTATTCAGTCGCTGAATAAAGCTCCCAAAACTGGTTTATATAATTTTTACTTAAATGGGGACTTTTTATGAAGAGCCAAATTTGCGGCAAATTTGAAAGAATTAGCATGCACAATTTATGTGCAATGTGCACACAGGTGCATCCCGTTCCATAAGTGCAAGTTCGAAATTCTACTCCACTATTTGTAAACAATTTCTGTTTCTTCTCAGTGCGGTTTCAAGTACGGTTTCAGGTGCAGTTTATCGACATATTTCAACCACAATCTATCATTTTTGCCTCGCCCATCTGATCTGCTCATCCGATAGTTCTGCAAAACTCACGGGGACAGCTCGAAATTTTTGAAAGAGCCCTAACATGTTTAGGTTTAGTCTCAATCAAATAGCTTTTATTTGCATTTAATAAACATACTCGTTATTTCAACATTTCGGCAAAAATTGCATTTTTCAAGAAAAATAAAGTAAGGTAGAATGAAATAAATCTTAACACTACTATAGTCCGTTTGACTTTTATATGGACCAACATTTCGCCGAAAATCTCAGAAATTAATTGATGAAACGCATGTTTTTCTTGTCATATCATTTTTTCCAGCTAATACCATGACGAATTTTGTTTTTCAGAATTTTTGAATGTAAAATAATGATTTTGTCCGTCCGTCTACATGTTAACTTTCAGCATTTCATACCTACTTGTTACTGTATTAAACGGAACAGCGAATTGTATTACCAAAAATAGTACTGATTTGCATAGGGGCCGAGTCAAAAGAGTAAGATTTTAAGTGAATTGTATTACTATAAAATCGAGTTTTTCAATATAATTAAGTTTGTCTAAGACTTTTGCTACCGTTGGATATCAAATCTGTGTATATTCTCTCTTTCTTAAAAAACTGTTTGACCAGATAATTGGTTATTGATTTTATTCATTCTGAGATGAACCCTATATTTACATGTTAAGACCAATCAAAAAGCATTATTAAATGAAGTAGTTCGGAATTTCACGAGGAAAACTTGATGAAAAGGCGAGTACTTACGGTAAAAATCACGTGCTATTTAAATCTAAGATGACATGACCGTCGATATGCTAATTAGCATGTCCAAATAAGGAATAATGGACATTTCATCTGTCAAAAGTTTAGTATAAAACCACGTGTTTATACTATATATGTTGACATTTTCTTACTTTTGAACAGCCTTCATCACCCCTCGTGTTTAGGAGCGGAAAATGCGAAAATATTAACATTAACTAGATGGACAAAATCATTATTTTGAAATCATTTTATTTTCAAAAAATATTTTTTGGAATGGTATTAAGCTGAAATTAAGATTTTACTACATACAAATCCTTTATTCAAACACAATTTTATGTAATTGATGAAAAGGTTAGTCCATATAGAAGTCAAACGGACTATACATAATAATATCAATCCGTACAGCCATTTTTTTATCTCGCTGTACGGATGGATTTTATTATGTAGTAGTGTTAAGATTTATTCCATTTTTCTTGAAAAGCAATTTTTGCCGAAATATTGAAATAACGAGTGTGTTTATTAAATGTTTATTCTATTCCCTTCGGAATAATTTTGTGATAGTGTTTTTTAATTTGATTAGTATAATTAGTTCATCAAACCAACTTTTCAATCAGTTCTCATCAAACTCAATTATGAGCAGTTTGAATTATTGATAGATAAACCAAAAAACTTATTTTTTCCCTCTTTCTTTCTATCAGTCTGTTCGTCTATCCATCCTTTCTATCATCAATAAGTTAATTCAAAACGAACAAACCAACCAATCATTCAACATGCTGTATATTCATGTATAAGTTTTCAGTACTCGTAGAGTCCCAAAAAATTACCAACGGGCAACACTTATATCGACGTTTAGGGACACAAACTTCGTACAACTAGAAAGGGGATTTGGTAATTTTTAAAAGTCTATCTGAATATTGGACTAATTGGTAACGGGTTAAAGCAGAGCCAATCGATCAATATAGCGGAATCGATTCAAGGACCGCCACGCGCTACTGTGTAATTACCATTGGTAAACTGTCGACCTTTTGTCGTCGATTTTTATGGGCGCCATAAATGAAATCCGATTGTTTTATGGAAGATTTATTCACTCGATTTGTATTAATTTTGTACGGGTTTTATGATATCAGTGACATGCAGCGCTGAAGCTCGGCATTGAAAAGCATAATATTGTTACAAGATTTTCATTTTTCATTTCTTATGCTGTTTATGGCACATTTCTGCTTTACACAAAGCTTTGGCGGACAGTCAGAGTAGTGTAAGATCAGCCTGCACAGACGTGCAGCCTGATCTTAGAAAACAATGCTTATTTCTCCTTAATTATTGTGGATATAATGCGGGCTATACTGGTTTATATTTAAATTAAGCAGGTTAAGTGATAGTAATCAGAAACTGATATAGAAAATATGAGGTGCAGCATGCATTTTCACATTTTCAGGAGGGGTCTTGACCCAGTATTTTTTCTAATTATTCTAATTCTCCACATCTTTTATTATTTATCATCTCGGCTGTTTTTGGAGAAACCCCGAAATATTCCTGTAGACGCTACGTCCATGCTTTCCTTGTCGTTCACTTACTCCAAATAAATTTTCCCTACGAAAAGCAATCCAAGGCAATATTTTCATTCGTACACTGAGACGCATGGTCATTTAGCGACTTGGATAATTACTCATAATAGTTATCACACGGATGAGCATAAAACAGGGATAGAGGGACAAAGTTTCTGCTACCGCTTTAATATTGATTCACGCATGTGGATATGCTTTAAGGGGACAGCGGCGGATCCAAGATCTTTCGAAAGGGACCCGAACATACAAAATGGGGGGGGGGGGGGTCGATTGCCTAGTATTACAAACTTAAGGTTCGCGTAAAGAGTTACCAAATATGATTCTGCTTCTATTTACAAAACAGACAGTCGGTCTAGCCAAACATTATACCATTAAATAATTGGCTTCAAAGGGGGTTTGTTTTTACCCCCCGAATCCCCTCTGAATCCGCCAGTGGGGGAATATAGGGTGCCATTTCTGAAGCGATCGCAACCGTATTGTTATCCTGAATGGTGTTGTAATAATTTGCTTTTATAAGTCGTGCACAATTTGTGCATTGAGATGTAGAGAGGGGGTAAGGCTGTCGGGTCATCAATGGACAAACACATCTGCCGTGAAGTATAACGTTAGGGAATGTTTCCTCGATGGTATTTGACAACGCTGAGGAAGTCCATAACATTTTACTATAGCATGATAGCTTCAATCTCGTTGTTTGATCACCAAAAGCAATTTTTGAATTCTGAATTAGTTTTTTGCACTACGTACGTACGTGCGAAGTATATGCAAAACTACACTAATGTACTTATCAGACAAGTCAGGCAAGCGGAAAGCATATTTTCAAGCTGGTTTTAGAAAAAGACATCGTTGACTAAATGACAAATGTAAACGGTTTGTTTAATCAGAACATCTAAGAAAGACGTAACAGAGAGATTGCAAAGAAGGATTTATAGCATATTTTGTATCCAAAAGGAAGCTTTTCCCAATAATGATAACTAATCCCCTTGTACATCAACGATCTGTCACAAAGCGGGGTCTGGATTATTTCCTCAAACCTAATCGATATGTCGACGATTGGGTTCCAAAACCATCCCGACTGCCGACTCGTCCGATTATCTTGAAAATGACAACTTCGATTCTACCGAAAATGTCTTCAGAAGAATTCGTACTGTATGATAATAGTGATTTTGAAAATCAAAATGTGAAATATGTTTCCTATTACCTAGACAGTAGATTCTTAGGAGCCTGGCTTGCCGAACTGAAAGTGTACAGTTAGTAACATCGTGAAATTGGTATTCACCTCAATCTAGACCATTCTGAATCGCTCACGCAGCGCTCCATTCCTTCATTCCAAACACTCACCAATTGGCTAATTTCAACCAAACTTTGCAGAAATGTTCTTTGGGTGACCCTTCTCGTACTTTGTTCATAGAATTTTGATTGACCCCCAAATATAGGCGTGGCATGGATGGGCGTACTTTTCACTTTTAAATCTTAAAAAAAGTCTTTTTACCCAAACCAATCTGGCAATTTCAATTGACTTTGGCATCCATGTTCCGCTCTTCTCAAAACCAGGTTCGGGAAAATCTGTTTGACCGATAAATATAGTAGTTGCATCGTGGGACCTTTTTGCACTATGAAATCTGTGAACAACATCACCTCCTTACCCAATAGACTATTTTCAATGAAACTTTGATGACCCTTTAAAAAAAAATGATTCTGATTTGACCATAAAAATGGACATAGCTGTGCAGATTTTATTTTCACTTTGAACTCTTGAAATTACACCTCAACATCCAGGCAAATTTGAATGAAACGTTGCCAGAATGTTACTTGGGTGACATCCAATGTACCAATAAAATTCAGGGGAGCGTTAAAGAACCATTCTGGCCCTCCTGTTTCAAATATTTAATGGACTTCCCATTGCCATATTGATTGCAAATGATTTGATAAGTCATGTCAGCAGTTGCCACAGTCGGCTTTTCATTGAAAGTGGCTATAATAACTGCGCAACTGTCCGGTCGTTGTCAAAGTAAATCGATGCATTCGTGAATTTGTAAGATCGATCAAAATACATGTATCAAGTCACTACAAACGTAAAAGCGTCAATTTAAACTTATATAATTTTACGCTCCACAAATCATATTTGCTAAGCTATCAAAATTTACAATCGATGAATTTTAATAGATTATTATATTTAGCCTTTTTCTTAAAAAAAGTGCAAACAAAATATAGCAACTCTTTTAAAAGGTCCTTTCAAAATGAGACCATGCAATGCGTAAAAACACACACTAATAAGAATTTTCTCCAAACGTCATGGACCATCTAAAGAGAGCTGATACACAGGCTTATCAGTCGTGACATGACGCAAGTGGGAACTTCTTAGCAAAGTCGCGCACGGCGGCCCAAGCTGTTCAGGCTAACCCAAGCAGCATTAATAAATCATTTTAATGTCGGTGAGCACCGCAATGAGTAACTATGTTAAGTATACTCCTGCTGCTTAAAGGGTCTTATCAAAGTTCTGTCATTGACTCCAGAAAATTGACGAGTACGATTAGTAAGGGTCGGTGAAAATATCTTTCATTCATTTTATTGACGATAGTGTATTGTCTTATTTCTGATGATAACTATAGCCTGCGGACGTTGTATTGGGAATTTATCTCACTTCGGAATGCTTTCCAGGACATGTTTATTACACGGGTCGGAGTGTTCCTACTAGAAGGCTTAAAGTCTGCACGACTGATTCAATAAATTTGATTCGAGCGTTGTAAATTGTGTGTTACTGATTTCGACACCGGATATGTATGTCTCACTCAGACCGTAAAACTAACACCATTTCATCGATTTCTTTTCCCCTGGAAAATTGTTAGTGCGTGTGTGTTAAAGAATCCGACCTTGACATTGGAGTATAGTTTTCCTTAGAGCTGTATTTATATTGATGGAATAAACGTGTTTATTAATGGATTATCATTTGAGGTTTAGATGTGTCAATTGTCCTTTTGAAGGATAAGAAATTGATAATTGCAATTAATGTGAATTTTGCCTTTTCGTGTGTGCGTCATAAGAACCTTTGAAGGATGTAAGTGGTAAATGAAATTTTAATAAGCGGTCAAATGAGTCAAAGGGAATACTGGGTCTCGGTTCCAAAGACTAAGGAACAAGAGACCTCGCAGTTCACTGAAGAGGAACCGATTCTAAGCAAAGAGTACGTATGTTTATGATATCAAATATCTGTGTTTCTGGTTTGTATTGCTAACATGTGCAGAGACCGAAAATATGTAGCACGTGTAGTCAAGAAAACGATGCACCCACGGGAATTGCCGTGTTTATTGATTCTAAGGCACACACATGTACATAATGATTTCTGCATAGAAAAATCGTCGTGATTTTTGAAATTAGACAGCAACTATCAAAACAATTAAGATTACTATACATGTCCTTTGGAAAAGAGGTTCGAATGAATTAGCATACCTCATGGCAATGAATGCTGTTTTTATATGTGACCCGTCACGCGAAAAGGGACCATCTGGGTAGTGCGTAAAGTGTCAACCCTCGTCAGACTGCGCGGTTTGCGCAGGCTGACTAGGGTCGAAACTTTCGCAATGTGCTTATTTTCTGAATCTAGAATGTTCATTCAACCTTCCAGTGAAAGAATTTTTGAAATGCGACCTGTGGTTGACCAATGCTGGACCTAATCTCTTTTTCAAATATTCATTTCACAAAGTTCCCAGAAGGTCCCTATTTTGCGTGACGGGTCACATATGTAAAAATGATTCCTATAACTATATGTGCACAACGACGTTGTCCATCTTCTAGTTTCAAAAATATTCCCTCATACTATTGAGCATTCGCCATGCACAAAAAGGGTACAGTCACCATATAACAAAGCAACCAGTCAAAGAAAGCATCCAATTGCATGGTAAAACTTTGTACCTAAGACAGGGTGGATGGGGTGTCTTCAGTGCTTTAGGCGATACCAAAACTCGTTACCTGAGAGATAACGAGAATTGTTCAAGTCCCGGTTGCACCGTTGCATGGGTATATCAATAGCATTAACTAAAGAGTATATGCAGTCCACCTGAAAGCCAGTTAAACATAATGGAAGTGACATTGTTAGTCATCGTATTGATCCCATAATGTGACACACCTTGGTTTGACAGCTGGTGTTTGTCAAACATCTAAATTAATGCCCCGGCATTATTATTTAATGTTGCGAACAGGAATAGTGTGCGATCAGAAGATAAAGTCAGAGCCCCATAACAAGAGCGTGAATTTTGATCTTGAAATCATTATATATCTTCACGAGAGAATTCAAACCGTTTGTTGTGTGTACTCATTGGCATGACGAGACGGTTCCATGGAGTATCTCAAAAACAAAGTTTTTACTTTATTAGTTTCTTTTATTGACCAAAAGTTTCTCTTTTCTCTATAGTTTGAGTTTTAGAGGTTGTTTTGATAGGATTAAACACCACTTTCAACATTATTGTAGTTATATAAAGACGGTTGGTGAATATACAAATGGTTTCCCGTGATTTCTCACACCAGTGCAGCCACAACAATTCACTCTAGCTACCACCTTCTCTTTCTATTTAGGCCTACTACATGGTTTGTTGACAAACTAATGAATGAAGGTTACAATGATAGTTATTGTATTGATTTCACACAATAGTGTGTCACCGTGTGACGATACCTTGATCTGACGGCTGCTATATGTTATACATGTACAATAATGCCAGGGCTCTACTTAAAATGCAACCCGATATCATACCCTATTTTTGCAATAGTTCATGATAGCAATTATGTGTTAAGCTCCTTTTTTGAGTGATAGGGAAAGGGCTTGAAGTATCAACCTTGCACCGACTGAGCATATAGTTTTTCAAATAAATTTAGTAAATGTGTTGAAATAGACTAATCATTCTACCTTACTATCATATCATTTTCGAAAGGCGATCTATGTTCGAAATATGGTGGATGCAGTCTATTTATTTCTAATATCTTCTTCTTTGCACAGCTCCCTTTTTCCTCTGAATTTGAATTTATTGATGTTGTTTTGTTTTAACATACAACTAATACATCTATGTCAGTATCATATACCATACAGTTTTATAAGGAAAAGCATTTGATAATGGGCTTCAGTACTTTCTAGTCTTCTTCACCACCATTTTAAACGCGATTTATTATTTAATTAGGCGAAGCAAAATAAATATGAACATGTGCTGAACTAAGATAGTTTACTAATGCATCGTGCATGTATGTAGGATGTAAAAATATCATCATCTTTTGAGTCAGGGAAAGCACGCTCGACCAGTGGCGGATCCAGGTTTTCTATATAGGGGGTTCGATTTCGCCTAGAATTCGAGTAATTAGTCCCATAGTATCCCTATCTATATAGATAGGGATACTATGGGACTAACAACTCGAACTCTTTCCATAAGATATATTTCATTGGTGGAATTTCAAGTTCCTGTGATTCAAACACAACAAAAAGAGGATTGTTTTCCTTGTGTTGCAAAGTTTTGATTAATTTTTTCCACTTCAATGGAGTTTTTTGGATGCAAAGTGGGTTCGTTCGAACCCCCTAAACCCCCTCTGGATCCGCCACTGTCGATCCAATACTCCGAATACACTCAACTACAATGACACATGAAATGGCAATAAATTTTACCAGATAAAAATCACCATTTTATTAGAGCAGAATTAAGGGTGAAACGCTTGATTTTTCCTGTTTTCCTACACAGCTCATCGATCTGTCGGAATGTTCTAAGATGTTTATCGCTCAACTATAGGTTTCCAGTGGGTTTTTAAAGGAAACAGTCGATTACCGCAGCTGTTACCTCCGATCTTTTCTATAAAGATGGTCCGATAACACACGAGTTTAGTTTAGTTGTCGAAACATTATGTAATTCGCTAATTGTTTAGTATTTGTCGGTTGGCAATCAGCTTCTTTGGAAGCTTTATTGCATGATAGCTTTTGGATTCAAAAAACGAATGTTTATCAATCATGTCCATGCGAAAAAATGTACACTGCGTCGCTGTAACTTTTCGAAAGTCCTCACGTAGTTTCGTTAAATATAAACCAAAATAGCGGTGTTCAAGTACCTCCCTTTTTAACATCTACACATCGTTGTACTTATAGTAAAGGTAGCTTCACTGACAAATCAGGAACCTTTTGATAAAACCATTGAATGATTTGACGATTTAAAAGAAGAATCGGGTTGTGACATTTACGTTAACGATTTCGGAATGTTTTTTTAACGTTTGCGAAGTTATTTGAGCGAATTAAGTGAGTTACAGGAATGTTATGAATTGAGCGTTGAGCGAACGTTTTAGAATGTTTTGGTCGGAGTTGCTTCATTTGTATGCTGTTAGTAACTGTATAATTCTATAAAGACATACTGAAATTGGATCGTTGTGTCCCTTGTTCCCATACGTACAGAGACCAGCCCTGTGTTCAGGATGACAAAACGGTGCAAACTATTTGCAAGTTATACCTCACTTTACACACAAGTGTACGTGCAAAGCGGGGTATAATTTGCAAACAGTTTGCAGCGTTTGAAACGCAGGGCAGGGGGTTATCCACCAACAATATTTTAGGTAATGTACATCGGTATACGTAACTACATGAATGATTGTATTATTGTAATGTAAAATGTACGATTAATGATGCATAAAACTATTTTGATGAGTCTGAGTGATTTCATACACCATTTCCACTTTTCCCCCATTTTTTTTCAAATATCTGTTTTGTTTATGTTTTGACAAAGCAAATTTCATTTCTACATTATAAAGTGATACATAGGTCGTAAAGCAATAATATTGTTGTAAATTCGTAAATAGACGTAAAACTTGAATAACTAGTTGAAAAATATATAAGTTATGCGGTTTTCGCGGTAATAATATACGGTTTCCATAGCAATAAAAATGAGAAAACGAAAAACATTGAATCAATTAACCAAAAAAGTAAACCATGCACATATTTCACTCCTTAACGACAACCAATTTACTTAATCTGTGCTCTTCAAATTGAATTATGATGGAAACCATATGTATCGTGTAGCAAGTTACATGCCTTTACAGTTAATAACATCGTGAAATTGACAAGGTAAAGAATTTTGAAATATTGTGGGAGCGATATTGAACGAGTGGGAAGAGCGAGTTTTGAACGAAATTAAGAGCGATTTAATGCATCATCACCAATTTCGTCAATTTTGACGAAATTAGCGATGTTTTTTTTTTTTACCTCTCTTTTGAAATCAAAGCATTTTCTGTTTTGTGTATTTGAGCTATAAAAGACGATGGTGCACATCCGATAATAAGATAGAGCGATGATTTGATTGTTTTGAACGAAATTTCGGTCATTATGACCAATTATAAAGCGTTTTTAACAATTGTCGAGCGTTTTTGAATGCTTTTGAGTTAGTGTATGGAATGAACAAATGGAGTGCTGAGTGAGCGATTCTGTTTTTGTAGAGGTTGTTTTTTACCTCCCCTTTTACATGTAAATATCAATGTATTTTCCTGTTTGTGTATTCTTTCGAACTATTCAGTCGTTTGAAATGCTCATCATTATGGCCGATTATGGTGCATTTTTTCACGATTTTGGAGCGTTTTTGAATGGTTTGAGTGAGTGTATGGAATGAACGAATGGAGTGCTAAGTGAGTGATTCCGAATGTTTTTGTTGAGCTGGATGTCAATTTCACGATGTTACTTACTGTAACAAGACAAGGTAACTTATTTAAAGTAACCACGTTTTTCTAAATTTCACAAAGAATTTTAGCCCTTTCTATTTTAACTATTCTCGTGCTGTTCACGATATTTGTTTGTACATTTGTACGGGGTGTAACGCCACTTTCACATTATTGCAATTGTGTCGCGGAACCTACCGTACCCATGGTTTCATGTCTCATCTCACACTTAAATAGCTACAACATTTCATCCGAGCCACTAGCTGCTCACCCCCTTACCATAAGCACATTTATTTGAGACAAATGTCTCGTATCATATTGCCTTTTGTCAAATGTCGGATGTAAGTTGGTCGTGCTGGGGTTCGAACACACGTTGCAAGGAATGACAGCGCATATTTCCCCTAATCACATTCCACGCAAATTAACCCTATGAAAATCTAAGTCGAAAATGGAGTTGTATTCTTTCAAAATGCATCGAGAGTTAACCCCCTTGATATTTGGCTTTTGATAGTGAACATGTGCGCAAAGTTTCATACGAATGCCATTAAAACATGCCCGAGATATCACTAATTGCCGACTTTTTTTCAAAACGACGACAATGAAGACGCCCAGGTTACAGCAATACTTCGGGTTTGCTCCAAAAACATAAAAAGTATGCCAAGTGTATGAAAGTCAGCACAGCAAGAATTTAGAGTACATCTTTAAGTATCAAGGTAGATTACCACATTTAAGTACGTTAACATGCATGTTCCTCAGACATTTTAAGTTGTTTCCTTTTGCTAAAATCAGAATGTAAAAGCACACGAGATTCGTTGAATAAAACTTGAAGATGCATTAAGAAAAATCTTTGGAATCATTTAAATGCTTTTGCCAAACCCGTTTGTACCATGGTTGTAACAGGGGTCATTTTGGGATGAGATATTGAGAGATTCTCTCATTTTTGCCAGAAATCTCATTGAATCTGGCTTAATAAGAGAAAATCGTAAAGCAACTTACACGATGAAGCAAAGAATTTCGTTTGCTCAACGCAAAACAGTTGTAACTGCCTATAATTATATAGGCAGTTACAACTGAATTGCGCTGAGCAATTGATTTGTCAAAATTCTCATTAGATTCAGCTAAATGAGATAGTTTTGCACATGCTATTCGGAGTCAGAATTATACCTATTGAAAATAGAAATATACTAATGGACAAAAGTCTTGTCCGGTTTCACGAATATGCCAAGAAGCCAAAACCTATTTGATGATTAATAGAACATGAATGAATGTATTGTAAAGTAGATGTGAATCAACGTCATTTGTGATCAAGTGCCGGTGAAAACAGCCCCTAAGGTTTGAAGATAGGGCCGATATTGCTAATCAGTAGTTTTAAAACCATATTTTTGGAATTTAAAGCTTTATTGGACAAAACTAAACCGGACAGAACCTTTGTCCTTAAGTATATATTACGAGTCGAAGGTTACAAGTGAAATAACTTCCGATTCATAAAATAACGTGTAATATGACAGGTTATTTAGTTCGGTATGTGGAATATTGAAACACCCTGATAATAATAGTGAGATAAATTGGACATTAGAGATCGTTTATGACAAGCAACATCTGCCCTCTGTTATATTTGTGTCCCGTCACGCGAAAAGGGGTCAACAGCACCATGACAGAAACACTACCAAAGTTTATCTTTACAAAAAGGCTTAATTAAATGAGCCTGTGCGTGACATTTCCAACAATTTGGGATGTACGTTACTGCAAACACGGAGAAGCGTTGACAGCCACATAATGTAAATATAAAGTTACCTGACGGTCTATAGAAACTTCGAGACCTTATCTATCTACTAACGCATCGTTAAGACTCTGGTCAGACTGTGCGAATGCACAGGCTGGGCAGAGTCTTTGCTTTGTGCATATTTTAATTTGTTGGAAATCTCAAGCACAGGTTCAAATTGTCTTTTTTTAAGAATCATGACTTAGTTGCGTCATAACCTATTTGAAATGTGACCCTTGGAATCGTTTTGTCATTTTGAATAATATATACAAGTGAAAGCGTCAATTATATTCCAGAAATAGCATAACAATGCAAATATAAATATATTTTTGTCTTCTTTTCATTGCTGTTTTATATAAGTACACAAGGTCAAAATTATTTTTGGCTATTTGGAATCAACCGTTCCGCTTGGTCGGTAATAAATTGTAGAGGTACTTTCAAGATGGTTCCTTTCTGCGTCACAAGTCCCATTTACTGAAAGAAACATCATAAAATAGAAACGTTTTCAAACACTTTTTGAATGATATTGAATGAGTGTGTGGGGCAAGTTTTCAATGAAATCTAAGGGGATGTTAATACAATTTAGCCAATTTTTTTTCTAAATGTATAAAAAAAAAATATCGATATTCATTCCCCCCCCCCCTTTAATGAAATATGCATACATGTTCTAAATAGCTTTCTATGTCTTCATGAACCAATCAGACGCTTACAAACTCAATAGAGTCAGTGAAATGATAGATTTTTTTCTAGTGATTTCTAACTGGAACAGAGTTGTTGATCTTTTGTTCTTAATTAATGGTGTATCTGTCCGAAGATTTACTAATACATGAAATTTCTTGTATATTGTGTCCATTGTTATTTTCATATGTCATCATTTGTCATCATCTTTTTCGGCGACTTTCGTCATATTTTTTATCATGATATTATTTAAACAGATTATCACTTTTCATTTATTTTTCTTTCACTGAAGGCAACATTGTAAAAAAGAGAAATTTCAATTTGTTAATTTTGAAAGATTTGTCTTAATGTTTCACCTTCATAAAATAAAGATATTATTATTATTATTATTATTATTATTATTATTATTTTTATTATTATTATTATCATTATTAGAATTAATTTTTGGGGCGTTTTTGAATGGTTTGAGTGTTTGTGTGTGTGGAGAGAATGGAGCGCTGAATGACCGATTCAGAATAGTTTTGATCGAGGAGAATGTAAATTTCACGATGTTACTAACTGTGCATTTAATGTAGCTTCTACTATAGTATAAAATCCATAAAAGAACTTCACCTATTACACCCTTTTAAAATACAGATCGAAAAACAGCGTGTTTTAAAATGAAATACGCGATGAGGTTAAAAAAGGATACGCGTAAATGTTGACAAAACAAATTGATTGTTTGTTTCAAAGGCAACTGTTTGAAGTAAAGTCCCCCTCCCAATAAATAAATTCATGTCACGTATGTGTTCAATTCATTTGCATGAACCGCTAGTCTCGTATTTGTCACAGCGTCCACCCAGTCAATAAACGATTGACCTTTCTCTGGTTAAGCATGGCTAATCGCCTAAATTTGTCTTTTAGTCTGAATATTTAAGTGATACAGAAACTATAGGTGCAAATAAGAAGAGGAATGCCGATCTAAAATATTCTTTTCATATTGAAACTCTATACTGTATTTACCCATTTGAATTGTCTCGACGAGACAATTTCAAAGGCTACGCACGTCATAGTATCTGCGCAAGTGGTTTTGAAAAATTTCATTTTGGAATCCAATATAACCCCAACTCCTACCTGTACCTATGTATGTGAATATTGACAACAAATGATGTATAAAAAAGTAACACAGGCAAAAAAACTGAAATTGTTTGCCATACTTTGAAAAATAAGTCAGAAATCGAAGCAAAGCTCAAATTCTTTCCATTAAATGTTCGACATGTTTGAAGCCATATTGAAAATGATAAAGGTGTCTTATGAATGATTTCTAATAGTGCCACCTCCATTTTAAGATTTTGTCATTATACGCCATAGATTTGCTCGAATCCATATTCGCTCCAATAGCTCAAGTTGTCCCATGAAATCAAAACTCTGATTCACGGAGTAGATCCCAAGGATGGTCAACTAAATTTAGAGCCTATAACGTCTCAACAGAGAGATTATTACTTTGATAGGTCAACTATCAAAGTAATTATCCTTCTGCTGACACGTTATAAACACCAAATGAATCGAACTTGCCTAAGAACGAGGCAGATCTCATCAGAAGATTCGTACTGTTTAATTCAATTAAAATTGTCTGTAATTACATGGCGGCTCAAGGCTCTGAATGGCATAAAGGCTCCATTGGCGACGATTGGTTGCTTGATTGAATGGAGTTTTACGCCGCTTTCAACATTTTTTCAGTTATATCATTGCGGCTGGAACACCTAACAATAGTTTCCTGGTATTTCTCTCACCAGTACAACCATCACATCCTTCCCTAGCCTTTAGCTGCTATCTCACATAGGTCTACGATTATCAACCCATTTGTGAGAGACAAATAGTCGGAAAGAATGAGTGCCGTCGTCGGGGATCGAACCCAAGACCTCTAGATTGACAGTCCGACGCGCTACCAACTGCGCTATGACGGCGGCCTCCATTCGAGCAATCATTGAAAATAATTTGCCAGTACACTTGTTATACTTTACCAAAGCCTAGAACACCGTGCCATTAAAGGTATGTCAACCTAAATCATGCCGGATTTAGGACAGAGTTCTAAGTTTCTTAATCGATTCTATGCTTGTTTGTTTAGACTAACATCGACAAGCTAGATGATCCTCACAGAATCGTATTGATAATTGTTCCATGTTTTGGTCTCTAAAGTAATTAATTTAAGATTGGTGCAAATTAAAAGAAAGTCCTTGATAATGTTTTATTTTTGTAGAAAGCATTGTTGGCAATGGGGTAATTGTTTGTTATAAGCTATTTCTTCGATGTCTACATTGTTTTCCGGAGATTTTTATTTCATTTTATTTATCTATTTATTTTTTGTGTGTGTGTGTGGGGGGGGGGGATTAACTATAACGCTCGCCATGTTCATGTAAATTCCTACTCAAGTCACTGGCTTTTCATTGAACTGACTTTCTCAAACATGAGCATCTAAAAAACAGCGTGTTCCAAAAATATAAGTTGGTATTTTTAAATAATTGTTCGAAGTCGGTCCGTGTTGATCGCAAATATATGATTTTCTGCATCAACCAAGACAGTTATTTCTAAAATACACTCTATATTGAAACATTTTAATAAATTTTCTGCATCAACCAAGACAGTTATTTCTAAAATACACTCTATATTGAAACATTTTAATAAAATTATCAAAATAAATGCGTGGTTGTAGAGAACTTAATGATTAAATAATATTGTAAATAAGAACGCAATGAATTTGTTCATTCAATTTTGTTTCTTCAGAATTACCATTTTCTACTTTTTTAAGGTAACGGACCCTTTATAGTTCCGCAACGTTTGGGAAGCAATGAACTTTTAACCATAGTTTTTAGATTTCCTGGGTCAACATTGTGAAAGGTCATGAGTTCCGAAATGTTGCGGAACTATTACGGGTCCACCACCTTAAACCAAAGTTGAGGTAAAATCAAGCCCTAACGAATATTTTTTTCAAAACTCTGCGGAATAACTTGGCTACCTTTTAGATGAAGCACTTAATATTATTGCATTTCAGTGTTGTCGTTTTCAGTTGATTAGATTCTCTTGTAGAAAGCTTCCCTGTTATTCAAATAAAAACATATCCTGCATTTTCGCTCTATAGCATACTTTTCCTGCTCTCTGTCTGGTGTTTAAAACGTATATGAAGCGTCAAGCATATAGGGACAAAGCCCGTATAAAGCCTGTTAAAATTCGTAGGTTCGATTACTAGGCTGGCACACTAAAAAACTAATTGTCTCACGGATGAGACGTTAATCCGAGGTCCCCTAGTGACGGTGCTTTACAACGAGCACGTTTAAGAATCATGGCGGTCTCAGCAGTAGTTTGGTCATGCATCCTTGCAAGTTTTCCCCCGTAAAAACTTACCCTTTTCTATGGGCGTCGCTCATATGGCCATATGATACTGTAACGATGATAAATAAACGGAATTTCACACACATTTGAAATTATTTGAAGCTGCAGTTGACTACATGATAGAAAATTCATAGTAATAAGAACGATCAATCTGTATTATTTCAAAGTTATGAGATTATCGAAAAGTTTCTGTCCACTCCGCGGATTCTACCGAGTACCGAATCCCGCCACTGAGCTTAATTTGAAGAAAGACAGTGATTTAGCAGCGGAAAGGGAATGAATATGTATATACTGAATTAGAATTGTTATCATAGATTTCATATGGTTCTAAAACTAGCGAAAATTTTCGATCATGTCGTGCGTTCAGGATGACAAAATGGTGCAAGCCGTTTGAAAATTATACCCCGCTTTGCACGTAAGTGTGCGTGCAAAGCGGGGCATAATTTGCAAACAGTTCGTGCCGTTTTGTCATCCTGATTCTTTTCGCACTTCCAAGAATACTTATTTTCACATGGTAGGTCATATATAAATACTTATTGATTTAGCAGACTAGATGTTAATGCTATGAAATATTAAATCAAAATTTCATTGCCTCGCTTTCACCCAGGTTCTGGATGAATATCTGTTAAAAGGTGTTGACAAGCTTATTTTGATAAAACAGCAAAAATCTACAGACCTGGCAGATGGACTGTTGACTGTTTTATCACCGCACGTGCGATATGAGCGCTTGATAAATATGTCTACCGCTGATTAGAATTTTTGGGGTTCTAGGTGAAATTTTATGTTCAATGAGTCGGTATATCATTTAATTGGTTTGAATATCATTTTTCGAGATGTCAGCTGAAGGAATAGCCCTTTCTGGTTGGGTTCTCATTATGCCATTTGAGAAAAATGGCTTTCAAAGTATATACCGCTACCTCGGTGGCCGAATATTAAAGGCTCTCGATTCGTGACTTAGAGGTGGGTGGGTTGAGCCACCCACTTACCATGGTGTGTCTATGGGCAAAACACTTTGTTGCCAGCCCTAGTAAACCCAGCTGTAGAATTAGGTAGAATTTGTATTTGTGACCCAGCACGCGAAAAGGGACTATCTGGGTAGTGCGTAAAGTGTCGATCCTAGTCAGACTGCGCGGTTTGCGCAGACTGACTAGGCCCGAAACTTTTCGCATTTTGCTTATTTTCTAATTCTAGAAAGATCTGTTTACCTTTCTCTGAAAGAGTTTTAGAAATGGGATCTCTGGCTGGCTTGCACTAGATCCAATCTCTTCTTCAAATTTCAGTTTTACAGAATTCCCAGATGGTCTTTTTTCGCGTGACATGTCACATTTACAAACAAAACTGAAAAAATATACTTGTACTCCGATCTATATCACGTCTACAACCATTCCATGAGCTCAGATATTGTATTTATTTCCAGAAAATTCATTAACAGGAATTTGATATAAATACGTACAGGGTTTCAAAAATCAATACGTTTTTATGAAATTTGATAGGAAATAATCCAATACAGCCGAGCTCTGTTTGTTTCAATTGTTTGGCATCATATAATTGAATATTAGCTTTCACATTTAAAATCAATGTAAATGGAAACCAATTGATGATAGAAGTCGGCATGGTGGTCATGCAAGCATAAGCTTGCCTAGATTACAAGACTACAGAGCACACACTCAAGATAGCTTACAAGAATCGATGTCATTCTTTCATGATTTTTTTTTTATGAGGTGAGAATGAATGTAAATTTACAGAAATATGTGAAAAAAAACTCATTTCTACACGCTTTTGTCATTTTTACATGTCGGACTGAGATAGGTTTAGCTCAGTTAAAGGAGCCTTTTATTTAGTGAATCTATTCAGCTGTCCCCCAGTCATAAACTGCAAAATATCAGAGGTACAGATAGGGGTAATTGCCAGTTTAAAAAAATCTTAATTTCTCATTATAAGGCGATGGCGTAATATATCCAATAAGAAATTACACAGAACTTTATTCATGGAGACGATCACACAACGTAGGGGTCTGTGCAAATATTGCTTGAACAATTTTAATTTGAAATCCAAAACCAAAATACCCCCTCTATCTGTAGCTATGAGCATTGTAATTCTCATAAAACAGACCATGTCATGCCATGTTATGTGGCCTGTTGGAATTCAAAATCAATAAAAATCTAATATCGTTTTGTTCAATCGACACAATTAAATTCTGTCGATTTCAACAAAACACGACGCAAGGAGGAACCTCGGCATTGTAGACTATATAAATATTTACGCTTAGACAATTTCAGCTGCAGAGACTGAGTCTTTTCCTTTAAGGCAAACAGTGAGTAAAAATGCTGTTTTATTATGATATTTTTGTTTTTCTTGCCTTTATTTGAAATTGTTTTTTTCGAGCTTTTTTTTTTTTTAAACACCAAGATCATGCTTTATTTTTTTCCTGAAAATATCCTCCAGGATTTATGTCTCAAAAAGCTGACACTGGTGAGATACCCAAAAGAAAATATAACGTCGATAGGTTTTCTTTGTATGTGGTTTAAAAACACTTTCAATACTATTGTAGTTATATAATGCGGCACCTACGCACTTCTTCCCATCGTTTCCTTCATCAGTACAACATCGATATTTCATTCAAGTCACCAGCTCCTCGTCCTATTTAGGCGCACTACTTATCATTCTCCATTTTCTTTGAGACAAATGGCACGGCTCGCTTGAATTTAGTCAAAGCCGAGCCAGTCCGAACTCACTATCCGAGCATTGACCTGATATGTTATATCTTCAGTATACAGTATTTTCAGAATAGTCGGGACTTGGGAATTAGACGGGACAGTCTATTCCTAGAACCATGATTCTTGTAAAGAGTCATTATAGGCATTAATCCCTCTTGGAATTCGTGGCGACCTTGACGGTAGATGGGTCTTTTGAAATGAATACAGACAGTATTGATTATTCAATAGACGTTTATTCATCACCCCGGAGAAATATTCTTATATATCCGTCTGCTTGATGCATTCAAACTTATGACGACATTGTACCATCTAATTAGAGACGCTTCCAGTCAAACGACTTTTTTATCTTAACTGTACGAAATACATCGCTTCTATGCATCCAAAATTTGTTGTCATTAAAAGAAACATCAACAATTTTATCGTTGGGTGAGCGAAATCTCGTAAGGACAGCTTGCTGAAGTTTTAAGATTTCCGTCGCCCGTCGACTTTTATTTACAATTTACGTTTACATTTGACATTAAACCGTTACTAATTAGAGATTTTGAAAAGAAGATCAGATATTCGACTGCTTGTTAGTGGTTAAGATTTTGGCTTTTTCAGAGCTAAGTTTGTCGTAGTTTGCAGCCACATGAACCGAACCATATTATGTTATTTATACATACTTTGTCCATTGAGAAAGTGTTTTTTAAGTTGGAATGCGGAGCAATTCCAACTTAGATTTAACAAAACCGCAAAATGAACACAAGATAATTTCATTTCGGCTTTCTTGAGAACACATATCACGTGAACAGGATGTGAATACACTTCGGCCTATTTTGTATATCTCAACTTGACAAAGACATACAGTTTATTTCATCAAAAAGTAATAATGCTGTACGATTACGCAACTATCACTTCGTGTTTATTATTAACACACTAATTTATGTTTTAAACGACATTTTTTGAAAGTTGCGTACGAATATATTAGTATCACATGTTTGCATTACTATATTTGGAAATCATTTGATAAGTCCAGTCCAATTAGGTCGGCAATTGACAATTAGCACTAGCCAATCACGTGATCTGCTTATTTGGTAATGTCGCGATCTGTTTTCTCAGTATTGTGGCAATAACACAGACCGATCACGTGATCTGATTATTTAGTAAGGTTGCGACCTGTTTTTCGTAGAATTATGTTATAGCTTCTTCTTAAGGTATAGCTTCTCTTTCTGAACGACCTTATTACACATCTAACTTTTGACAAGGTGTTATATTGTAAATTTCTGTCTACGCTACGAAATAAATACCTTTTTTAAAGTGATGATACACTTTTAAAGTTAATATATATTTTTGCAACATATTGTCGTTTGTTTTCCGTCATATTGCAGTTATCTACATGAATGTTTTATTGCAAAAACCAAACACTCATCCAATAAAACCCTTACCACCACATCTTTGATTGAATTATGAATATCTTTGCCCAATTGAATTCCAACACCAAGATAATTTGCTATTTAAAACAAACCATCTAGTTCAACTTGCTTTCTTCACATTCTTACACATCAACATGTTTCAGAGCACCATCATACAGTTAGTTACATCTTGAAATTGACATTCATCTCAATAGAAAACATTCTTAATCGCTCACTCAGCGCTCCATTCATTCATTCCAAACACTCACTCAAACCATTAGAAAAAACACTCAAAGTAATTAGAAAAATAAGATCAACATGTACATTCAAAATGAATTAAGCAAGAACCAAATCGCAATTTCACTGACATAAATGAAAATTAAAGCGTCTGATTGGTTCTTGGCGAAATAGAAAGCTATTGATTGAATTTTTATGCATATTTTATATAGGTTTTGTATATCGCTAATTTTGTTCATCCTGAACAAAATAAGCGACATTGGATTCCCTCTCTTAAATTTCACTCAAAACTCGCTCCGCTCACTCATTCAACATCATGCTTTAAACCATTCCAAAATCGTTCAACTTTCAATTTCCCGATGTTATTAACTGTACCCCCAACTCAGAAGAAGAGGAGCATAATTATATTGATTTCATCATGTCTGTCTCTCAGTCCATTGACCTTTTGCTTTCCGCTAGATAAACGGAGAAGCAATTGACCTACAATAACGAAACTTTACACAAATATTGCCCATGACCCAAAGAAATGCGCCATTGTTTCGGGGTCATAGATGTCACTGGCATCAGTAAATTTTAACAGTTAACAGTTTCAACTCTAAGTGAACAACCAATTGAATCAAATCAGAACTTGACACTTGTTGTCAATGACCCAAGAAAGTGCCCAATAGTGGCGTCACATAGGTCGAAATCACAATTGAACTTCGTCCAAAAATTGTCTTGAGATTCCAACTCATGAAGTAAAAGACTTCCCTGCAAAAATAGCTTTTCGTCATGGAAAATCACTTCTAATTTAAAATGTAATTGTTAACTCAAATGGAGCAGAATTTTATTGAAAAATAATATAAAAACTGTTTGGAGTATATAAGGTCGCCTGTGTGTCCATTAGTCGGCTGTATGGTCCGTATCATATTCTTCCTTTTTAGCTCACCTTACCACAACGTGCTCAAGGGGAGCTTTAGGATCACCCTGACTCCGTCGTCCGTCGTGAGTTGTCACCCTTCCTAAAACTTCTTCTTCTCCTAAACCGCTGGGCAAATTTCAATGAAATTTTGCCAGAATGTTCCCTGGGTGACCCTTTTCAAAATTGTCGCTATATTCTAATTGGCCAATAAATATGAGTATGGCAGGGCGGGGTTTATTTTGAGCCCAAAATCTTTGAACGACATCTCCTTCTGAACCACTGGGCAGATTTCAATGAAACTTTTCAAGAATGTTCCTTTGATGACCTTCTCCAAACATTGTTGGCAAAATTTTCATTAGCCCATAAATATGGGCGTGGCAGGGTAGGGCTAATTTTGAGTCTCCTCTGTAATGAATGGGTTTGCAGGGTCTATTATGACTGCTTATAATTGGAATGTCTCCTCTTCAACAATTAGGCAAGTTTGAATGAATCTTTGCCGGAAGCTTTCTTGGATAAGATCCACTGGACCAATCGAATTCAGGTGAGCGGTTTAGGGCCATTCTGTTCCTCTTGGTATTATTTTTCTTCCATCAGATTAAGGCCTTTCAGTGGTTTAAGCGTCTCTCGTTGTTGAAATACATTGATTTATATACGCCCGTCAAAAGACAAGACGTATTATGTGATCACCTGTGGTGGGCGGGAGGCGTCAGCTTCGCTAGTAGCTTGAGGTCACCGCCTCTCGAACGCATTCCAACTTATCAGTACTTTCAGTACTTTGATTAAATCAAGTTAGCACTCTGATTATCCCAGTTTCGCATGGTCCACGATCCTACTAAGGTGTTTAGTAAAACAAGCCCTGGACCTTTGTGCTCCCAAAAGCACGTGCTCTAAAATGTCGCTATAAAATCCGACTGCTTTCTAAATACATAAAATTACCCAGCTGATATTATTATCATTGTAAACTGCTAACTTTCGCATTACTACATAATTCATCAATGATAAATGTCATCTTGTTCGTAAAAACAACGTGTGGTCTTTGATTACTCTTATAACGTCCAATTAGACTTAAATAACACACACCTCTTAAATTCCCCCAGTTTAAAATGACGACTGTATATTGGTGTTATTATGAAGTTGCAATTTTGCACGAGATAGCTGTCAGCAATTTATCAGATAATTTGAGCTTGTGACATTTTAAAAGCTTTTCGTACCTCATAATCATGGAAATAGCGTCGTCGACTAAACTTATTCTTTTCAAAGCCGGAGTAGTCTGGCCGCATAGTCTGGCCGCCAGACTCTACTTTACAGTATTTTTTTTTCAAAGGGAATTAAATCATTACAAATCTTACAAGTAAGTCCCCTGTCTCTAAAAAGAAGTTCAGCACTTGTTAATACGAACTTGGATTTAAGAGGCATAATAGAACTACAACAAAAATATATTCTAAAATTGCAAACAAAAACGACTGAGGCTAGTCTTAAGCTGGTGGTACGATGGCAGTCAATAATTGCCACGGCTTTATACACGCCATTCGAAAGTCAGTAGTATTATGTGAACAGCCTTGGTGGGGGGCCCCGGTGGGCGGGAGGCGGGAGGCGTTCTTCGTCCGGAGCATAACTGTGTCACATTGTAGTTATGTTTATCTCGTGATATCGAGGTAAAGTACACAAGAACCTCAATTTTACCTTGCTTGTTTTATAAGTAATTGGCCTTTGTTCATTTTTAGACTCAAATTAAATTTCCCAGTCGACATCAGAACTGAACTGAACAGAACAGATTCTTCATTCAACTATGACTTGAACACATTATGGTTTATCGTCTAAATACATGTACATACATAGTAAAAAGCATGGATGAGTATGGACGTAATTAACATGAAATGTTGAAAATGCAGAAATAATGAGGAAAAATGAGTCTTGCTATAGTCATTAGATGTATTGAGATGTATGGTATTAATACAGTCTAATAAATGAAAATTAGTTACTAATGATATTAAATTCAATCTTTCTTTTATGCATCGTCTTGGTGTAGAAAATTCCAACACTATTTAGAGTTTTGAGTTTTTCTGAATTTAACAATTCTATTAATTTAAACATACTTGGATTATTATAATTATATTTCTTGAAGTAAACTTTTCTTAATTCGTTTTAAGATGGGCAAACTAACAAAAATTGAAATTCATCTTCTACTTCATTAAGGTTGCATAAGGTACACAGTCTATCATTTCTATAAACATTTCTATGGGGTCCAGTTTCAATAAAAAGTTGATGAACAGAAATGCGTAACTTTACCACTGCGTTTCTATAAGATGTTATATTCGTTTTATTTAGGTAACTTGAACAATTAAAACTATCGTTTAAATGTTTGAAAATTGTTAAAGATGATCTATTACTGATTTCTTGATACCACTATCTACTAGTCTATTGGGAAATATCGATAAAAATATTTTAGAATTGACTGATTCGGGAAACAACCATACGTCGCATCAAACTCATCAAGCAATGTGAAGTGCGTATCTTCTGACAATTGAACACCTTGATTCCTTTTCTTATTGCCTTATTGTTTTGCATATCTAATATATACCACCGCGTGATTAATATTATGCAAATCTGCACATCAAAAAAGGGTAAGTGATACGTGCAATAACGTCGTCCAAGGAAACGGCGAAAGTGTTGTATAGATAATTAAAGATAGAAAGTCTTTAAGACTTAGAGCAATCTAAATTTACTTGCTTACTCAAGAAAAGTAATTATGCATGCCATAAAAAATTGTTAAGATTTGACTTTTGCTAGTGCTTATCTACTTTACAACAATGCGTTTCGCCGAGTTTTGTGATATCTCATTTTTGGGTAAGGAAACACTTTTAGTCTTTTTCAAATTGATGAATTTGTAGGTTTAATGAAACTGTTCTACGCTATCCTATCGCTATCCTATGATGGAGATATGCATCAATGTCGGCATTTGTTCCCTACTGGGAAAATAATGGAAGACCATTTTATTCTGCATGACGCTGCACAAAAACTTGTACAAAAACAATCGAATTGATTTGATGATTTGCCACGAATCAATAAGTCATTTGTTTTCTTGCCAACGTATCCTTTTCCCAACGTTTCCATGTAACCAATCCAATCTTTTTAAAATCTTGTTTTGCGTTTGAATGATACGCTCAAAAATGCAACGGATGAAATGAAATCGTCGATTCACTTATAAGATTTTCCTTTAAGATGAAAATATCTGCGAAGCACATAAGAAACTGAAATGCCCGCGCGTGACACGTGTGGTAGGCCTACTACTTTAGTAAGCTAGTCAAAAGTTGTCTTTTCCATCACTAACGCAGGCTTTCCTGCGTTCAGGTTGAAATAAACGTTTGCAAACTTTTAGAATGATTTCCCGCTTAGTGCGGAAGTGCACGTACAAAGAGGGCATGTCATCAGAACTATTTCGCGAACGTTTTTGCATCCTCAGCGTGGTGCTAGTAAGTACAGTTTTCTGTCCTCGGAATGTGATGCTATTTTTGGACTGGTCGCATCCGACAATGAATATGTAACGGTCTAAATTGAGACTAGGTGCTAGTGCCGTAAATAATAGTAAACGTCCCGTAAAGGCCTACTATACGGAACTTGGTCGAAATTATGAAATGCACAGAAACTGCCAACCTCTACCTTTACGTTACCTCGGAACTGACCCAAATCGCCTCTTACCAGGAATTAAGCAATAGTTTTATTAACTAGTAAATGAATATTTTATCTTTTTGGTCCAAATGGATAAATAAGTTTGCGGTCGTTGCCCAATCACTTGACCCCAACCTTGATCTTTACAAATATTTTGGATGATTACCAATATCATGGTTGGACTCGAAATACTGAGGAATCGAGTTCGATTCTATGTCACGGCAAAAATTAGTACTGACATTTAATTTGTGATACTAGACAGGATTTTAAGGGACGCGGGTTTTACGAGTCTGTGACCCTCATATGAGTGACTTCAAAAACTTTGCTATTCATGTTTATCATCACATAAAGTATCACTCTTTTACAACAGACGCCGTCCCCATGTTTAGATGATAATAATGCATCACAATACAGATGGTATTGATTATGTAATTTCTCTTTCTGTATGAGGGCCATCCATCATAAACGGTATACTTCATGGTTGTAAAGTAACATCTTAAAGTCTGTTAATTTAAGTTTGATGAAGAACAGAAATTATGTACATGTGATCCGTCACACGAATAGGGGTCATTTTGGAATTTCGTTAAATTATTTTTTCAAAAATACGTTGCATGTAATATTTCAACGATTCTTGTAGAAATGGCGTTCTGAATTCAGAAAATCGGCAACGTTCAAAGTATCCACCACGCGCAGTTTGACTAAGATCGACACTCTGTATAGTCTGGTTAATTTGACCCGAATTTGACCTCATTGGAAAAAATGCTTAAATAACAATTACCGACATATTTTATCAATTAAAAAATGTATAATACATTCTATATCGTTTGTTCTTTATTCCTATGAAAGCACGTGCAAAACCGAGAAGGAATAATCAGGTTTTTATTCATCTAAATAGCAGGGGTCAGATTCAAGTCAATAAAATCGCACTATACCTTAAAGAAAGCCCCTTTTTCGACTGACGGGTCACGTGTATTTTGATCTATGTAAAGTATTAGACCCGTTAAAGTTCCGCAACATTTCGGAACTCATAATCTTTCACAATGTTGACCGAGGTTCCATAATGAAAATCATTAGGAAACCTCGGTTAACAATGTTAAAGTTCATTTCTTCTGAGACGTTCCAAAACTATTACGGGTTAACTACCTTAATGTGACATCATCCCTGCTTTTAGGATGAAAAAAACGATGCATACTGTTAGAAAAGCATACTACACTTTGCACGCAAGTGCACGTTCAAAGCGGGGTATGATTCGCAATTATTTGACATCGTTTTGTCATCCCGAATGTAGGATATGTCAGTATGCGCGGATTCCTCGTGGCTTATAAGCTTCGAAATATTGTTCTTTTGAATGATAAGATGCTGATCGTAAGCTGAGGAAAGAGGTCAATGATCATCAAAATTTCAATGAAACAAGTAATTGTTATTTGAAATATCATAACTTTAATGACAAGGTTAAGACTTTGAAACAAAACGTGCCTTCAGAAAATCCCCAAATTCAAATATTTCATAATGGCTTATTATTTGCTTAATTGCACTCATAGTACATGTATATTTTGCAATGGAAAAACGTTTCCTGTAATTATTATGTTCTCGATGAGTAAAACTATCCTTGAATAATTAATTTTGATTTCTTGTGGGTGTTTGTCGCTTGCATCAAATATTTACGCGCATAGTAACATTTATGTGATCAAACTCTGTTTAACGACTTAAATGGCCATATGTAACCTTGCAATTAAAATTGCACTGAAAATGTTGTCCTTAGCATGGGTCAATTGGCTTGACACAGACGCTTTTCGGGACAAATTTTACGATTGATATTATTACAATAACATTGATACTATATCGGATTCATGTTCATTTTCACCTTTAGCATATACAATCGAAAATTTTATCAATGTCATTGAAATTAATGTTCAATGCATTAGGGGGATATTGGATGTTGATATACAACCCGATTCAGTATCTTAGCTAGTATCAATTGATCTTTTTAGTACCGAAACGTATATGTACCCCCCTACTGAGGACATATACTAATCTCCAAAGACGTACTGAACTCTACAAGTTGTCCAAATTACGATGACAAGTCGATGTATATCACGACGCGTTGACCAAATTTATATTTTCTTGACGGAATTAGAATGTAACACTTGCCTTAATAAACATATATTTCCATTTTCAAGAATATGGATGTCGCAATCTTTTGGACGTCTTGTCACTTGTCGTTAAAATCCAGGCGACGTTTTTTCTTTCTGTGTGCAGTACGACATAAAAACGTCAACATCCATGTTATTCGTAAAAGATGCATGAGTTCATTTGGGCAAGTCTTATATTATGTAGGATAGCAGAACATAGCTCAACATGTCGAGATATATAAAGACTGTAATCGTAATTTTGACAACTTGTACAGTTCAATACGCTCTTGGAGACTAGTTTATGTCCTCATTAGGGAGTACATACAGGCTTCCGTATTTAAGGATTAGAATCAACCATGGCTTTTGTTATGGATATGAGGTATCAGCCTTAAAATGCTTTAGAACATCTAAATGGCACAAATGTAGTAGTGGCTTACAATGTAAACCACTATTTTCCAAGAAAAAATGTTTTTTCGACTTTATCTTTGAAATAATTCTACGACAAAGTACCAAAAACCTCTCGAATCCTGCCTTCTCACACACGCGTCAATTTAGATACCATATCACCAACAAATGCCAGAATTTGAGTAAGTTTTGTTTCGCCATACCAGGATATAACCATTGCTATCATTGGTCTATAATTGTTCATTGGAATTTCAAAAATGTGTCTTGCCACAAAGTGATTTCTGTATGAATAAAAATGTTCTGGTGCGACGTTTCTTTTGTGGTACAGTATATTTAACAAATGCTTAAGACGAATTTCTGAACTGTTCGGAAAGGTTTTTTTCATTCAATGCATATCAACACTTAATTTTTTTATAATCTTTGTGATGAATACATGTTTTTTATGTTTTTTTTTTACAGAACATGTTAACACAAAGTACGCTGAAGAAGAATTCGTCGCTTCGTCTTAAAAACAACATTATTGTCATATTTTTCTCATTATAACGCTCTACACATTATTAAGGCCCTGCTAATTTGAAGTCGTTCCATCGGAAAGCTGTGTTTAACAATGCATTAAGATCGAGTTACATGTTGATATTCCGGAATTAGCCTAAAGGGATGGGTTTCCGCTGAGAATTCCTTATCCAATAGTATAAATGTTTCATGGCAATCTATATTTAGATGCCGGTTATCGATTAGTTTGAAACAGTAGCCGGTATTTGCAGGTTTCCAAAGAACAGTCTGACATTGAACCAGCATGATTCGTAGTGAGTCGATTTTAGACACACGGTAAAAAGTTTAACAGACCAAAATGTGAGACATGTTTAAATGGAAAGATGTTGCAACTTTATGTTTTGGAAGGGGTCATAGAACATTCTAAGCAAAAACAAAACAACAACAAAAATAAGCAAAAAACCCCGATTTGTTGAATTCCTTTTTTTTTTTGAAGTTCTAAATTCTCGTTGAGCTGACAAAGTAAAGCATTAAACCATCATGATGATTCCAACTAATGTTGCAGCTAATACAAATTTAGTGGTGTACAGTTCTAGGCCAGTAAGACTAAACTAACCACTCTCGTTAACATTTTTTTAAAGAAACATACCTTTAATGTAGGACACATCAAATCTCGAGTCATTGTCAACAAAGGCCTTTTTCTTCCTCTTCCTTTTTTCAAAATTTCCGTTGTCTTGCATTTCAAAGCAGGTCGCCATATTTACGACGTCAAGTGCCTATATGATGATGTGATATGTAGAGACTAGTTGACGTAAATTTTGCGTCCTGTTATGGTTTGCACATCGTTGAAGACTACATTATATCATCAATCGGTGGGTAGGGAGAGGGTTTACAAAACTACTAAGTTCCTATTATAAGTACCTACTACGAGAGATTTCTCTTAACAACCCGTCGAGAGTTCAGTTCGGTACAAAGCAACTGTAATTCCAATTGCATATATGGGTAGTTGCGACAATTTTACAATAGCTCAAAGAAATATAAATGCATTAATTCCGGGTAACCGAATTCCAAATTGCCCGTATACGAGACAATTGCGTATTGGCTTATAATTCATATTGTGACAGAATAATGGTGATCTGCGTGAGTTATGGGGCAGGATCAATTTAGATTGAAATTGAGATTAGCGTGATGTATAGCGCCTGGGAGAATGAATTTATGATGTATAAAACATTAGTTTGTATTTTTTTATTACAATATGGTTACTGGCATACCGGGAAATATGACAATTTCCGCATTCTAAGATTTTTAGCATTTTTTTTTTTTAATTTTAGAAATTTTAGATACCTGGTCATGCCCCTTGATCTACTTCGCGGCTCACACTCTCGTGTATCAAAACGCCAGCTTATTCAAGCTGAGGTTCCGATGCCATGTTGCCAATTCACTAACAAAATGGCGAAAAATAGCTGAGGTCAACTGTCATCCAGGTGTGAATGGGTAATTTGATTTGTCGATCGATTATTTATTGAGAGCAGCGATCAATCAATCGTACACAAGTAATTAGGGACAGTCCGAGAGGGAATTGTACAAGTGCAAGACAATTTTCCTAAAACAGCAACCGTTACAAGCAATTGACTTAAAAAGGGCCTACTAGTAGGATATACTTATAATATGTAATATATGTAATACCTTCTTAGTGTTTTGTTTAAAGAAATCTAATGTGGGTGGAAAAATGCCGAGACTATTATCAGTTCCCACAAAGGAGTCAGATATTTTTTCATACAATACTCTAATAACGTATTTTAATTTATCTTAAAACATTTATTTGTCTTGTTTTCATTGACGTTTCTAACAGAAATGAAAGTTTCTAAAATAGCCTCATTATGTCATTGTTCTAAAAATACCCATGTGATATCATAAGAATATCATATTAGATGTTATCACACGGATACTTGTATGGCTATTTTTGAAAACTGACTGTAATTGTGGAGAATGGTGAAATATTTCTAAAATTTCTAAAAATAGATACGGGCAGTGCGGATGTTTGTCCTCTAAATGCGTAAAATGTGTCCTGATAATTTGAAAGCTATAAATATGAAATTTCATTTTCGAAGAAAGCATAAACGTAGATACTTCGCACTATCCCTATAATATTTCAAGAAAATATTTACTAATCGTAATTGTTCAAATTATCATGAAGGATTTGTCTCTTTTCTTAATGGATATTTAAACATATTTTTTACTAACTTGTTAAAAAGAAAGATATCTTCACCTCTCAAAAAGTTTTCTCGCCCTTCTAATAATTAAAGGTAAGACCAACTGCCCTTTTGGGGCAAAACCCAACCTCTTATATGACATTGCCTGTCTCTTCTGGCTGTTATCATATTATAGGAAATATTTACTTTCCCAAAGAGAAAAACAATTCGATGGCTAAGCGCCACATTTTCGTAAGTGCTTATATATTTTACATAGGTGCTTACAAAATTTTTGTGCTAATCTATTGATTATTCCGTTGTGATATAAAAAAAATCATGATCTTGGCATTATTGAAGTTTTGGTATAATCGCCTTTCCTTTCTATTTACAGTGTTGACAGCCGCGAAAACCCATTTCTTCCTGGCGGGGACCTGAGTCGAGAAGCAGACGACATTTTAGCGAGAGCAAAAATTGTTCGAGATACTTTCATTTTGGAGGAGGGTAAAAAAGACAGTTCACAAATATTGCCAGAACGGTCACGTGACACCAAGTGTGAAAAACCGAACCATATTGACGATGAACCAATTCAGACTCCTATTAACGAAACATTCACGCCGGAAACGGCGAAAAATGCTGAGACTTCCCCCAATGCTGAC
This sequence comes from Fragum whitleyi, assembly GCA_948146395.1. NCBI lineage: Eukaryota > Metazoa > Mollusca > Bivalvia > Cardiida > Cardiidae > Fragum > Fragum whitleyi. Next base: position 55,397,887 of record OX411548.1, on the reverse strand, counting down.
ATAAGACCGAAAGAAAACGGTCAAATAGATACGGACGATTCTCTTTCACCTGGTAGTGTTAAAATGGAATTAATTGACGATAATAAAGATAGGAAGAAACACAAGAAATGTTGTACGATTATGTAGCAGTGATTTACAAATGGCCATCTTAAAATTTTGTTAGTTTTGGGGTTCGGATATATTCAACTGACCTTCGTTAGCTTTGTACATAACGCCAAGATCTTGTGATGAGCTTTCCTGGTAGAAATGAAACGCGGTGTGGAAGTGTGATACAAGTGCTACATAGTGCAACATGGCTGTCACGTGATACCTCCATTTTCAAATCAATCGTCACCATTTCCTTTCGTACCGTTTGTGATTGGTTTGAATGAAGTGAAGTGTATAAGTTAAGCAGAATTCTCAAAAAGTCTTTGTTTGTGGATGATATTTGCTTTGCTGTTGCAGTGGGTCGGTGTGAATCCATAGTTAGTGTTGAATTCCAAAATAAACGGCTTACGGGGATTACAGCTTTAGGTACATATAAAAGGATCAACAGGAATTTATTTATTGTTTCTTTTATGTTTTTTCTTTTGAGGAGAAATTTATCCCCCATTTCTCCCAAAGCTCTAAAAAGCTAGTTTTCAAGAAAACCTGTAGCCCTACATTCAGGATGATAATACTACTGCGAGCGTTTAAAAATGGTATCCTTTGGACGCAAGTAAGAATTCAAAGTGGGGTACCAATTTTTAAACGTTTCAGAAACGTGTTCATTTTGAAAGTAGGATAAATTTCTAGACAGTTTATACGTGCCTTCCTTTGAACGTGTCGGATATTGCGTATGTGGCGTTGCTCTTCAAGCAAAGCAAAGCGATCTTCGGATTATTACAAACACATTCTTGACTTTATAATAGTGCAATATTTATTAGGAACACAAGTATCCCTGAGTGAGAGGATAAAGTGGTAAACAGGCCTACTCTCTTTTTTATGTTTTTGTTCATCAAAGAAGACTTAAATACTACTTATTGTCTGTTACAATGGTTGATTGCTTTGAAGCACACACGCTTTCATGCAATCTTAAGTTTTTGTTATACGAAACCTTTCGCTCTTACGGTAGTGTACCCGTAATAGTTTGGCAACATTTCGGAACTTATGATCTTTCACAATGTTAATCGAAGTTTCCTAAAAAACCATTAGGAAACCTCGATTAACACTGTTTTAAAATCCATTACTTCTGAAAGGTTTCGTAACTATTACGGGTCCTTAACATAGATCTTGCATCTTAAATGAAAAAAATGCTCATGATTTTAATGTCTCGCCGCTCTATACAGACCGGCTTTTGAGCGGTTTTGCAGATGTTAGCGTACGAAGCTGTTGTCTTGACGTCATGTGCGTCCAGTTCCTTGCATTTTCATTCATCTATACCAAAACTTCGCTATATTAGATTTCGATCAAATTACACTGTAAAACATTTGAGCATGTGCGTGACACTTTCAACAATTTGACATTTGCGTGTGGCGCAAACATTTAGTAGCCCTGGCAGTTACAAAGCGCATTTATAAGATTACTTAACTGTCTACAGATACTTTAAGACCTTATCTTTGTACAAATAGCATGCTGAAGACTCTGGTCAGAATGTGCGGATGCACAGACTGGTCAGAGTCTTTGCTTTGCGCACATTAAAAATTGTTGGAAATCAGGCTCATTTCTTTTGACTATTTATCATGTTTACATAAGAAATTCAATAAAATTTAAACACGGTTCCTATTTGCGTGATTACTATTTCATTATATATAATATTTCAATAAACATTACATTCCGAAAACGGTATCAAGTGGTTTCCAACAGAATTTTCCTATGTCGAGTTCAGTTTAGAGCTCTTTGATTATAGTTTTTGTAGGTTGAAAGGGTCCTTCTAGGGTGTTCTTCATTCTTAAAGGAGTACTCGTGATGAAGCGGAGGTGACCAATAATGCTTGACTTAGTTTAATTGTGACGTGTCAGACAAGAAGGGCCATCTTAGGACATTTTCATTCGGAACGTGGCTCGGACTTTCCGCAGTCTGGAATGTACCTCGGACGTTATTGTAGTAATTTCTGGGTTTTTTTATCATTCGGAACACCACTCGGCCAATCTCACGATCAACCTCGGATATTACATAGACGGACTATTTTTCAAAATTACGGAAAAACATAGGAAAAACTCGATGGCGTCAGTTAAAATGGCGTTAGCCCTCGAAACTGTGAGTGAAAACATTCGACGTCGCCAACGCTACTCGTTTAAGTCACTGGCGTGAATTCATCGAATCTTTATATTAATGATTAATAATCTTAATTTTTGAGAATGATTCGTCATTCTCAAAAATAAAGATTTTTCAACCGTTATATACTGTAAAAAATGTAAATCTACAGTTCTAGTTTTTCTTACACTGTTTCCGCATAACAAAATGCACGATTTCGTTACATACCCATCCGCCTTACATACATCCGAGGCATGTTGTAGTTTACGGAAATGGCCGAGTGATGTTCCGAATGATTTTTTTTATGTGAGCTGCTTTCTGGTGGTACTCCGGTCAATATACATTTGAAGAAAAAAATCTTTCCGATAGTCTAAGGATTTTTTTTTTTGACATATGATAAGTTGATAACAAAATGTTTATTTTCCAATTATGATATGGTCAGTATAATTTAGTTTTCGTTGATTTTGAGTTATTCAACGTCATCTTAAGCGGGAACGTTGATACTTTTCATGTCACAAAACCCCCTAGGTACACAGCAAGCTTTCATTGTTGCGCTCTTATTGTTGCCGAGGTCTATTCCGTAGAATCACCGATGGTTCTAGATTATTGCTCTCTTTTGGCGTTATGTCTACATTGTGGCGATTGATATGAGATTTCTTGATCGTCGTCGATTCGTCACATAATTTCGCATTATGTGTCTTAGTCAAAAGCAGTCGCCGACTTATCCTGATTCTTAGCCAACCGATCTTGTCGGGGTAGCAAACCGTGCTCTGATTTTCAATGACTTAATAATCGCGGTCGGCTTTTACAACGCCCCGAGTAATATAGTGCTGAAAATTTTGGAAGCCTTCATTGCAACTTCTCTCGCCCATTAAAACTACAAGCTGTCGATAAGACGTATCGCAGATGCAATCTATTCGTAAGCTTTGTTTAAAATCATTCATGTGAATGCAGTCTTAATTCACATCTTGGATTTTTATTTTGTACAATCACGACAATACTTTTATTGTCAAACGGAGAAATCAAAATTTAAATATCGTAGTTTATGCTTAATTAATTAATTATATGCCTACTTGAAACCCTGAAAACGGTTAGAAAATCAACAAGTGTATGGAAACTAAATTCCTCCAAGCCTAATTCAATAAACTGAATTGCCTGTAGGGGTGTACAGATTCTTGGCACAGATTTCTGGTAATCCCTGTACATCCAAGGTAAAGACGCGAGAAAATGGGAAACAAATGGTTGAATGATCTGATACCTTTGGATTTTTTTCACGAATCGTTTCCACGCTTTGAACAATGGCTTGGAAGTTCAATTTTATCACGCTTCCAAAGTATTGTCAGCTCTGCATTCAGGATGACCAAACGGTGCGTACTGTTTGCCAATTATACCCCGCTTTGCACGCGTGTACACTCGTGCAAAGCGGGGTATAATTGGCTAACAGTTTGCATTGTTTTGAAATCCTGAACGCAGGGCAGTACTAGGCTCCTGTTCTGAAGAAATGTTCTTCCGATGTTTTTATCTTTAAGTATGAATACAGTTAATAACATCGCGAAATAGACTTTCATTTGGATCGAAACTATTCTAAATCGTTCACTCGGCACTCTATTCGTTCATTCCAAACACTCACTCAAAGTATTCACAAACGTCCCTAGAAACTAAAAAGACAAGATCAACAACCAGATCTACATTCAAAATAAAATTCGCTAGAAAAAAATTAATAATTTTATTGATTTAATTGAATTCGGGAGCAGCTTGTTAGTTTGTGAAGAAATAGAAAGCTATTTGTAGAACCTGTTTGTATATTTTATTAAAGGGAAGAAATAACCATCGCTCATTTTGTTCATCTTGAACAAAATAAGCGATGCTGTATTGCATCCTCTTAATTCAATTCAAAACTCACTCATTGCAGTCATTCATTTTCATTCAGAAATCATTCTTCGTGTCAATTTCATGGTGTTGTTGTTTGGGGCTTAAACTTCAAATCCTCTCTAGCCGCGTATCGAACTAAAACGGGTAGGACTCAACTATCCGACACGTGCTCTAAGCCAATGAATGACACAGAACAACTTATAACTGAATTAATAGATATATCATTTAAGAGATCGATCACATCTAGAAGAATGTCTGACTTCTCTCTCCTTTTCGAATGGAGAACACATTTTTATGCCGCTTATAATTCATTGATAAACAAAAAGTAGTTTGAGTATTTTTCATGCTGTTAAATTGCCGATATGCTTCGAAACTATCTTTGAACTTCTGTCAAAAAATAATCCACAGATTTTTGTTTTATTTCTTGGCTGTTAAATGAGCCTGTGAGCGACATTTCCAACAATTTCAAATATGCGCCAAGCAAAGTCTCTGACCAGCCTGTGCATCCGCACAGTCTGACCAGAGTCTTCACTATGCGCTTAGTAGATAGATAAGGTCTAAAAGTATCTGTGGACAATCAAGTAACTTTATATTTGCAGTATGTGGCTGTCTACACAGCTCAATGTGTACACCTCACAAATATTTCAAATTATTGGAAATGTCACGCACAGGCTCATATGATTTTAACTGCGACAATCAGAATTTCCTTCATGTTAATAGAGGATAAATGTTTGTTTCAGTGCAAGATCGATTTATGAGTGAAAGATAAAAGCTATATTTTCACGAGTAAGTGAAAATATAGCTTTTGTTGTTCTCGAAATGAAAGATTGGCCTATCTTACACAAAGAACGAACGATTAATTCATTTGCAAAAAACGAGGCGAAATGTGAAAAATTCAGGACTATTTCTCTTATAAAGCCGGTCGTTTTCAAGTGATTTCTAGTCAACGGTATGACGTTACATATGCATTTTTAAACAACGTGATAACGTTACGTGCTTCGGATAAGGTAGATAGGATAAAATAAACGAAAGCACTTGGTATTACCTTTTAACTCCATAAGAACAACTCTTAATTTTAATTCAAATTTCTAAATCTAATATTCTAATTTTTGTCAACGTGTTTTATCGTGTCAAATTGATACCTCTGGGGTGAATGATAAATAAATCCATTTCCTAAATTGACTGTTTGTAAGATTGTAAGATTTGCGTTTGGAAAATAAGGATGTCCTCTGCTCGATTAGATTTCCTTTTCAAATACTTAACCTTCAAGGAAAACCCCGAATGGCCCTTTTTTGCATGACGGGCTGCATGAAACATCTCTTGGCATATCGTCAGCGATGATGATAAGATGCGGTTATCGCTAGCATGAGAAGGTATTGTTTTATATGAATCATGACACAAAAAACGACATCGAAGACGCATGTGTATACAAATGAGCGAGAAAGTGGATTGTAATTAATGCAGACAGGCCGGGCTGACGAGTCTGGCAAAGTTCCATGCAGCCGTCTTTTCCGAACGTTTTCTAGCAAAGCTCCGGATAAAATATATGCCCGTTGATTGGCGATCAAAATGTCGTATTTACAGCTTAGATTAGCCTAACTACGGCTTAGATAAGTTTCAGTAATTTTACTGCGACATCAAGGTCCGCAAGGTCAGCAAGCAAACATGCGATCATGATTCAAAAACGTTTGCAAACGTTTGAAATGGTATCCGAATTTGCACGTGACACTTTTGTGGCTATATTTTTTCTCAATCAACATGAAAATTGGTCAGATTGATTATCTTGAAGAAATCTCGGTCAGGTTCAAAATTGGGTCAGATGGGGTAAAAAAATGAGGTCAAGAAATCAAATTCTAGAATAACATGGAAGACACTCTATAGTCCATAAATGTTGCTTAATCACCCTAAAATTGGTCAGAAGGACTGGATAAAATTTCGATCAAGTTCGAATTTGGTCATGTTTGGTATAAAAAGATTTTGAAGAGGTCAAGCGGTCCAAATTTGGCAGACCCTTGCGTGTACTCTCGAGGCCATTTTTTTATGTCAATCAACCTTAAATTTGTCAGATTGATTTTCCTGATTAAATCTTAGTCAAGTGCGAAATTGGGTCAAGTCGAGTAAATATTAGATCAAGATGTCAAAAATAAGAAAAATCTTGTAGACACTCTTGATGCCATATTTTATGCTCAATGAATCGGAAAGTTGGTCATAGTTTGTGAAATATCAGTCAAATTCAACATTGGGTAAGTGGGGTAAAAAACTAGGTAAAGGGGTCAAATATCTAGACCATTTTTTTGCTTAATCAACCTGGAAATTGTGGGGAATTAATATCTTGGTGAAATCTCCGACAAGATTGAAAAGGGTTCATAAATGAGGTCAAAAGTTAAGATCTAAGACAACAAAACAAGGTGAGCAATTTGGGGCCACTGTGGCCCTCTTGTATCTGAAAAGACAAACTGTATTCTGAAAAATAAACCCTGCTTATATAATTGCTGCATATGCTCAGATCAGATTGCATATAAACGAAGTCTAATCATAGTGCACACATTCTTTTTCATCATGCTATTATAATTCAATATCATTGGTTTCCATAATTATTTAAATGCATTCTGAACAATTGGTTGTATTTCTCAATGAAAACAACTTTAGTACGCATTAATTTTTAAGCTTGCGCATTTCAGAGTCCCGTAAGAAATATGTCTCATAATCGTGAAATCGTCAATTTTTATTCATGATATTATATTATAAGATATGATGAGAGTATTTCTTTTAATTTCATGGCTGTATGAAACTAAAACTTAATTACAGTGTGATTGGGTTTTTAGTTTGATACACCAATGAAATTTAAAAAATAGCTCTTCGTCTCTTAATAGCAAGCAGTTCAGTGATTATTACTGTGTATAAATTTTGCAGCCTTGCTTCCTCAGTAAATTCATATTCTGTTATTTTTATTGCTCGTTTCATTCCAATCAAATGAAACTACAGTCCTTTGTTCATCATCTTAAAGCGTTTTAATCGTTTGAAAATTGTACCCCACTTTGCACGTTAGCGCTAACGTGCAAAGCAGGGAACGACATCTTAAAGGTTTCGGCAACATTTCCATCGTGAATGCGGGACAATTTGTTTATTGTTGCCTAGGAACAGCTGGTTCCGTCTGTCAATCACGTGTCAATGTCATTCATTTTTTAAATAGCTTTGACTTGATTGATTGTTTAAACAATGCACACTTGTTCAATTCTAAAACCAATTTCAATGTTTTGGCTAGTTTTAAGATTTTTTCCTGACTAATTAATTTAACATGAAATTGAATGATAAGAAGGTGTAATATGACACGAATTAAGATAGTTCATATATATATTTAAAAAAAGAAAGAGATACAGGTATTTATATTTCGAAGCTAACTATTGGTCAAATTCCAATCTGTTCGAAAAGATCAAATGGAGACAATTTAAATTAATTGTGAAAAATGAAACGTACATTTACGTAAGGGTTCATAGTGTAACTTTTGTAAGTACTATCTCGTTATAGGTACTTTGAATCCTTAGCTATGGGTGTACCACTTTTTAACCTTTTAATACCCATTCTCTGTAACGACTTAAACACTTTTGGCACACATGGTCTCCGATTTTGATGAAATTTCACATACAGGAAGGGACTAATAATAAGAGAAGAAATTGACAAAAATAATGTTTTCAGATCATCTGGTTACCATGGCAACAGCCTTCAAAGCACAGAAATTTGCAAAATTAAGCTTTTTTGAAGCTCTATAATTTGGTCTTTATATGAAGATGGTGGTTGTTTTGGTATGTTTTTGATAGAATAGGACCTAAATTTTTGAACTAGATCTTTTGTTGTGTCAGTTAGTGTCAAAAAGATTGGTTACCATGACAACAAATATGGCTTATTTTGATAAATTGATCTGAAAATGTTGTCTATAGTTTCCTGTTTTTCTTCGCTTATGACTGACATTTGATGTGTAGATGGAATTTAATATGTAAAAGGAGCAACTAAGATACAAATTATTTTGTTGTTGTGTGCATTTGTTACCTTGACAACGGTAACTATGACTCATAATATGGCTGTTTTTGTGACTTCTGAGTTATTTCTTGAATTTTTGCAGCATGATGAACTGATGATGATTATTGGGACACATCTAACAAAAAGTGCTCTTTCAAAAACCGCAAAGAAATCATTGGGCCTTTTTGTTACCATGGCAACCATTTTTATTATTTTCTTAAATCAGTTATTTTAAGTACCTGAAAGTTTGCATGTGATAAGAAAAGAGATCCAATAAGCTTCTTTCAAAATACAAGAAAAAAGAACAAAAATTGTAATAGTTGCCATGGTAATTTGCCGATACAACCAAAAATTAAGCATTTTTTGGGTCATTTTGTAGCCTTTTCCCTAAAAAATGAAACCAGTTTACACAACTATTTTGATATATTAGTTAGAGGAAAGTTTGAACTTTATTTAGGATTAAGAAATATTCAGGTTGCTTGGCGTTGGATATCCGTATCCAAGGACTAAAAATGGGCTTTTGTGCATTTTTACATAATTGTTCCCATAGCAACCGGCTATTTCCTGCAAGTTTTTGAAAAAAAATCTTATATGTCCTAAAAGGTCTATTTGAGCAATTTTGTAAATTATCATAACATTGAATGGGAGTTCAATTATCTAGTCATTTGAGGACTCTCAAGATGTTCTGAAATTGTCTACATTTATGGGATATGAATTCACGTTGCCATAGCAACGAACACAAAAGTTATTATTATGTGAATGTTAATGTGGTATTTCCTTGTAAAACGGAAAACAATGTCTGTATTTTGTCATAACATTTGAAAAAATTCAAAAATCAATATTTTAGTAGGGCATGTGTGTTGTTGCTATGGAAACATAAGTAAACAACGTTTGCCCAAGAATATTATTAATTCATTTGAGAGAACCAAGATGGGGAACTTATCTCTTATGTGTTTTTATTTTAGTTTGTGCTGCATTATTGATATATTTGAATTTAAAAACTCGCAAAAACGGACTTTTTCAATCTTTAACTTCTGTTTCCATGGCAACCAGAAGTGATTTTAAGAATTTTTTTATCTTATTTTTACGTTTGGGTCAGCCCTATCCTCATGTTTAAATTTTATCAAAATTTGAGACATAGCGTGCCACACTCCCTATTTAAAAGTGTAAGTGCTTACAGAGAATTGCTATTAATTGTTAGTATAATTTTGAAATTAAATCCCAAAACTTTATATTCGCCTTATATCAATTTATCGGATATACCAGGTTTTTTTTAAAGAAAATTTCACTTTTTTAGCGTTTTTTTTAAGGAAAATGTGCTAATCACAGAAGATGCTTTAAACAAAGTGCATTGAATGATATGGTTTACTAGCTCACATATCCGTTGGCTGTTATAGCATGCACATCTGGATAACAAATCGGAATTCAAAAAATTACAAACGTTCGATTTTTTCCTCGCGAAGAAATACTTAGAATTCTAAAGAATGAATGCTGAGAAAATTTAATCTTTATCTGAATGATGGAAAATAAACCAAGATCTTTCAAAAATGACATTTTGTTAAAAAAAAATAACTACAAGTTTATATCGTCGGTTTTATTCTAAAATCTCGTAACTACAGCTTAATTAAAGCTGTAGATACGAGGTTTTAGAATTAAACCGGTGTTGTCTCGATTTTGTGGATGAAATGTGACTCACCAGGCTAAAAGGGACAAACTAGGAACCACGTCAAAAAAAGATTGTTACAAAAATAAGACATTCGGAGGTGGCATCTTAAAAACCATTTATACAGTAAGGTAGAATGACTTTTCTAGATTAAGAAAATCAGACAAGTGTTAAGACACGACCCTGATCACTCTTAATTATTCGACTAAAGCTTTTAGTCAAAGGAGAATGGTCATTCTATATAACTCATCTTAGCTCGCCAAGTGTACTAAATCCATTATTTTCCTTACGAAGGAACATTGTGGGGTTAAACCCCTTGGCTCACAAAGAAGACATTGCTATAGCGTTTATTTATTTATTTTATTTTATTTTTTTTCCTTTTCGTTTTACTTTTTGTAAGATACCAGATGTTCCATAATTGTGACCCGTCACGCGAAAAAGGACCACCTGAATAATGCGTAACGTGTCGGCCCTAGTTAGTCTGATTGCGGTGACTGACTAGGATCGAAACTTTTCCCATTTTGCCGATTTTCTGAATATAGAATGATTAATTTTCAATCATATGAATGAATTTTTGAAATACGACCTCTGGTAAGCGTGAACTAGAACCAATCTGATTACCAATCATATACTTTTACGAAATTCCTAGATGGACCCTTTTCGCCTGACGGGTCTCATTTTCTTGCAGGGTTCTCTTTTACACATTTGTGTTAATTAAGTCGCTTTACAACGGATTCCTTGAATGTTTTCTTTTATCAAGGCAAGCCACAAATATTTAAGATGGTTCGGTCAGAGAAAAAACAATGCTACTTTTCAAAACATCATTATTATATCTTGTACGGTTCATTTAAAGCATTTTTAAGTTATTTTGGGAGCACACAAACATATTTATAATATCCCCATTTCATGTTCTCCTCGGTGTACGCCTACCAACACTTCAACATGTTGCATAATACTGTAACAATGAGATGTTCTTCTCTGTATAACAATAAAATGTCAGAAATAATCTGCTACTCTCTGATTTATGATTTACCTCATACGTTTTAACACTTTCCCCCTTGACCCTTTGCTGTTTAATCCCTGCTTTTTACGTGCCTATGATTTTATGATTCAGAAAACATTGTGAAAAAAGAAGAAATTGCTTCTGACAAGCAATTTCTTCTTTTTCCACACTATTTTCTACCCTACAGAATGGTTATGTTTCAAATTAAATCCACTTTAAATTTGCGTCTGCAAAACCTTTGAATTTGGACAGGTCCAAAATTTTGTAAAACAGGAAACAGGAAACAAGAAAGGGTTAACTTGGTGCTACAACCCTTGGCCTCGTGAAGAAGCGAAATAATATATAGGGGTTATTGAAAATAATATCTTAGTGTCTTAAAATATCAATGTTATCTGGTCGAGGTTGGGAGAATTTATCATGACTCGGCAAAGCCTTGTCATGATATTTTAAGACACAAGTTTACATGCCATTCTATTTATCATGCAATCGATTTTCATTGCTTAATTACAATTAAATCTTAAAATCAAAGAAATTCGAAGGAAAAAGTGTGCAAATTGTTTCTAAAAAAAGAGTACCTGATATCATGTTATGTTATCAGACAGGTGATACCAGGTCAATACAGGCTTCATGGCATGATAAAATCATTTGTTTCAGTGTAAGATCGATTAATATTTCATTGAGTGAACAACAAAAGCTATATTTTCACAAGTGGCAGAGCCACTATTGAAAATATAGCTTTTGTTGTCCGCGATATGAAATATCAATCAATCCTAGTCGAAAAACAAATGATTATTTCATTTCTTTAATGCGAAAATGAGATTAAATGTGAAGATTTTTGGACAAATTTTCCTAAAGCGCGCTATTTCGTGCGTGAGTCGTAGGCAACGTTCCTGGTGATTATTGGGCCGCTTATTGGGTCCCGCTTGATGACGTCAGATAGGGTGAAATGAACGAAAGCGGGGTATAGGTTTTGATAATTTCACTGGTTAGGAGGTAAATTTCACAAATGATTATATATCGTTATTTCTCTATAATTCACTGAAAAGATTTAAAGAAATATATATAGCTGAAAACATTGTGAAATAGACATTGAACTTACATAAACCTATTTTAAATCGCACGCTCCATTCAAACATTTTAAACACTGTGTGGCAATCGTTCAAAACTTTCAAAAATCGTTCATACCAGTGCCACTCCGTTATTTTATTCCAGTTGTCCTGAACATATCATTGTTTCAATGGCTGTCTTGAATTTTTGAAATGTCTTGTTGGTCGTTGAAGACACGCGAATCTTATTATCATTATTATTATTGTAGCTTTTAGGATCACCCTGAGTCCATCGTCCATCGTGCGTCGTCAACAATCTTAAAAAACCCTTCTTCTCCTGAACCACTGGGCCGATTTCAATGAAGCTTTACCAGAATGATCCTTTCGTGACCATTTAAAAAATGTTCGCGAAATTTTGATTGGCTCATAAATATTAATGTCGCAGGGCGAGGTTTATTTTGAGTCTGAAGTCTTTGAATGGCACCTCCTCCTGAACAACTGGACCGATTTCAATAAAACATAACCAGAATGTTCCTTGGTTGATCCCTTTAAAAAATTGTCCATGAAATTTTGATGGGCCCATACATATGGGCGTTGCAGGGCCGGGGCTTATTTTGAGCCTGAAATATTTGCACGACAAATCCATCTGACTCACTGGGCCGATTTTAATGAAACTTTACCAGAATGTTCCTTTTATAATCCCCTTCAAAAATTACTTGCACAATTTTGATTGGCCCAAAATGATATGGGTGTGGCAGGGCGGGGCTTATTTTCAGTCTCCTCAGTAATGAATGGGTAGGCAGCGTCTATTTTCACTTTAAATTTTGGAATTACATCTCTTCAAAAATTAGGCAAATGTGAATGAAACTTTACTTGGATGAGCGGTTTAGGGCCATCTTGTTTTAATTTTTCAGCAACAAAATCTAACAACATGGCACATAAAAGATTATATAAGTTTTCTTTACGGACATAATTAAGGCGGAAAAGAGGGTCGATCAATATTTATTGCCACCCATTTTTCCCATCATCGATGCATATTTTATGACAAGATCGCGTGCACAGGACCTGTGACTTTCCCAATCATTAAGACGCTATCCGGCCTCACGTAATATTGTCGGATATTCAGAAAAAAGTGACATTAACCTTAATTTTACCACTTTGTTACAATCCACGATTTCCCCCCTTGCAGGCTGGAGCCCTAGTAATGGGTCGATGCACTTAAGGTTAAGGTCAGCCTTTACTCATTATTAGTTACTTCTAAAGATAGTCGATATGATTAATTTGAGATCGTGAAGCGTAGGTTGGAAACCAAACCCTCTTTGCTTCAGCTTGTCCAAGCTGAAGTTACGAGGCTTTAGTAACCCAACGATGAAATATGTTGACTTTCCCTTAGCCGTTTGGTCTAAGGTTACAGTTACTTGCACGCGTTCACGATTATTGCCGACTATTTTTTCTATGAACCCAAAATATTTAAGAATAAACTCACCAAATAACGTCACGGCTTAGCACCGCCCTTGCCAGTTCGTTAATAACGCAGAATAATGTATTAATTTAGAAAGCAACTTGTTGTCAAACTGGCTTGCGAGACATATTTGTCATTATAACATGTCGGTGTATGTTCGTCCATCCATCCGAATTTATCCCGAGCAAAACTCAAATTAAATTCAAATTTATTTATTAATAATTGGCCACCGGCCTTTACATACATACACATATTTAACAATTCTTTGTAAGACCAGTTTAACAATAAACTATTATACATAGCAATTTATGTGTTTAGAAATATATGTACAATGTTAATTTCTCAAAACAGCTCAATGAAAAATGTTTTACTTATTTTCTATTAGGGTTTTTCGTTTCTCATATGAATAATATATGAACATAGCAATATTTTTTATGTCAATTTCACTTTTCCTTGTCATAATCAAATTGAACTTATATTGTGTTGGGGGAGGGGGGGAAGTATTTCCTTTTTAAATACTTAACACGAATTTCAGAATAAAGTGGACAAACTAGCAAAAAGTGATACATATCTTCAATTTCATTTTTACAATAGAAGCAAAACCGTTGTTCTATAGGCGTTCTTTCGTAACGACCTCGTTCTATTGCCAATTGTAATGAGCCTGTTCTGAAATAAGCTATAGCTTTCCGAAATTTATAAATATTGATTACATCAAGATAATGTTCAAATTCGAATGAAAACTTAAATTCTTAATATAGAACAAGTTTTGACTGAGAACAGAATTTGTTTATCCAAACTTGCAAATACTGATCTTTCAGTGGTTTCACGTACTGATAAACAAACACCTTTCCATTATCAACATGTTGTTCCCACACATAAGCAAAACCGTTTTGATACAGATTATTTTTCAGTTTTGTAACCCAATAAGTATGTCCACAAGAATCATATAATATAAGCATGTTGAAGCATTTTTTTTACATATCTACTATCGTTCATATCTAATATTTTTAGCCAGTACTTAACAACTCTTTTGCAAGTGAATATATGTAATGGAAAACGTCCACATTCTCCTAAGACTGCTGTATCTGTAGTATTCACAGGAACTCCTAAAAACCGTTTACAAGCATATTTTTGAATTTTTTCAGTGCAATCACAAAAATTAATACCCCAAATTTCAGATCCATAAAAAAGAATATGTGCAATTTTAGTATCAAAAATTCTAAAAAAGGTTTTACCACTTAATGGCATTACTGAGCTTATAGAAGAAAGAACACTAAGTAAAACTCTTTTCGCTTTTAAAGAATTGTATTCGGCCATTCTATAGAGTGAGAGACTTGAAGTAAAATTAACACCGATATAAGTAAAATAATAAGTACAGTCTATTTTTTCGTTTCCATAAAACCACTAATCCATTTTAGATAAAATTCCTACGTTTCTAAATACTATAATCTTTGTTTTAGATACATTAACATCTAATTTCCATTCATTACTATATTCTCTTAATAAATCTAATTGCTTTTGTAAACCGATTCTTGTATCAGAAAGGAGCTCAATATCAACAGCGAACATTAATAGTAATATTTCCAAAATATCAGGATGCAACTGTATGCCTTTGTTACCACTCTTCGTTATGACTTATGGAGGATTCTGAATAAACTTGTATTTTTGTTCTCCAGCACGAGACGAAGTTTTCGGATAGCTCCAAGATCAAGGCCACAGCTCAAGTTAGAACAAAACCGTGACGTACATGTGTGTTTGATATACACCAATCACCGCCTTCCGAACCTTCCATTATTTAGATACAGTGGTTTGATACTTAAAAAAATGGAAGTCACAAGCAAAAAAAGAAAAAAGAAAAAAAAGTTGACATTACTAGTACCATTTTTGTAAATCTCGTGCTTATTCAAAACTGCGTCTGTAGTCGCAATTCAAGAACACCAAGTCTTTTTACCAAAGAAGCTGACAGGGACCTGGACTGCCGACTTTAAAAGGTCTTATAACATGCAATACACATGTGATTTATGAAGGCTCTATCACTTAACTTTCTAACATGATGACCAATGGTAAAGTTTTAATTAAGTGACCTTGAAAGTATGACACTGATCTTGGCCGATGGCCTCGACTTTTACATCAATTCCTTGGAAGTTGCCCTTTCACAGAAACTCAAGGTTCTGTCACAAGTAATTCGCATGTGAAATATGAATTTAGAAAACTCTTATCACTTTCTATTAAAAAAACCCTCTATGACCAATGTTCAAGTTTTCATGTTGAAATTAGTGGCGTTGAAAATATGAGCATGTGCTTCGCTGATGGCATCCACATCAACCATCGGTATCTACTAAAAGGTGTGAGATAGCAGCAGGAGGCTAGGAAAGGATGAAATGATTTAACTGGTGAGAGAAATACCAGGATTCCATTGTTAGGTGCTCCAGCCGCCGCGATATAACTAAAAAA
This sequence comes from Fragum whitleyi, assembly GCA_948146395.1. NCBI lineage: Eukaryota > Metazoa > Mollusca > Bivalvia > Cardiida > Cardiidae > Fragum > Fragum whitleyi. The sequence goes on along the minus strand of OX411548.1, from coordinate 55,382,156 downwards.
TGTTGAAAGCCGCATTAAACTCAATTCAATCAATCAATCTAATAAAAGGTCTTGGTACAAGCAATACACATAGAAAACTCTTATCACTTTCTATTAAAAAAACCCTCTATGACCAATGTTCAAGTTTTCATGTTGAAATTAGTGGCGTTGAAAATATGAGCATGTGCTTCGCTGATGGCATCCACATCAACCATCGGTATCTACTAAAAGGTGTGAGATAGCAGCAGGAGGCTATGAAAGGATGTAATGATTTAACTGGTGAGAGAAATACCAGGATTCCATTGTTAGGTGCTCCAGCCGCCGCAATATAACTAAAAAATGTTGAAAGCGGCATTAAACTCAATTCAATCAATCAATCTAATAAAAGGTCTTGGTACAAGCAATACACATGTGCAATATGAAAATTCCGTCATTAACGGACAGACGGACAAACACACAGAGCATAGACAAATGCCCCCGATAAAATTTCTGGAAGATAGTTCAAACATTTATGAATGTTGTTTTTTTTTCAATTAAGTTAATACAATTAACAGTTCTCCATCATGATTAAATGTACCATTTGCAAAAAGTAAATTCAGTCAGTAGTCCCAAAATGACAAAGTTCCAGTTTTAAGCCAAACAAGAATGGCGCGTTCAATTTGTTAACTAGAGCTGCTTGAGTAGCTGATTTGCTCAACAGGCCTGAATCTACTGGCATGATTAGACAAGTATTTAATTGAAACAATGAATGTTATTTCAAGTTAATATTAAGTGTATAGTACTAGTTTGTGTCAATATTGGTGAATAATCAGATATTTTTTTTTATCCAATCGCAATAATTCTGTGCAGTCTCATAATGGGTCACGAAAGGAACATTCCAGTGATTTGGTTGATATCCATCAGATAGGTTCTGAGAAAATGATTTTCAAAGTTTTCACTATTTAACATATAGAGAAATGACCCGAGGAGAAGATCTCTAAAGAGAAAGTTTACGACCGGACGCACGGACACACATTGGAGTACGCACGAAAGCACGACGGACATAACGCCATGACAATAGCCAAGTGGCCTTCGAGCTAAAAGCTATCCTTAAATAACCAACATTTGCATTCAGGAAAACCAGGCATTACGTCACTATTTACTTAAAACTAGGTTGTTTCAGTTAATGAAGCATATCGATGGCTCAGCGCGAAACAGTTGTAACTCCCTATATGTTTATAGGGAGTTACAACTGTTTCGCGCTGAACCATCGATATGCTGTATGTTTTACTTTCTGTCGGGGCTAGAGCTCGTTATTGAGATCGAGAGTTTCTGAGTTCGATGCCCAGGAGTGAAAATCGACATTATGCACTTCAATAGCTGCCAAGAACCTATTCCCCAGCATAACAATTGAATTTTAGATTTTGTCCACACAAACGCTCTGTTAAAACATGGGAAATTGGAGAAGAGGAAAAAACAGCCTGGCAGAACGGCGCCAATTTAAAATTTCACTAGAAAGAGACACTTAAGAAATAATCCTTGAGATAAATCTTTCATCGAATTACATTAACTGTTATCCAAGAATTTGTTTTATCTGTAATAGTCTAGAAACTGTTTTAATCAATCAGAAAAAAATGAAAATAGAAATTGTGTCTATACGTCAATGTGTTTTTTTCCCAATCTCCTTATGTTCCATCGCAAACATTTTTAAAAATTGCTAGAGCTGGTTATACGTCGGTTGTCGAAATTACCTCAGCTTTGGACAGTATACAGTTATTTCTTGGTGGCTCTTTTAACAGTGAAAACTGTTGCAGTGCCGAGGTGGTGGGGGTGACGTCATTTTTTACAAGCGGGCAACAGTTCGAAAGCAAAAAGCTCATACTGTTTACCGGTCACGCAACAGATATTGTAATAAACTATGAAACAGTTCGAAATGGTTAATATATAGTGTGATCCACGCAAAAAGGGACCATCTCGGAACTCCGTAAAGTAGATATTTGAAAAAGTAATTGATTCTAGTACAGATCAACCAGGGGTCGCATTTCAAAAAGTCTTGCACAGGAAGGTAGAGTGTTCATTCTAGATTCAGAAAATCAGTTAAGTGGGAAAATGATTCCACCCTAGTCAGTCTGCACAGTCTGACTAGGGTCAACACTTTACGCACTACCCAGATGGTCCCTTTTCGCTTGACGGGTCACATTTATATAAGAGATCAGGTAGTAATTAGAAATGTTTAACACGTGTATATTTATAAAGGAGGTAATGTTATAATAGATACCGACGATCTCGTTTTGTAAAGGGAGTTTAATATTGTCTCGGGATTCAATCTAAGTTCAATTCGTTATTACCCTTTGATAATAGCATTATAATGGGGTGAAATCCAATAGTCAGTAATAGAAAGACAGAAAAGTATCTGAGAACAAGAGGACCATGAGTTGAAAATGTATTTGGTGTTCAAGCGAGAATCAGATCGCCAGTGACAATAAAATAAGAGGGTGTGATGGTCCAATATCGCTCACCTTTGTGTCCTTGACTCCTGCCTTATCAAATTGAACTGTCTTGAAATATAATTAAATGACAATAAGGACCCGTTCTCAGCAAAATCATTATTGGTGCCTACTATACTATAATATTATAAACTCTTTTGTCAATATTTCAGCAAGTGCCTTCTTAAAAAAAAATACATAGACGTCGCGCACGGTAATGCGGCACTAAAATGTAACGTCAAAATAACGAAAGTCGATGGTGTAGCGTTCTTTCGGAAAAAGGTTTACGTAATTAATATATTGCTCACTCTCTATGTAGCAATAGCAATGTCAGAATATATAGTCATCTTTCAAAAATTAAAACTCGCCTCTTTTCCCTCGCAAGTCTGCGCGAAAAATGTATTAAACATTCATTTTTGCTCATGATCAAATTAACATGAGCAATCTCGGGCTATGTTGACCCTCAATGTTTATATTTGGGTATTCTCTTCCCCCTACTCGCATCGCAACTTCCAAAAAATATTCTTCTCGTATGATATTCGCTTTCTTTATAATGTTCTTATTTTCCTTGACATTGTGAATTTTTAGCAACGTCTGAAGGCGTGTCGGTTTTATAATTCAACGAAACAAACTTAACGTCGCCGTAAGAAAATGCGTTTTTTTTAGAAATCGTTCAACACGCACTAATAGCAACATCTCTTTTATTTTTAAATATTTTTCCTTGAACTTTTAATATGATTATCAAGAGAAAAATAATACTTCTTGGCTAAATTTAAATTATCGTATGAATAAAGGATCTGCTATTATTAGCGTATCTAAAATGGAAAAAAACCCCAGTTTTTTAACATCCTGAAAAAATTTCGTTCCACAAGAATTTCAGCTTATTAATTTTCCATTTAAAATTCAAATAGATATTTATTTACATATATAAGAAATTCAGAAAAATAACATTTTTAATTTTAAGTTTGGTTGCAGTTAATCAATTTTTAGATGAAAATATAAAAGAAAATAGTTATATTTTCGGCGTCTTAAAGCTTGATGTTACTCTTCGCTTTTTCTCAAACATAAAACGGTATTTTTCTCATTTGTGGTTAAAATTCGATCTCCGCCAGTAAAATTGCTGGGTATCATTCCAATTTAAATATAATATATTTTCAAGCAGTTGAAACATTATTAAACTGTTTAAAATATAAGATGTGTATCGTTCAGTGATACTTTCGTGTTACATGTTACGCGTGTTTTTTCGCATAAATTTCACATTGAAACTCCTTTTTACGAACTAGTACCAAAATAGTTTGCAATTTAAGTGTGGCGTATAAATTGGCCATGGTTTAAGCGTTATTTCGATATAAGATATAACGATGGTGCATGTAAGGAGTCTTGTAATGATAAGTTTTAAAACTCAGAGGGTGACGTTTTTTTGAAAAGTGACGCATTACCGTGCGCGACGTCACAGTGATGTTCTATTAACAATTTACATTCTGACTTTGCAGACATATTGATAAAGGCTTTGAATGTTTTGCACCCGTATATGCACATACATCAGTACAATGATTACAAGGAAATGGCTATTTCAGCTCTTTTTCAATATAGAGACCTTACTTTTTGCCTAATTAACCTTCTGGATTGATTGTCATGGTGAAATCTAACACAAAATTCATATCGGGTCAAATTGGGTTTCTAGGTCTTCAGATCAAATAAAAGGGAATCTTGTCACTGATAAGTCTTTAAGGCTCCTTTTCTCTTTACATTCTTTGGAATGCATCCGAAATCAATAAGGCCCTTTCTTTTTACCACACAAACATTCAAAGCAGGTTTAAGAGAGATTGAGCCAAACTGTTACATCTAGAATGGTATTAAGGGCATTGTTTATAATGCTTTTTTTCCCATGACATACCTCAGAATTCAATCAAAATAAAGAGGGGTTCCTCCTTGTGACCAGACAAACATCCAAAACAAGTCTGCTAATCTCATTTAGAACTACAATAAAAATCAAAGACAAAACTTCACTCCATTTCCATGTGATGAGACATTTGAAATATAATACAAAATATAAACTCATACAAAAACAGATAACAATAATTTATTTTCTCATATTCAAATGCATTGCATAGTTATAACAATCGATTTCATGATACAATTAACATTGTACATAATAATATGTTATGAATGAAAATAATGGACATGTATGTAACTATTGAAAATTAACCCTTTCCTATTTTACAAAATTTTGGACCTGTCCAAATTCAAAGGTTTTGCAGACGAAAATTTAGAGTGGATTTAATTTGAAAAATAACCATTCAGTAGGGTAGAAAAGAGTGTGGAAAAAGAAGAAATTTGCTTGTCAGAAGCAATTTCTTCTTTTTTCACAATGTTTTCTCAATCATAAAATCACACGTACGTAAAAAGCAGGGATTAAACAGCAAAGGGTTAAAACCTGTGCAAACTAATTAATTTCTTTTTCTAGTTTTCTTTTCAACATTTAATCTTAACATCTAACCTTAACATACTAGCTATCTAGAAACTGATTTCAAGTAGCAAACCTATTCTTGATGTTCAGCAATTGTCACATGTTAATATGATGTCCATAAATGTAAAAGATATGGTTAGACAGACTAACAGCCCAGTTGACAAACATACTATTGCACAAAAACAAGGCTGTCAATAAAAAACTATGTCCAGGTCGCTGTAACCGGACTTGAAAAAACTGACCAATCGATATATTATCAGTATACGACATGTTATATCTTTATTCAAAATTAACCAAAATAGATAGATAACATTTGACAAGTAGACAGGGCCAGCTAAAAACTTATGTTATGGCCTATTAATGTATGGGCACTTTAGGGCTCGTGTTTGACCCTTAAACCAGGGTTTTGACTCCCCAAAATTCCATTTTAACCCTAAAAATCTTTTTTTTGACCCACTGAATTTCCAGTGGTCAAATCTATTCAATATATCGAGGGTTCAGTGCAATACCGTACTAAGTGTATATACAAAGTATATATGCTTGGTATAGTCTTGCACTCAACCCTAAATATAAGATTATATAGACAAATTGTTTTCTTCAGACTATAACAAAAGAACTATGAAACAACTAAGTGTGTCTAAGCTTTATTGTTTATGTTGTTTCAGATATATAGATTACTTTAAAGACTGATAAGTTCTCATTATTTTCCCTTTTTTGACCACTACAAAACCATTTCTGACCCCTAGAATTTTGGGGTCAAGGTGTCATTGACTCCCAAATTTAAAAAGCTAGCACAAGCCTTTTGGGGCCGTTTACTACTAAACATCTTATGATTATTTTTTGCACAAGTCAAAAATTTAAGTTGCTTCTACAGCAGTTATTAAATATGGAATTCTGTCAAAGACGATTCCAATGAGATATTGCAAGACAGAATCTAACAAAGAATGAAAACACCAGGTACAATTGTGATTTTGACTAACCCTTATTTTTTTCGTAAGAAGTTTAGTAAAACAGGCACCTGGCACTTACAAAAGATTTGTACTAATTCATAGAAATACTTATTGCACATAGAAACTTATGGCAAGTCATAAAGTCATGTTTGTTGAAAAATCTCACTAAATCTATATCACATATACAACAAGAATTGTAAACATTTAAATGAGATCATATTAAACCCTTATTTTAAATTTTGATTTGTTTTGTGCAAAAAGCTGTTACAGTGGAGATGAAAAGCAAGACACATTTTTTTTAAAAAAAATGTGATTATACAATACAGCATAATCAATTTTTATATGACATTTCACAAACACACCAATTGTGAGTGTACAGTGTATTGCATAATGAATGCTGAATTCCATGATTAACATGGAATTCAAAATGCAGTACATAGTACACACACACACAAAAGAGACACGGTTATGAAATGGCAATTTAAATAATAAGATATGGTAACTAATATATATAATAATAACTATAACAATTATGCTTTTAAATTGGGATTGATAATTGACTTCCAACAAAATGGAATTTATCAACAAAAGATGCTTACAAAGGAAATGTCAGTCCTGTGTCTTCAATAGGGTCAGCACAAAACTATGTAAGTCACTTTACATGTATATTCAAAGGCTCTTACATTAGTTTTGAATTGACCCCTCAAACAGAGAATCTGTCTAGCAGTTTTGACAAACAGGTGGACAAAACTAACAGATGGATAACACTGAAATAACACGTTGTAATATTATAGACAATGGGTATATTGGTGAAAACAATAAAAATGATTGAAAATCATGTTGGGTTTCAATTAAGATGATAGATGATGGGATGCAATTGATTAATTTTCAATGACTATTTAAACAAATATCTGTTTCAAAACAATATTTATACTCCTAAGTTTCTAATCTTGATTGTTGAGTCACTAATCTACATGTATACAGAATTTTCCTAGTATAATGATGCTCAAAGGGTTAAAAAAAATGCATTTTCATATCCGATAATCATAATAACTGGTGTATTTTCTTATAAAAACATTCCATAGGAACCATGATATCATCTTTGATATAATCAATTAATCATTTAAACTTCATTTAAAAAGGCTTTTCTGAGGTAAATACAACGAAATAATAGTATGTATTTCTACGATAACAATTGTTATGTATTTTTTCTTCTGAAGTGGAATTCTAATTGTTCTTATATACTTAGTACATTTAAAAACGCAGAGAATGTAATCATGACGAATTGACATTTCTTGTGCACTGAGTATCTCGACGATAACCACATTGTATTACAAACAAGTTTTTCGTAGTCTGTGATAAAAAATAGCCGTATTCTTACATTTGCTTTTGGGCTTATCAGGTTGATACTGATTTTACCTTTTCTTAGTTTTCATTTTTTTTCTTTAAAATAATGTCAAAATTAATACCCAGTCTCAAGTGCGTTGTTCTAAATTGGATAAAATCAGGTTTTTGTGTTTTTCTTCCTGCGTGAAATGGGTTAACTGCACATGGGACTGCACCAAGGGGCTTTCATTAGCACGCCCACTTTTTGACTTTTTACATTATGATCTTATTATTGTAATTGCGAACGATAAGTCAATAACTGCTTAACTTTTCATCCGTTCGATCAAAGATTTTGCAAAATTACCAATGATTGCAACTTCAAATGACAGTCTTGGTACACGGTGACTAAAGCTCCACAAAGTATTAAACAAATTGATATTAAAGCTCCAATTTGATGAACCATGGTTTTAAAATTGCATTAGCAATGCATAAACGATGTTAAACTAACTAATTAAAAGTTTAAAAAGAATTTAGCAATAAGAGATTGAATCTTTGTGATCGGACAATTTTCACTATTCTGACCTCTTTATTTTTAGCGTTTTTCAATCAATTAAATGTCTTATTATGAAAAAAACTGGCATAAATAAAGAAAATTTTCTATTGCTGAGAGAAAACCGGAAAAGAAAAACAGTATCGGATTAAGAACATTTGTGAACGATAGTAATGCATATGGCCCGCCTAGTACACCTTACAAATAATCTTTTTTTTTCTTTCTTTTTTTTAATTAAGTTGTTTTTTCTATGCATCTGTTTCCAGTCAAGTTATTAAATGCCCATATTGCCTTACAATTGCCAAAAACCTTGGAAGACCTTGGCGGATTTTGCCAGTCGTCCTAAATGGATTTTTCATTTTTACCCCTGTGTGGTTTAGGGATGACGAAAACCGATTTACCTTGATCATTGTTTGGTGTTTTATGCTTAAAACTGTTGTTCAATGACTGACTTCTCCAAAATGTCATTCTTTTGACAGTTATATAGTTTATAGAAGAAGATATCGGAAGAAAGTTCACCTCTGCGTTTTTAAATGTCCTAAGTATATATGCTATCTTCTATACAATTTCTTAAATGAAACTGTCCAACATAACCAATGTTACCCTTCTACTAGTATTGTTAAATATATCTGTGTCTTGTATTATGGGCCAGGGCCTAGAATTATACATGTATATGTCAATAAAATTTGTAAATTGGTAAAAAATTAAACTAATACATCACAAGCACAATTTTACAATAATCACTACAATACAAAATGTATACATTATGTGACCCTTCAAGGGAAAAGAGACCAGCTGGGTTGCATGTAAAGTATTGACCACAGACAGACTGCGCAGACTGACTGGTTTGAAACTTTTTCGATCTTTACTAATTTTCTTAATCTGGAATATTCAATCTACCTTCCTGCAGAAGAATTTTTTGAAATGCAACCTATGGTTGGCAAATACAAGAACCTATCTCTTTATCAAATTTATATTTAATTGAGTTCCTAAATGGTGCCTTGTTGCATGACAGGTCACATAGCATTCACTGTTGTAAAATGCACTTTCTTCAATGAGATCAGCACTTTGGCAAGTAAAAGCAGAAAACTGCCCTGCGTTCAGGATCACTCAACAATGCAAACAGTTTTCCAATCATTGCCAGCTTTGCATGCAAGTGCACTAGCAAAGCAGGGTATAATTAGAAAATTGTTTGCACCGTTTGGTGATCATGTACACAGGGCAGATTTGACTGTCTCAATGGATGAATGTTTGATTGTTTAACTCATGATGTGTAGGCCATAGGTTTGAGTCCTATTATTGCATGGGTGTATTTGACAGCATAACACTTAATAGCAAGCCCAAATGTACCAGCTGTAAAATTGGGTTGCAGTATGCACAAAAAATCTGATGGTATATTCAAGAAAAAATCTTGAAGATACAGATTTTATCAACTAAAAAATAATAAACTAACATAAATTTGCACAATAACATCAAATATTTGTCTTAATAGACAACATCACCTGAGCACATTCTTAATTTCTTTGTTTTAATATTTAATGCCTTACAAAATTCCAATTTATTTTAAATTATTTTCATATGGCCTTCAAGCTTTTGAAATCATTGTTGAAAACAAAGAATTTGCTTGTAATACTCTCAACAGGTAAGATTTTTGTAATTAAATTAGTTTCAAAATGTTGTCTTCAACTTCTTTCAGTTCACCCAGTCTGACTCAGGCCGACACTTTATGCATTACCCAGATAGTCCTTATTAACATGACAGGTCATGAATGAATATGAGTTAAAACTATTCAATGTCCAAAAAAAGAAATCCCTTGAATGAAATAAGAAATCAAGACTAGGTTATAAAATTTACTTGAAAGAGAAAACATAATAGAGGATTTAATGTTTACCTTTAACCCATTTTCAGATTACAAAATTTTAGGCAAAATTCATTGATAAACCAAAATTATTTATTTGTGTGTAATGTTTTTATTTTGGGGAAGGAAACATTGTGGGCAGAGAAGAAATTGCTTGTACCAAGGTTTTGTGAACAGTTTTTTTTAAAGGCATAAAAAAGCTGGCTGATGTGGGTTGAATTACTGTTAACACAACTTTGCTTGTTAACCTGACTGGATTTCTTAGGAAATTTGTAGTCATATATGCCATGAGTTACGCATTTTGATTGTTAATTGACTGGGCACCAAATTTTTTATATCTTGGAGGAACGAGCCTTCCTCTCCTATTATAACACAGCAAAGTAACACCCAAAAACAACAAAAAGACCACACCCCCTAACCCACCTATCACATAATACAAATATTCTGGAATGGTTTGAATGGTGCGGGGAGTAACTGGGTTAGGAACAACAGTGGTACTGCCCCCTGACATGCAAACTTTATAATTATTTAAATCAAGTTCAGTTATTGCGCAATAATGCCTCTGAAAACAGGATTTATTACACTGTATATCTTCCGCCCATCCAACACTGTTAAAATCGAGATAATGTTTAAACAAATGATTTGATTTATCTGAAAATCCTTTCACCATTGCATGAACTTTTGACGGTTTTAATTCATCAATGGCATACACAACTGAGGTATCATATTCAAGTGTCCATTTAGCGATTGGGCTCCCAGCAAGGTTAGCAGCAGTGAGGTTTAGATAGTACTGTTGATATTTTTGTAGCACACCATCTTCTCTATTATAATGGTAGAGTCTAATCGATGGATTGTTGGCCCCAACTCCGGGTAATGTACTCTTCCATGGTGTTACAGCGGGACTCAGAAACATCAGGTTGGATGGTTTACCTGCATCATAGAAAAAACCAATGTATACGTGTATTTTTAGATGATCCATAGAGCTACAGATAGAGGGGATATTTTGGTATAAGATTCAAATATTGTAAGAATACTAGTACAAAATACAAGCTTTGTTGTGGCTACCCATTAGAATAATCTCAGTGAGATAATCCAAATGAGTACCTACAACATAGAGTCTCATTGAGAAATAAAGATCCATAACCAGAAATACAATGCATAACCAGGTCTAAATTGAAAGAGGTTCCAGACAATTTATAAATGTGAACCATCGAGCCAAGAGGGATCATCTGGGAACTCCGTAAAATGAATATTTAGAAACAAGATTGGATCCAGTACAGGTCAACAAGTAGACAGATTTCAGAAAAAATTACATGGAAGGTAGAATAATCATTCAGAAAATTTGTAATTAGCGAAAAGTGTCAATCCTGGTCAGTCTGCGCTAACTGCGCAGACTGACCAGGATTGACACACTACGTACTTCCCAGTGAGTCCTTTTTTTGTAATCTGTAACAAATGTGAATTCCACATTGCATGTAACAAAACAGTTCTGCACACAGTCTGACCAGGGTTGACACTTTACACACTTCCTAGACAGTCCTTTTTCATGTAACCGGTCACAAATGTGAATTTCGAAATTGTACGAGGGTTGATCCAGAAATTCGTTAAATGGGGTTATAAAACTTATGAAAAGTTGACTACCAGAATGAAAATTATACATTCAGTTAATTCAAAGTCTGTGTAATAAATGAGGAAATTTTTGAATGTGTAAGTTATATAGCGGCTGTAAAATGACTTATCTAAGACATGGACCCCCCATGTAGGCAGGGAGCAAGAACGTCAAATGCGACGTCATTATTTACTCTTTTCTACATAGTCTTCATTTGCTCGCATGCCTTTCTAAGCCTGATAAATTAAATTGCAGAAAGTATCCACTTTACTATTGCAATTCAAATTTGTGTACAATTTAAATATGAATAGAATTTTCATTGAAGTGGAGACCAAAATGCAGGAACGTTATGTTTGGAAATAAGGAGAATCAGTTGGAACGACTTCATTCTCTTCAACCTCCAATTGACTATTCTTTATTCTCCTTTTAAGCCAGGCACTCTTTGAATATACGAGGTAATTTAAGAAAACTGCTCTAAATGACTTAATGATATTTTTTCTAAATTATCTGAAATTACCTGGATTGGTGAATTACCCATGATCACAACAAAATTTGAAAAGTTAATAGAATTCACATTTTGATGTTGACGTCAGGTCATTATTCACTCTAGTATTTAGTCTTATTCAAAATATCCTATTTCCGTAAAAACTCATCCAAAAATGCTTAAAATATGACAATTGATTACCTTTTTGTGCCTTATTTACTTCTGGCAAGAAATTTCAAACAAAATTTAAGAACACTTTTGAGAAAATTTGTTTTATGTATCGGACTTTCATTGTATTTTTACGCTCCCCAGCCTCATCATACATATGTAACTATGGTAACTAAATTCAAGGCCGCTTAAAATGATTTCGAAAAAATAAAAACATTTATGCGCTTCAAAGATACTGAAGTGCACACATAACATATTATACACTGAACAAGCTAGAATTGCAAGAGTTATAAGCCCATTATACGATTTTCTGGATCATCCCTTGTATGTTACAAGAAACTTCTGCTTTAATTTAATCAAATTTTCTTCAACACATCAAAATCTTAGACTGTGTTGTAATTCAGGATAATAGAATATCTACAATTCAATGCTGGAATCAAAGAAATTGCATTTAACAAGGAACTTCTGCTTTTGTCAGAATGAGCTTCTTAATTAAATTTTTTTCAACACTTCAGAACCTTAGACCATGTCATATTTCAGGATAATAGAATCTCTACGATTCAAAGATGGAATCAAAACACAATTCTAAAGTTGGAGATATCTATTTGAAAGTTGCTAAAAATCAAAGCACTGATAGACATTGCCTGAAAATGTTTTCGAAATATTGAAGAAAAAGTATCTGCTTTGCACATGTTCTCATGTGCAAAGCACATTTGGAACATCACTCGGCCATTTCCGTGAACCGCAATAGACCTCAGATGTTTATTAGGCAGATGGGTATGTAACAAAATAGTGCATTTTGTTAGAAACGGTGTAAGAACAAGAGCAGTCAGAGACAGATTATGCTCCTCGAATAAGGCATTGTCACAAAAACAAGAGCCATGTTGGACATTGACATCCCCTGCCACGAAAGCTTGATAGAAAACTGAAAACCTAATAGAATAAAGATTCTTTCGTACTGTCAGAGATTTACCTAAAATCTAAGTATTAAAAATAACAAAGGGAAATAACTCCAAAATTATGCAAGCAAGAGTTGTAGTTCTTGTGCACTGCACTTGTCCTCCATGAGATCTATCAACCCATAAAAATTCAAGTTGATAAGTATTATACTTTAGGAGATATGCTCTGTGGTCAGATTGCAAGGACTCAAATAAGGTGTTATCTTATACAGCTAACATAAAGGTAACAAACATTAAACCCCCTTTTAGCATGACATATTTCTAGACACAAATTTCAAATAGTTTATGGTAAAGGGCACTGATTTGCTACTCAAATGTGAAATTTCATCAAATTCTGAGCATAAGACTAGGAGAAATGAAAGAATAACTGTATTTTACACGCTCACGTAAAGGTAACAAACATTTAGCCCCCTTTTTTCATGATATATTTTTTTAACATTAATTTCAAATTGTTTATAGTAAAGGGCATCTGATTTGCTACTCAAATATGAAATTTCACTAAATTCTGACTGTTAGACTAGGAGAAATTTGGGAAAAACTGTTTTTTATCCTAAGTCCACTTTTCCCGTGACGAGGCCTCAAATCCAAAAACCATCACAGGTGCATCAACACTATATCATAGGAAGTTCACATGGTAAGTTTCATTTGATTTGGCCCAAGGGTTAAGGAGAAATAGGTGGGGTCGGACAGACGAACAGAATTGCGGACGGATGGACGGATAGACGAAGCTGCGGCTATATGCTCTCCTTTCGGGGAGCATAAAAACTAGTGCAGAAACAACATGCGCTATCTTTAGATTTATATTTTACAGTAAATAATGCTGAAAAATCTTAATTTTAGGGAATGATTCGATCTCAAAAATTAAGATTTATCCGCCTTTATTTAAGAATCTTAAGATGTCTATATAAGGATACAGTGATTTAACATGACTTAAACGAGTAGCGTTGGAACAGTTGAATGTTTTTACTCAAAGTTTCAAGGGCTAATGCCATTTTAACTGTTGTCATCGGTTTTTTCCAAGGTTTTCCTGTAATTTTTAAAATAAGTCTGTCTATGTACATCTGAGGTTGATTGAGAGATTTGCCAAGATGGTACAAAGCATTATACAATTTCTAAGTGTTTGCAAACATTTTTTCGATCTGAATGCAGGGCAGACTGATTCTGCAGCTCTTCATAAACAAGAGCTGTCACTGTAAGATGACAATGCCCCCGACACCGCTTTGATTTAGAAGTTATGGCCAATGTTAAAGTTTTTGGACGGAATGACGGACGGACGGACAGACGGACGGACGGACGGACAGACGGACGGACAGACGGACAAGTCAAATTTATGATGCCTCCCTATCGGGGGCATAAAAAGATCATAAGAAATTAAGGAAAAAAATTAAAGTTGATCTATGCCTCACTAAATGTGACCTGCTATAAAACATGTAATTTTTAGTTGATATATTCTCCATGTAATCTTAAATATTGATGTTTCATACATTGGAGAATAAGGTATATTTCATTACCGATCGCCCTATTTTTTCCTCCAATGAAAGGCCGCTATTTCGTTTGAAATTCAAAAAATATATCCCATAACCTGACGATCTGATCGAATAAGTCAGCTACGTGACTTTAGGTCATAAAGGGCGGGGACTACATTCAAAACCAGACAGTGACGTCATAATCTTGTCTGATAAAATGTCTCGAAAGACCCTTAACTTGAAATCGAGTATTTATTTAAAAAAAAAGTTTTGTGAATGTTTTTAGAATTATGCTTATGCACAATTACTCAATAAAAGGAGTGGAAATTCTTGAATAATTTGTCTGTGTGTTTATCTGATAAATCAATGATTCTGAAAATAAAATATTAAACTACATGGTATACAGCAGTAAGAATGACATCGACGAATTTGCTCGAACCAAACTTTCTACACTCCAATTTTCACGTTGACATAAAAAAGGACGACATGGTTGAAACGATATAAAATCTCACTTCCTTTTTAAAATGAATACTCTGGACCTTTTGAACGACACTTTAATTTAGTAGATCTCAAGGTCCGAATCTTAACAAAATGCAATAAAATGTTCCTATGAAAGGTACATGTATTCAAAACAATTGTAGAAAATTTTAAAGTGACTAGATCTACTTCAAGGATTCTAGGGATAAAAAGTATTAGCAGAAAGAAAGTGATTCAAAGCATGTTAGGTCTATGATAGCTGACCAATAGCTGACCAATATCGAAAGCCAACGTGACCCGTTTAACTGTGGCGTATCGATGGGGAACCAAAACCATTCCTTTCCTAGCCTCCAGCTGCTACCCCACATAGGTCAACGATTACCGACCCATAGTTGGAAGACAACTAGTCAGGGATCGAACCCGGGACCTTTTGAATGATAGTCCGACTCACTATCACTGCGCAGCTGAATATGCGATACAAAATCCCAAAAGGGAGGCATTATGTCCGCAAAATAACTAACTAAAAATAATACAAAACCAACTAGCAGCAAGAACGAGGTTGTGTTCTCAACTGATTTTGTCTCGCCAAATGACAAAATAATTACAGAAACCCAGTGGAATTTTAATTCGCTCCTCCCACTTTTTGTTTACCTCGATTAGATTGAAGAATGTATAACGCAACATAAATGACTGACATCATTGATTGACCCGCAGCTCATTTGACCTGGCGTTATTTGACGAAAAAATAAGTCGATCGGTAAAACAGTTATAGTTCATATTCTGACAATTTACGCATATAACCTTGCGCTCCGCTAACGCTTCGCTTAGGTTATATCGCGTAAATTATCAGAAATGAACTATAACTATTACTTATTTGTTTCCAAATTAAATGGAAATAAAATAACTTACCATATTTATCATACACAACCCTGAAGCTGTCTGTATGTTCATGGCCATAAAACTGCCCTTGTATAATAGAAACATACTTCTCCAGCAAACTCAAATATTTCCTGTTGAAATCAGGATAAAACCAAGTCAAGTTCTCTACCAACTCAAACACACCAGGTGGTACATGGGCCATAATATATACCTGAAACATGGATTTAACTCCAGTAAGCTACATTCTATTATAGTCCTGCACATGATACCTAAGTTTTTTGTTCAATCGTTGTTGTTTTTTTTTTTTCAATTAAATGAAAGGTCACCTAATCATGCTTCCTATAGAATTTGGTTGAATTTTATTCAAAAGTTCATGTAGAAATAATTTTCAAAGATTGTAAAAACAAATAAATATATTGTAATTTACCAAAGTTAGAAACATTTCTGTGAAATCTTGGTTTAAACCCAACCTTGTCATTGAATAGTGAGAAACCACACTTTTGACCATTTGTTGAATTGAGCTAATGCAATAAAAGTCCTTTTTTCATACAATAAAAATTCCTTGACCAAATCTAACAAAAAGAGTCACCAAAAGGGAATTAATGCACAGACAAACAAATGCACAAAAGGATAGTTGCATGACCAATACAATATCATTACAATAGCTCAAGTGACCTTTGGCAAAATTGTTGCCTATTTATAATTCAATTTATATTTCCTTTGAATTCAAAACCTTAAACTGATGCTGAACTCCTAATACCAGTATTCCTAATTTGAGAGGAGATTAAGACAAAGATCAGCCAAGCCTGCACAAGAGTGCATTTTGACCTTAGTATTTACCACCTGATTTTCCCTATTAAACCAGAAAATTCTAAGGAGCATAATTTCAAAATAAATACTAAGTAAAAAACAGTGCATTCATTGTTTTCAGCTTTTTGAATTTCAATATAATATTTATACCATTTCCTTCTTTTTCTCAGATCTTGAGAGTTCCCCCTCAAGCCATTTAAGCTGGTCCGCAGGGTCTGGTACATCCTTTGTCAGTTTATCCTGGTCGTAGTATAAGTTGGTGTTCAGGCTCAACAGTTTGATCTTGTCTGACAGCATGGTACTGTAGTAACCACCTGGAATAGATAGAATCATTTTTTCACTTCTCAACAATTAATAGATCGCTGCTGTCAATCAAACAATCGATTGACCAATCAAATAACTCATTCACAATGAGATGACTGTTGAACTCCAAATTTTAAAGCATTTTGTAACAAACATATTTGTGAATAGGCAATTTAAACGTCATAACTATGGCCTGAACAAGTTTGTAGTAAGGATGTTTAGGTTGCTCTAAAAATGGTTGCTCTTCCTTCCATGTCCATTACTGTATATTTTGAAGACGAATGAGTTTGGGTCTGACATTTCCAACAATTTCATATGTGCACGAGTGACGAACATTGAGTAACTTAAGCAAAGCAACAAGGCTATAAGACTATTGTCCTCCTGAAAAGGAGCTTAAACCCTATCTATCTACAGAGCGCAAAGGGATGACTCTGGTCAAACTGTGCAGATGCACAGGATGACTAGAGGTTTTGCATTGCACACAAGAGAAATTGTTGGAAATATCACGCACTGGCTAAAATGATATTCTGAAAAAAAATATTTGAAGAGTGTGCCACGAAAGAGGCCAGGAAAAGGACCAACGATCCATAAATTACTTCTAAATCAGATGTTTTTTTTGACATGGTACAGAGAACTTCAAAGAAAAATATTCAGGAGAAAGAAGAATCAGCTTATCACCCACACAACTATCAAAATGGGTCTTTAACATTCCTGCTTATTTTGGTTGAAATCAAGACAAGTCGTTTGGAAGATTAGGTGCTTGAAGAATCTTTGAAATCTTCGATCCGATCAAGCATTCACAAACAACAAAGTTGGCTATTAGATAACTAACTGATTCCTAGCAATGCCCAAAATGACTGTCTATCCCTTGACCCTTCTCATGCTGAATTAAATTCTTTACAAAATTACACTATATTCAAAGTGCTGAAAAATCTGAAAGAAGAAAATATATGCCAATGTGTCTCTTGAAAATTTATTCTTTAGATAATTCTTCGTCAAGCAAGACAAACATGTGGTGTAGCCTAAGATCGAACTGCACATACCTGTATGCTGATCTTAGTCTATATCATCTGCCAAAACAGGAATATTTATGGTTAAGCTCAAAAAGTTTAATGTTAAGTAAAAATCAAACGATTGCACTTTCACTTTACCATGCTTGAACTGTGTGCTCTGATTATGATCCAGGAGTGAGTCCCAGTGACTTCTGATGAGAATATTCTTATAATAGGCACTGGTTTCCGTATCATACGGCATCATGTTGGACGGATAGGGGTCGTGATTTCCCAACACTGGATAGATCGTGACATTGTTAAACACGTCCAGTAACTCATCAGTGATGTTGCCTATCAGAGTGTAAACTTTCTGTGGATCGAGGTCCTTGTCACTGACATGGGGTACACTGTCTCTAAAATATATGTGACCCGTCACGCAAAAAGGGACCATCTAGGTAGTACGCAAAGTATCGACCAAAGTCAGACTGTGCAGACCAAGGTCGACACTGTCTGCAAACAATACATTTTCGGTCTAGAAAGATCCTTCTACCTTCCTAGTAAATTATTTCCCAATCTGCCCTCTGTCTGACCTATGCTGGGTCCAATCCTGTTTCCAAATACATTTGTATTTATTTTATAACTTTCCCAGATGATCCCTTTTCATGTGACAGGTAACATATAGAAAGTATTTTTAAATTGTGAAATGAAGGAGTTCTTGTCAAAAGCAAACCCTGTTATAAATTGTGCTCCCATTACCTTACAAACATAAGAAACAATAAAGTAATCAAGGGTTCAGTGCAAGACTGTACTAAGGGTCTATACATTGTTGTATAGACACTTAGTACAGTCTTGCGCTTAACCCTCAAATTGTAACTTAATTGACCTGAACACAAGAAATTCATGTCTAATGTGACATACATTGCAGTGCAACATATACATACATAATTTTTCTACTCCATATGCATACACTAATTAAGAAGAGGTAGAGCATCCTAAATGAGCCTGTGCATGACATTTCCAACAATTTGAAAACTTGTTGAGGTTCAAACACTAATAGGAATAGCCAGCCACAAACTCTAAAAATAAAGTTACCTGATGGTCTACAGAGTACAGATACTTTAAGGTCCTATCTATCTACAAAGCGCAAAGTGAAGACTCTGATCAGACTGTGCAGATGCACAGACTAGCCAGAGTCTTAAGTTTGCGCATATTTGAAATTGTTGGAAATCTCACACACAGGCTCAAATCAAATTGGTGAAACTAAGGTTTTTTGAAATACAGAAATCAGTAGCTCACCTTAGAAAATTATTTTTCTGTCAGAAATAGTATAACAAAATTCTGTTCTGATGAGTAATAAATGATTCATAATTAGTAGTAGACTGGCAGCAGTCATTTTTATTAGCATTTTCAGAAAATATTTTTGTTGTAGTTCTATTACATGTCTCTTTAATCTAAGTTTGTATTTACAAGCGCTGAACTTCTTTTTAGAGACAGGGGACTTAATTGTAATATTTGTAATGATTTAACCCTTTGCTGTTTAATCCCTGCTTTTTACGTGCCTGTGATTTTATGATTGAGAAAACATTGTGAAAAAAGAAGAAATTGCTTCTGACAAGCAATTTCTTCTTTTTCCACACTATTTTCTACCCTACTGAATGGTAATTTTTCAAATTAAATAACTTTAAATTTTCGTCTACAAACCTTTGAATTTTGACAGGTCCCAAATTTTGTAAAACAGGAAAGGGTTAATTCTTTTGAAAAAATACTGTCAAGAAGAGTCAGACTAAATTAGGAGGCTCAAGACAAGAATCTAGTTTTACCCTGTCCACAATATGAAATCAGGATCTGGGCGGATAGTATACATGGCCTCGATTGCAGATATAATCAACTCCCATGGTGCATCACACAAGTAGTTGCCGTAGTTCCCAATGTTCTTCGTGCTGTTATCTCCACTGACTTTGTGACACATTCTCTTTGGGTTGCCTGTTGTGCTATAATTGGCATCATAATGGAAATCTGATACTTGCCAAAAGTAACCTAAAGGAAAAAAGATTCAAATGCATGTATCATCATAAACCTCTCAAGAAATATAGGCAAAGGCCATAACCAACATAAACAAACAAGTTACATTTTTTAATCAGATGTATGGTATATTGTTTCTGTTTTTTCAGGTATGTACATTTATAAAGAAGAGGGATCTTGGCCTTTAAGCGCTCACCTGAAGTACTGTTGATAAAGGTGGAAAATGCCAAAACTAATGATTTGAAATTCATGACTGGCTTGACCATATTTCAAACAAGTCAAAGATATGTAGAGAATAAACATTCTGATTACATTTCAAGACATTTGGGCAAAAAATGTTGCCTGTAAAGAACTCAAAAGTTTATTTTTCAAGATTTGACCTCTTGACCTAATTTTTTACCCCACTTGCTGATTTGTCCAAGATTTCAAGGAGACAAACATTGACACAAATTTTCAAGACATTTGAGCCAAAAACGTGGCCTCTAGAATGCAAACATGGTTTTTCTAAAATTTGATCCCTTGATCTTATTTTTGACCCCACATGACCCATTTTCGAAATCGACCGAGATTTGATGAGACAAACATTCTTACCAATTTTCAAGATATTTCGGCCAAAAATGTGGCCTCTAGACCGCACCGAATGTTTTTCTAAAATTGGATATTTTGACCTCATTTTTTACCCTAATTGACCCATTTTCAAACTTGACTGAATATTAAAAGAGACAAATATTCTGACCAATTTCAATACAATTTGAGCCAAAAAGGTGGCCTCTAGTGTGCGCAAAAGGTTTTTCTAAAATTTGACTCCTTGACCACATGTCTAACCTCACTTAACTCATTTTCGACATTAACCATTAACTTTCATGGAGCTAAACATTCTGACCAAGTTTCAAGACACTTGAGGTAAAAATGTAGCATCTATAGTGCACACATGGTAAAAGTTGCCAATGGAGGGGGAATACCGGACATCACCCATTGATAATAGCTGACCTTGAGGTGTGCTAAGATTTTTTTTAAGAATGTTACTTGTAAAGATGCAAAAAGGAGTATCTGGTTAGTAATGTAGACAGTCAGCCCTAGTCAAGCTATGCAGAATGCTCTAGCTGACTGTGATTATGGCCAAAACTTTCTGCAAAAGGCTGATTTTCTTAATCTAAAATTATTATTCTATTTTTCTGTATATGCAAGTGCTGCTTAATTTCGACTGGAACCAATCTCTTTTTAAAATATTTGATTTATGGAGTTCCCATAACTAACGTGGTGCATTTTTGAGTTACAGGTTACAACTAAAAAAAGTTTTGTTGTTTATATGAGCAGCATGTTAACACAAACAGTAGTGTCTGTAGCCAGGTAGCAGAGTGCTAGGTTCTCAATCAAGAGATCCTGCATACAACTACCTGAGGTATGTTCGTTAAGATTAAGCTTTTGAAGAATCTCAAAACTTCTAAAGAGTTGCACAATAAATCCTGATTGGGAATTTTAAAATTCGTAAAAATCTTTATTCAAACGAATGCACCTCTGGAGTCACTCCCTTTTTGCAACAAATCTGTGCAAGTGGTTAGCCTGTCCTTATCTGTCCAATATCAGAGGGCAGCGTAGGTGGGGCTGTCTATTTGGTTCTTTCATAACCTTCCCTATCCTCTATCTTTGGTTTGACTCAATAGCATAGTGGTTTAGGCTTTCAACTTGTGACTTTGAAGTATGCGGTTCAAGCCCCACCCTCGATAAAGAATCTTAACAGTATTTATTTATTTATTTACAGTACACAAGGAGCCAGGCAACATTGACAGTGAATACGCTCATCAGATAATATATCCCTCCTTTGATAATCTCAAGTAGGGGGACCATCAGCATAAAAAAGAGAGGAATACGTTATAATTGCAGATAGTGAATACGGTGTAATCAGCCTACTATCAACATTTGTTCAAATTCAATACTTTTGTTTTATCATTTTGGCTTATTTCAGGCTGTTAATAAATCTGATATAATGAAAAATGACAAATACTACCAAACTTAAAGAAACATACAATAATTTGGAGTACCTCTTGGAAAAAATTCACCAATATCCGGCTTTTTGACCATCCGAAATGCTTATTACTTTGAGTAAACAAATGAATTTACCTATGTCTTTTCCGAGTATTTCAGTAACAAAAGTTATCAACACTAATGCTGAAATGACATGGAGTCTTCCTTTTCTCATTTTGAAAAGGCCTTTGTAATATCTTTTCGCTAAAATTAACAAAAAATACGATTATAATGTCTTCCTCAAAAGGTCCAAAGTTCTCCAACTGGTGCCCTACTTCAAAATCGGGAACCAGAAAATCAAAACAAAAATGGCAGAAGGAGGAAAGTACGTCATCAAATAATTCACAAATCTTAGATTTTAACAGTCTTAATGGAATCTAAACTCATTTTTCTATGTTCTATTTCAGCACTCTGTTAACTCTTCACAATTTAAATTGATAGTTATGTCACCAATTGACTCTTGACTGGCTGATGCAGAATTGTCCTGTTGCTGTCAAAGATTAGTTCACTAAATTTGTAGTTGGGTTTAATAAGTGCTATAAGCTCCACCTCAGAGTAGAATGGGTGAAATACAAAAATTATTAACCCTTGTCATGCTGAATAAAAAACCTTTACAAATTTACATTAGAATCAAAGTGCTGACAGTTCTGAATGCAATTATTGTTGGTCAATATTTTCTTATTGAAAATGTAATTTTAAATCTTCTGGTTTAATCAGGAAAATTAGGGGGTAAATACTTACATCAAACTGCATTTATGTGCAGGCTGATCTTTGTCTATACCTCCTGCCAAAGCAGGAATATTCCGGGTTCAGCATGATAAGGGTTACAATGGCTCTTCGTATTTTCACAGTACAAACTAGTCAATTATATATAGGCTTCAAATATAAAATCAAATGCCCTGTGTATGGGTCAAAGTTGCATCGTGTTTACAATTTCAAAACAAGGAAATGGATGTGATATGGAAAAGGGGTGGCAGAATGATGGAACATAATGCCGATTTTGAAAGCATTGATATTTTTATTAATTTCATTTAAAAAAAAAAATCAAGACATTGTTGATCTTCTTTATTTGGTAGACATGTTCATGTTTTGTTTAAAAAAGTGCATTAATTCACATCTAACAAAGCAAGCGTTATGCAAAAATTTGATTACCGCGAAAATATGACGTCCGCGAAAATACGGAGATGGAGAATAAGTATGATATGTATCTATAGGTCTTTTCTCAATCCTTGATAATTTGTACATGGTAAATACTCATTATTTTGATGTTGTGTAATATCTATAACCTTGAAACATCAGTCATATTGAAGAATTGGTAACAAGTTTTTGGTCTCCCAAAGAGGATATAATGAGCCTGCATGTGAGATTTCCAACAATTTCAAATATGGGCAAAGCAGAGACTCTGACCAGCCTGTGCATCTGCACAGTCTGACCAGAGTCTTCACTGTGCATTTTCTGCATTGATAATGTCTCAAATTATCTGTAAATAATCAGGTAACTCTATATTTATAGTTTTTTGCTGTAAGGGCCAATCAATGTTTACATGTCACAAGCATTTCAAATTGTAGGAAATGTCATGCACAGGCTCATAATAATATTACACAAAATACTATATTCACAGTGAACAAGTCTTTGGTTGGGGAGGTGGAAGTTGGCTTAGTGGTTGGATAAATGCTGCTAAAGAACAGGTATGATCAGAGGTACAGATTAAAGAGGGAGTAACTCCAGTGTATTTTTTCTTAATGAAACCCTATGATGTGGGTAGGTACTCATTTGAATTGTCTCGCAGAAACTATTCGAATGAGTACCCATAACATAGGGTTTAAGCAAGGAATAGTGAAATATTCAAATTAGGGATCCAAAATACCCCCTCTATATGTAGCTCTGCGTATAATATAAAATTAATTAAACACCCAGTTTATTAACCCTGAATGCTGAAAAAAATTGAGTAAAAACAAAGTGCTGAAAGATGCCCTCATTTGAGTTACGGTATATCTTTTTATTTTAAACTTTTTTAAACTCTCCTGGATCATTAAGGAAATAAGAGGGTTGGAACTAGGATCAGACTGCACATATGTGCTGGCCGTTCTTTGTCTATAATACTATCTGCTTAAGCAGGAATATTCTGGATTCAGATTGACAAGGGTTAACTTTAACTTACTTTAATGAAAGTGGTAAGTATTACTTGAAAGCTACATGTCCTTGAAAACTTGAGAGATATATCTTTTCCATTTTCATAGTCTAGGCCATTTTTGAAAGCCTACGGTCTAAATATCTGCTTTCTAGAGTCATCCCTTTAATAAACAATGTGGATTTTTACTCATGAATTGGCGGATGAGTGTTTGAACATAGAATGTTGATTATTTCCAAAATTCACATCATAGAGAATAGAAAAGCTTTTAAGCTCGCCAAAACTTTAAATTCTTGTCCAGGTTAAGATCAGCTTTTCTCAAATGAAATCTCATAACAGCTAGAGATACTGTCTATATTTTTCCATTGTATTCATTACAGACAGAGAAGGTATTTGAAGTTGTCAGCAATGACCTGGCAGAGTTTACCACAACCATGCAGCAAGACACAAAAAAAGCTGTGGAGAAAACGAAAGAAACTCTTCAGGTATTGGTCAAGTTATAATTTGAACAGGGGTCCCTGCTTTGATCCCAAATCAAGCCAAACAACCTGTCTGATATTTATCTCCAACAAACCGGTAAATATTTGTAAATGTAAATTTGAGAGCAGGTGGAGGCTTTGAAAGGATCTATTATTAGTAGTACTGTTGTGAGAAATACCTAGAATTCATTGTCAGGTGCTACAGTTGTGATTTGGCTTAAATTTTTAAACCCATACAAACAAACAAGTCTAATGAAATAGCAGTACTGACTGTCCATATGCAGATTTTTCTTCAGGGATGTCAAACAGTGAACTTACATGTGTGTAACATTGCCTTTTATGAACTTTTGAGGTAGTTGACCCGTAATAGTTCCACAACATATCAGGCGTTATAAACTTAACCAGTGTAAATCGAGGTTTCCTTATGATTTCTTTGGGAAATCTCAGTCAACATTGTGAAAGAACATGAGTTTCAAAACATTGTGGAACTATTATCTGTCCACTACCTAAATGCTGAAAATTTATAAAATTGACAAAAATGCTAAAATTGTTTAACCATAAGTTGATGGGGCTAAATTTTACATAGCAATAACATCTTACAATTTCTTTTAAACAAGTATGGATAGAGAACTTTTTTAAAAATTGCATTTAACTTTCGCTGAGGAAGAACAGCATGATTTAAGGTAATACTCAGTTACTATAAGTACTGTTCTTCAAAATAATTAGTAATTACAGCGTTCCCCCCCCTTTGATTTGTACCCTAAAAAGGAACAGTTCCCAATGTCAATGAGTGATGTTTTTCCCAAAATCATGAAAAGAAAATCCCAATTTACCTAGGTCTAGGACCTTACCATACTCTTAGTGAAAATTAAGAATCAAACATTTTGTTTCTCAGTTTAACTTTGATTTGAATATCTTAAGAGACAAAGAAAGCTTTATTCTTGTAGTAAATTGTACAGAATACTGAAGTTTTTGTCAGAAAACACTATAATAAGATTTTTCCCAATTTTTGTAAAAATAAAGCAACTTTCCCAAAATGTATGATTTCGGATTCATTCCCAAAATTTTGAGAAAAAACACTGTATTTATGATCATACTTGAATCAATAATGGTCTGAATGCTGCTGTGGAATACATAATTTTATGGTAAAAGACTTAACCCTTTGCTGTTTAATCCCTGCTTTTTACATGCCTGTGATTTTATGATTGGGAAAACAGTGTGAAAAAAGAAGAAATTGCTTCTGACAAGCAATTTCTTCTTTTTCAAAACTATTTTCTACCCTACTGAATGGTTATTTTTCAAATTAAACCCTCTTTTAATTTTCGTCTGCAAAACCTTTGAATTTGGACAGGTCCAAAATTTTATAAAACAGGAAAGGGTTAACACAATTGAGCTTAGAAGAATCAATGCTGTGGAGTATAAAATTTTACTATCAAAGACTGTAACACAATTAAGCTTAGAAGAATCATACCCAGCTGAACTATCTAGGGCCATCCTAGTCCTCTTGTTTATCATTTTATACAGCAAGGAGATGACAAAGATAACAAGTCTACATCTGACATGATGAAGCAGAGTTTTCACAGTCTAATGACAGGGATCACTAAAGCTCTCACAGTGGAGCCAGACGAAGATGTCCCAGTGAAGAAAAAACCTGTGCACGAAACTTCGGAGCTGTTTGATAGAGCAAAGGTTATCTTTGATTAAAGAAGTTTATTTATAGTCCTGCTGTTAAGAAATTTTTTAGATAGGTTTGAAACTTGATACATTATACAATGTACAAGAAAAGAGGTTAAGTGGAAGGTGTTTTCTTCATGTCCTATTACAATACCATTATTTTTTGCTATTGCTTTTATATTTTGTAGTTAAAGAAGTCATGTTATTCCATTTGAGGTCTATGAATAAAACTTTGTTATTTACCAATACAGTTTACCCCAAAGAATTAAATAGATTGATTGTTTATTTGTTTCTTAACTTTTTCTATTATTTGTATCTTATGAGGTTTTATCAATGATTTTCACCCTAGCAGGGTAAAGCCTAAGAAACGGGTTGTTACACTCGAGGTTAAGGTAAATCTGCTGTTTAATTTATACGCACTTTTACAGATAGTCAACACATATAACTTGAAACCTTTAATTGTAGATTGGTAACCAAACCCTTGTAAGCTGAAGTTACACAGATTTGGTACCCCAACAATAAAAAATGTTCACCTCCACTAAGCGTGATTATCCTTGTGGTTTAGGTTGCTGTTATTCAAACATGTTAACAATAATTGCAGACAAACTTTTGAAAGAACCCAAAATATATAAAAGTAAACTGGCCAATACTATGTCACCGCTAAGCCACGTCCTGCCAGTTAAATAATAATGCAGTTCTAATAAAGAATCAATCACAAAAAGGAAAGCTATTTTCTATGCTAGTTTGTTTGTAAAAAAGGTATTCAAAAAAATTTTCTTATCTTTGATTTGAATTTTATCAAGGCCAGACTACGAGCTGTACAAGTAGACACTGGAACATACCTAAATGAGCCATCTGGTCCAGGGGAGAAATATGCTGAATGGTTAAAGTCTTTTGACCTTGACAAACACAAGGGGGAGATATCTGACCTTTTGGTTACCATGGTAGAAGTAAGGTCACTCTACACATCACTGGTAAGTATGCTGTATAGATGAGTCATTTGACCTTCACAAACATAAGGGGGGGGGGAAATCTGACCTTTTGGTTACCTTGGTAGAAGTAAGGTCACTCTACACATCACTGGTTAGTATTCAGAATAGATAAAGTCATTTGACCTTCACAAACACAAGGGGGAAAATATATGACCTTTTGGTTACCATGGTAGAAGTAAGGTCACTCTACTTTTCACTGGTAAGTTCAGTGGTATTAAGGTATGCTGTATGGTTTTAATTGTGATTCATTTGACCTTGACAAACATTAGGGAAAATATATCTACTTACCATGGTGGGTTAAAGGGCACTCTACAGATTGCTGGTAAGTTTGCAGAATGGTTAAAGGCATTTGACCTTGGGGAAGCCATTACTGGTAGGTATCCAGTTAAAGTCATTTGACCTTGACAATCACAAGGGAGAGATATATGATCTTTTGGTTACCATAGTAGAAGTAAGGTCACTCTAGATACACATCACTGGTTAGTTCTTTGATATTTTAAAAAGTTTAAGTGTTGCTAATAAAAACAAGCCCTGCATTCAGGATGACAAATCAAAGCAACCTGTTCACCAATTTGACACCGCTTTGCAGAAAAGCGGGATATAATATGCAAGCAGAGCACACTGTTTTGTCATTCTGAATGCAGGATAGATTTACAGTGTTAACCCTTTGCTGTTTAATCCCTGCTTTTTACGTGCCTGTGATTTTATGATTGAGAAAACATTGCGAAAAAAGAAGAAATTGCTTCTGACAAGCAATTTCTTCTTTTTCCGCACAATTTTCTATCCTACTGAATGGTTATTTTTCAAATTAAATCCACTTTAAATTTTCGTCTGCAAAACCTTTGAATTTGGACAGGTCCAAAATTTTGTAAAACAGGAAAGTGTTAAGTTATTTGTTTGGAATAAGGTCAAGAATGTTCTACAAATCTATGCAATGAAATAAAATGCTTGTATCAGTCAAATGTTCTTTTAATAAAAGGTTATACAGTTGACTTTTAAATCACAAACATGTGATCTCAAAATCATCAAAAAATACTCTTTTTCCTAAGTGAAATAAAGATCTTAACAAAAATTTTGAGGGTTCAGTGCCTTACTTTACTTAGTGTATATACTTTGTATAGAAACTTAGTACACTCTTGCCCTGAACCCTTGAATAAAGATTTCCTGTGTATTCCTGTTGTGAAATCTGGGCATCCAAAATTGAAAACGACTATGATTGCTATTTCTAGGTTCCCTCTGAGGTATCTCATCAAGATTTCTGGAGACGATATTTCTACAAACTACACCAGTTACAGGTGGACGAGGCTAGAAAACAAGCCTTAATGAAGAGGGCAGAGAGGGCCCATGTGAAGGAGGACTCAGTCAGCTGGGATGAGGGTAAATGAAGCATTAAAATGTTGTTAGTTGAGCAATATGGACTCCTAGACTGTACAAACAAATGGCATTTGTTTGTATAATAAAGGAGTTGATATTGCTCAAATGGCAACTTCTGTAAAGAGATAGGTTTTATTTAGTGAAATCATAGTACCTTCACCATAAGCAAAATCTCTGAAAAACAACAAAAATTAATTATTTAATCTTAATCTGTTATTGGAACCCATTAGAATCATCACAAGAAAAATGGGACAATCATTCAAATCATTCAAATTGCTATCAAAATGATCTTTCCTGTAAGTGACAACTTTTTGGTGGTCCCCTTGGTGGTTACTGAAATTTCATATGAACAATGCAACTTGAATATTTTCCTTATCACATAATAAAATGCTCTCATAATAATTGTTTGGTTAAAATAAATTTATGTTTGATTTCAACTGTGCTTTTAATTCTAACTCTAAAAATAAGCCTTTTGGTATCAAATAAGACAGTGGATTTCCTGTATTTAAGGTAATGGACCCGTAATAGTTCAACAACATTTTGGAACTCAGTATCTTTCACAATGTTTACAGAGGTTCCATTAGGAAATCTTGGTTAACACTGTTAAAGGTCATGACTTCCGAAACATTTCAGAACTATTACAGGTCCACTACCTTAACATTGTGTATGCATACAAAGTCAGAATCATGGTATTTGTAAATAAAGAGTGCTATAATATGGATTTTATGTGTTGATAAAAAAACTTTTACAGAAGAATGGAGTGGTGATGAAAGTCCTACAAATTCTCCATCAAAACAAAATGAAACAGGAAAGAAAGTAGATGATAAGACAAAACAGACTGAGATTGAATCTCGACTCAACCCTGAAGTGGAGAAATCTGAAGGACCAACTAAAGCTAATGACAACAAAGGCAAAAGTAGGAACGAGGCTCAAGGCAAAACTAAAACCCCTGATTTGGATGAAGAAAAACTAAAGGAATCTGAACCTTCCAAAGAAATAAAGGAGGATGTTAAAAAGACTAACCCTAATAAGAAAACTATACCTGTGATTAAGGAAGAAAAACAGACTGAAGCTCTTACAACTGGAAGTGATTCACTCACCGATTCTATAACAAATTCAGAAAATGTGACAAAGGAGCCTGAACCAAGTGTAAATAATGTGACACAAGGAGAAATAATGGAAAATAAAGTGAATGAAGAAGAAAAGGCTGTGAAAACCGACTGTGATAAAACTGATTCAAATGCAGAAAATGTAAAATCTGATGAACTTTCAAAGTCAGTTTGGGATACTTCAAAGTCAGTGGATAAGTCAGAAAATACAGGAACTGCAGAGCGAGATTTAAAGACTAAAGTTAAAGGTGATATGGTTGTAGTTGGTGACAGAGAATCACCATCTTCCGAATCCAGTGGTAATAAAGGTAAATTAGTCTGTTATATGATGGGTTCTTGTTTGACCCTCAAACCAGGGTTTCGACCCTCAAAAATATGAAAATATCCTATTTTGACCCTTAGAAATTTCTTCCAAGGGGGTCACTTTTAGCCCCTTGTTTGAAATTTCTTACGTAAAAAGCTTGGTTTTATGACTCAGATTTCGATGAGGTATCTTGCATACTATTTAGAATCATATAAATCAATTACTTACCTCTTATCTTAACAAAAGAAGGTCATTTGACAAGGCATAGTTCTACTCATAAAATATGCCCTTTCTGTTATTTTTACCTCTTTAAAATCAGTTTTGACCTCCAGAATTTCAGGATTTAGGAGTCAATGACTCCCTAACTTCAAACACTAGTATGATCCCTGCATATCCCTGAGATATTGAAGTATTTTTTTTATAAAAGTACATATAAAATTCATAGGCTGTAAAATAGTTCTTACTTGTCCCTTGAAATGATGGTTTAAAAAGATGACCAATTTACCATAAAAATTATACTAGGGCCCCATGCTCTAGTAAAACCCCATCCTCCATTTTGGAGGTTAAAATCGACAAGTTTGATGTAATTTTACAAAAGGGAACTTTTTCCTACAGAGTCTAGTGCTGAAGATTGGGAACAAGATTTTGATGTTGAGATCACACCTGAAGATTTAGCAGCTGCCAGTGAACTTGCTCAGAAGATGAACATGTCTGCATCTGATTACAGTAAAATAACCGGAGAGGAGGTAATGAACAGATTGCAGTGATAATCAAACCAGACGAAACACTCACTTATGATAAGATTACTATTGCTTTCTGTGACATTAATTTTTATGCCCCCGTATCGAGAGATCGGGGGCATATTGTTTTACTCATGTCCGTCTGTCTGTCTGTCTGTCCGAAAACTTAACCTTTGCCTTTTCTCCAAAAGTATTTGACATACAAAGCTGTACACCAAAGTCAAGGTCATGTGACAAGGTCAAGGTCATCTGTCAAGGTCAAACTTTAAAAAAAATGCTGTTACGGGGGCATTCGTGTTTCACAAACACATCTTGTTCTACCTTTTTGTCTCCATTTTCAGAGAGGAGTGATGTAAGCATCGTAACTACAGTTTTTGAACAAGTTGTAGTTACTACGTTTAGTCCTCCCTCCATTGATTTGCTCTTTGTTTAAAGTTCATTACTGCATATTTTGCAGATAACATCTAAGTATTTGATCAGTCTGATATGTCTAAAGTCACGTTTGGGGCCAGCAATTCATCAATTATGGTTGAATAGATCGATTAGTTATATGATAATGGAAGTAGAAGATTCTTTGCTGAAAAGCAAGAAGTAAATTTGGCCATGGTGTTTGGAATCAAAATTATAATTTTTGCCAAATAAGTAGTGAAAATATCTTAATTATGAACTTACTATTCATAGTTTGCATCCTACTTTTTAGCTCACCTGAGCACGAAGTGCTCAAGGTGAGCTTTTGTGGTCGAGTGATGTCCGTCGTCCGTCGTGTGTCATGTGTCGTCAACATTTACCTTGTAGACCCTCTAGAGGCCACATTTTTTTCCCGATCAACCTGAAATTTGGTCAGAATGATTGTCTTGGTGAAATCTCGGACAATTTCGAAATTGGGTCAAGTGGGGTCAAAAACTAGGTCACGGGGTCAAATCTTAGAAAAACCTTGTAGACACTCTAGAGGTCACATTTTTTGTCCAATCAACCTGAAATTTGGTCAGAATGATTGTCTTGATGAAATCTCGGACAAGTTCGAAATTGGGTCAAGTGGGGTCAAAAATGAGGTCACGGGGTCAAATCTTAGAAAAACCTTGTAGACACTATAGAAGCCATATTTTTTGCCCAATCAATCTGAAATTTGGTCAGAATGATTGTCTTGATGAAATCTCGGACAAGTTCGAATTGGGTCAAGTGGGGTCAAAAATGAGGTCATGGGGTCAAATCTTAAAAAAACCTTGTAGACACTCTGGAAGCCATATTTTTTGTCCAATCAACCTGAAATTTGGTCAGAATGATTGTCCTGATGAAATCTCGAACAAGTTTGGAATTGGTTCAAGTGGGGTCAAAAATGAGGTCACGGGGTCAAATCTTAGAAAAACCTTGTAGACACTCTGGAAGCCATATTTATTGCCCAATCAACCTGAAATTTGGTCGGAATGATTGTCTTGATGAAATTTTGGACAAGTTTGAAATTGGGTCAAAAATGGGGTCATGGGGTCAAATTTTAGAAAAACCTTGTAGACACTATAGAAGCCATATTTTTCGTCCAATCAACGTGAAATTTGGTCAGAATGATTGTCTTGATGAATTTTTGGACAAGTTCGAAATTGGGTCAAGTGGGGTCAAAAATGGGGTTACGGGGTCAAATTTTAGAGAAACCTTGTAGACATAAACCAATCAGAATTCTTTATTTTATTGGATTGCAATTATAAGATAATGTGATCAAAGCTAGACACATGTAAAGCATGCTGTTAGAGATTTTCATTTGAAACATAGGTTTGTCTGTGCACTCTTTGCTTTATCTTAGTTTATACTAACTTATTTTAGTTCGATTGCAACGAAAGCTTGAGCTTATAGAATCGCTCTCGAACACTCAATCCTGATGTTTCCACGTCCTGGAAAGAGAGGCAGTGGTTTAAACCCACTGCTACCCATTTTTACAGCTGGGTGAACTAGGGCTGGCTATTAAGTGTTTTGCCCTTAAACACACACCGTCGACAGTGGGGCTCGAACCACGGACCTCCAAGTCACGGGTCGAGTGCATTTACCACTAGGCCACCGAGGCAGTGCTTTATCTTAACTGAGGTACATTTGATAACAATTCTGTTCACAGCTTGATCAAAATCAGCTTGTGTATATCTACACTTTAGGAGTCAATGCAAGATAGTATTAGGTGTCTTTGCTTACTACAGTTTTTCATTGTTGACCTTTTGACTTACAATGTTTTGAAAAATATTTATTTCTACTTGCAGGATGACGACTGGGAAAATTGGGACTAAGCGGGGGCAATGTGGCTACTAGCAAAACAGCAGGGCTATAGTTAGGGGGAATATACTGGATTTAAGATTTAAATATTTCAATAGTACTAAGACAAATGCTATTTTGTTAGTACTCATTGGAATTTTCTTGTCGACACAATTCAAAAGAGTAGCCACAATGTAGGATTTGTTTGGTTAAAGTATTTCAAGAGTACCGAGATTTTACAGATTTTTCATTCAAGTATTTAAACATAGATTAGACAAACCTTTAATTGTTGTTACCTATTTGAATCGTCTTGCAGAGACGATTCAAATGAGTACCCACATTAAAGGGTTATGTAGAGAAATAACATTTTCTGGTGAAATTATTTCAACATAACTAAGACAGCCCCAGCATTTTGGGTACTCATTTGAATCATCTCATCTAGATGATTCAAATGAGTACCCACAATGTAGTGCTTCGTTAAGAAAGATTTAAGACTTGCACATTGGGCAATTTACAGACTTTCATGGAGTTATCATAAGGCAATTGTTATTTGAGGGGAATTGTTATCCTTGCCAAAAGGTTTAGGAATATTATTTTTGGCATTTTCCATCTGCCAGTGTCTGCTATCCTTATTAGAGCGGTTTAGTGCGGTTTGTTGGAGAATAACTCCAACATTTATGGATGGATTTTGATATATTTTCTTCATTATGAGCAGATATGCCACTTCAATAGCTCTGTGCAAAACTGTTGTAGTTGGCTTAAAAAAAAATAGGCAGTTGCAACTGTTTTGTGCTGAAACCATCCATTTGAAAACAATTACTGGGTCGCATGTCAAGGTCAAATGATAAATCTGGGCTTGTCAAGAGCTTATGGCAAGGTCAAATGTCAGCAGAAGCACATGGCCTTTATTCATGGATATATTTCAATATAATTTGAAACAGGTTTTCCACATTTTGAGCAATTTTGGTTAACATTTAAATTAAATTTTTGGTTAGCTTAAAGTTCAAGATCACATTATTGCCCAGTTTTCATATTGACTTGTGAGGTATATTTCTGTTTTGTTTATGGATGTATTTCAAAGTACTAACTAGAAATTGCAATCATTTTTCTTTGAAGTAAACTTTTATTTATTTTTATTTGATTTAAATATGGACCAGTATTTTTTTATATTTGTCTGGAAATAAGCAATACATTATGCTTAAGTAAGTGATTTAGGGCCATATTTACTTGTTTATGTTTGTATATGCAGATATTTAGGATAATTGATAATTCAAGTTATTTTATCTTCCATTGAGTGAAGAACAAAAACTATATATTCATGAATGGGATAGTGATAGTTGATTATATAGCTTTCTTTGTACACAAAAAGGTACATTTATTGATCTTACAATAAAAGAAAACAATTCTGCGAGAAAGGAAGAGATATTGCATGTACTCTATTTGGCAACATTATTATGTCATCAGAATCTTTGTTCACACATGATGTTTAATAAATGAAAGCAGCCCAGCACTCGCAATTAAAACATTGCAAAATTTTTAACAAATAGTACACCACTTTGCATGAAGAGACAATGCTCTAACTTTGCATGAAGATTCCTTTCAACAAATGGCATCTCTGATGGTCATGGTCAAAGGTCAACAAGAGATGTTTGTAAAACATTTATGCACCCCATAAGTGCAGGTCAATGGCATTTTCTTTGCCAATAAACAAAGGGCAATAACTCAAAAATATGAAAAGTAGGGTAATGGTACTTATGCACTACGCTTCTCCTAAATGAGATCTAAACACCTGTGAAGTTTCACGATTCTAACTTGCATACTTTTTGAGATATCTTCAAAAATAGTCTACGGACGGACCTACCGACTGACCGATAGGTGCAAAAAATAAACACCCTCTTCTTGGAAGGGGGACATGATTATCTAGGGAAAACTACTTGAAGTAGAAAGCCATGAATGGCTTGTGTCGCTCCACAGGCTTGAATTTCTTTTAATAGCAAATCTAAGTTTTGACTAGATTTTTAGATATTTTGGGTTCTACTGATGTTGAAATGGTTTTCAAAGTTTCCACTATTATAACATATAGAGAAATGACCTCCGTCCATAAAAGACATATTCTTCATCAAATAACAATAATTTTTGGCTGTATGATTATAGATCACCCAAGGATCATACTAATGAAGTTTGATTGATATCCATCAGTTACATTCTGAGAAAATGATTTTCAAAGTTTCCACTCAATAACATATAGGGAAACCACCTCCGTCCATAAAATACATATTTTTCATCCGATCACAATAATTTTTGGTAGACTGATGAAAGGTCACCCTAGGATCATTCATGTAAAATCTGGTTGATATCTATCACTTAGATTCTGAGAAAATGATTTTCAAAGTTTCCATTATATAACATATAGAGAAATGACCTCCACCCATACAATACATATTTTTCATCCGATCACAATAATTCTGAGTAGACTGATAAAGGGTCACCCAAGGATCATTCATGTAAAATTTGGTTGATATCTATCAGTTACATTCTGAGAAAATGACTTTCAAAGTTTCCACTATATATTTCATATAGAGAAATGACCTCCGCCCATAAAATACATATTTTTCATCTGATCACAATAATTTTTGGTAGACTGATAAAAGGTCATCCAAGGATCATTTATGTAAAATTTAATTGGTATCCATCAATTAGAACCTGAGAAAAGTCTCTTTTTACCATATTTGGAAATTAGCCACGCCCATTAAATCCATGTTTTTGATTGGATCAAAATTTCTTGAGCAACTTTGAAAGAGGTTCACCCAAGGATCATTCCTGTGAAGTTTGGTTGAAATCCATCCAGTAGTTTCTGAGGAGAAGATTTTTAAAGAAAAAGTTTAAGACCGCACACACGGACGCACGACGGACACAACGCCATGACAATAGCCCCAGTGGCTTTCAGCCGGTGGAGCTAAAAATTACTGTTTTGGAGGCATAAGTGTTTTTGAATACATCTTGATTGCAGGGCAGGGATAGATCTTTCAAAACAGAGAGTTTAT
This sequence comes from Fragum whitleyi, assembly GCA_948146395.1. Taxonomy (NCBI): domain Eukaryota; kingdom Metazoa; phylum Mollusca; class Bivalvia; order Cardiida; family Cardiidae; genus Fragum; species Fragum whitleyi. Next base: position 55,346,285 of record OX411548.1, on the reverse strand, counting down.
CAATTTGATAATTTCATTGGTTTGCAGATGATAATTTCACCTACAAACCACCAAAATCTTCAAATCATATACCAGACAAAATTCGATTATCCATCGAAAAGAGTAATAGAACTTGTTTTGAACAAAGTAATCTAATAGTTTCACATGGTGTACAATTGTATTTTACTTTGGGACTGGTGTTATTTTAACATTCACTATTTATTACATAAAGCACTAGATGCTTTCATTTGTATAAAATATATATATGATAATAAAATGGTAAATTATCAATATCATTCTTGTAAAATCAATCTTTCTCAGCCAAATTCAAGGTAAATCCATGTTTTACTATCACTTTGGTGCTGTCTAAACATTTTTCTCTCACCAACAGAGGGTCAATACTTGTCAACTTTAGTTGGCTAGCAGCTTGAGACTAGAAAGGATGTATTGTTGAACAGGTGTGAGATATACCAGGAATCCATCATTAAGTGCTCCAGCCACTGTGATAGACTCAACAACAATACTGTTACTTAAGGTAGTGAACCTGTTATGGTTCTGCAATGTTTAGGGAGTAATAAACTTTAAGACTGTTAACCAAGGTTTCCTAATGATTTTCATTAGGAAACCTCAGTCAACATTGTGAAATAGCATTAGTTCCGATATGTTGTGGATCTATTACGGGTCTACTACCTTAAGAAGATATGCTACTTCAAGGAATATTCTTTTCCTTAAAGAAGACCATTCAGGGATGGACTAGGAATTGCCAATCATGGTAATCCTTTGTGATTCTAAATTTGAGAAACTTTTGTGGAAAAAGAAGATATTGCTTGTGACAAGGAATTTCTCAGCCTCCCACAATATTTTCTACTAAATATGATGATTGCCTTTCAAAAAGAGCCTGCAATACTTTGTTGTCTTTAACATCATTCAATTTGGACCAGTTACAATGTTATAAACAAGAGGCCAAAGATGGCCTGAGACACTCTACTGACTATGAATTTTTAGCTCTACTGACCAAAGGTCAGAAGAGCTATTGCAATACCGGTTTTCCTGTCCAGCGTCCTTCTGTCTGTCGGTTAACTTTTGCTTGTTAATGCTTTAGAGTCCACAGTTTTATCAGATTGTAGTCAACCTTGGTCAGAATGATTGGACCATCACAAGGATCATTCCCTTTCGAAAATGGGTCGAAAGTTAGTTAATGAAATTTTCACTTAGTATTTCACATCATGTGACCATGAGCATATTGATGTGGTCTGGTGATTTGATATCTTATCATAGAAAAAGAGGCCTTAATGTTCACCTATTAAAACAAAACTCCTCTCTTTTATAATAGATACATTCATGTCAAACTTTCAGAATATTGCATTTCTTAGATTCTAGTGACTATGTGCATTTGTTGCAATATAGTTACAGGCCGTGTCTTGATAAAAGAGCCTTTATGTTTATTTATTGTGAACACAACTTCTTCATTTATACATGGAAGTTAATGGAAAATTCACTTAGTATTCTACATTATGAAACCATGTGCATATTGATTTGATCTAATGATTTCATCCAGTGTCATAGAAAAGGGGGCCTCTATGTAAAATTCTTGTTAACAAAATTCTTCTTTTATCAATGGATACATTCATTGAAACTTTCACAGAAAAGTTCTTTTCCAGTGACTAAATGCATTTGTGGCTTTTTGGTAACATGCTGTGTCATGCTAAAAGGGGCAATTATGTATATTCTTTGTAAACATTACTCCTTCATTTATACACAGATTTTCATAAAAAGTTAACAAAATAAATATTTCTCATCATGTGACTATGGCCACATTTATTTTGCCATTGGGTGATGTGCCACATCATGGAAAAAGGGGCCTAAATGTTAACTTCCTAGTTATCACAACTCCTCTTTTGTGTATAAATACATTTGTATAATAGAATGTCCCTCATCAAGTGACTCATTTTGTGTGTTTCACTGCACTAAGTGAAATTCTTTATTGTAATTTCACAAGGCCACTTTCCTGTGTTTTCAAATTGAATGTCCCCATTTTCAAAAGCAAATCGAGGGTTAAGTGCAAGACTGTACTAAGTGTATATACATTGTGTATACAGTGAACCATCAAATTATCCAAATGACTACAATGATCCTGTGAAACTTTTAAGAAAATCTGATAATATTTGTAGACTATTGGTAAATAAGAAAAAGATATTGGACAAACAGATAGACAGGAAACATTGCTACAGCTTTTCTGACCTTCAGTCAGTAGGTGTAGAAACAGAAAGGAGTTTTGTCATCTTAAAATGGGTATCTTTCTTTAGATATGTGACCCATCACATGAAAAAAGACCATCTAGGAATTCTGTAGAATAGATATTTAAAAAAGAAATTAGTTCCGGATCAATTATAGGATGTGTTTTGAAATCCTTTTACCAGAAGGCAGATTGATTATTCTAGATTCAGAAAATGAGCAAAGTGCAAAAAGTCTCAACCCTTGTCAACACTTTATGCTCTTCCCAGATGGTCTCTTTTTGCATGATGGGCTACCATTGATGAATACAGTTATCACAAGGTTCATTCAAGATACAAAGCTCACTGGGCTTCACAAGCTTAAAGCTGTGCAAGCAAGCTTGAAAAACAACAACATTGTTTAAGATTTGATAAACAAGCCACCTTTAATTAAATACATAACAAATTTACACCATTTATATCTAGTTATAGTTAAACAGCATTAACCACAATGCATTCAAAAGATTGCTTGACATCACATGAATTGACACTGTTTTTTAAAAAATTTTAAGTAGAAAATTGCAGTATTAAAAGCAAAGCATTGGAAAGATTGCTTGACATTTGTAATGACATCAACATTGGCACAAGATATGCCGGTTACACTGATGGAGTTCACATTATGAAAAACAACAAAGGGAAATAACTCAAAAATTGAGCTAGAAAGAGTTACTGTTATTATGCACTGCACTCTGTTATCATGAGAGGAACATACCTGGTTACTACCGACTTCAAAGTCAATCAAACATAAGGTGACAGAGTTAGGCTCCAGACAAAGAAGTGGATGCCGCACACCAGCCACACACCACAGGTGATCAAATATTATGTCCTGTCTTTCGATGGGCGTTTTAAAATAGAAGTCATGTTGGAGAATAATACCTATGTTCGGCAATCTTAGCCTTTCTGTGATAACATATTACCAGAAAATTATTTTAGACCGGTCCTATTTCAAAGAAATTGCAGACGACAATTTCAACAAGTGGTCCGTTTGCTGGTTGGCTCTGAGTCCCTCACCTCAGAAATAAGCCCTGTTACCTAGATCTGCCTTAGCAACCCCAAAAAAAGATTTTCACATACATGTATTAACCCTCGCCATGCTGAATAAATTTTAGCTAAAAAATTTCATCAAAATCAAAGGGCAAAAAGCCATGAAAGTACCAAATGTAGGTCAAATTTTATTTGAAAAAACTAAATCTATTAACAATTCTGGTTTGAAAATGAGAAACAGGTGGTGTAGACTAACATCAGGCTGCACATATGTGCAGGCTGATGTTTGTCTATACCTCCTGCAAAAGCAGGCATATTCTGGGCTCAGCATGACACTGGGTTAACAATAATTTCTGCCAATTATTCGACTTACATGCAAAATGACTCATCATAGAATTTTTCTGTTTTGCCTCATTTTTTCATTGAAGAAATTGAATAATTGTTTTTCGTGATAAATCAATAGATCTTTAATTTTTTTACCACGAAAAGATACTTTTTCACTTGTGAAAGATAATTCAAACATAATCTGAAATGAACAATTGTCTTCAATATACAAAGACAAGGAAGGCTTTCAAAATAATTCAAATCATATAAGTTCTTCAGATTCTTTAAGATTATTATGTCAAAGCACTAACTTACATACAAATAGAACTATTCAAAAAGCTACAGATACTATAAGGAAAGATAATTTATACATAACGCTACAATTTCAAGGGATTGTTTATTAGAGTCAAAGAAATTTTCACAGCAAGTTTCAATCAAATTTGTCCTGCTTTGATCCACCACCATTATCCAATATCTACAAAACTTGTCGAGCTCACATACGACTTGACCATGAAACAAGACCCTAAATTTTAACCAACAGCCATCATTAGTTTAAGGTGGAAGATACCCATTTTGATTTTTGGATATACTGAATGATGATTGGTACATTTGGAAGCCTCAAGACAGCACAATTTCAAGTGCATTTTTGTGACGTTTTATCAAGAAATAACAATATCACTATGTCAGAAACATGACAATTTCTTGTTTCGTAAAAACTTATTATGCACTGGACAAAAATTTGACTTTTGACCTTCTATGTAATCTCAGGCTAAAGATAAACCGCCTACAAGTGCCTACGCTTGGCTGTTGAGTTCTGGATGGTGGCAAAAAATTCTAAGTCGAAAAAAAAGGGGTATAATTTGCACAAAATACATCTAGAGTTAACCCCCTTGATAGTATAGGTGGCTCTTTTGATGATGAACATGTTTGCCAAGGTTCAAGTGAATATCTTCAGTAGAACCACAGATATCACAAAATGTCCAAAGTTTTCGCACAACTACAACAAAATCAAGGCTACAGCAATACCTCAGGTATTCTTTGAAAAGAGCCAAGCTAATAAAAAGTTTCATTTAATGTAAGAAACAATGGCATGAAATAATTTCGAAATGTAACTAAAAAATTTGGAGTTATGCTTTAAGACTTTAAGACTAACACACTTGTCATGGGTGTATGCCCATTAATTCATAAGTGTATTAGTCTTAATTTGCCTCCAGCATAACTCTACTTGTCATAAATAAGACTACATCTCAATCACCGCAAGCAGGCTCATCAAGAAAGCTTTTCTAAAAGTAAAATATATTGAAGTGGGCAATCTTCTACAACTTCAAGAATGAAATCTAAATCTTAATGCTGTTAGAGACTAATTGAAATCATCTTTAAATGACAATGTAAATGAGTTTGAAACGCACAGGATATCATTGAGGCCACAGGTAGCCAACAGCGGTGGGGATACTGAAATACAGTCAAACCTGTCTTAAGCAAGCACCCAAGGGACATTCAAAAGGTGCTTGCATAAGACAGGTGCTTGCTTAATACAGGTCAATTTCAGTGCATTTGGTTCATTTGGGAACTGAGTGGTTGCTTGCTTAAGACAGGTTGCTTGCTGAATACAGGTGGCCACTAACACAGGTTTGACTGTATTACCAAATATTAACCACAAAAAATCATTAAATTTTTTCTATCACAATACATAATTGTGATAAAAATAATTAGTATGACAATTTTTTGTGGTTAATTTTTGGTAAAATTACACTATCCTCACCGTGTTGGCTACCTGTGATTGAGGCTATTATAATTATCTTGTAATGTAGATGAATTGATCATTCTTATTGGCGATGAGCAAAGCAAAAGGGGCGTCTGGGTATTGCGTAGAGAATCAACCCTAGTCAGACAGCAAAGACTTTTCTATTCTAGAATTTTCATTCTATCTACCTTAATAAGACTTTTTGAATGGGACTTCCTGTTGACCTGAACTTTAGCCAATGTCCTTCAAAATTTTCTTTTAAGGTAGTGGATCTGTAATAGTTCCTAAAATGTTTTGTAAGTCATGAACTTCAACAGTGTTAACCAAGGATTCCAAATGATTTCATTTGGAAACCTCTTTTAACATTGTGAAAGATCATCAGTTCTGAAATGTTGCCGAACTATTACGGGTCCACTACCTAAATGAGTTTCTCTGTGATCCTTTTTTTTATGACAGGTCACATTTGTTAACAAAAAAAAAAAAATGAAGTAAGCAACAATCCTTGGCAACAACATTTTGATGGTCCCTCTGGACATATTTCAAATCTTTGATAACTAGACTGTCTAAGCAGACTAATAACCCCTTACATGTGCTTGTCAATAATGAAAAGCCATTTTCAATCAAAGGGCCATAACTCTGTCAGCAGCCAATGGATTGTAATCGAAATATCACTTGCAAATCTCTGCCTGAAATTGATAAACATCTGTAAAGTTTCAATGAAATCCGCCTATTAGTTGCTGTGAAATTGATTGGAGAGAAAAAGCTACAGATGGACCAACCTTCTGATTGACCGATGAACAAGCTGACTCCTATATACGCCCCCCCCCCAAACATAGTTTAGGGGCTATAACTAGTCATATTATCTAAGTGAGTCATACTAACCCCTTCACTAAATACATCATTCACCTAATTTCTATTTTATCCAAAACAGGGATGAGACATGCAAATTTTTAAAACATCAATTAAAAGTGTGATTCTTAATTTTAATCCTAGTTTATCTACCAATCCTTATTTTAAATACACAATCACACAATTTGAATAGATTGGAGGGTTTAAAACCTTGAAGACAGACAACTATGTCTTAGTCTACGCAAGTGAGATTAAAAAACTACAAAATAGCTAACCACTTCACTTTGAAAAGAAGCAATAGCCACTCCTTATATTCTGTTTGACTTCTATATGGACCAACCTTTTCATCAATTACATAAAATCGAGTTTGAATGAAGAATTTGTATGTGGTAAAATCTTAATTTGAGCTTAAAACCATTCAAAAAAACATTTTTTGAAAATAAAATGATTTCAAAATAATGATTTTGCTAGATAATGATTTATCTAGTTAATGTTAATATTTTCGCATTTCAGCTCTTAAACACGAGGGGTTGAGAAGTCTGTTTAGTTGTAACAGGATGTAAACATTATAGTAAAAAAACATGGTTAACATTTGACAGAGGAAATGTCCATTATTCCTTATTTGGATATGCTAAATAGCATATCGAAGGTCATGTCATCTGAAACTTGAATAGCATGTGATTTGTACCGTTATTGCTTGCCCACTTATCTAGTTTTCCTCATGAAATTCACGACGACTTCTTTAAATAATGCTTATTAATGGTTTAAATATATTAATATCGGCTTGATCTCAGAATGGATGACAACAATTATCAATTATCTGGCCAAACAGTTTTTGAACAAAGAAAGATTACACTCAGATTTGATACCCAAGGAATTAAAACTCTTCGTCAAAATTAAGATTATAAATATACTCGATTTCATATCAAAATGACTCACTTAAAATCTGACTTTTGACTAGGCCCCTATGCAAATCAGAACTATTTTTTGTTGGACAATTGGCTGTTCCGTTTAATACAGTCACAAGAAGGTATGAAAGGCTGAAAGTTAACATGTAGACAGACAAACAAAATCATTATTTTACATTAAAAAATTCTGAACAAGAGTGCCATCGTCACAAAATACGCCGCCACATTGCTGCTGTTTCACAGAAATAATTGTAGACACTACTTATTTTGACAGAACCAAATTGAAAATGACCAAGTTTCATTTAAATCAAGACAAAAAGTTAGGAGGAGTTGCCTTCACATGGCTGCAATTTCAATAAGCCCCAGGCACTAAGTTTTAAGGGGGCATAATTCAGGGAAATAAATGAGCCATAAAATCCTTGATCCATGTACATCTTCAAATTATGGTGATGACATTGACCAAGTTTCATTTAAATAAAGACAAAAAGTAAGGAGGATTTGTGTTCAAAAGGCTGCAATTTCAATGAGCCCTAGATACTAAGTTTTTAAGGGGCATAACTCAGGCAAAAATCAACAAACCATAAAATCCTTCCTTCATGCACATCTACCAATTGAGGTGATAACATTGACCAAGTTTCAAGAAGATCCAGCCGGAAACTTAGGAGGAGTTGCGTTGACAAGAAAAGTGGACCCAGAGACTAAGTTTTAAGGGGCATAACTTAGGCAAAAATCAATGAACCGTAAAATCCTTCCTTCATGAACATCTACCAATTGAGGTGATTACATAGACCAAGTTTCAAAAAGATCCAGCCAGAAACTTAGGAGGCGTTGCGTTGACAAGAAAAGTGGACCCAGAGACTAAGTTATCAAGGGGCATAACTCAGGCAAAAATTAACGAACCATAAAATCCTTCCTTCATGCACATCTACCAATTGAGGTGATAACATCGACCAAGTTTCAAAAAGATCCAGCCAGAAACTTAGGAGGAGTTGCGTTGACAAGAAAAGTGGACCCAGAGACTAAGTTATCAAGGGGCATAACTCAGGCAAAAATCAATGAACCGTAAAATCCTTCCTTCATGCACATCTACCAATTGAGGTGATTACATTGACCAAGTTTCAAGAAGATCCAGCCAGAAACTTAGGAGGAGTTGCGTTGACAAGAAAAGTGGACCCAGAGACTAAGTTATCAAGGGGCATAACTCAGGCAAAAATCAACGAACCGTAAAATCCTTCCTTCATGCACATCTACCAATTGAGGTGATAATATTGACCAAGTTTCAAGAAGATCCAGCCAGTAGTTTAGGAGGAGTTGCGTTGACAAGAAAAGTGGACGGACGTACGGACGGACGGATGGACGGACGGATGGACGGACGGACGGACGGATGGACAGACGGAGAAGATGACGCCAAGATACGTCCGCCTCCGGCGGCGTATAAAAACCAGATTCGTCATGGTTTTAGATGGAAAATACGATTTGACAAGAAAAAAATATGTTTCATTAATTCAAATCTGAGCTTTTCGGCAAAGTGTTGGTTCATATAGAAGGCAAACGGACTATACTCTCTTAATTCTATGGGTAATCACATAACAGTTGTAACTGCCTTTATGTTTATAGACAGTTACAACTATTTTGCCCTAAGCCATTGTAACATTGTCTATGGCGGAAGTCTTGAGAATATTGAAAGTAGATTTGAGATTATTGGTATTGATGCAAAAATAGAATATGAGCCCTTGTGTGACATTTCCAACAATTTGAAACATTCGTAAGGAGCAAACATTGAGCAGAATAGACAGCCACATAATGAATTATAAGGTAACCTGATGGTCTACAGATACTTTAAGACCATTTCTAGCTACTAAATGCATAGTGAAGACTCTAGTCAGACTGTGTGGATGCTCAGGCCTGTCTGAATCTTTGCTTTGCACATATTTGGAATTGTTGGAAATCTCTCGTACAGGCTTATATGCCTTTTACTTATTGGGATAGAATTATCTAGGGTATAAATAAAGATAAAATTGCAGAACTAAACATCATAGTTAAGAAAATAAGGCAAGTTTTTGGGACACTAATGCCCACAGAACAGTTATTCTTTGGAAGTTTGATCTTAATAATTTACCTTGACAAAAGATTGTGACAATCTAAGATATGTGAATTGATGACAGGAACACTTAAGCTAAATTAAGGCACTAAACTTGGTAAAGCATTGAAGTTACACTAAATGTTAAGTTTTCCCAAGACAGACAGACAGTCAATGGTAAAACAATGTATGCCCCGGGGTTTGTGCTAGCTTTTCAATTTCAGGAGTCATTGACCCCCTGACCATAAAATTTAGAGGGTCAGAACTAGTTTTTAAGGGGTCAAAAAGCGTACAAACTAGACATAAATGAATCAACATGATCAATAAAGTGTCACATGACACTTTATTGTATATGTTGACTCATTTATATTGATCCCTTATAATAAAATGGAGATAACTAAGGACTTATGTAATCTTGCATAGGTTGCATTGATGGCAATTCTGTAGGCCAAAATGACCACCTACAGGAAATTTTTGAGGGGCAAATTGAATTATTTGGGGTGAAAATGCTTGCATATGGTCAGACACAAACCCAAATTTAGAGATCATGGGGCATAAAAATTGTCACCATTCAACCTTAAAATGCCTTGAATCAACATTTGTCCTCAAGGCAATTGCTTCATAGTGTGATTTTGGCAATCAGATTATGGAACAAATGCCTGGGTTTTTTTCTCACCCAGATATAGTGAAAATTCAAGTCATATATATGTAGTTTTAGAAAGAGAACTTCTCTCATTTGTTTCTAAAGCCCATTCCTGACCACTTGTGCTATGAGCACTCCATGTGCTTGTATCGTCATTGAAAGTGTTATTTTTAGATAGCCTGCTATGTTGCCTTCGAGGCGTGCCGCAGTTTCCTAAAGATCGACCCGCTGTTCTAGCCCTGCCTGGAGTTCTTGAATCCTTTCCTTCTACACCTGACGGAACAATGGGTGTACTCATAAACCTTTTTCTTGCAACACTGGGTGGGTTAATTTTAGTTTCAAGTCCATAGATAGGTGAAAACACAGGTGTATTCTCCAACGATCTGAGAGGCTGTCTAATTGAACCACTTCGATTGCTTTGGAATGAGGTTGAAATGTTCTCAGAATCCTCCCATGGAATAGAATTAGAGTATGAATGGGTTGAATTTCTGCTGCTACCCTCTCCAGTTGGGATATAGGGCAAGGAGAAACTAAAAGGGGCGGTTCCAGCGAGTTTCAGGAAGTTCATTGAGGGATGACCAGTAAGATCAAATGATTGTAATTTTGAGTCATTTGAAGAGCTAATAGATGATGCAGCTGAATGGTGTATCTGGGAGTTTTGTGTAGAATCATTAGTGATACAGTTGATGTTATATGTATGGTTAGGAACAAACAGCGGTGACTCACTCTTAGAATTTATTATGTTACCACTTGAATCATTCCTTGGACTGAGTTCATATTCTGAGTTACCTGAATAATTACTAGAAATGTTTGAACTCTTGTTAGAACTATTGATAGCTGATGTTTCAGAGTCTACACTACGACGTGGTTTGACTGGTTTAAATGCACTGTTGACACCTGATGTATTGATTGGGGACACTGCACCTGACATTTCCATAGATAAAGGGCTACACGTGGTTACAATATGTGAGTCACATGGTTCTGATACTATAACACCTCTTCTACGTGAATTTGTACTGTGACTGACACCATCATCCAAGATCAATGAATCAGATAAACTTTCTGGTCTAACTAGTGGACAATTACCAGTCTGTAGAGAGTTCAAATTGTACACATTTTCATAGTCAGTATACACTCCTGGAGTAACAATATGTACATGTTCATAGGCACTACTTAAACTATCAGGACTTACATTATCGATGTTAACATAGTCCGGCTGCTGCTTCGCTTGACGTCTGAATTTATAAGGAGAATCATTGTACTCTGATATTGTCAGTGGAGAAACACGTCTACGAGAACTAGAATCATTTTTAGCGTGAAGTTTGTACAGCTTTTTTGGTGCATATTTCTCCACATCTCCGACTAATCTTTCTTTCATCTCTTTGTCCAAACTTGCTCTCCATTTGTCACGGTTAAAAAGATCCTGATTTGTTCCTAATCCCTCTGGTGAGTGCTCATAACTATCCACAACTGGAGCATATCCCAACTGATCAGTAGTTCTATTGGGTTGAAGGCTAGACTTACCATTTGAATGTCTATCAAAAGATTGTTCATTAGAGAAACTTTGACTGGTTCCACTGTCATTATCAAAAGAATCTCCAACAGACTCACCTTCTGTTGATTGCTCTTGTAGTTCTGGCCTCAATTTGTTACCCATGGAAGGAAAATTTTCTGTGTTTTCATAGAGTCTCACAGTTGGATCAGTCTCTTCCCTCATTGATTTGTGGTACACCCCAGCACTAGTAGAGGGCAGACTCAATTTTTCTGGATCAGAAGTCAGCGAGATAGATTCATCGGATTGGCCAGTATTTCCAGGTAGACTGGATGACACATTAGACAGGAACTCTGATAGACTGGACTGTTCATTATGGGTACTGTATCTCCTTCTCTTGTCCTGGCTGACAGACATTCGGTTAGTGTCTGACCCATCTGAAGACTGATCCAAAGGATGATCATTTTCTCCGTCATCAATAAGACTTTTAAAGAACTTGCCCGAGTTCCCTGACCCAGTGGATGACAGTCTCTGACTAGACACAGTTAGGGGAGGTAAGCTTGGAGAATCTATCTGCTCTAGAGAGTTGTAGTACATTGTAGTACTGGCACTTCTAGGTTGATTGTCAGTCATCATTGATGTTTGTTCTGAAGCTGACATTGATCTTAAACTTTCCATTTTAGGGTTCTCAATCTGCACATCAGCATCCAAACTTACTCGAGGTCTAAGAACTCTTAATGATAATGGAGGATCCTGAATGGAGGCAATCTCATTTTCAACTGTAGGTGTAGACTGGAACTGTGAGTGATTGCCATAGTTAGACTGGAACTGTGAGTGATTGCCATGGTTTTGGAGTATGTTACCAGGACTACTATAGGTTGTCTCCTCACTTTGGAAACCACTTGATGTCAGTGACCTACGTGATCTGTTGTTCGAGCTATCAGTCACAGACAACACTTGATCAGATGAACACAGACCATGATCAGACAAATAGGATGACTGTCTGTCTATCGGTGAATTAGTATAGAAACTGTCAACAGATCGATTTTTGATTACACTGTATAGGGGAGATATCTTTTTACCCTTTGTAATAGAATCTTCGATACTTCTGTCTGATTTAAGAGATAATTTGGATGGATTGAGGTGTTGGCCTAAAGTTTGTGAATGACTCAACCTTGAACGCAAAGATTCATCTGGTAGTGGTAATGACATATTTGAGAATGTCAACTCATCCGATTTCCTCAAACCTGGTCTAATCAATGTTTGAGTATGATTATTTTTCTGAACTCTTGTTTGCATTAAGGACGAGTTTTCCGATGAATAATCGTAACATCTCCTATTTTCAGGCAGTGAATGACATCCGTCGGCCTCATCAAGTGCACTATATGACAGAGAGAGTCTGGTTATACCTCGGGCTACATCAGGTTGTACAGACAATATTGGTGTGCTCTCCATCCCAACACCATTCAGGATTTCATCAGAATCTAATCTACCCCGTACACAACTTCCAGGGGCTATCATAGACTCAGACTCCTCCAACAGTTTGTATGGATCCAGCGGAGAAATCTGTGCAGGGCTATAATTCATAGACTCTGATATAACTGGTGAAATGTTTTCATACAGTGTCGGTCTTCTTGTGTTCCCTTTGGACCTGGACTCAGGTAAATTCGAACATTCAGGTTTTTCCCGCTCTTTTGACATACTTCTGCTTCTGTCACCATCAGCTTGTCTTACAGTGCTATCCCCGTACACAGGTGATCTATTTAATGAGAGTGTGGAATAGTTTCCAGGACTCAGGTTTGAGCGTGAAAACAGATCAATTATAACAGAACTGGGGAGCGAGTACTGTTCCTGGCTGTTGCTTGTATTGTAGGCAGTATTATCCAGTGGTCCAGGTTGGTTTCTGCTCTCTGAGTTGTTTTGTGCTGAAGATAAAGAAAATAGGGTTTTATTTATCAAATAATTTTATTATTTCTTTGATGTGTCCACCAATAAAGTCTGATGGAGGAGGAGTTATATGCAAAAGGTAAAATACCAGGGCAGAGCCCAAGGATTTTGCTTTGCGTATAACTCCTCCTTCCACCAGACCCTATCCGTAGACACATCAACGCAAAAATGAAATTTCATCCATTAAAACACAATCACAATTCTGATAACAGTTTTTACCCTCTTCTTGGTCTAAAAAGGTATTAAAACCTTTATTTGATGTTAAAATTAATGAAAACATAATGATATTGACGTTATGAGAAATTCGCAGAAAGCAAAGCGTGTCATTTGGCATGTGGGTTATATGACTTCAAAACAAGAGGCACAAGAGGGCCTGTATTGCTCCACTGGCTTTAAAATCTTTAGACTTTCATTAAATAAAGCTTACTTTAAATGAATACATTAACACTCCAAAATCTCCTAAGACCTATTTAGTAATGATTAAATGGTTCTGTTCCATATTGCACCAAAATACTCAATCACAATGAACCTACAACCCTTGACCAATCTTATTAAAACATAAGGTTCAGAAGATGTCGTTCAAAGATTTCGGGCTCAAAATAGGCCCCACCTGACATGCCCATATTTATGCACCAAACATAATTTCTTGAATAATTTAAGTAAATAGTCACTCAAGGAACATTCTGTTAAAGTTTCATTGAAATCGGCCCAGTGGTTCAGGAGGAGATGTCGTTCAAAGATTTCGGGCTCAAAATAAGCCCAGCCCTGCCACGCCCATATTTATGGACCAATCAAAATATCTTGAACAATTTAAGTTTAGGGTCACCCAAGAAACATTCTGATAAAGTTTCATTGAAATCGGCCCAGTGGTTCAGGAGGAGATGTCGTTCAAAGATTTCGGGCTCAAAATAAGCCCCGCCCTGCCACGCCCATATTTATGGGCTAAGCAAAATTTCTAGAACAATTTAAGTAAAGGGTCACCCAAGGAACATTCTGATAAAGTTTCATTGAAACCGGCCCAATGGTTTGGGAGGAGAAGATTTTTAAAGATTTCAAAGTGAAATAATGCCACGCCCTGCCACGCCCGTTTTTGGGGGCCAATCAAAATTCTATGAACAATTTAAGAAGGGGGCCACCCAAGGATAATTTCTACCAAGTTTCGTTAAAATCCGCCCATTGGTTTGGGAGGAGAAGATGTTTAAAGAAAAAGTTTACGCACACACGGACGGCCGCACGCACGCACGACGGACACTCCGCCATGACAATAGCTTGCTGGCCTTTGGCCAGTGGAGCTAAAAATCAACGTAACATTCTCATTTGGCATGTGGGTTATATGACTTAAAAAAAAACAACGCTAACGCTCAAAGCGACGTTCAGTTAAAACTGGATGGAGCTATCTGTGTACCCAGTAAAAACACATAACATATGAATTCTATTGCGAATAGAGTTCTATGTAGTTTCTTCTTATTTCATATATGCGTTTTACAATGTTTGTTTTAATGAAAGATTGGTTTTATATCGCATTGAGTGAACAATACAGTATATTGAAAATATTGATCAAAAGCTATATTATCCCACATGGCTTCACTCAAACATCTAGCCTCCCAAATGGGCCTGGCAAACACTTTGAAAGTTTCAAAACATTTGACCTTTGTAATTAAAGATGAGATTTAATGACAGCTGTTATCATGAAAAAAGAGACACATTTTGTATCATAAAAAAATATAAATTTTTTAAATGAACCCAAGAAAGAAATTTTTGAGGACCAAAACAGGATATCTTCTGACTTTTGAGGGTAAAAATCCTAGTAAACAAGCAAAAAACAATGAAGGTATAGTGCAAAAGTATTGAAAGTAACAATGTATTCACAGTTTTTGCTCTTCATCATAGTCCCTGTGCAATACCCTTTTTATATTGAGACTGCCAAACATTGTTTGAATTTGGGTTTTATGCCACTTTCCACAATCTTTCCCCATGTATAACTGGGTGAATAAAGGATATGTTATGTTCTGTAGTAATATCACGGCGGTTGGAGCACTTAACAATGGATTCCTGTTTTATCTCACACTAGTACTATCATTACATGCTTTCCTAGCCATTAGCTGCTATCCCACATAGGTCTACAGTTATCAACCCATTGGTGAGAGATAAATAGTGGAAAAGAATGAGTGCCGCTGTCTGCCAAACATTATGAGGGTTTAGTACAAAGCTATTGTAAGTGCCTATGTATCCATAGGCATTTACAATAGGTTTGCACTAACAGTCTAACACCTCCACAAGCCCTGTACAAGTACCTTTTCTATCTTGAGATTGCCCTGTATCAGGTACATTCAAGTTCCTTGCTATGCCATCTTTGTAACAGTAAGGGGAGAAGTCACCCTCTCCGTCCCGATATGTATGTAGATTGGTATCTAGATAATTATCTGGGTTCTCAATGATTCCTTCCTTGGTCAGATCTAATGAGGCATGGAGCCATTGGTTCACCATTGCTGCTGAACTGGTCGGAGTTTTGAATATTGACTGTTTGCTGTTATTGACTGTTGCCTGAAGAAAATAAAAGAAGATATTGAGGGGTCAGAGCAGTACTATTGCAAGTGCCAATATATTTATAGGCACTTAAAATAGTATTGCACTGACCCCTTGATATATAAGATCTGTTTAATATGAGATTTTCTTGAAGAAATGTTGATCTCATTCAAGTCCAGAAATGAAGAGTGTTTAAATGAGCCTTGGCCTTGAAAGATGAAAGGAACATTTATGCAATATATAAGCATTGTACTTTGAATGCTCCTGAAGTATGGAAAAAAGTCAAGTAAATAAATGCTATTCCTGTATTCTGATGAGACAATAAGTAAGGCACCACTTTACCTCATTTTGGGTAACAGATGGCTGGTTCTGTGACCTGTATATACTAGTAAGATTCCTATTATCTGTGATGGGAACCGGTCCACTGAGATGACAACAGCAGTAGTACGTCAACAAACTCACCATACCTGAAGACATATGAGCCTGAGGGTGACATTTCCAACAATTTGAAATATGCGTGAGGGGCAAACAATGGGCAGCATCATGTCATATACGGTAAACATAAAGTTACCTGATGGTCTACAGATACTTTGAGATCTTATTTATCTACTAAACGCATAGTGAATACTCTGGTCAGACTGTGTGGATGCACAGGCTGGCCAGTGTCTTTGCTTTGTGGTTATTTGAAATTGATAGAAATTACGCAATATATAATATCATTTACAAAAATTATGATTCAGATCATGTACCATATATCCTTCAATAGGGCTCTCTCTTAATGTAGCTTTTTACTAACAAAATCGTTTGACTGGAATGAAATTGACTACTTTTAAGAATGTGAGACTTTCTATTCTTATTTGAGATTGATTTCCTCTTAGCAGCCAGTGTAAGATTGATTTTTATTTCAATAAAATATCAATCGATCTTACTAGAAAAATAAAAAATTATTCTATTTCTAGCATAAATGAGACAAAATGTGAAAATTTAAGGACAAGCGTGTCATTTTAGCACATGATTGCTATGAAATATTCAAAATTCACCCCGGTCAGTCTAAATGTATTGTTAGGTGGAGATGACAGACTAACTTTAGATAATAATAATAAGATCTTTTCAGAAGTTCACGTGTTTATAAAATTGAGTGGCAGATTTAATATCAAACATTGTATTAAATATTTCATCATCTCATGTTGTTCCTATATCAAATAAAAGAAGCGTTCTACTTCAACATTTATTTTGCCCATTTACCACTATGAACATGCTTGAATCCTAAATTCTCTATACATTCTAAATTTATTATTTTTTTCCGTAAATTAATTATTCATCTTTGATTACGGATGCTGTTGCCAAAGCAAAGTAATTTCATCTCATATTGAGTGTATGAGATGTTGCTACGGTGCTTTGGTAGCTTATCACTTTAAAACTTAAAACCATTTAGTGGTGATAATTATTCCTTAAGTATTTATCTGAATAATATGTCATCTGACCCATTGAAATCCCACTGGAAAAGAGCTCAATAAGCTCTGCTTTCGTTCTAATCCAATTGAATTATTATTCTGTATTATGACATTCTGTATAAACTTTTTCATCAATAAAATATGTTTAAACCAAAACTAGTAATGAAGAATTCCATCAGACTGGGGTCTTAACATTGTCCACTTGTGAAGGGGTTGGGATGTCAAGCACAAGCTTTAAAGGAAAATGTTATTTTCACCTAAACTTTGGCTATTTAATTTGACTTATATGCATATATAATTAAATGATTTTTTTTCTTTTTTTGTACCAATGTTTCTGCCCGAAAGACAAGAACTAGAAAGCCATGAATGGCTTGAGTCGCTCCGCAGGCTTGAAATTCTTGAAATAGCAAATCTAAGGTTAGCCTAAATTTTAAGATATTTTAGGTTCTACTGATGTTGAAATGAATTTCAAAGTTTCCACTATATAACATGTAGAACAAGAGCTGTCGGAGGACAGCGAAGCTCGACTATTCCTAGTGCTGGATAGTAACAGCAAATCAATATCGACATTGGAAATTCAATATAATGAAAGTCAAGAGAAAAGAATCTTTGTCTAGAGGCTAATATAATGGTCAAAGAAGTATGTGCAGAGTTTCAAAGCCATAGCTTTAGTAGGAACAGAGATACAACTAACATAAAACAGTTGCACATAAAAACATAACCAAGATTTTTAAGTCCGAAAAGGGTTAAAATTCCACTAAATTAAATATCAGAGTAATCTTTTTTCTGTGGGCTAATATTATGGTCAAAGAAGCATGTGTAAAGTTTCCAAGCAATAGCTATAGTAGAAATAGAGATATAACAGAAATACAACATTTGCACGTAAAAACTTAACCAAGAATTTCTAAGTCCGTAAAGGATTAAAAATCCACTAAATTCTATACCAGAGAATTGAATCTTTATCAAGAGGCTGTTGTTATGATCATTGAAGCATGTGCAAAGTTTGAAAGCAATAGCTTTAATAGAATTAGAGATATAACTGATGTACAACATTTGCACGTAAAAACTTAACCAAGAATTTCTGAGTCTGAAAAAGGTTAAATTCTACTAAGTTCAATATCAGAATTATAAGTCTTTGTTAAGAGGCTGATATTATAGGGATGAGTGTCTTTTTTACTGCGTTTATTGGGGTATAAAGTGCAATTGCCTTAGAACATGGCAAATAACGCCCGTAGGGCGTTATGTTTAAGCCATG
Organism: Fragum whitleyi; assembly: GCA_948146395.1. Classification (NCBI taxonomy): domain Eukaryota; kingdom Metazoa; phylum Mollusca; class Bivalvia; order Cardiida; family Cardiidae; genus Fragum; species Fragum whitleyi. The sequence continues at coordinate 55,327,827 of OX411548.1, read as the reverse complement.
TGCTAAGGCAATTGCACTTTATACCCCTATAAACGCTGTGAAAAAGACACTCTGCCCTTATAATTGCAATCCTCTTGGTCTAAGAAACTATTAAAATACTCGGCTAAACATTAAAGTTTCGAGTCTACTTTCTGCGTGTATTACACAATCTATTTTTAGATCGTGTATTTTTTCTCTCTATCGAAGTGAAACGGCATAAAGTTAAACAAATGGTACACAAATAAACGACAATTTGACATTCGTAGAGGTACATATGATCTAAACATAATTTTGACAAGTTATTCTGCATTTTAAACCGAAACTATCGTGATCGGGCTTAGCCTAGAGGGTTGCTTGGTGGTCTTCGTCGACTCGCTGTAAACATCGACTCGGAATCTGAACTGCATGCTTTTAATCATAAATTTTTTCGAAAATATTCTATTATATTAAATAGCAATATTACGATATGGAAGGGGAACGAGGGGTTTTCGAGTTCCTAAAACACAGGACATGCAGATCGAAGGTCGGGGGTTTCCCGATAGACCTATTGCATTTTATACAGAAATAAAGTGCAATGGATTTCCCCACGTGATGCGATTTAAACCAATCAAAATTCTTTATTTTATTAGATTGCAATTATTATAGTCACAGAACCATGTGTAGAGTTTCCAAGCAAAAATATAGGTAGAAATAGAGCTATAACTGATATACAACATTTGCACGAAAAAACTCAACCAAGATTTCTAAGTCCGAAAAGGATTAAAATTCCACTAAATTCAAAATCAGAGTATTGAATATTTGTCAAGAGGCTGATATTATGGTCAAAGAAGCATGTGCAAAGTTTCAAAGCAAAAGCTTTAGTAGAAATAGAGATATTACAGAAATACAACATTTGCACGTAAAAACTTAACCAAGATTTTCTAAGTCCGAAAAGGGTTGAAATTCCACTAAATTCAATATCAGAGATATGAATCTTTGTCTAGATGCTGATATTATGGTCACAGAAGCATGTGCAAAGTTTCAAAGCAATAGCTTTTATAGAAACTGAAATATCTCAGATAACCAACTTTTGCACGTAAAAACTTAACCAAGATTTCTAAGTCCGAAAAGGGTTTAAAATCCACTTAATTCTAAATTAGAGTATTGAATCTTTGTCTAGATGCTGATATTATGGTCACAGAAGCATGTGCAAAGTTTCAAAGCAAAAGCTTTAATAGAAACAGAGATTTTAAACACTTGCACGTAAAAACTTAACCAAAGCATTACGCTGACGCCGACGCTGACGCTCGGGTGACTGGAATAGCCCCCCTATTCTTCGAATAGTCGAGCTAAAAATGACCTCTGCCCATAAAAGACATATTTTTCATCCAATGACATTAATTTTTTGCTTCATGATTAAGGTTCACTCAAGGATCATTCCAGTGAAATTTGGTTGATATCCATCAATTACATTCTGAGAAATTGATTTGCAGTTTCCACTATATAACATATAGAGAAATAACCTCCGCCCATAAAATGCATATTTTTCAACCGATCACAATATTTTTTGGTAGACTGATAAAGAGTCACCAAAGGATCATTCATGTAAAATTTAATTGGTATCCATCAATTAGAATCTGAGAAAACTCAGCTAAAAATTAAAATTTCATCAGTATGATTTAGTCAATGTCAACTTCTTTTAAATAAGACCATATCCAAAATTGTGTCCTTGGTTTATCAAATCATTGTAAGTCAGGTTTTCTGTACTGCCAATTCACCCAAGATATGAAAATGTTTTCAGACAAAATTTTGCAAGAGACTCTAAACAAAGTTCAAAACCTACCAAGGAAAAATCCTCCAAAAACAGCAGTGAAACCAACAGCATCTAACCATGAGGGCTGTTCAGCGTCTTTGAAAGCAAACCATAAACAGAAGAAAGTTGTATTTTCTATAAAAAAGACGATGTAGAAAAACAGCATGCGCCATCTAGAATTTCCGTCCTTCAGGTTCAGAAAACAGAATGTGTGGACAATTGCAGCAACAATTGTAAACAAAACTTTCTCACAGATGTTTGATCCAAACTCTGGTTTGATGATTACAATCCACACTACCATGGCAACAGCATGGAGGGCTGAAATTATAGTCAAAGATTTATAAAATTTTATATTGAAATGGCAGTGTTAAAACAAGCCTATTTGTGACATGATTTGACATGTTATCAAGATAAAGAATGAATCTCAACCCCCTTTTTCACAACCATTCACATGATTGGTCCTCTTATAATGGGTGTTTTTTGACCATCTCTCCAATAAGAATGAACGCTTTTCATTGTAAAATAGACATAATCAAATAGTGAAACTAATGCAGTGTCTATTCTAGGATTGAAAAAGTAGGGGGGAGGCGGATTTTGTTGAAAATCCGTGACATTGTCAAAAAGATGGAGTTTTTTGCACTTTCTCTATGTAAAAAATATCTCCCATCATCTTCAAAAATAGGGGGGATTTTTCAAAAGTATGTGCTAAAATGTGCAATCCCCTACCAAGAATAGACACTGCCAATGGTCGAATGGACTTTCAGAGATTGTAGGAAACCCTTTTAAATTTCAATATCTTTCTATTCCTGTTAGTTGGTTTGAAATGGTTTTTATGCTGCTTTTTTACAATCTATCTGTCATATCGGAGAGGCTGGAGCACCTAACAATGGATTCCTGGTATTTCTAACACATTTATACTACCAGTACATCCTTACCTAGCCCCCATCTACGATCCCACATAGGTCTATCATTACCATCCTATTTAGTTGAGACAAAAAGCTGGATAGAGTGAGTGCTGCTGTCGGGATTCAAACCCAAAACACTAGATAGACAGTCCGATGCTATATTATTGCCAATCTCTTTTCCTGTTGAACAAAGGTTGATAGTACATTGCTTAAAATACAAATTCATTATTGCACCTGGCTTTGGCATTTTCTTTCAACAGTCAGGTATCTGATGGCTAAACGTCATCACACATGATTAGTTAGCTCATCACTAGGATTTTACACTCAAACAGCTGACCAGACCACCACCATGAAAAATTTCTACATGCTAAATCTTTCAATATCACAAGTGAGAGTGACCCTGTTTCTTTGCAACTCTAATTCAAATGAAGAAACAACTAACCTAGAGGAATGGCCACCAGTCCATGAAAAGCACTGGCAAACAACACGACAGCACCGACCCTCGATGTTATCATGCCCGTCTGCCATACTACATGCATCACCAGGGACATAGCGCTCCGTTTGTAAATCTTTTTGTACGCCAAATGTAGTGCATCTGTGTATGCCGTCACAGCCCAGGCCACGGAGAGGAGGGAAAATATACATGATATACCTGCAAAAAGAAGTAGTAGAGCATTCCAGATATGAGGTAGAAAAGACAATCTTAAGCTTTCCAGTGGTTCTGAAATATTTTGAAAGTCTGCTTGTCCACAGACAAGTAACAATCACACATAGATGTTCCTATCTAAAACCTACTTGTCCGTTGAATTTGGGAGGGTGTGCGAATATCATAAACAAAATTGAGGTGCTATAAAAACTTTAGGCATCCTAGAAATAGACTTACTGTTGACATGGGGTTGCATGGAATTTGAGAAAACAGCTAACTTATTCAAGAAAATATTTTTCTCTCAAGATTTTTTCATTTGTCTATGGACAACCTAGCCATGAAAATCTGCTTGTCAGTGCAGCTTACAACTGACAACTCAGGCAGCTTATTTCAGAATCACTTCATTTCTCATCCAAATTCTAGGCTACATTGTGGGTACTCATTGGAATAGTCTCTATGAGACGATTCAAATGAGTACCCTTAACATGGAACATACACCCTGTTGATGGGAATCTTCATGCCAAATTTGAACATTGTATACATATCTAATTAAATCAAATAATTTACAGAATACAGAAAATTGTTGAGTTGAGGTTCAACCAAATACAATGAAACAAATTATTCCTTATCTGATCAACAATGCACATAAATCAAGGTTTCAGCTCTACAATAGTGTAAGTGCCTATAAATACATAGGGCTAAGACAATAACAATTCTTTTTCCCGATCCCTAAATAAAATCATGTTGGCTTATGGTATTCAAGGTTTTCTCCCTTTAATAGCAACTGATTTTCGGTTCACAAACGAGTTTACAAAAATAATTCTCTTATCAAAAGCTTAATGTTGCCAATGAATGAGCATTAAAGTCAATATTTCAATGCACCGAAAAACAGCATTTCTTACCCACAAATGGTTCTATGTTCCGCAAATCCGATGTAATTATATACAGCTGAAGAACAAGTTGTGGTGCTGATTCGAGGAATGTTTCGAACAACCGCAAAATACTGACATCGTTCAGAGCTCGGTATGCTGCATTCAAATCATCTTTATGCTTAAACTGCCTGGATTTCAAGCCAAGTTGTAAAACACTTACATATCTGCAAGAGAAACACAGGGCTCGTGTTTGACCATCAAACCAGAGTTTTGACCCACCCCCCCCCCCCCAATCTGAAAATATCCTTTTTTGACCCTTCAAAATTTTTTTCCAGGGTGGGGGGGGGGTCATTTTGACCCCCTTGTAAGAAATTTCCGACGGTCAAAACTGGGATTAATCCCTCAAATTTTTTACAATGTGTCTTAGATAATATATAAAACTTTGCCAATTATTTTCTTTCCTAGTATCTTTACAAGATTAGGTCAATTGCCATGTAAAACCTTCAAAATCTACTCATAGTGTGCCCTCTCTGTTATTTGATTTTAAAATCAATTTTGACCCCTAGAATTTCATGGTGAGGGAGTCAATGACCCCAACATTTTAAACACTAGCACATGCTTTCCTTTAGTTGCTAAGCAACCAAAATACCATACAGCAATGTGATATTTTGGTCATCCACCAATGCCATGGTGGGTGTATCATGTAAGTGCTTGTCAAATTTTCAACATTGCCCTGGCATTCTTTTTACATTCATGTACATGTATACATACATACATGTATCAAAAGTTTTAAGAAACAATTTCTATAAACATCATGATTTGTCTCTCTTCCTTTTTCAAATTAAATAACATTTTATTAGCATTCTTAATTTCAAGGCATTAAAGACCTCCCCTGCAGCAGGTCTCAGACAGGCACTGTATTTCAACTGCCATGTGTATTTGTTTTTCAAAATATTCTCATATGACCCTGGGAGTACATCGAAATTCCTTACTCGCAAAGTGGAGGTGTCCCAACTGGTAAATAAGTAGGGGTGTAACAAAAGGTCGAACTATCGCTGTATCATGATAGTTTACCTTGCAATAGCAATAGGTCGATAGGATATTTCAAGTCAATAGATATCGCAATAGTTCCTCTGACTATCGATAGTTTACAATAGTTTTTTTTTGAAAATGAAAGTAGAAGTAAATGTAGTAACAATGCTGCCTTTCTGCATGTTTTTATCAGAGAATGAGGTGAAATCCAATTCTTTTTAAGTGAATATCTGTAATTAACTGATTTGATCATTTACTCGTCATTGACAATGACAACAGCATCTTACAAGACCAATATAAAGTTACTGAACTTACTTTCTAATAAAAGGTGGATGCTTTAACATTGATTTTTATCTATTTTTTCTGTAAAAACAACTATTGTGATAGTATTGCAATAGTTTTCTGACTATTGCAAAACTATTCCAATAGTATTTTTACTATTGCAATACTATCGTGATACTTATTTTGAACTCAATAGTCACCCCTATAAATAAGGAGTCTTGGACTCCAAGACTCCCGTAGGTGTCAAACCATGTAAAAATATAATCTTTCAAAAATCTTCTGAAGATTTTATTTACCTATGAAGTGGTGCCAGGAATATCATATGTAGAAATAACTTCCTCCATGAGGCTGTTTTGTCTGTTACATGCCAGTGGAAACTGAATATCTGCATGAGAATTGCTGCCACTGCAACAAAGCACAGCGACATGGAGCCCCATATTGCATGTCCTTCCACAAAGAATAAGGCAATAACAATCACATCTGAAATGATAAACCAGGGGCCCGTTTTACTAAACATCTAACAAATTAAGAAGACAATTCCAAGACAAGTATTGATTTCCAACTTGTCCAGGATCAAAATGAACTTGCCGAAAAAAAAAAAAAAGAATTTATAAGAATTGAGAAAAACATTGTTTTTAATGAAGAAAATGCTGTACCAAGCATTTAATTTTTTCTTCATTAATGACAATGTTTTCTCTCCTTTGATACAAATAATAGGATAACTTTTCTCCTAGATCTTATAAGTACTGTATTGAGATTTTCTCTGGCATTAACTTGTCCATGGACATGTGGCCTTAAAAAGTGTACCTGCCAGCAAGAGGAAAGGACCATGTCGGACAAGTCGGGCATTTGAATTCCATGTGACTGGTCAACTCGGCCCATTTTCAACTCGGCCCATTGGCAACTCGGCCCTAATTTCATGTCAAAACCTTCTTATTTTCAGTTACAGTCAAACCTGGTCTTCTGGCCACCTCTATTCAGCGTGCACCTGTCTTTAACGTGCAATTCAATGTCCCCCCGAACTGATATACTCTTAATTTTACCTGTATTCAACAAGCACCTGTGAAACGCACGCAACGGCCGCTAAATTCATGTCCCATCATTCTTAAAACCTGAGATTTGCGGCCACTCAAAGAATAAAGGGCAATTATCATAATTATACCCGTGGCCAATAAAAGATTTTCGCCAGTCGAAAGACTAAAGTGATTTTCACGGATTCGTGATTCTTACAGTCAACTATTGGGCCAACTTATTTCTGACCCTGGGCGGGTATTGCTGCCCGCATTATCAGAGTATCTCTCAGAAAGCGGAATACCAGCTCTAGACTGGTCCACATATCGACTATCAGAATAGCCTAGAATAGGCTATTCTGATATTCGACAGTGAGACCAGTCTACACCCGACCCGAAAGCGGGCGAGAAATAAGTTGGCCCTTTGTTTTTTTCGAGTTATCTATTCAAGTGTCATAAATCAATTATGCATACACAAAGACACGCGTTAACGGTTAACAGGTGGTGACAAACATTGAAGTTTCTTTGAAAACAATTAATATTGATAAAATTGACTTTCTATACAAACCATTTGAAGAAATTTGGTTCAGATTTTTATTGATTTATTTTTTTTTTCGAGTAGAGATCGAAGGTACTGTTAATACTTTATTCAAAAGTTGGCTTTCGTATTTAATTAAGCCGAAAACATTTGGGAAAAAATGTAGTTTTTGAGGTCTGTAATGGGTAAAGAAACTTGACTGCTTGATGGGGACTGATTCTTTCCATTTTTTATTTTATTGGCAATTATAGATTTTGTTTCAGAGAATGTAATTGGTGATAGATTTGTGGAATTGCCTTCTGATGATTGAAAAGATTCAAAATATTATTTTGGCTATTGAAACTGGTCATTGGAGATTTAGAAAAAAGAAAACATTTTTTTTCGTAATCTTAATATAAATGCCACCGTTTATTGGAGAAATAAGATGTAAATCTTTTATGAATATAATCAAAAGATGTTTATCCTTCTCTGTGCCTTACGACCCCCCCCCCCCTGAAATCAGGTCGACCTGTATTAAGCAAGCACCCGTCTTCAGGTGATTTTGCGATTTTGGCATATCCCTTGACCGCTTGCTTAAGACAAGTTAGACTGTATTTATTTCAGTATTTTTATTACAAATACAAAAGTATTCAATCTTCAATCTGTTATATGGAACAGGGTCCAAAAAATTCAGAAAATGGCACTTGTCCTACAGGGCAAGTGACTAGAAAAACAAAACTCATCCTGGTTTGACAGTCACTCGCCCTAAATAGGCCTAGATATCGTTGAAGACCATATTTTCTATCTGAAAATGTCATCTTGAAGTGCAGACGAAACGAAAGTACAAATTTTTACGAGATTAAAAACATTAAATTCCAGGGAAATAAAAATAGGTAAAATGATTGGGACAGGTAAAATATATTGCATTTGTTAACATACAATACCATAGATTTTCGGGTAACATTCAATGATTGTGGCTATTTTGCGACAAAAGAAGTAGAAGATATGAACAAAAGAGGGGAAAATTTATTTTTCCTTTGATACTCTCCTTGATCATAAGATTGATTTGTATTTACGAAGATCAGGTACCAAGTTATATCATGCGAAAACCGGAAGTTTTATTTTTAGAAATCAAAGTACATGACTGTTTAAGTTCTTGCAAACTTCTATCACTGCAAACTTTTTCGAAGCGTCATTTTTGTATTTCATCTATTTTTATCTTCAGACTAGACATAATGATTTAGTGCCATTCATTCTTCACTCGTCCGGAAGGACGACTGCCTTGGATTCACTCGTCCTCCGGGATTTCTTACTTGTAAATACAATAGGACGACAGGATTCTTTGGCAGGGATTATTTTGGGATGGGCCGTAGTGATTTTGAGGACAAACTTTTTGTTTTAGACTAAATCTGATTACAGTTTTGGATGGGCCCCATATATAATCTATTCAAATCTGACGCTTATTTTAATCTAGGATAGGTATTAAGGATTCTTCGACCCACCACTTTTGCCTAATGGCCAATCAATTTTGCAGATGGCCCATCAAAATCTCAGATTTTACATGTAAATGAATTGGACATGGGCCATTGGCCCATTGCAATGGCCGATTATGAAATCGATCCAAAAATATCCCTGCTTTGGACCCTGTGCAAATTTACTAATGCATCAGAAAATTAAAAAGTTGATTTGAAATTTAGGATCATTCTTAGAATCGTACTTAATCAAACAATGAATTGATAAAGTATTTCTAAAAAGACAAAAAATATGGATTTAAAATAACAAAAATAAACCAAGTAAGGTAAAGAAGCATATATATATAGTTTGTACAACACTTGTACAAATTTTATGAAAATAATCTATGTTACTATAGTCTATATATTTGGGCCAAGTTGAACGGGCCAAGTTAATCGATGGGCCGAGTTGTCTGGTAACTGGAATTCCACACCCTAAGAGGGAGAGAGGTTTTTTTTAGGATTTTAGATATGATGGGCTGAACGAAGGCACTTGGATGTGAGATTTAAATCACAATTTACCGATATCACTAGTCTATTTAAGAGTGATTTTTAGAGTAAAATATGCAAGTTCTGAAATCCTGAATCCAAATGCCTATCGGGCCGGGTGTCAGACGTTTCACTATTGAGACTGTTCACACCTGAGACATTTCACTATTCAGACGTTTCCTACCCAGACGTTTCACTACCTTTTTGTATTTGTATAGACGTTTCACTACCTTTTTCATAAATAGGTTATTAAATATCAATATGACCATGATTTTGGGGTTTTTTTTATATAGAAGGAAAAAAAATTGTGGTTTTGAAAATTAATAATTTATCTATTTGATGTGTTTATGTTTAATCTATAATTTTATTTTTGAATTACATCATGTACAACATAGCTGGTTTGATCAATGGAGGGTTTATCAATCATGATGAGACATTTATGGTTATGTTTTATTATTGTTATAAAATGCACATGGTTATTGAATTAGGGTCTGATTACAGAATATAGGGTATGGAAAATAAAGACAATTAGCTGACTAGTGATTTAATGGAAAATATATAAGCAGATCTTATGTACAAATAAACTGTACAGACAGTTTAAATTGTCACTTTTCTAAATTAAAAGAAGAGGTTGCAGATTGTCAACACTGGTATTCCAAAAATCATGGGAGCAGCTTTTGACAAATATATATTTCTCTTTAATGCAAACTGCATGAGAATTATTTTCTTTGGTCGACTGGAGCTCATCACATCAAAAACTTAAGCAATTGTAATCAAGGGTTAATTAGTATACTGTAAATGTAGTTGCATTTAGCTACTGTAGTGATTATGACACGTTTTTTATCTTTGCCACACTTCAAACACTTTTAATCTGAAACAGGCTATATGGCTTTTATCACCAGTCATGCTGTAATATTACAATTCAATGTCAAAATTGAGTTACTGCAAAATTCATTAGAAGACATCTAGTACCAGCCTTTGAAATATCAAAGAAGACAATTTGATAGACATGTCTTTAGTTTTGAGTATTTGTCTTTTTTTCAAAGTTATTGAATCAATACATCTGCCAATTCAGTTATTAATTATCTATTTCTACCAACATGAACCAGAATATCATACAAAAACTTATGAATGGTTGAAGGGACCACCATTGGAAGAGAGTTTATATAATATCGCAAATTATTAACATTTTGTAATATTAAATAATGGAATGCAGTTGGAAACATTGGGGAAATGAAAATTTGCTTTTACCAACATCTCTCTTTCTCAAAATATTTTCTGCTCAATTTAGACATTTTTGTACACAATATATTGCAAATTGAACTGATGAACGAAATTATTATTCTATATAATTTGATAATGATAAAATCAAGTAAATGAAATAAGACCGAAGTCTCTTCTCATTTTGAGTTAGGAAAATAAAATCATGCTCTTACTATGATAAATACTGGTAATATACAGCGTTTTTTCTCCTAGCTTTGGGAAAGGGTCCGAGACCGGACCAATTGGGAAAAATGCGTTGTTTTATCAAAAATTGGGAATTTTCATTGTGACACTTGTTTTAAAAACATAAATTTTATTTATATCATTAGTATTCATTACAATATGTATAATAGAAGTTCCCATGCCTCTATAGTCATACTTAACTGAAAAGCAAACCATAGTCCTTTAACAAGGAATCTGAACAAAAACAATGACAAAGAATTAGTCTGATTGCTCTGGAATAAATGTTTTATATCAAATCTAGAAATGCCACTGAGTTTTTTGTTAAAAAAAAAATATCATGGTTAAACCTAAAATATAGATAAATCAAGTTCTATAATAAATTCGTGGGTTGAACATTCTTGGGTACGAATCAACAGAAAACAAATACATATTCAATCCTATTGTTTTTAAAACAGCTATGAATGAATATTTATACTAAAATCATAGAAACTTTTTAAATATATTATCAAAATAGATCATATACTCAGATGTTCTACCTGCTATAGAATGTTTGAAAGACAATTCAGGTTGGTTCTGAGAGGTGCCGAGATCGTGAATAACAGTCAACTTTGTTTACGAAAATTAAACAAAGAAAAACAATTGTATTTGGGTTAAATAACGGGAAAACAATTTGCTTCAACCATGACCAAAAGTCCTTCATTCTAGTAAGATTTTTTCCTTTAAAATTCATCTTACATCACTTGATAAATAAATGCAAAAAGATCGTCTACTGCAAATCAGGTCCAAAAATCGCAATATCTTGGCTTCACAAAAATATGCAGTTTTGTAATGCGATAACTTCCGAGTTATCCAAAATACACTGGGTTTCCGGCTTCGTTATTGTTTATGCCTATGAAATCGAGAACCATGTGACTAAAATAAACTGATCTTCGGAAATTCCCCTCTTGTTGACAAATTACAACACAGATATTTATTGCTAAAAGTACTTCCAGGTTTTCCAATAGGAAATAATCAAAGTTTATGTTTACTTCAAGAATTGGCTTTGAATTGGGAATTTCATTCTCTCATTTTGGGAAAAAATAGTAGTTTTCGTCATTGGGAACGGGTCCGTTTACCGGACCCGTTCAAAGAAGGAAAAAAAACGCTGATATAATACAATTAATTCAATGGTGTGTCCTCAATGTTGTTTGGCTAAGCATCATCTTTCGACAGTCTTGTTTTATAGATATATGGTAAAAAAAGAGAAAATGACATGTATATTGCATACACTCGCTTATTAACTTCTTTTTTCCTTTTTTACCCATAAAGGCGTGATATCTAACATATAAAGATTGGTGTGAATTGAATGAAACTGTTTCACACATTTTCTAATTGTATTCAGGTAATTGATTGATATATATACACATATACCTGTGATAGTTAACACTTGCAAATAAAGATCTATTCCCTTTTCTATGGAGAATAAATCTTGATTGCTCATAAAACACACCAGAAAATACAAAATAAATGTTAAAATATAAACATCTTTATGTATATAAAACTCTAAAATATACAAGACATTTCACTACCAAAAAGTAGTGAAACGTCTTGGTAGGAAACGTCTGGGTAGGAAACGTCTAAATAGTGAAACGTCTGTCATTCTATGGGGCCTAGTTGGCTGCTTACTAAATGAAGCCAGGTTTGAAGGGGCCCCATGTGATTTTCAAATCTCTTCTGAAAAAACATAATTTTGTCTGCTATAACCCTCAATTACTATGTGCCGGCTTCCTTTCGCGAAAATAACAAAGGTTTATAAAAGCTTTTTATCTACCCCACCCCCCTGGACTCAGACTTTTAACGTTGCTGCCAATATGTCCAGAATTACCTGTTAAAACATCGGCTACATATGTCAAGATAGATGAAAAACATATAAAAACATCGTAGTTGCTAAAATAAGCCATGATCATAGGATAAAACGTTTCATCTTTTTTTCAAGCCATATTTTCTCACGTTTGAAATTGGCGGATGTTATTATTCAAGAGCACCTGTTGACTCGAAATAGACGCGGTACTTTTGGTTTTTAAACATTTAGACTGGAACATCTGTTCCATCAATACTCCTTTTAGTTATCGCCCGCAAGGATAATGAAAAGCTGTTCAGTCGGTCTGACTCTCAATATCGTCCAGGATTACTTATTTGATACATCAATCAATATTTTGATTGGCATAAGCAAATTGCTCGAACATTCTTAATCAAGACGAGTTAAAGCCTGGAATAACCAAAAGAAGCTATCAAGAAGATTCGGATTTCCAAAATTGGTTACAAAAACGGGACAAATATTCTACGTCCAGCAAAAGCGTTTTTATTTAAAAACATGCCCATTCAGAACATCACTCGGCCATTTCCGTAAACTGCAACATAGAATAGAATAGAAAAGAATAGAATAATTTTAATTTTAATTTTCCAACCAAGGACCCTTTCGGGCAATAATAATGTTACAAAACAATACAAACCAAAATTGATTTAGATATATCACTCATCAATTAAACCGCATTACTACATACAGACACACGCATTCATTTTTCACACATACCTATTAGTACCATCCTTAATATTCTAATGAATGCTAATTTTCTCACTTCAATTATGAGGTAAAATATTTTTAATTTCCCTTTTTCTTTCTTTTTTCGAAACAAAATTTAACAAAAGAAGCAAGTTTCTCTAAAATTTCCAAGTTTTTCTGTGTTAATAACCAGATGGCTTTCTTCCAGTTGTCTAGCGAAGCAAAGTAAGAATATTTTTTAATGATAAATTGAAAAAAGATTATTTTCCATCTGATTTGCATTGCAAAGTTTACATATTCTATCTTCGCTTGGTATATAAATATTTTTTTTACATATCGGTCTGCTTCTACTCGTAAGTTGTGGGCGCTAATTCTTAGTTTGCAAAACGACGATCTTATTCTAAAATTTGACAATCAGAAAGATATGTTTCCATACAAAAGCTATTTTTAACATTCAAGCATGTGTCGAGTTTACCAGACACAATATTTTTATCCCTCTCCTCATTCCAAAAAGCATGATACATTTTTACCAGTTTACTTTTGACAGTATCAGTTAGTTTTATTTAAAGAGAGATCCATATTTGAAGAAGTATCTAGTCCTAACTCTTGTATAACATATTCAGCACCGTGACTGAAAAATACCATGTTTGTTCACCAAAATAATGTAAATTCGTAGAACACAGATATGCATCATGTAGCAAAGACTGTTCAGGTACATTTTCTAGTCTATGCGCTTATTTCACCTCGGATGTATGTACGGCGGATGGGTATGTAACAAAATCGTGCATTTTGTTAGGCGGAAACCGTGTAAGAAAAACTAGCACTAAAGATTTATACCTTTTACAGTTAATATCGGCTGAAAAATCTTAATTTTTGAGGATGACGAATCACTCTCAAAAATTAAGATTTTTTCAGCCGTTATTTAAGAATCTAAAGATATTTATATTTTGATACGACGGTTTCACGTCAGTGACTAAAACGACTGTAGCGTGGGCGACGTCGAATGTTTTCACTCTAAGTTTCGAGGGCTAACGCCATTTTAACTGGCGTCATCGAGTTTTTCCATTATTTTCCCATATTTTTTTTAGAAATAGTCCGTCTATGTACATCCGGGTATGATCTTGAGACAATCTCATTAAAACCATCTCTACGAAACCACTACGCTTTCTCTCCGTTACAGGCAGGGGCGTAGCGGTAGGCAATATGGTGGATCTGATTTTAATAACATAACATACATAACATAACATAAGTTTATTGATTCAGACTTGAACAGAGATGTTCATCGTCATAGACAAGGCATAATACATACATGCAATAATGGCGGTGTTTTACAAAATACTGGTTGGTAACAAATCAATAATATGGCATTTTATATCAGTATGCGGAAGTTCACATAAAAAATAATATCGAGGAGACATTTGCATATTTCACAATGTTATTCTTAATTTTTCGAACTCAACATTACTCTAGTTCCTATTGAATGTGTTTTTGTATAATATAGCTACACTGACACCTTGTGGTCTAAACGAAAATGCAAGGTGTCAGCAATTATAGTAAGAAACTATAGTTCCGCCTGTGATTTCACCTCCATTGGGCCTTATCGAAACGAAGCATAAGGACCAAAGGAGTAGGAATCCAAGCTTAATTTTATTTCCTAAAGACAATTTTCATAACTGTGACTATTTGATAGACGAGGAGACTCTTATCATGTTGAAATATGACATTTACTGACCGTACATAATCTGGTAAGACAATATATCGACGACGGGGAGCCTAAATGTTTGCACCAGAACTTAATAGACTTTGGTGAAAACTATTAGATTTTCCGTCTGTATATCATTTCACCATTACTTTCCTAGCTCTAGAATGTTTGTAAGTCTAACTGCTACAAAAGGCGGTGCCAAGTCAGAAACAATATGTGCGTTTAGACCGTAGTCAAAAATACAGTAATACAAGAGTAAACACACAATATCTTAGACCTTTGTATGGAATATTGGGATTCATCAAATAAGGCCGTACTTGTTTAATAACGTCAAATATCAAAATGTAATAAAACGGCAAGATAATTATACGGTGGTTTACAACAGTGTCGAAACTACAGCTTGGAAATAAATTCCGCGGCGGCACTCCTATCTACGATTCTTATTCATTTCTTTTCCAAATTTCTTAATACTGCTATCCTAAATTTATGCAACTTATTTGAAAATGAAGATTCGTCGGAATTATAACTGTTAATGTAGAGTTAAATTGAATCATTGACGTGTTCGTGCCTTTGAATTAAAAGAAATATGACAAAAATACAATGAAATCTGACCCATCGAATTTACAAAAAAAAAAAGACAAGTTAATTCTTTATATAGTTTGATCGTCATTGTACAGGCTCTATTGGATTAATTGCTTCCTGTGTTCGAATGATTTTTCGCAATAAATTGCCAAATTTTTCAGGGTCTTTGGCTTTGTGGAATTAAGCAGTTGGATGAACTTAAACATATTTGGTCGTCCGTAGTAGTAGCTTTCAATGTAATTTTGTCTAAATTGATGAAATAACGGACAAATAAGAATGAAATGGTACTCGTCTTCTATTTCATTTAGATGACATAGAGCACATATACGATTTGGTCGTTCTATATTTCTATATCTTCCTGTTACAATGTTAAGTTGACTAGAGGCTAGTCTTATTTTGGCCAAGGTGTTTCTGTGTTTTTTATTGTGAATTTTTATGAGATAATGAGAGATATCAAATGACTCTTTTAGATTTTTATATAAAGTCAATGAGGATTTATTCTGTATGTCTTGATGCCAATCGTTAATATATAAATCCTTTAATCTGTTTGTGAAGATAGGCATAAAAACCTTTTCATTTACCGACGATGGGAATAACCATACATCGTTAAAACCGCATGATTCTAGAAGTTTCTTTACATTATTTCCCCAGTTATTTAAATCATTATTCAACTCTATATGAAGCCGCATGTTATTTATCACGGTGCTTAAAATGCAGTTTTCACTTTTTATACTGAAAAGTTTTAGAAAATATTTGATGATTCTTGATTTGATTGATATAGATATTGGAAATCGTCCAAATTCCCCGTATATTGCGCTATTGCTGGTGGATTGTTTAACATTAACAATAACCTTTAGAAATTTTCTTTGTATTTTTTCTAAAATATCTGTCTTAATAAATCCCCAGACTTCGCTCGAATACGTTAATATAGGAAGTATAAATGAATCGAATAAAGAGGTGAGGATGTCTATAGGTATATTTTTGCCCCTCGTAATATAAAGTAATCGATTCATGGCCTTCGATGCTTTTCCAGAGAAGGTCATTGCGGCATTTAAAAATGATCCATTACTCATAAAGACAACACCGAGATAATTAAAGCTATTTACTATTTCTATGTTGGTATTTGAGAGTGTAAAATTTACATCTGAATTGTTACGTCTACCTCTATTAAAGATCATAACCTTAGTCTTATCCGTATTGACAACAAGATTCCATTTGTTACAGTATTCTTCAAAGCTATTCAATAAATTCTGAATCCCTTGGGCTGAGTCTGATATGATAACAGAATCGTCAGCGAATAACAATAGATAAATAGATAATTGATCAATTGTAAGCCCTTTAGTACTTCCATCACATAAGAATGTCTCTACATCGTTCATAAAAAGAGAAAATATGATAGGAGAAGTTATCTCCCCTTGTAACAATCCAACGTCACACGAGAATAGGTCCGAAAGGTTGTTAAATTGTTTAACACAGAGTTTTATGTCTGCATACATGGATCGTATCACTTGCATGAGTTTACCACTGACCCCTTGTTTTATAAGTTTGTACCATAGACCGTTCCTATATATAGAGTCAAAACATTTTTTAAAGTCAACGAAACAACAGTACAGTTTATCCTTATTTTGTAATTGTTTTTCGATGAAACTATTCAAAAGGAAAATAGCGTCAACCGTGCCGTAGTTTGTTTTAAACCCAAATTGAGCATCTGATATGACATCGTTATTTGTTGCCCATGTTTTAAGGCGATCGTTTATTATAGTCGTGAACAATTTTCCGAAACAGCTGACTAGTGTGATACCTCTATAATTATTCACGTCTGAGTTATCTCCCTTTTTAAAAACTGGGATTATTACACCTCTGGTTCAAGACTTTGGGTAAATTTTGGTATTTAAAATGTGATTAAAAAGAAGTTCTAATGGTTGTTCTAAGATTTCGATGCCATCAATAAAGTATTCATAGAGGACATTATCTAAAGAGCAGGCCTTATCGCGTTTCAACTTTTTACACGCATTTCTAATTTCTTGTCTAGTGAAATTAAAATCAAGTTCCTCGAATGCAGTCGGACGAGCAGGGGACGAATCAAATTCGTCCAATAGTTCTGTACATTCATTATTTTCCTCATAGTTTACATTGGATGCTAGGTCCTTAAAATGTGCGAAGAAAGTGTCAATATCGATTATGTCAGAAACTTCTGTTTTTTTATTTTTAGAGTTGAAAATATTCCAGAATTCTTTCGGTTTCTTGTTTTTCAATTCTCGATGATTTGGAAATTTCATCTTCATATTTACGTTTAGCCACCTTACAATGTTTTTTGTAATCTTTTCGACAGGAGATGAAAACGGTTCGATTTTCGTCACTTTTATTTGCATTATATTTGCTGCGGGCTTCAATGTATTGTTGTTTCTTCTCTTTACACGTATTGTCGTACCATTTTTTGTGGTTATTGTCTATATCCGCGAATTGGAACATCTGTTCCATCAATACTCCTTTTAGTTATCGCCCGCAAGGATAATGAAAAGCTGGTCAGTCGGTCTGACTATCAATATGGTCCAGGATTACTTATTTGATACATCAATCAAGACGAGTTAAAGCCTGGAATAACCAAAAGAAGCTATCAAGAAGATTCGGATTTCCAAAATTGGTTACAAAAACGGAGACAGATATTCTACGTCCAGCAAAAGCGTTTTTATTTAAAAACATGCCCATTCAGAACATCACTCGGCCATTTCCGTAAACTGCAACATAGAATAGAATAGAAAAGAATAGAATAATTCTAATTTTAATTTTCCAACCAAGGACCCTTTCGGGCAATAATAATGTTACAAAACAATACAAACCAAAATTGATTTAGATATATCACTCATCAATCAAACCGCATTACTACATACAGACACACACATTCATTTTTCACACATACCTATTAGTACCATCCTTAATATTCTAATGAATGCTAATTTTCTCACTTCAATTATGAGGTAAAATATTTTTAATTTCCCTTTTTCTTTCTTTTTTCGAAACAAAATTTTACAAAAGAAGCAAGTTTCTCTAAAATTTCCATGTTTTTCTGTGTTAATAACAAGATGGCTTTCTTCCAGTTGTCTAGCGAAGCAAAGTAAGAATATTTTTTAATGATAAATTGAAAAAAGATTATTTTCCATCTGATTTGCATTGCAAATTTAAAATATTCTATCTTCGCTTGGTATATATATATTTTTTTTACATGTCGGTCTGCTTCTACTCGTAAGTTGTGGGCGCTAATTCTTAGTTTGCAAAACGACGATCTTATTATAAAATTTGACAATCAGAAAGATATGTTTCCATACAAAAGCTATTTTTAACATTCAAGCATGTGTCGAGTTTACCAGACACAATATTTTTATCCCTCTCCTCATTCCAAAAAGCATGATACATTTTTACCAGTTTACTTTTGACAGTATCAGTTAGTTTTATTTAAAGAGAGATCCATATTTGAAGAAGTATCTAGTCCTAACTCTTGTATAACATATTCAGCACACTGAAAAATACCATGTTTGTTCACCAAAATAATATAAATTCGTAGAACACAGATATGCATCATGTAGCAAAGACTGTTCAGGTACATTTTCTAGTCTATGCGCTTATTTCACCTCGGATGTAAGTAAGGCGGATGGGTATGTAACAAAATCGTGCATTTTGTTAGGCGGAAACCGTGTAAGAAAAACTAGCACTAAAGATTTATACCTTTTACAGTTAATATCGGCTGAAAAATCTTAATTTTTGAGGATGACGAATCACTCTCAAAAATTAAGATTTTTTCAGCCGTTATTTAAGAATCTAAAGATATTTATATTTTGATACGACGGTTTCACGTCAGTGACTAAAACGACTGTAGCGTGGGCGACGTCGAATGTTTTCACTCTAAGTTTCGAGGGCTAACGCCATTTTAACTGGCGTCATCGAGTTTTTCCATTATTTTCCCATATTTTTTTAGAAATAGTCCGTCTATGTACATCCGAGTATGATCTTGAGACAATCTCATTAAAACCATCTCTACGAAACCACTACGCTTTCTCTCCGTTACAGGCAGGGGCGTAGCGGCAGGCAATATGGTGGATCTGATTTTAATGAGATTGGATCTTGAGATTGGCCGAGTGGTGTTCCGAATGAAAACATGCCCTGCGTTGAGGGTGAACTAAACGTTCACGAAACGTTTGAGACCCCCCCCCCCCTTTATCCGTAGTCACAGTCCTGAAACCGGTATAAATCAGGCGACGGCAAAATCTTACTAGGGTTCATACCCTTTGCGCTATTGCATAGATAGCCTTTTTTCGCGTAACTCGACACACAGTTATACATGAATTGTAAAAGAAAAGAAGAAGAGATATTCTGAATAATCAAGAAAACCTTTAAATAAAAACTTGTAAACATATATAGGTATAATAAACACCATCTCAAGCGCAAAGTTGGAGGAATATGCGTAATATTTAATTTGGGCCTTTTTTTTAATTTTGAGATTTTGAGCAATTCCAATAGAAACTTGAAATATGAAATACTGAAATAAAAATGAATCTGAAGACATCCAATTGAGCCAACTTTTTATAAACCTGATCAGAAATTAACGAAGAAATCTGAAAGAGCATGTCCCAAGCATCATTCCTGTGCAGTTTGCTTGAATTCTGAGGTGCGTTTTTTACATTAAGATGTAAATTTCCGCTAAATAAGATTATCAAGACGTCATAAGAAACGATTTTCAATATTTTGAGTGAAAACATTCGACGTTGTCAAGGCTACTCGTTTTAAGCCAATGCAAAGCATCTTCGTTTCCTCACGAAGATATCTTAAGATTCTTAATAAGCCGCTTAAAAATCTTTATCTTAAAAAACGCTACATCTTAAAAATCTTAATGAGATTCTTAAGAATCTTAATCTAAGAAACGCACCTCTGATTACTAAAGTTTCAGAGAAAAATACTTTTTTATATTCTATCATATGGGACCATTTGTCGGTAACGCAACAGCCTGTAGAGCCCATGTAATAAACCCGACCAGAAATTAACTAAGAAATCTAAAACCTCGTGTCCTGGGGCACGTTTTACTAAACATCTTACGAAAAAATTAATCGTAAGTCAAAATCAACAATCGTATCTAGTTTGTTCATTCATTGATGGATTCTGCCTTGCAATATCTCATTAGAATCGTCTTTAGAAGACGATTCCAATGAGATGTTGCATGGCAGAATTCCATAATAAGTTACTACTTTAGAAGCAACTTTAATTTTTGACTTACGCAAAAAATGATCGTAAGATGTTTAGTAAAACAGGCCCCTAGGCATCAAATCTGAGAAGTTTGGATGAAATCTGATCAGTAGTTTCAGACCAGAAGATTTTTTTCATATTTTATCATGAAGGGCCATTTTTTGGTGACGCGAAGGCCTATACAGCTCATTCTAACGGCTCATAAGAATTTAATAAGGACACCTGAAATGACGCGTCCCAATGATTATCTAAACGGGTCTGACTGGAGTTTAACATCATAGACCCGCAATATAGAGTGAGTGATCAAAGGTCAATTTTGTCTATACAGGTATAGACAAAATTGACCTCTGATCACTCACTAAACTTGTGGATCTATACAGTATAGCAGAAAGCAGGTCTCTAGTTTAAACTAAAACCAGACTGTACTTCTGTGTAGGCTAATCTTAGTCTGTATCACATACCAGAGTTTTATGTTATGCAGGATTATGTCACAAACAGCCCGAGAAGGGTAAAATTGATTCTAGGGTTACCGATCTGATTTCAGATTGCTTATTTGGAACAGAATAGTTAAGGTAGTGGACCCGTAATAGTTCCGGAACGTTTTGTAAGTAATGAACTTTAAAAGTGTTAACCGAGGTTTCCTAATGATTTTCATAAGGAAACCTCGGTTAACATTGTGAAAGATCATGAATTCCGAAATGTTGCGAAACTATTACGGTTCCACTACCTTAAAAGTGAAATAAGACATGCACGCATTCGCTTGACCTTTATGATAATTCTTTTTAGCGAGGGCGAGTTACAGAGACTGATTTTTGGCATAAAGCAGTAACATTCTGGGGACCTAATAGCCGGAACTAATTACAAATATAACCCGCCAAGCAAAAAAGGACCATCTGGAAATTCCGTAAACTAAATATTTGAAAAAAGGGATAGGTTCCTCTGGCGGTCAACAGATTCAAAATCATTTCACTAGGAGATAGAATGGTCGTTCTTGATTCTGAAAATAAGTAAAGTTTGAAAAGTTTCGACCCATGTCAGCCTGCGCGATTCGCGCAGTCTGACTGGGGTCGACACTTTACGCACTCCCGAGATGGTCGTTTTTCGCATGACGGGTCACAAAATAAATCCACTTAGGCAGATCCTCCCACGAGACGGACTGCAAAAAGAGCAAAAGGTAGAAGTCTCTATCTTAATTTAAAGATGACACGTTTGCTGTTCGAAGGGATCTATAGCAATTGTATTGACAATAATAATGAAATAGTGTATATTTGTCATCATCAATATCGCACACACACGACTTATAAAATTGTCAATCTGCCAACGTCAGTGACACAGACAGTTGTTTGATTACAAAAAATTGTCTTAAAGGTCATTAGACGAAATCGGAATAAGAAACAATTACCTGTTATCTCTGGGCGTTTCCGAGGCGATTATTTTTTTAACGTATTCTCTTTTAAAGATTTCCGTCGTCCCCGTTTATTTGGGGCGCCGTCATAGCGCAGTTGGTAGGGCGTCGGCCTCTCAATCACGAGGTCACGGGTTCTATCCCCGACGGCGGCATCCATACTTTGCGGTTATGTCTCCCACCAATGGGTTTATAATCGTAGACCTATGCGGGATGGCAGCTGGAGGTTTGGAAAGGATGTTAGGGTGGTACTGGTGTGAGGAATACCAGGAATCTATTGTTAGGTGCCTCATCCGCTGCGATAAGATTGTTGAAAGCGGCGTAAAACCTTATTCAATCAAAATAAGCAGCGTTCAGGATGTCAAAAACGTATAAAGTGTATGCAAATTATACACCTCTTTGGTGTGAAAAAAGTTTTGTCATCCTGTTTGCAGAGTTGGTGTTCTATTTAGGAAAAAAGTTTTCCTTATTTAGTTAAAGATTAAAATTCGTTTAGTCTTAACTTAGCATTTTTCTGATATTATGTCTTCAAGGTCTCATTAGACGCTTAAAAATCTTCACCCGCCAATTAATGATCGAAATGTTTTTCTTTTTTTGAACTTTTCGAAGCGTTTTTTTAACGATTTCTACGCGCTTGAATAATTGGAGTGAGTGTATTGAATGAGTGATTGGAGAGCTGAGCGAGTGATTTTGAATGGTTTGATTGTCAATTTCATGATGTTATTTATAAACTGTACCACATACTTTGACATGATTAGATACAGTTACAGTTTTTTCTTGATCAATCGCACTTCTCGTAAAAAACACAATACCATTCACGGATTCCCCTCTTACGTTAAGAATGCGGTGCTGGAATGCAAGCTATTCGGCACTGAATGACATTTTCTAAATACCCACCTTCCTATTATTTGTAAATATTGCGAAAAAAGCCACTTCAGGGGTTCCGGAATTAGACTCGTATGTTTATATCTCTTGGGAATAAAGCGTTAAATGCCAACCTGTAACGTTGTAAAATATTTGATGAAATGTGAAAAATGTCAAGATTCCTTATTGTTCTCCATTTCCGACTGATACGCGAAAAAACCGTACCATTGCAGGTAAGCCAAACATTACAGCTTAGAACATCTTGAATTTAACATGAAAGGAGAGTGGATGGTTTTTGAATTAAGTCTAAATGACGCTGATTAAGTGTTTCGAACGAGTTTTAAATTACATAAATGAGCGTAAAAAGTTTGTTTGTTTGTTTACCGCCCCTTTCAGCATTATTGCAGACATATCTTGGCGACTGGTGAACCTACCCATGGTTTCCTGTCGTTTCTCACACCAGTACAACCACGTCGTTTTATCCGAGCCACTAGGTGCTCAACCAAATTAGGCGTACAACTTATGATACACCTATTGCTGGGAGACAAATCGAGGGGTCAGCGCAAAACTTTTGTAAGTGCCTATAAATATATAGGCACTTACAAAAGTATTGCATTGACCCTTATTGCTGGGAGATGAATGACTCGTCCTGGCCTTTGTCAAATGTCGGATGAAAGTTGACAGAGCCGGGGTTCAAACTCAAGGTCCAAGGATTGACTGCGACGCTGTGCGTTACTGCTGAGCAAAGCGGGCTCGGCTCGAAGAACTGAAGTGGGATTCGAACCCGGTCCGTCAGCATGGAAGGTATACCACTACAACACTGTACCAATTATCTATATATCTCCATGCAGTTGTACAAGTTTAAGCGGGTGATCAAGAATCGACTTTGTCTATACCTACAAACATAATTGATCTTTGACTATTCACTTAAACTTGTGCATCTATACACGTGTAATTCATTAGCAAGTATTTTCGTTGCAAGGCAGAATTGAGGTTAGGCAATTTATTTTTAAAGTTTGTCTGCTTGTTTGAATGGAATATAAAGCCCTTTTTAACAAACTTTTTAGTCAAATTACGAAAGCTCGAACACTTTATAATGGATTCCTGTTTTTTTCTCGAACCAGTACAACTACATGTAATTACATCATTTCCCAGCCTCAAGCTGCTATCCAAAATATGTTTAGGATTATCAACCAATTGGTAGGAGACAAATTGTCGGGTAGGATGAGTACCGCCCTCGAGGATAGAACCCGTGACCTTTGTATTGACAGTCCAACGCGCAAGGGAGAGGTTGGGAGAGGTTTATAGTCCTAGATTTGCAAATCTGGTCCCGAGGTTATAAGACTTTTCTCATTCTCAACTCAAAATTTTCTCTTATTTCAACTTGAGATTAAAGCCGTAATTCTTTTGTAGCACTAATATAAATGTATGAACATGTAAGATAATATTAATAAGTTGTTATTTATAACAACTTATTAAAATTATCTTTCGTGCCCATGAAGTTATTTAAATTCTAAGTTTGAGACGATTCTCTGTTGAGAATGAGAAAAGTTTTTATAACATTGAGCACAGATGTTTGATTCGTCAAAGATAAAGTTAACGTTTTCTCAAATCAATGCTTAGTTGGTCAAATCGATGCTTAGTTGACTGCCTCGGTGGCCTAGTGGTAAATGCACTCGACCCGTGACCTGGAGGTCCGTGGTTCGAGCCCCACTGTCGACGGGGTGTGTTTATGGGCAAAACACTTAATAGCCAGCCCTAGTTCACTCAGCTGTAAAAATGGGTAGCAGTGGGTTTAAACCACTGCCTCTCTCTCGGGGACGTGAAAACATCATGATTGAGTGTTCGAGAGCGATTCTATAAGATAAAACTTTTGTCGCAATCGAACTAAAATAAATTAGTATAAACTAGTTGGTCATACTGATGTCAACGATCTTCTCGCCATAAATGTGAATAACAATATGTTTTGTTGTAAAAGGAGAGGCGTTCTGAGACAAATAGTTAAGAGGAACTGATAATGACCTATCAGTTTCGCTTTCAGAGAATTATATTTACAACATGAACGATCATGTAGGTACGATAAGAACTTCGTGAAATTAACACTCACCTCGTTCAAAACCATTATAAACCGCTCTCTCGGCGCTTCATTTACTGCATTTTAAGCACTCACTTTAATCCATCCAAAAACGACCCGGAATCGTCTAAAGCGCTACAAAGCTTTATTCACATAGAATAATTTCAAGAATTTTTGGCTAGTGAGGATTTTAATCGCCCAATTGATCCGTTGAAACAAAGAATAATACGCCGCTTTCAACATTTTTTCAGTTATATCTCGGCTGCTGGAGCCCCTAATAATGGATTCCTGGTATTCCTCTCGCAAGTACAACCATCATATCCTTTCCTAGCCTCCGGTACATCCTTTCCTAGCCTCGAGCTGCTATCTCTCATAGGTCTACGATTATCAACCCATCAACCCTCATTGGTGAGAGACAAATAGTCGGAAAGTACGAGCGCCTTCGTCGGGGATCGCCTTCGTCGGGGATCGAACCCAGGACATCTAGATTGACAGTCCGACGCACTACCAACTGCGCTATTTCGGCGGCTACGACCTCCTCGAAGAATGGATATCTAGGTTTACGTGACTGAACACATATATATATTAAAGCCCAACCCCATACGCTCAAGATGAAAAAAGGCTCGCGAAATGGTAAAAGAAATGGTACTCCGCTGTTTGTATCCTCACGTGTCCTCACGCGTAAAGCGGGTACCATTTTGAAACCTTTGCACACGTCTCCGCATCCCGAACACAGGGCTTATATTATAATTTGAGCCTGTGCGCGCGCCACATTTCAAACAATTTGAAATGTTCGTGAGGTGCAGACACTGAGCAGCATAGACTGCCACAAACTGTAAATGTAGAGTTACCTGATTGTCTACAGATACCTTCAAACCTTATCTATCTACTAAGCGCACAATGAAGACTCTGGTCAGACTGTGCAGATAAACAGGCTGGTCAGAGTCTTTGCTTTGTGCACATTTGAAATTGTTGGAAATCTTACGAACAGGATCATTTAATATTCGAGTCCAGTATTCCTGATTTTTCTTTTTTTCTTTTTTTTTTTACGTTTTCTTGTACTTAAAGTCCGCATTCCTATTGGCCATACTGAGAAGGGGAGAGCGACTTAAAAGACGTTACCACAGCTCGGGTAAACAACCATGAGTACCTGTTATACAAATGTCACCTTCCAACAAATTGTTGTTTGTTTCATGTCCGTTCAAAACATTTGAGGGTGTATCGAAACGGATAACAACGGGCGGGGCAAGTGATACGCTAATAAGAGCTGAGTGACTGACCGGTAACGTCTTGTTTGTGAAATCCGAAAATCACGCATGCCTTTCTCACGTTCGGAGCATTTATCAACTGTACACACGATTCAAAGCAAGTGTTAACCAACTTCACCTTCGGGTGCCCCCGACGGCGGCACTCATACATCCTTTCCGACTATTTATCTCCCACCAATGATGTTATCATTTGGAGGCTAGGAAAGGAAGTGTTGGTAGCCCTGGTGTGAGAAATATCAGGAATCCGTTGGTAGGTGCTCCAGCCTCTGCGATATGACTGAAATAATGTTAAAAGCGGCGTAAAACTTCATTCAAACAAACATATAAACGCCTTTGTGACTATCCCTTCTCTCACATAGCTTCCCTTGTTTTTCTAATGAACGAATGAAGCCATCAGAGATGCCATTTTATGTTATGGCTTATTTCTAATATTTTTATAAAAACAGCGATCAGTGTTATTTTAACCTTGTTTTGCAGTATGGTATTCTGCGAAATAAATGAACTGACAGGGCGGGGCGTAACTGCAACGTTATTTGGCAAGTTTACTTTTCAATAGGTAAAGTTCTTTCAAATTAGTCGGTAGTCATCGTTAAATCTTGCAAATAAGTGCATCCTAAAACCTAAAGGATTCACGTGCTTTGAGAGAGTGAACACAATTTATCGTTTGGTTACAAAGGCCTGGTAACTTTAAGCTGAAGTTACGAGGATTTATTTACCAATCTACGATTTAAGGTCTCTAGTTATTTATGTCGACTCTCTTTAGAATAAGGTTATTTTATATAAAAGCTGATTTCCCTTAACCTTAAGTGCAACGACCCGTTACTTAGTCTCCGCCCTGCCAGGGCACTTATCATGGATAATAGGACCGTTATCTAGACGACATCACTATGCCGTCATCAAACGCACGCGATCGCCGTATTTTTAAGTTGGAATGCGGAGCAATTCCAACTTAGATTTAACAAAACCGCAAAATGAACACAAGATAATTTCATTTCGGGTTTTTGAGAACACACATCACGTGAACAGGATGTGAATACACTTCGGCCTATTTTGTATATCTCAACTTGACATAGACATACAGTTTATTTCATCTAAAGGAAATAATCCTGTAATTACACAACTTTCACTTCATGTATATTATTAACACGCTAATTCATGAGTTAAACGATATTTATTGAAATTTGCGTACGAATTTACTAGTGTCACATGTTTACATTACTATATTTGGAAATCATGTGATAAGTCAAGTCAAATAAGGTCAGCTATTGAAAATAGCACTAGCTAATCACGTGATCTGCTTATTTGGTAATGTCGCGACCTATTTTCGTAGAATTATGTTATAGCTTCTTTTAAAGGTATAGTTTCTCTTTCTGAACGACCTTATCACACATTTAACTGACAAATGACAAATTGTTATATTGTACATTTCTTTCTACAGTTACGAAATAAAAATCTTTAGTTTTTCTTAAAGTGAAGGTACACTTTTAAAGTTAATATATATTTTGGCAACATATTGTCGTTTGTTTTCCGTCATATTGCAGTTATCTACATGAATGTTTCATTGTCAAAGCCCAAAATTCATCAAATAAAATCCTGGCCACCACATCTTAATGGAATTATGAATATCTTTGCCCAATTTCATTCCATCACCAAAATAACTTGCCATTTGAAACAGACCTACTAGTTCAACTTGTTTTCTTCACATTCTTGTACATCAACACGTTTAAGAGCACCATCATACAGTTAGTTACATCGCGAAATTGACATTCATCTCAATCAAAAACATTCTTAATCGCTCACTCAGCGCTCCATTCTTTCATTTCAAACACTCACTCAAACCATTCAAAACTCTCAAAATTAATCAATTAATAAGATCAACTTGTACATTCAAAATGAATAAAGTATTTTAGAACCAAATCGCGATTTCACTGACATAATTGAAATTTAAAGCGTCTGATTGGTTCTTGGCGAAATATAAAGCTATTGGGGGAACTTTCATGCATTTTTTTTATTAAATGGAGGTTTTACATATCGCTAATTTTGTTCACCCTGAACAAAATAAGCGACATTGGATTCCCTTTCTTAAATTTCACTCAAAACTCGCTCCCCTCACTCATTCAACATCATTACAAAATCGTTCAATTTATCAATTTTACGATGTTATTAACTATACCCCGACTCAGAAGTAGAGGAGCACATATTGATTTCATCATGTCTGCCTGTCAGTCCATTGACCTTTTGCTTTCCGCTAGCTAAACGGAAAAGAAATTGACCTGCAATAACGAAACTTTACACAAATATTGCCCATGACCCAAAGAAATACCCTATTGTTTCGGGGTTATACATGTCACGGTCATAAGTTACCTTGAACTGTTAACAGGTTCCACTCTAACTGAACAACTAATTGACCAAAACCGTAAAATTTGACACAAATGTTGACAAAGACCCAAGAAAGTGCCAAAGTTTGGAGTCATAAAGGTCGAAGTTACAATTGAACTTCGTCCAAGAATTGTCTTGCGATTCCAACTCAAGTAAAATACTTCCCCGCGAAAAAAACATTTCATCAAAGACAAGGCACTAAGTGCTCAAGGGGAGATTTTAGGATCACCCTGACTCCGTCGTCCGTCGTGCGTCAACTTTCTTTAAACTTCTTCTTCTCCTAACCCGCTGGGCCGATTTCAATAGAATTTTGACAGAATGTTCCCTGGGTGACCTTACTAAAAATCCTTCGCTCAATTCTGATAATCCCAAATATTGGCGTAGTAGGGCGGGGCTTATTTTGAGCCAGAATTCTTTGAACGACATCTCCTGCTGAAACACACGGCCGATTTCAATGAAACTTTACCAGAATGTTCCCTGGGTGACCCTCTTCAAAAATTCTTCGCTAAATTCTGATAATCCATAAATATGGGCGTGGCAAAGCGGGGCTTATTTTCAGCCAGAAGTCTTTGAACGGAATCTCCTCCTGAACCACTGGTCCGATTTCAATGAAACTTTACTAGAATATTCCTGGGGTGACCCTTTTAAATAATTGTTCGTGAAATTGAGAATAGCACATAAATATTGACGTGGCAGGGCGGGCCTAATTTCGAGCCAGAAATCTTTGAATGAATTCTCCTCCTGAACCACTGGGCCAATGTCTGTGAAACTTTACCAGAATGTTCCTTGGGTATCGCCGTTGGCAAATTGTTCACGAAATTTTGATTGGTCCATAAATATTGGTGTGGCAGGGCGGGACTCATTTAATCCCAGGACCTTTGAACGACATCTCCTTCCGATTTCAATGAAACTTTACAAGAACGTTCCTTTGAAGACCATCTTCAAAATTTGTTTGTAAAGTTATGATTAGCCCATAAATATGGGCGTGGCAGGGCAGGGCTAATTTTGAGTCTCCTCTGTAAAAAAGTGGGTGGACAGAGTCTATTATCACTGTTTATACTTCGAATTATATTTCCTTTCAACAATTAGGCAAATTTGAACGAAACTTTGCCAGAAAGTTTCTTGGGTGAGATCCACTGGACAAATAGGATTCATGACAGCGGTTTGGGACCATTTTGGCCCTCTTGTTATCATTTTTCTTCCATCAGTTGCAGGCCTGTATAGCGAATCAGGGGTTTAAGCGTCTCTCGTTGTTGAAATACATTGAATTATATACGCCCGTCAAAAGACGAGACGTATTATGTGATCACCTGTGGTTGGCGGGAGGCGTGAGCTTAGTTAGTGGCTTGAGGTCACCGTCTCTTGAACGCGTTCCAACTTATCAGTACTTTCAGTACTTTGATTTATTTATCTTGGCGTCCCAAATACGGGATTCAGCTTACATTTTAATATTCTAGACTTAGTTTAGATAACCTTGTCTTAAATCAGCAATATCTCACATGTCATATATCTCTTATATGGTATGCGTGTGTATGTGTGAGATAGATATATCTATGTATGATTTAATTTTCTATTGATCTTTCAATAATTGCAATCCAATAAAATAAAAAATTCTGATTGGTTTAAATCGCATCACGTGGGGAAATCCATTGCACTTTATTTCTGTATAAAATGCAATAGGTCTTTCGGGAAACCCCCTAACTTCGATCTGCAAGTCCTGTGTTGTAGGAACTCGAATTAACCTAGTTCCCGATCATCAACGCAACATTTCTATTCAATCTATTATAAATTAAGATATTTTCGAAAGAATTTACGATAACAAGCATGCAGTTCTGATTCTGTGCCGACGTAAACTTAGAAAACAGTAAGTCGACGAAGACCGTCAAGCAACCCTCTCAACTAAGACCGACCGCGCCGTTTTCGTTTAAAAACACAGACTTACTTGGCAGAAACAAGCTTTTTTTTTCATAAGTACCTCTACAAATTTTAATGTTGTCGTTTATTTGCGTATCATTTGTTTTACTTTATGACATTTCATTTCGATAGCGAGATAAACAATACACGAGATCGTGTAATTTTTTTACGCGGAGAAAGTAGACCTGAAGCTTTAATTTTTGGCCGAGTATTTTAATAGTTTCTTCGATCTATAGGATTGCAATTATAAGGGACGAGTGTTTTTTTCACTGCGTTTATTGGGGTATAAAGTGTAATTGCCTTAGCACATGGCTTAAACATAACGCCCTACGGGCGTTATTTGCCATGTGCTAAGGCAATTGCACTTTATACCCCAATAAACGCAGTGAAAAAGACAATCATCCCTATAATGCTAGAGGGCCAGGTAGAATAAAAGATATTTTAATACGCATCTTAACATATTACATTCTTTAAATAAAGATTTTATTATTATCATCATTATTATTATTATTATTATTATTATTATTATTATTATAATTATTATTATTATTACAGCATTATTATTATTTTTATTATTATTATTATTATTATTATTATTATTATTATTATTATTATTATTATTATTATTATTATTATTATTATTATTATTATTATTATTATTATAAAAATAATAATAATTATTATTATTATTATTATTATACATAAAGTAACGATGATGGTCTTATGACATCAAAAACTATTGTGTGGTATTGACTTGACTATATAGATCTAGAATATTGTCCAAACAACGACAAATAACAACAAGAACAACAACTACTACTACTTCAGCAATAACAACAAAAAAAGAAACAGCCTAAGAAATGTGATCTAGTAAATCTTTTTTCGACGCTGTCGACGAATTGAATGATACTAGACTTTAAAAGGAAACTCTCGGCGATTCTCTAGAATAGAACTCGTCAATAAAAAGGGGCAGTCACAAAAGTGTTTTGTTTCCCACGTGGGTTTAGGATATATGACGCCACAAGCAACAAGATGATTTTGAGTAATACAAAATCTTCTCAATCTAGATATTTAGCATATTATTATCATGCGTTTTAGGTTATCAAATTATTAAATGCCTAAATAATTATCAAAGACTTGGAAACGGATTTTTTCTTCATGCGTAATGATCGAAGTACCACCAGAAGCCGAATTACCTAAAATAGCCCAAAACTACTACACTTCGAGGGGTCAGCGCAACACTGTTGTAAGTGCCTATATATTTATAGGCACTTACAATAGTGTTGCGCTGACTCTTTGACTTATCTCCAAGATGCTTTCAAGTTTACAGACAAGTCTGACCATCGTCTCGACTCATTGATCCAGACTCATCAACTTGTGCCCTGCGTTCAGGATGCAACAACGTTTGCGAAAGTTGAGAAAAAGCACCCCGGAACATATGCTTACATTTCAAGAACGGGTATTCTTAAACGCAGAGCTCTTTATGAAGAGGGAGAGAAAATGAAATTTTAAACACAAATAAAACAACTGCAAATGATAGACATAAACTTTTTTTTTCTTCAAAATTTAATAAATAACATAAATTTAGCCCTAACAAACCACCAAATAAGAAGATCACATCCAAACCATTTTCCGAACTATTTCAGATCCACGAATTTAAGATCCAGAGTGTCCGATTTACACAATGAATTTACTCTTACTGCGCAATTTCGATGGTACCTAGTAGAACTGTCTCGCCAACAAATTTGCAAAGGAGTCTGTGCCTGACATTTCCAACAATTTCACATGTGCGTAACAGTTCGATCAGATTAATCACTACGCGCTTTAACACATAGTAACAGACCCAGAGTATCTGTTCTAGATCGATCGCAAAATATATTTCACGCACTGTGTAATTGTCTAGGCTGTTCAACGTCTGTCCATCACATTCGCGTGAAATTGTTGAAAATGTCGCAAACAGGCTCAAATTGCGCTTCAACAAAGGGCTTGAACGAGTAATAAACTGTCAAAGTACCAAGTTAAGTGCCGTACGTTCAAGGTTGAAAACGTTTGCAAAATTTTCAAAATGGTACACAGCTTTACACGAGATTGCACGATTGAACGTTTTCAACCTGAACGCAGGGCTGGATCCCTCGATCAAAATCAGTCTGAAATTTTATCGTCTGGAAATAAGGTTTCATTTCTATTGGCTATTCAGAAGTGACGTCATCCTAGAACTCCGGCAAACTTTAAAGCCCGGTACCCAAAGAAAATCCATTTAAACACGTTGAAGGCCTCGCCTGCTTCGGTCCCTCGTCTAAACTCCGGTGTACTTTGTATCAGATGTGTGATAATAAAGCCGCTCCCTAATGGTAAACCTGAAATTCAAAAGGCTTGAATGAGGACGAAATTACGACCTTATGGTTAAAATCAGATAATTATTGCTCTGTGCGTGACATTTCCAACAATTTAGTACGTGCGTGATAAAATTATTTCAGCAGCTTTGACAGTAATCTCGTAACGCTAAACCGTCACAGTGAAATTAAGACTTGCGACAAATGCTCCGTCACAGTAAAAGGGAGTACCGAGCCCAGCTAGCTATGCGATGTCGCATTAGGTTGTCAATCCTGGTTTCGTAAGTTTGATCCCCGGCTCGGCCAAATTTTTATCCGACAAATGACTAATGTCAATGTGACACGAGTCATTTAAATCCCACCAATGGGCGTGTTAAAAGTAGAACGCCTTAGTGGGATGAGCCGCTGGTGGTTCGGATGAAATGTGTGTTTATACTTGAGTGAGAAACGACGAGAAACTATAGGTTGATGCACCAAGCGACAAGATATAATTGCAATAATGTTGAAAGTGGCGTTTTACCTTAAATAAACCAACCAACATACAATAAACAAACAAACAAATGAGAGACTGGCAATAAGATCCTGGTAATTGTCTACTTTCTTTTTGCGATGATTATAGTTCTTACCTCTAGATTCTACATACTGTATAGATATACTGCTAATCAATACTGACAAAAACACCAGTGTTTTGATGGAAAATGTTTTCATGCTGTGATTCTGTAAAAGATAATGATATAACTAAAAGATTGTTAAAAGCGGTGTAAAACCCATTTAAACAATCAAACAAAATAATTTGGTACGCCAGTCATTCATAGCCTAGGTGCTGTATTTAGTAGATTTTACACACTTTTGTGCCCAATATATTTTGACGACATTTAACGACCTTTATTATGATCTTTCGATTGGGTAACAGGCAGACTTTGAAAGAGCAATTGTTACTCGTGCCGCAAAAGGGCCAACAAACTCGATTTCTAGCCCTATGGACGCCTGACTAGTCGGTATTATGAATTTTACCTGTAATTTTGCCAATGTTATGAACATAAATGACCACCGATAATGTACTAGGTGATAGTCATTATGTAACCATTATTAAGAAATATCAGAAAAATTAAAAGAATCAAAATAAAAATGAAAATAACTATTTCAAGTAATCTCAATTTTTCAGACGAAATGAAAGTTTGTTGAAATAAGGCTTTTCGACCAAATGAGAATTTAATTTTAGACCCTGATGAAACAAACAGTCATTAACGACATTCTTGTGATCATTACTGTTCAGCTTCACACTTGTTTAAATTCACTTTTAGAATACTTTCAAATAGAAGACAAGCCATTCTACCTTACCATTCATTTCTTATCGAAGTTCTCTGTCTTGCATTCAAAAAAACAAAAGCGTGGCAAACTTTTTGCAAATTATTAACGTTTTGTACGTGCACTAGCGCGCAAAGCGGGATATTAGATGCAAACAATTTTCACCGAACTGTAATCCTGAAATCACTCATCCTGAAAAATATAGCTGATTACGAAATTAGCGATATCATATTACCTCCCTGTAATGGCATTCAAAACTTTTCCCACCCACTCACTCCATTTCATTCGGAAATCATTAAAAAATCATCCACCTTGTCAATTATACGATGTTATTAAATGTATGTCCTAAAACACCGATTTGAAAAATGCTCTATCAAGTGGGAACAAAACTTGATAAAGGAATTTTACTGAATCAAAAATAGATAAGCAAATCGGTGTCTTCCTGACTACAGTTTGTAGTTAAGAGTAATTGGGTAGCAAATCCTCAATGCCAAAGACAGCAAGTATAAATAAAAAAAGAAAAGATTTACGAGGTCAACGATAAATATAGCAGCTGGACGGGTTTTAATCTGAATGAAATGAATACTAATTAATGTCAAATATCCTCAGTCAACGAAAATTAACCTTTCAAATACATGAATCAATACGAACCGTGTGCGCTTTATAAGAAATGTTCAATTCATTTCTGCAGCATACATTATGGTTTACAATGTTAAATTACGACGTTATTCGCGTAAGACGTTATTTCAGTCAAGGGAAGTCAACATGACGATAGTAAAATGTATGTGCAAGTATCTTACAAAAATGCTTTCGAGGAGAGAGAGAGAGAGAGAGAGAGAGAGAGAGAGAGAGAGAGAGAGAGAGAGAGAGAGAGAGAGAGAGAGAGAGAGAGAGAGAGAGAGAGAGAGAGAGAGAGAGAGAGAGAAGAGAGAAAGAGGAGAGAGAGAGGGGAAAGAGAGAGAGAAGAAGAAGAAGAAGAGAGAGAGAGAATGAAATAGACTTTTTATTCACTATACAGTGTACAGTTCTCAAAAGTCGCGATATGTACCTTCATTTGATCTTGATATGATCATCTATTGGCACAAGGTATACTATCTCCATCATTTTATCATTATTTTCATAATTCCAAACGTTATTTTTTATCATTTTCATCATTATAATTATCAATAGCATCTTAATTCTCTTCTTAATTATCGTTACCATTCATTGACATAAATTTCACATTGATTTTCCCTAAGTTTTCAAGTTTTTGTTTAAATTTGTTTCAATTCAGTATTTGCGTTCTAAATAGAAAAAAAGGAAGCGTCACTTAAATTTGCACGAGTAGACTCGCGCAAAATGGGATAACATCTCTAAACGTTCGCAAACGTTGCAATATTCTAATTACAGGGCAATACATATCAGTGTTTTTTCGGGGTGGGAGTGGGCGTGGTAGTAATAAGTCACACAATACTTACTTTATTCGATTGTTTCTATTTTTTCCTAGGATTTTCAATTTTAATCCTTCAAAATATTTTTTTCAAAAAAAAAATCCGTCTATATGTCAAAAATCCATAACCAAACTGACCGTTTTGGCCATCTTGTCTGACAGAAATTAGCCAAGGGTCATTTGAACGTGTGAACATTTTAAAATATCAGTCAACCCTTTACACACCTTTCCTGCTTAATTTTAATTTAGATTCAAACAAATTGTCAATTTATTCGAACATTTCAACGACATAAGTGGAAGTTTCCCCATAATAGTACAGCTGAAGGCAAGTTTTGTAGGCTATGATCATGCATGTACAGGCTGATCTTAGTCCATACTGTCGACCAAAGCTTTGTGTGCGATAAGAAGCTATCGTGAACAACAGATAGAAGGACAGAAAACAACATAAGAAGGGTTGGGCACGTATTATGAAATTTTGTCATTTAGAAATCGATTTGGCAAAAGGTTAAAGTTTATATATTTCGATCTTCTTTTTTCCCAAATAATTACTATAAATTGATTTTTTTCAGTGAGTTTTTTTTTTTTTTTTTGCGAATGAGTATCCGAAGAAATGATGGAAAAAGTCGTGATTGTTATTGAAAAGCAAGCCATCCTGTCTTTTCGAGGATTTTACACTTTCTCATATATGACCCGTCACGCGAAAAGGGACCATCTTGGTAGTGCGTAAAGTGCCGACCCTAGTCAGACTGTGCGGACTGCGCAGACTGACTAGGGTCGAAACTTTTCGCACATTGCTTATTTTCTGAATCTAGAATGATCAATCTACCTTCCAGCGAAAGAATTTTTGCAATGCGACTTCTGGTTGACCTATGCCGGATCAAATTTCTTTTTCAATAATTCATTCTGCAGAATTCCCGGATTGCCCATTTTCGTATGACGGGTCACATATATTTTCTATCAAAATGTGAACCAAACTTTCATCTCGTCTTCTGATAGAGAATAGACTTTAAGCTACGCAATTCTTGAGTTCGGGATATTAAAAAAAAGTTTCGCAAACGTTAAAAAAGATATTTTCTTTTATTTGCACACAAATGCACCATTTCCTTTTGTCAATAAAACGAACTATGAAGGATCGATACGTTCTGCCCCTTTTTAAGGTGACGGGACACCAACGGGACTAAAACGTACTTTTAACCCATACGTTACACCATTCAAAATAGTAAATGAATATAACACGGAAGTTACAAAATTAGTGTTAATACATTTACAATAAACGGTCAACGGGTTCGTAATCTTTAAGGGGCCGGAGTTGTATTAGCATGTGGCATGTCACGCGACCATCGGAATGACGAAAATTACAAATTATAAAAGGGCAAATACAAGAACAATGTTATTGAGGACAATCTTGTGTTTTTCGAGGAAGATCGATTGATATTTCATTTTTGTGATCTAAGCGATGTAGTAGAAGATCTCAATATATCATTGAGTGATCAACGAAGGCTATACTTTTTGACGTGTTGCGTTGCCACTCGGGAAAGCATAGGTTTTTTTTTTTAAATATATATATAAAAAGAATGAAACATCAATCGATCTTATTCGAAAAACAAACGGTTATTCTATAAATGAAGGATAAACTAAACCAAATGTGAACATGTTTGGAGGGATTTTCTTAAGCGCGTCATTTTTTTGCACACGATTGCTAAGCAGCGTTCACTTTTTTGGCT
The DNA here is from genome assembly GCA_948146395.1 of Fragum whitleyi. NCBI lineage: Eukaryota > Metazoa > Mollusca > Bivalvia > Cardiida > Cardiidae > Fragum > Fragum whitleyi. Next base: position 55,290,587 of record OX411548.1, on the reverse strand, counting down.
CCGCTTAGATGACGTCAAGGAGGGTGAAATGAAAGAAAGTCGACAGGCCTCGATTATAAACGATTGCAAAAAGTATATTGTTAGGTTCTGTACAGCGCAATGGTCAGTCTAAGAACTACTTACAGGCCATCTGCCGGCTACGAACTCAAAAACCTTCCCTCAAAATCAAAACTATTTGCTTTATTTTAGTGATTTATTACTACATGCATATAAGAACGCACAGTTCAATCATCGGTCAGTGTCCTTTTATAAACAAAATAGAAAAAAAAGGAAGAAAAATCAGTGTCGGATTTAGGGGGTTCGTTCGGGTGGTTCAAACGACCCCCCTCTCAAACCCAATAATTTCATTTAATGAAGCTTGCACCAGTCAAATGCACGAACAGCATGAGAGATCTTGAAATTTAAATCTTATATATTTCTCTGAGTGGGCTTAAGGAACTACCAATCTATCTAAAATAAAGGCATCGACAATCTCTTTAATTAGAAAACTTTTCCCATGCTCAAATGAGAACTTGATATTTTAGCCTTTATTCTATTGAAATACTATATATAATAAATATATGGACATAAAATATAATATGAATAAGTTGTTATAAGTAACATTTTTTTAATACTACCTTTACATTAATGGACTTAGAGATGATTTTAATAAGATTTTATAAATAACAACTTTTAAATTTCATCTGTTATTTTAATAAATTTATTAAGATTCTTAGTTTGAGAAAATTCTAAGTTTAGGATGAGATTAGTTTAAATATCCCGGGCCAGATGCGCAGGTACTGCAAATGGATATTTGTGGATATGTTTGTTATTTCTTTTTTTTTTCTTGTTTTTTTTTTTTTTTTATTTTTTCTTGTTTGTTTTTTGTTTTTTGTTTTTTTTTTGCTTAGCGGGGGTCGATAATAAAAGTTTTTAACGATAATTAGATGTGAAAGCAAGAGCATAAACATATGTATATTTTTCAAACATATTTTTCTCGAAATGAATGCGGGGGACTGCGGGGGGAGGACAGGTCTTCTTAGAAAAACGAGTACAAGATAATCACATGTAGCTCCCGTATATTACCACTTATAATATGACCTATGTCGCGGGAGTGAAATTAACCCGTTGAATATTTTTTATATTACACGGATGTTAATACACTAGTGGAATAACTATGCAAATGAGCTCAGAGCGAATAACAACGCTATCTTGTAACGGCGAAAATGACGTCATAATGTCAATTTTGTGACGTCAGTTTTAACGGCGTTATAAGTTTCGCGGAAAATCTGAAATGGTGAATAACAGAGATTTTGACGATTTTTCGCAAAAACTCGGGTCATATTATAAATCGAATATCAAATTTGTGCTCATAAAATACCGAATTTATTAAACTCGTCATCTAAAACAGATAAAAACTCGGCATAGCCTCGATTTTTATCTGTTTATAGATGACCCGTTTAACAAATTCGGTATTCAATGACCACTTATCCAATATCCTCTATTTATATAATCACCACTTATATCATCATGACGAGGGATTGAGTGAGTGTTGATGAAATTGTCACGAAGGGAAATAACTGCGAAGAATTCGACAAACAATTTGGGGGGAGAATTCCTAAGCCATAAGCGACAATTTCAAAAATGTCGTAGCGTGTACATGGTGCAATGCGACAGTATCCTTTTTCAATGCAGTTTAAGTTGTCGCATGTCTTTCAAATTACATCATTCATCAAATGAAATCTGTATTGGCCTGATATCACCTTTCTTTGTGCCTGTTAACATTAAATTTTATCAGGTATTTCTTTTTTTCTAGAAACGATTTGCGATTTCATGATCATCACTTCCCCATGAATTCCGATTCTTTACAGGTACGCAAAATTCTAAGCCCCCGGAAAATGATTGCATGATGAATAGAATAATTTGTGTGTCTTTAGATATTAATATTATCTGGTCTCGGAAAATGTCTAAGTTCTCCCAATTTCGCCCAGATAATATTGGTATTTTAAGACGTATTTATCTTACTATGTCGTTTTGTCACATGCCTCTCAAATAAGAGTCTCGTTGAGAAACGGAATCTCCATCGACCAGTTAAACTCTGTTTTAAAATTCGGAGAAGTATCAAAGGGCAAATTAGATTTATAATTATTTTATCTTGATTCTGTCTAATAAATGTACTTCAATATATTGGGGCCAAATAAAGGAGACTTCGATAAAAATCGGTCAGCATCAACAATCATACCTCCTCTTACATGCCCTTTCCAGATAAAAACAAGCTGTCCTTTTCCCGCATTGATTAAAAAAAGTATCTACATGTATAAATGTGATTGATGGAAAGGGGAAAATGCAAGGGGATGTTTGTCTATTAGATGCCAATATTATGACGCTTGTTTCGTTTTAGATACACAACCAACTTTGAAACATTTTTTTAAAAGTCTTATGGGTAAAATGTTAACGAAATTACCAAAATTATGTAACCAGTATTTACTTGATTTTTATTCTTCGTTTTAATAAATTTAAATTGCAGTTCAAATATTTATATTCAAACGTATTTCATTAATTGTTAGAAGATAAAATTAACTGATATGCATTTGAATTTATATATTTAATTTGAATAAGTGTTGGTATTCTATACTTCTGGCCAAATAAAATGGTGGGGTTTGTCCTGTTGAGTTTTGACCATCGGGGTTTTGTCTGGTTCGGCTTTGTCCTGGTGGGGGTTGTCCGTACCATATAGCTCCCCAGCGAACCATTTGGGACTTTGGTGCTTTTTACCCTTCTCTAGAATACCGACAGAAGGATAACAAGATTGCAGTTATAAATCGCATAATCTGTTGTCGTTGACATTTGTGACCCGTCACGCGAAAAGGGGCCATCTGGGAACTTCGTAAAATAAAATTTTAAAAAAAGAGATTGGTTCTAGTACAGGCCAACCAGAGGTCGCATTCTAGAGATTGACCATTCTAGATTCAGAAAAAAGCATATTGCGAAAAGTTTCGACCGTAGTCAGTCTAAGCAATCCGTCTGATTTAATAATAATAATAATAATAATAATAATAATAATAATAATAATAATAATAATAACTTTATTTAGCGAAGGTAGCTTATTAAGAAAACATAGTACATAAAACAAATAGTACAATGAATTACTTATTTTCAATAAGGCCTTCGATAAACCATGAAAAAAAAACAAAACAAAAAACAAAACAAAACAAAAAAAAACATTCCAAATAAATAGTCATTCTTACATTAAATCACGCATACAAGCAGATGCACACCGACACGCGCACGCACACACACACACACGCAAGCAAGCAAATACGAACACGCAAACAAATACGCATTCGAGCACACACACACATACAGACGAAAATCATGTACACACTCATACGCAGGAATTTGGACACACACGCTGATTAAAAATTTTAAAAGAAATATTCCAGTGGTTGTTTTGTAGCAATATTAAGAAAAGTCATTCACAGAAATCAAATAGCTTTTTAGGCTTTTTTTTAATCTTTTATTTTATTTATAACAGAATGATATACCCTATCGTTCGAAATCGGGACCCAATTTAACTTGAGAAAATGGAAACTTATAGTGTAGCTGATTACCTCGGAACAAAATTGCGTTAGATCGCAGGAAATCGGGTAGCATTAATTGGTTACGCCCCGGTCTCACAGACCCCGATTTCCAAAATAATCGTAGTGCTTCGGGAGAACGCATTTTCTCCGATTTACCACGAATTCGAGCCGTTTTTCTCCGATCATCCTTGGACGTAGATACGATAACGTATCCCTCCTATGATAATCTGATGTGGGAGGGATACGACGCGGCCCTCTTTATTCTATGTTGCAGCGCCCGGAGTGATTTACTTCGGGCACTTTAAGTTCAATTTTTGGAATATGTGTTAATGCTACAAACACATTTTTACAATCTAAACCTACCCTGGTAATTTATCTATAAGTCCAAATAAAAATTTATCGGCACAAATTTAAATATCCCGAGAATTTCCATTTTGATTAGTATCACTGTCTGAAAATCTTACTTTTTCCCTTCAATGTCAGCCATTTTGGGTTGATGTTATTGAAAATCTCGTGAGTTCTCCCGTTTCCCGCCAAAATTCAGCTAATGAAAAATCAGGTCGCCATATTTGTAAGCCGTAGTATTTTTTTGTAAACAAACTCGCTTTGATCATAATAAAATATAAAATTGAATGAGAAATTTGTAAAGTTACTTAAATTGGTAAGGTAGTAGATAGATACAGACTACTAGATAATTCAAATTCTCAAAGGTTTTGAAAGGTAGGTAAAAATAGCTACTATGCTTTTTACCCAGCACCTGTTTTGACAGCATGGAATTAGTAAACAAATTAATCACATGATCAACATAACTGTCATGGCCTCCAAACTTCGAAAATTTGAACAATTGAATAAGAACACACTTTTTAAGAACAATACAAGTGATGTATTGGTTCCTTTAACATTATTTGCTTTCAAAACTAAGGTAAGTATGACATTAGTTCTTAGATAACCTCTCAGTTTGAAAAAAAGAACAGAAACTTGATAACTGCAACAAAAAACAAATAGGGAGGAAAGTGTAGCCCTCGACCGACAGCATATCGGAGAGAGGGGTACATTATTGCAGATACCTTGGACGGAGCGTATTTTTAGACATACAAGCAGTGTGTTCCCGACGGGTTGCGAAAAACTAAGATGCGATATGATTTACTACGCTTTTGCTTCGATTTGGTCCGATGTATCCCGAGTTTAGGAGCCGAGTTACTACGAAACAGTACGATCTAGACCGACTGTCCCGGTTTCTTACTACGATGGACTACGATGCACAAAGATTTACTGCGACATACGCCAACAGATCCGGATCGACTACGAGTTTCAAATCTTTTTTCAGGATAATGCCCCGATTGCGTACACTGGGTATATAAATTCCGTGATTTTACAGCAAAAAACAACAACAACAACAAAAAAACAAAAACAAACCCAGATATCATATGGATATTAGGGCGAAAGTGAGAAATTCGAGAATCGTGTCCTTTTCATCCTCTGTCAGGTCGCCGTGTTTGAACGGCTTCTTTTCTTTATGACAGGGGGATGTGTGTCGACGTCAGCCTCAAACTCATTTTGCAGGACAACTGGCTGATCCGGCATAACATCAGGGTCAGGCTGGTTCTCTGTGCTTAATGGTGGAGCTCAGTGGGTGCTCGATGGAGGAAGCATATCTGTTGTAACTGACTGCTTTTTCTTCGAACGCCCCCTTTTTGGTCCTAATTGTATCGAAGTATAGGGAAACGTCTTGTTCAAAGGTTTAGAACTGTATGAATTGTTTTCAAAGTTGATTCGCCTTTTTGTACTCCTCGGAATTCGGGGTACTTCATAGCACTACGGGATGATATCTTAGCAGTTCGTAGTTATTCGGTGTAGATCGGTGTAGCTCGGGTTGCTAGTCGCGTCTCTCGTCGTAGTTTCTTCGGCGAGAATCGGGAGTTTATGGTAGTGCATCGGCGTTATTCGGGGTTCGTCGCCGATGTAGGTACGCCGAAATAGGACAGATTCTGTCGCCGAATAACGCCGATTTGCTTACTACGAACAATGACGACTTTGTACGAGGTACACCGAGGTGCGCAAATTTCGGCACGATTTTCGAAATCGGGAGAAAAGTTTGCGCATGTTGAATTTTTTGTCCCGATCTATTTTTGATCCCGAATTTATGCCGATTTGAGTCAGGAGGCACTACGACTCTCCCGAAGCAAGCCGATTTCGAGCCGATTTTGACATTTTCGAAATCGGGATTAAATCGGCGTCTGTGAGACCGGGGGGTTATTAAGATAGGATGAAAGGTTGTTGAAACGCTGTGGGAGGGATACATTATCGAGAACACGTGAGGACAAGGACTTTATCTTGTTAATGAAAAAAGGATGGAATTATTTTGAAATATCAAGGATAAGAGGGAGTAGTTGGCTGAAACGTAAGTGCTTGCAAAAAGTGCTAAATTATGCTTCATCGGATACTTAAATTTGGAGGAAAAGACCTTAGGGGTTGTAACCTACGGTATTTCTCCTAATAAACGCTCCCGGAAGCTATACATAACATGGTCAGTGAACTTTTATTTAGTATGCATTTTCTGATTTAAAAAATTATTGAAAATAATAAAATAAATATAAATGATTGTTTAAAGGAAAATCAATCTCAAATTGGAGAAGAAGACTCAAAAATTCCTAAAATCTAGGCATTTGAAGAGGGTTTTCTGAGTAAAAAATGTAGGGGTGCTACTATTAGGGAGGGCGCTATTAATAGAGTACATACGGTAGCTAGATTTTCTCCATCAGCCTATCAGAGTGACGGCTACCGTACGGTAACTTCAGCTTATGGTATCCTTCTACATTTAGAACATGTGGTTCTCCGTCTGAATCTAGCATTTGCTCACTTCCCACCTCTTTCTACATCAAGATGTATACGCAATGTAGTTTTTGCTTACAGCTCGCTACGCTAATGGATGCACTAAAAAACCGTTGAATTAGCAAGTCGTTAGTTTAGAATAGAGAAGCACAATCTGGCGTATTAAGATAGAAACACAAATTATGTCTTTTTTCTATAGGCAGTTCATGGCACAATTTATTGGGGGCTCGTTTGCCATAACCTTCTCTGAACAATGTTAACAAACAGTATTTGAGTTGCATAAATTGATCTACACTTGATCATTAAGGCAGTGGAAGCGTAATAGATCCGCAAAATTTCGGCAATTAGGAGCTTTCACAATGTTGACCGAAGTTTCCTAATGAAAAAGATGAGGAAACATCGGTTAACACTGTTAAAGTTCTTTGCTTCGGAAACGTTGCAAAACTATTACGGGTCCACCAACTTAAACAGGTCGATTCGGAAACTCGCTCGGACATTTCCGTAACTTGAAAGTACCTCGGACATAGGCCCCGAAGTGTAATGATTTTTGTTCATTTTCAAGTAATTCCAGATTCAGGCGATATGCCTATTTTGGTCAATACGCTCGAAGAAAGCAAATTTCTCCAATGTTTTCCGATCGTTTATGGCGATATTTTGTGAGTATTATAATTTAAAAACTAACGGCAGTAAAACGCTGCGTTTTGTTATCAAATTATAATATTCCCTGTTTTTTTTTCTAATAAATATTTCGGTTTTTTTTTATTCAATATAATCTTTTTGACGCCATTTAACCCCTTGTGCGAAATATACGTGCTATCATGTTTAAGCCCGTATAATTCCCAATGGACCAACTTATTTCTGACCCCGGGCGGTTACTGTTGCTCGCAATTATCAGAGTATCTCTCAGAAAGCGGGTAACCAGCTCTAGACTGGTCCACATATCGACTATCAGAATAGCCTAGAACAGGCTATTCTGATATTCGACAGTGAGACCAGTCTACACCCGACCCGAAAGCGGGCGAGAAATAAGTTGGCCCAATGTCTATCCCGAGGATCGCCGATGGTTCCCGATTGATTATTCCTTTTCCGTAGAATCGTCTGGGAGGGGGGGGGGGGGGGGGGGGGGGGAAGGGGGGAGGGGTCCGATTGTAGTTGTTTCCGTACAATAGTCGACTGCCGGACATTATTATTTAAAGCAAATTATTTCTTTGTTATAAAACAGGGATAGAAAGTTTGTTGAACCGATACGGGGGATGTACATTCACCGAAACGCGAGGAAAATGGACTCGAATTTATTAACGCAGCTTATCACTATATAACGGTCTTGATAATTAAAAGGGGACAGACAGTTTGTAATTGAAACCATTTGGGGGGGGGGGGTGTTTGTCGATATAGTGTGCTCTGTCTATATATACTGCCTAACTCCCCATGGAGATCGGGTTCTTACGCCCCGACTCGACAACGGTCCCCATCCTTTCCCGGACTATTTTTCAACCACAAATGGGTTGATATCGTAGACCTATGAGAACTAGCAGTTGGAGGCTTAGGAAAGAATGAAATGGTGGTACTGGTGTTAGAAATACCAGGAATCCACTGTTAGGTGCTCCAGTCGCCGCGATATAACTGAAAGAGTGTTGAAAGCGGCATTAAATCCCATTCAAACAAACAAATCTTACGCCACGAACTCATCTAAGAATAGCCCCCCTTGGGTTTTTAACGTGCCAAGTATATAAAAACGGTGTACTTGAAATTACTCCTGGGTTCCGTGCTATGTCACTTATTGTTTGGAGGCGAACAGCGAGAATCACTGAAAATCCTACCGCGTTCGAGATTCGAACTAGGACCTCAGGATTGGTAGACTGGCGGCCAACCACTTGACCATCGCTTCAGCCTGGAACAGGACAAGATTTCTTAAATATTCACCTGCGCTTTGTCACCCAGAACGCAGATTTCTATCTAAAATCCCTAGACGATTTGAGCACCACAGGTACGGTAGTACACCGAGATACAGGTTCGAGGCTACTGAAGTCAAAACCCCTATATTTCATTCAAATCTAAATAATTGATTGATGGATATTTGGCCCCGCCTCTTGAAATCCAAGAGGACACGCCCTCTTATATTTGCATATTCTTCTACTCCAAAATATCTTGTCTGTTTTCTGATTTATAGAGAACAATATTTCAGTGTCTTAAAATATAAAAGTATCTGGTCGAGATTGGGACAATTTATCATGAAAAGGCTATGTCGAGTCATGATAATTTCTTAGAGCCGGGACAAGATAACATTGAATTTTTTAAGAGACTTACCTTGTTATTCTATCTATCATGCAACCTTTATTCGCGCTTTATTAATATAAACCATTAAAAATCAAAGAAATTCGTGTGAATGAGTATGCAGATTGTTTTTATAAATAGACTGTCTGATATCATGCTATGTCAATCAGGCAGGTAATATCGGCTGAATACAGGCTTTATTGAATGATAAACAGTTTTAAACACAAAACAAAGAGAAGAACGTTGGAGGGCGACCTAAACGTCGTAACTACAACCTGTTCAAGCTGTAGCTACATCGATAAAAATCGCCAAGCTAAGGAACGGTTTAGCCTGAATAGTCAGTCATCTTGTCGAGCCAAGGGTTACGAATGTTTTACTTATAATTCGATACCCCTTGACTCGTGAAGATGCTGAATAGTCTGAACTAACAACTCATCACATTATACTTGTGAATGTGTGTTTTGATTGGACGATTGATTTTTTTGGCAACAGCGAAATGTTTATTATTATAGGGAAGGGTATATTTTTCACTGCGTTTATTTGAGTGTAAAGTGCAGTTGTCTTAGAACATGGAAGCCGCCGCCATAGCGTAGTTGGTAGCGCGCCCGACTGTCAATCTAAAGGTCCCATGTTCGATCCCCGACGGTGGCACTTTAAAATTCTTTCAGACTATTTGTCTCTCACCAATTTGTTGGTAATCGTAGACCTATGTGAGATAGCAGCTGGGGCTAGGAAAGGATGTGATGGTAGTACTGGTGTAAGAAAAACCAGGAATCCATTGTTAGGTGCTCCAGCTGCTTCGATGTAACTGAAAAAATGATGAAAGCAGCATAAATCTCCATTCAATCAATCAACTAAAGCCTTAGAACATGGTCTTAACATAATGCCCTACGGGCGTTTTTTGATATGTGCTGAGGCAATTCCACTGTATTCACCAATAAAAGCAGCGAAAAAGACACTCGATTCTTCTAATTACAATCCTTTACACCAAAGAAACTAACGTGTTATTGAAATCATAAGCTAACGAATAAAGCTCCAAATCAACTTTCTGTGCGTTTATAGATAGATTACACAATCTATTTTTAGAACGTGTATTGATATCTCGCTATCGAAGTTAATGGCAACAGTTTCACAACTGGTTCACAAATAAACGACAACTTTGACAATAAAAAAAAAAAAAAAAAAAAAAAAAGAAAACACACACACACAGACAAAATAAACAAACCATTTGTCAAGATATTCTGCATTTTGAAACGAAACCGGCGTGATCGGGCTAACTTGAGAGAGTTACTTGATCGTCCTCGCCGACTCTCTGTAAACGTCGGCTCTGAATCAGAACTGCATGATTATGCATAGGATAGAAAACGAGCGCCGCGTGGTATATGGGAAATAGACACGAGCGTCAGCGAGTGTCTATTTTCCATATAACGCAGCACGAGATTTTCTATCATACTTAGACCACAGACCACGCTCTTAGACAAGGCTCGGAAGTGTATCTCTGTGATTTATACTTTTGAAATACTGTTCTCTGATTGGCCAATTCACTTCAAGCGTGGTCTAATATACAAAATACTTTCGAAAATAGCTTAATCTCTATTTGATTGAATAGCAATGTAAGGTTGTAGAACGGTGAACGAGGTTTGTTCGAGTTTCTACTACACTGGTCTTTCAGATCGAAGGCCGGGGGTTCCGTACTTCTCTATTGCATTCTAGAAACAGAAATGAGGTGTAATGGAATTCCCCAGGTGATGCATTTTAAACCAATCAAAATCTTTTATTTCGTTGGATTGCAATTATTTTGATGTTAATTTCAGAATGTCCCATCAATCTGTATATAGTCTTAGAACATACAAAAACTCCGAAAGGTGGACGCAAGCCTATGTGGATTAACATTTCTCAACGACAGTTTATGTTTGGAAAATGGTTTATTTAGGACGGACATGACTTGGTCCCGGCAACTCCTGACTCTATGACGCCAACCTTCAATGGTCTGAAATAACAAAATTCCGTAAATCATAAAAAAAAGAAGAGAGAAAGAGAGAGAAAAAAACGACTAAAATCGACAACTGTAAGAACAAGAACAACAACGAAATTGTTAAATTACGAAACTTCATATCCGAATTAGATAGCTAACTTTTGCTGACTGATTATGATATACAGATTTTCTTTAAAATGAGCAAGATTTCGCAATTAATAGTTGATTATAAAAAATGTTTTTACTCCATTTTCATGGGGAAAGCTTATACAAATAAGAAATAAACAAAAAATAAGAACATCATTCTCAACAACAACAACCACAAGCACTGCTACCATGGCAATACCAATTTCACGCACTTTTGGGTGCAGAAACCTTTTTTTCAAACCTCTTTGAAAAGCTTTAGACCTTTTTAATGCCCTGTGTTTATCGTCATACTTGCAAAAATATTTAACGATCAAGGACCTGTTTTACGGAACATCTTATGATCTTTTTTTCCGTCAGTCAAAATTAAAGTTGCCTCTAAAATAATAACTAAATATGAAATTCTGCCACGCATCTTTTCATTGGACTACCAAAATATTGCACATCGAGTTATGGCATTTTAGAAGCAAAACAACGATATGATTTAATAAAAGTGTTAAAAGAGTTCTAACCTTTTTGACTTGACACGTAAGTATACAAATACTGCAAATATTGCAGTCGTTAACAGCATTAAGCTGCACGAAACAACCACTGTAATTCCTGAAGAAAAATATTTAATGTAAGTAATTAATCTTTCCTCAAGCCCAAGAGGCTTTATTATCAACTTTAATTTCAAATGATCGCCTTAAAGTTGGTGCTAAAACCCCGATTGATCTGCAAAAATGACACTTTATTGCAAAATTTTGGGGAACATTGATAAAACCATTTTTCACAAATGAGTTCAATAAAACATCGTGCGATGTAGTTCTAATAATCTTGAATTCAATTTGTAGTTTTAATTTTTATCTTATAACTATACAAATATCCGTGTGATAACATCCCGTATATTATTTATGATATCACATAGTTATTTTAAGAACAATTATATTATGTGGTTATTTTTAGAAACTTGCATTTCAGTTAGAAACATCGAGGAAAAGAAGACAAATAGAGGTTATAAGATAAATATAATACACGCTTAGTGTATTGTATGAAAAAATATCTAACTCTGTTGTGAGAACTGACAATTGTCTCGGCAGAGCCTCGACAATTTTCAATTCTCCCAACCTCGTTAGATATTTTTTTTCCATATAATGCACTAAGTATGTATTATATATGTATCTAAAAAACCATGAAGATCGTCTAAATTCATTCCGATGATCACACACACAAGAGATGCTAAAATGGTACCTTGCATTACTCAATGAAATATCTTATGCTAATGCTTACATGTTTCATTTTAAAGATTCTTTAAGAAAAAGCGCGTTTTAGAAAATAAAGAAACATGAACTCTGAAAAGTATAAACGCTTACGTGCTTTCTGTATTTCTAGATCTTCATTCCGAGTTACGTTCCCTCTGAAATCTGCTTTCTGTTCCTGAAGACGATCGTTGATCACCGAATGTACGCCGATGTTGCGAGCAATGATTACATGATGATTGTCGGCAGTGTTCGGGTGTTTTCGAGGGTTTTCGGGCAACATCATCAATCGTTTTATGCTCTGCCGGAGAATTGGTACATGTTCAATCGAAATTTCCTTCATATCACCACGGCGATATGATTTAAATGACTCGTCAATCGCGGCATTACAGACAGACAGAGCTAAAACAAAAAGACGAAATTTATTCGATTTAAGAAATTTATCAGATCAAAAATAAAACATAACGCACACACACAAAAACAATAGTTCAGAACATTATGTCACGTCAACTTACGCGAGAAAGAAATATGTAAGCAATAAATGAAAAATAAAAAAACACCAACAAATGAATAAATACATAAACAAATAATCGACAACAACAGTAAATAATAAACAATGTAGCCGATCTTCGACGAATTCATTAATACATGTATTACAATCCAACTTTTAACGTGGGATCAAACATTTTCTTGCTCAAGTGAGCTATTGTGATCGTCCAATGTCCGTCGTCCGTCGTTAGTCGTCCACAATTTCTTTAAACACCTTCTCCTCCAAAACAGTGGACCAATCTTGGTGAAACTTTGCAGGGATGTTCCTTGGGTCAAGATCTACCAAAGTTGTTCAAATAAATGAAATCCACCCTTAAGTCTCCCTTTACCCTAAAAAAGGAGGGTGAAAATAGGAAAATCTTCAAAAATCTTCTTCTCTGAAACCGCAAGGCAGAGAGCTTTCATATTTATTATGTAACATCATCTAGTGGACCTCTACAAAGTTTGTAGATCAAGACCCTGAGGTCACATTTGGGCTCAACCCGGGCTCATCCCTTTTTATATAGAATCAAAGAGCGAAAATATTCAAAAATCTTCTTTTCTGAAACCAGATGGCAGACAGGCTTTCATACTTGGTATGTATATCATGTCACTGGGTTCCTATTTGGATTCTGAATGGCGCACCACACATTTTACATAGACATCAAGGAGGAAATCTTAAAAAAAATGTTCTCTTAAACCAGAAGGCAGGGACTTTTCTTAATTTAATAGTTTCATTTAATTGCATTTCATTAAGTTTATTCATTAAATGCCCTTATGTTCATATAAGGGCTATTTCGAGGCATATCCATTTAGCTCTTGGCTGAAAACATTCCATGGTTTTGATCTTATGAGGAAATTATCTCCTTGTTGACATATGCCTATTTAATTAATGTATTGTTCCATGGGTCAAAGAGACTCTGGTTAGCGATCTAGGATCATCATGGTCCTCTTGTTTATTATTCCGATAAATATTATTGAATGCCATGCCTTGTGTTGCCCTAGCCAATATTTTGAGAAGTCAAGCACGTGTTTGTCGTTAAGATGTATAGAATCGTGAACTTTTAATAACTTTTCCATTCTAGACGAGTTTAAGACCAGCTTTTATCTTGTCAATAGCTATGAATAATGCATGATAAAAGGGGTATGTTAAACTTGTTGATATCAGGTCATTTGATCACGTGACAGCTTTATCATGTCACTTGGTCACGTGGCCTGCCGGGTCTTCTTTTGCGGCATTCAGGTCTGAAAAAGAAACGTCCCTTACAAATTTCATTTTAGCTCATCTGAGCACAAAGTGCTGAAGGTGAGCTATTATGAACGGTCACCGTCCGACGTCCGTCCATCGTTCGTTCGTCCGTCCGTTCGTCCGTCCGTCCGCCTGTCTGTCTGTCTGTCTGTCTGTCAGTCTGTCTGTCCGTCAACAATTTCTTTAAACATATTCTCCTCTTACACCACTAGGCCAAACAAGCTAAAACTTGACAGGGATCTTTCTTGTTTGAAGCTCTTGAAAATAAGCGAAAAGAATTTAATTCTAACAAAAACTGTGGTTGCCATAGTGACAGAGACGCCGAAAATTGCCAAACATCTTAGAAAAAAAATCTTCTCCTCCTAAACTACTTGGGCAATCAATCTGAATCTTGGCAGGGAGGTTACTTTGGCGAAGTTCTTCAAAAGCCGTTAAAAGAATTTCATTTAATAACAAACTCTGGTTTCTAGGTAAGAGAAAGTGAAAATGTCCGAAATTTACTGAAAATCTTCGAAAAATTCTTCTCCTCCTAAACCACTAGGCAAATAAAGCTAAAACTTTCCAAAGATGATCCTTGGGTGAGGTTCTACTTTCCATGGTATCGGAAAGGCTGAAATGGCCAAAATTTCCGAAAATATTACAAAAAAGTCTTCTACTCCTTAATCATATGGCCAATCAAGCTTAAACCTGACAGGGATATTTCTTGGGTGAAGCTCTTTAAAAGTTATTAAAAAAAATTATTACATTAAAAACTCTGGTTGCCATGGTAACAGAAAAGCAAACAAAATGTCGAAATCTTAGAAAAAATCTTCTCCTCCTTAACTACTAAGCCAATCAACCTGAAACTTGGCAGGGATGATCCTTGGGTGAAGCTCTTCAAAAGTTGTCAAAAGAATTTAATTCCATCAAAAACTCTAGTTTCCATTGTATCGGGGAGACTGAAAATTGGCTGAATGTCCTAGAAAAAAATCTTCTCCCCTGAACTACTTGGCCAATCAAGCTGAAACTTGGCGGGGATGATTCTTTGGTGAAGCTCTACCAAAGTTGTTGAAAGAATTTTATTTCGTCAAAAACTATTTTGCCCTGGAAACAAAAAGATTAAAATTTGCCGAAAAGCATAAAAAAATTCTTCTTTTCCTTAACTGCTGGGCCAAAAAAGCTGAAACTTGGCAGGGATCTTCCTGGGGTAAAGTACTAATAAATTTATTAAAAGAATTAAATTCCATCAAAAACTGGTTTCCATGGGGACGGAGAGTCCAAAAATGGCTGAAAATCTTAGAACAAATTCATTTTAGTCTAAACCATTGGATCAATCAATTTAAAACTTGACAGGCGTGTTCTTATGGTATACTAAGATATACAAGAGATACTCAAGTTGTTAAAAGAATTCAATTCCTCAATAGCTTTGGTTTGCCATGGTAACAGGAAGGTTGAAAATTCACAAAAATTAAAAAAATCAAAACAGAGTAAGATGAAATTAAAGCCGTTTCTTTCGAAACCACCCTAAATGTAAATCAACAATCTCTGGTATTCATAACATGATTGATAAGTTATGAGTTGACTTACTCATGTGAGCGATTTTGGACCATCCTGGCCCTCTTATTAAATTTGAGTGTCGATTTCTCTTAGAATTATTTCACTCGATTCATCTTTTTTAAAATCGAATCGCAACAACATCGATGACTTAGAACGTGACCGATGGCGTAATCTATAAAATAGTTTACACTCAACCTGCAAAACTGTCAGGGTTTTTAAATCGTACTGCGAAGCAGTAGATTTCTATCTACCGTTTTCCAGAAATCCAGTCTGTTTGACCCACTACATTTTTACCATTATCTTCTGAGCAATGTGTTCAAACCAAATTATGTGGTTTCAAACACCGAAGAAACGGCCTTTTCAGTCACAATCTACAAACTTTGTTTATACCTTATTTACTTTTCGACAAATAGAGAAGAGGCTAATACAAAATTTGATGTAATTTTCGCTTTTAGTAATTACCAGTTAGTATTTTCAGTGTTTATAACAAGATTTTCGGTTGAGTAAAGGAGTTGAAACGTACAATAGGTTAACTGTATAATTAATTTGTAGCACTTACAATATTACTGCTCTGAACTTTCTCGAACGGTCATTTACCAGTTGTAGGGCTGACAACCAATCAAATTCTGTTATGATTATCACTCGGTCAAAACCCACGCGTAAATTCAGACCACGTGGTATAGATGCAAATGGACATCGTCTGCTCGAAATGTGTCAATTAACTTGTTTTTCATTAGTCAATAGTCGTCTGCACTCAAACAGGGAGCGTGGGAAGTTTACTTTTTTCGCATGTGTTAACAAATAGAAATAATTTTGTAATTTTGAAATATTTGATTTCAATGAACACTCTGATCACGCTCCAATCCTATTTTCATTAAATTCAAATTTGAGTATGAAGAAAAATTATTCAACAACAAATAAACCGACAAAAACATACGATAAACTGATATAGGGGTAAGTTCATATCGGACTCGGTTTCGACCCGAGTTAACCGGGTTTCCATCAGAACGGCCTCGGTTTCGACACTAGTGATGTCATTGTAACCTTTCAACCTCGACGCTTCTGATCCTGGGTCAGGCCGGTGTTACTTGGGTTCCAAAATGGCGTCGAGAATAGTGCACAACAATTCGATTACAAAAAAATAAATATTCTCTATTACTTTAAATAACAAATACTTTTTTTCTTATTTTATATAGTATTTTGCACGAGTTTATCACATTTCTTAATGGGATAACGATATTTCATGGTAAATTAATTATTGTAGCGGTAAATGAGAAGTTTGTTTACTACCACCAGTGGGTAACTCCGTTCACACGAATGTCTTTTCTGCGCATGCATATTACAGTCAATTTTAGATTATTACATCATCTCACGCGTCTCTCGGGCTGTCATTTGAATTTCCCCTAGGATAGCAGCAAGAGCGATCTATTTTTAGAACAACTCATGAATAATCATAGAGTGCTGCTAGATTTAATCGATTTGTCAGAAACCAAAGATATAAATAGCATAGTTGGCGATTTCACGTGTTTCTTGAGGGAAAATGCATTTACAGTATTTGGGAAAACCCAATGCTTGAAATACAAACATGTTGGTAATCAAAATTGTAAATAGTTAAATGAAAAATGTTTGTTGCTAAACAGGCTTTTAAACTCTATAGAGAGAGGAATAATATTAACAGACAAGCTTTTAGCTTGGCGCGTGCTCATTATAACACCGTAAAAATTTGCTAAGAAATAATTTAGACTAGCAGAGGGCTATCGAATCAACAAACTTTCAAAAACTTTTATTGTCCAAATTTGAGCCCTTTTGATTGGCGAACTATTGCACTATCTCAGCCTCTCAATGATGTACGATTTACAGTGCTGACAGCACTTTGATTCAATATATCTTGACTGATTTAGGGTTCATGTAAAGTGTTTGAGACCCAATATTAAGGGCGCGTCATTAGCAAAGAAAAAGCAGTATGTCCAGGTATAATAAAGCTATTTTTGAGCACAAGCAGTTGAGCAACATAAGACCGCCATAGCTATAGCGGTAAAGCTAAAACATTGTGGAAAAGGGTAATTTTGTACCGGTTGGATAAAATTAGCTCATATTTTAACAAAGTACAGTCTAAAGTACCACCCAGGTACTACTACAACCTTAGATATAAAACTCGGTCTCAAAAGGCTCTTTTGAAACAATCAATTTCCATTTATTTTGTCATCATACTTGTCAAACCGGTTTGATCTGTTTTCAAAATAGATGTTAGGTATGGTGCAACAGCAGACCATTATATTGTGAAATACTTTCTGTGATTTATTTCAAATTATAGTTTTTGAATTCAATGATCTTTAATAAATTTCTATGTTTTTATCAGTCAGTGAAATAGAAATCGATATATTACTAAACAACCTTACAGGTATATAAACTATTAATGTCCATTTATGTTGTGATAACACACCATACCTTTAAAAGATCTACACGTTTACAAAATTAGAATGACATATATGACATATGTGTTTATAAAATAAATCAAAATTAATTGCTTGCATAACTATGTTTTGGGCTCGATTTTTATACCAACGTTTATAATAGTACCTGGGTATAACTTTAGACTTTACTTTGTTCAAATTTGGGCCAATTTCATCCGATAGTCTTGCAGTTGCTTGTTCTGAACAAAATGACCATTTTCCACAATGTTTTGGCTATACCGATATAGCTAAGGCATTTTTGTGTTGCTTATCTGCTCATGCTTATGAATAGCTTCATTTTGATTTATAATATACCTGGACATACTGCTTTTTCTTGGCAAATGAAATGTTTGAAAATTGGGCCTCAAACACTTTACATGAACCTTAACGCAGATTTTATTTGGCCGAGGAGAATTTCCAACTGCGCCATGTCGGCGGGTTACAGTACCCAGAGCAATGGGGGCTAAGTGAGAAAAAGTATTTCCGACAATTAAAAAAAGGAACCCGCAGTACCTAGAGCATTATGTGTAAAATTTGTATATTGGGATGTCAAATATTTTTATTCTATTTCTTTTTTTTCAAAATTGAATTATTTCAAGACTTTTTCCGTGAAACGATCATTAGCGATCCAAATCAGCCCACACACGGTATAACTCATTGAATTCTTTGCTCTAAACGACTAGGGAAGGCGCACCTATTTGTATTGATGTTTACAATCAATCAACAATGTGTTTACTTCAGCTTTTAGCCTCTTAATTTGTCAAAAATGTATCAATGCGGATTTTCCTCTCCCTGTAAATGATCCAAACGTCAGAATTCCATAATAATTCCTTTTAAATCGGTCCCAATCCCATTTTTTTATTCCATTTTGATCAGACAAATGCATGAGCACCCCCGCAATTATGAGTTTACGAGAACATGTTCTTAAAGAAACATTAAAATGATATTAATGTAAATAAGAAATAGTACCTTCCTGAACGCTTCTAGCAAATAGGATGCTAATCAACTTATGTACTAAATTATTTTGAAACCGCCAGATGAAAAGGAATCACCTGGGTAGCTGCGGGGACTGACAAGGGCCAAAGCTTTAAGCACTTGGCTGATTTTATGAATCAAGAAACACCTTTCTTTCTTCATGTGCAAACAATTTTGAAATGCGACATGATTCTATCAATTTATATATAAATAGAGGATATTGAATGAGTGGTCATGGAATACCTAATTTATTAAACGAGTCATCTATAAACAAATAAAAACGAGGCTGCGCCGAGTTTTTATCTGTTTATAGATGACGAGTTTAATAAATACGGTATTTTATGTGCACAAATTTTATATTCTATTTATATTATGACCCGAAATTTTGCGAAAATTCGTCGAAATTAATGACATTCAACATTTAACTTTTCCGCGAAACTTTTAAAGACGTTAAAAACTGACGTCACAATATATATTATGACGTCATTTTCGCTGTTACAAAATAGCGTTGCTTTTTTCTCTGAGCTCATTTGCATAGTTATTCCACTAGTGTAGTAACACCCGTATAATAACAAAAATATTCAACGGCGTAATTTCACTCCCGCGATGTAGGTCATATTATAAATAAATCTATTTATTTATATAAATCTGCGCACTGTTATCTTTGTGTATCAAGAAAAGTGAACGTTGGTTTTATAGTCTGATTCCTCGCCAATGAAATTCAATCGACTTCAAACTTTAACTCCCGATCATCGAATTAAAAGTCGACTGTAAGGTTACATACGTCTAAGTGCTGAGGCTGCCGAAGTGCGCCTTATCTTAACAGCCGACTTGTAATTCGATGAGGAATATGGGAACGATATGAATGATTTTGAAGCGTTTCAAGCGGCTTTGCAGCTTTTTTGGTCACTGTTCATGGTGCGTGTTTTAAATGCGATGGATAAAGCACAGATTAAACTATTTGAGCCTGTGCGTGACATTTTCAACAATTTGACAAGTGTGTAAGTTGCAAACTTTGAGAAGCCTAGACAGCCACATACTGTATTAGAATATTGCCTGTCTGCCTGAAGATACTTGAGGCCTGTTTCTACCCAAAAAGTGCAAAGTGAAGCACAAATGAATGTTTTGGGGAAATTTGGAACACACTGGATCATTTATGAGTAATCAATGTTAGTTAAAGAATCCTATATTGTCTGAACTGCAGAGAGACGGACTACTTCTTCATTTAAAAAAATGGACTTAGAATATTCGACCGTCGATTTAAAAAGTCTTGCTGTACAGGTACATCTTGCTGTTGTTTCTTTTCTGGTCTAGCACATTAATTTGGAAGGTTCAAGTTCTAATTGAAATCAACACGGCGGGACATTTCATTCATCCGTGCGTTCCAATAATGAATTTAAAAATACAAACCTAGTGTTATGTGAGAAAAAAGAGTCTGTTTCTCTACTTTGTTTTAGACAAGCTGATCTTTACCTATTTAATAAAATATTAAAGCTCGCGATTATTAAACTTCTCTTCTAGATTTGGTTAAGATCAGCTCTTCTATAAATTGAATAAATAGAAATTATGTTAAATACTTTATTCCTTTTTTCCACTGATACTGAAACGACTAATAAGCCGACAAACGGCATACATTTTGTATATATCTGTATGAGTTGATAGACTTCAACTTATTAATCATTGGCAGTTACAAGCATTTCATTTCAGGATTGATTGATTTGAATATTGTTTATACTTATACACCTGCACTGAAAAAAAGGCAGTATCCCTAAATCGAAAAATTATTTTATAACAGATAAGTCGCGGCTTATTGTCTAAAAAAAAATCGGTACAGATCTAATATGAAACGGTGACGTTAGTTTGACTAGGGACATTTTTTTCACAGAATGTTTAATTTACAAATGGAATAAGCTTCTTTATGAATTTCTATGTAATAAAGAATTCAACCCATTTCTAATACATATGAAAAGATGCCAATTGAAAATGAAACAATATGAGGAAACAAGAAAAACATTATCACCAGTACCCCTACCAACAACAACAAAAATATTGCCAAAATATCATATAGGGAAACTGTCGACTGGTCTAAGTCTACAAACATAAAAATTAAACTCTATGAGAAATGGCCCTAATTTTTCGACCTGAATCCGTTTTTCATAATTCGGGATATATTAATGCCATACATGCGGTCAGTTTCCAAAGACATCGTATTCGAATCGGTATTCTTAAAGGAATTGGTGACATTTTCAAATTGTTCATCGGTAAACAATTGACATAATATCGCTTCCTCCAACGAACTGCTTGTATCTATTTGCGAATTCCAAATTACTCCCAGTGGAATGATAGAGAAACAAACAAACAAGTCTGATACCTCTTTAAGTCATCTGTACGTGAAAGATTCACGCAGAATAATCTGGATCATATCTTAAATGACCCTTTACACATTTTCGACATTAAAGGATTGTTCAAACTCGAATATAAAATG
This sequence comes from Fragum whitleyi, assembly GCA_948146395.1. NCBI lineage: Eukaryota > Metazoa > Mollusca > Bivalvia > Cardiida > Cardiidae > Fragum > Fragum whitleyi. The sequence goes on along the minus strand of OX411548.1, from coordinate 55,269,338 downwards.
CAAATATAAATGATAATGATAAGTGGGTGCAATTCGAGAAGAAAAATATTCAGTGGGGTTAGAAGAAGTAGAAGAAGAAAAAAGAAGAAGAAGGAGAAGAAGAAGAAGAAGAAGAAGAAGAAGATGATGATGATGAAGAAGAAGGTAGGAAAAGCAAATCAATCAAGGTAGAAGAAGAACAACATCAGCATAAAAAACTTACTAGTTAGCAATAACCAAATAATGCGATAAGTCTTCACCATGACTCCTATCCAAAACTTAGTTTTACTCAACCAATATCTCTTGATATTAAAAACTTTGTATCAATAACTTTTCCTGTCGCAATCTTACAGGTAAAGTTCAGTAATATAGGTCTTTGATGATTGCTTTTATAGCTATTTTCTTCTTAATTTTGAGAAAGTAAATTGAAAGAATAGTGAAAAAACTATCGCAAGTGCCTATAGAAATACACTAACACTTCAAAGTGCAATTGCTACAATTAATAACATCTTGGAATTGACAGTCATTCCGATCAATATCACCCTAATTAGTTCAATCATTCCAAACACTCACTCAACTCGATCAAGAACGCTACAAAATTATAAGAAATCATTTCGAAATCGTTCAAATCGACCAATATTTCAATTAAAACGATCAAATTATTCTACGATTTTATTGGCTGATGCGGTTTTCTAAGTGTATGATTGGTCCATAAAGACACACAAACAAAATATTACGTATGTTTTATTGAAGGGAGGTAATAAATAAAGTCAATTTTGTTCATATTGAACAAAAATAGCGATATTTGTTTACCTCCCTTGAATTTCACTCAAAACTCGCTCCACATTCTCATTCAATTTCATTCTAAAATCATTCCAAGATCATTCATATTGTCTATTTCACGATGTTCTTAACTGAATTGGTTTTGATGAAAATAATTACATGTATATATATTATTAGTTTTTCGAACATGCGGATTATTGTCAAAAACGATTGACCGGTAAGTACTACTGAGCCAAGGGTGGCGATATTACTATCATAAATCAAAGAAAGTCAGCTAGATAATCCATCGATTGATAAGGCCATCTACCTCGCCACTTGATATGCGCTTCATTCTTACGTTCGCCCAATTTCAAAGACACTTGTAAAATGTTCAAATCGAGAGCTTTGTTTGATAAATGAGCATCTTGTAGGCAGAATATGTTGTAACGGAAACTGGGGGCTCTCTAGTCTTGTGATCCGAAGTTCTCGGGTTGAAAAAAAAAGTCCGATCTTCGAGGAGGAATTATGTACATGTACAGTTAACAACATCGTGAAACTGACATCAATCTCGATCAAGACCATTTCTGAATTCCTTCGCTGAACGCTCCAATCACTCATTCAAAACACTCACTCAAACCATTCACAAACGCTCTACCTCACTGGAAAGGAAAGAATCAACAGCGCCATTCAAAAAATCGCAATTTCACTTACATAATTCAAATAGTAAGCATTTGATAGATTCCTCAAGAAAACGGAAGCTATTTATAGAACTTGATATCGACAATTTTGTTCATCCTGTACAATATTTGCGATATTGGATTTCCTCCCATTAATTTCACTCAAACCTCGCTCTACCTACTCATTCACCTTCATTTCAAAATTCACGATGTTGTTAACTGTATTGGGTATTCAATAGCTAAAAAAAGTGTACAAATGTGAGCCAAGTGTCGAAACCATTTACACTTTGCTAATTTTCCGAATCTAGAATGATCCATCTACCTTCCCATGAAAGACTTTTCCCAGATGCGACCTCTGGTTGTCCTATGCTTGATCCAATCTTCCTTTCAAATACTTTTAACCCTTTCCTGTTTTACAAAATTTTGGACCTGTCCAAATTCAAAGGTTTTGCGGACGAAAAATTAAAGTGGATTTAATTTGAAAAATAACCATTCAGTAGGGTAGAAAATAGTGTGGAAAAAGAAGAAATTGCTTTTCATGTGCAATTTCTTCTTTTTACGCAATGTTTTCTCAATCATAAAATCACGGGCACGTAAAAAGCAGGGATTAAACAGCAAAGGGCTAACAGAGTTCCCAGATGGTCCTGCTTTGTATGACAGGTCAAAAATTTAAATATCAGTAAAATCAGTGCACACATGTCTGTTGCATTGCAGTGAAATTATCAGAAATTAATATCCTGTTTTCGTTCAATTCACCATATTCGACGTTATCAAAGCCGGCTCCATTATAGCCATGACGTCATAACTTTACCAAGTAATCGCGTACATAATGACGGGCTTTAAGATAGTTTCAATTTTGTCCTGAAATTTTCACATTTCGTCGTATTTTGCGTATATGGAACACAATAATCGTTTTGTTTGTCGTGATCCATAATCTTTAATTTGGGGGATCTTAATAGCTTCTGTTGTTAGGAGAAACAAATAATTAGTCTCTGTATGTATTACTAATTGATCAATTTATTATTTAAAACGAATTCTCTGATTTGAGTTAAAAGTGCAAGTTTCAAATCGAAACGAGCATATGTTTAATGATACGTAAATTCTTGATGCGTTTCTCATTGAGAACAATAGTTTCCAACCTTAATCACTTTTTTTGACAAGATTTTATTCCGGAGCAGTGTCATATTTAAGATCAAATTAAGTGCCGTTGTATTAAAAGTGATTTTTGAGATTTCAATCAACACGTGTTTCTACTTAAACTACGTGTAACCTATATTCAATAAGCGTAATCAATGGTAGACGCCCATATAACGTTACTACGAGAAAACGTAAAATCGTCTGCGAACAAGTGCAGTGGCAGACGTTTGGTCGTTAAGTCTTAAGTTTATTAATTTCTATTTACATTATTCAATTAAAATTGAAGCACACCTGACCTAGTTAAAAAGATGCATCTTTTATTTCAGTTTAAAGGGAAGGGTATAGAAGGATCAATTTAAAATGTTGTTTGTCTGTCTGTAGATGTGTGAATCTATTCCGTTTATGCGATTTCTTGATATTTTTAGACATCAATGCCAGAATCCACTCTTAGAATGAAAATATGTTCAAATTATTCCACGCAATTGAACATTTCTTTCTTGGTGGTTAAAATACGAGTTTCCATTTTACACGTCGTGATGTTTCAACGCATTCGGAACACCGCTCGGCCAATCTCACGATCAACCTCGGATGTACGTAGACGGACTTTTTTTTTTTTAAATTACGGGAAACCCTTGGAAAAACTCGATGACGTCAGTTTAGATGGCGTTAGCCCTCGAAATTGTGAGTGAAAGCATTCGACGTCGTCAACGCTACTCGTTTAAGTCACCGACGTGAAACAATCGTATCCCTATATTAATATCTTTAGATTCTTAAATAACGACAGAAAAATCTTAATTTTTGAGAATGATTTGTCATTCTCAAAAATTAAGATTTTTCAGCCGTCATTTACCGCAAAAGATATCAACTTACAGTGCTAATTTTTCTTACACTGTTTCCGCCTTACAAAATGCACGATTTTGTTGTGTGTGTGTATTTCCGTTTATTTATCGTCGCTACCGTAGCAAATGCCCATATGAGCGACGCCCCCAGAAGACGGTTAGTTGTTACGGGGGATAGTGCAAGGATACATGACGAAACTACTGCTGAGATCCACCATGGTTCTTTAACGTGCTCGGTGTAAAGCACCGTCTCACGGGGCCTCGGTTTAACGTCTCATCCGAAAGACAATTAGTTTTTGTTAGTGTACGATTTTGTAACATACCCATCCGACTTATATACATCCGAGGTCTGTTGCAGTTTACGGAAATGGCCGACTGATGTTCCGAATGGTTTCAACGATCGGGTTGCCGAAGAACAATTTGCTTCGTGGTTTCTGTCCCTCGAGAAACATTTCTGTCCAACCAATACCATTTGAAACTACGAAAGCGGAGATTCCGGACTCCAGTCCTGAACGAGGCTTTTTAAGTTATGAAGGGTGTATTATTAATTTCATCGAGGTATAAAACTAAAAACCTAATCAAACTGTATGAATACGCGAAGCGGATTCATACATTAGTGTGATTAGATTTTTAGTTGCATACCTCAATGAAATTAAAAAATCTCTCTTCATATCTTATAATTTTATACCATGAAGCCAAACTGGAATAATTTCTCCATAATAAAACTGATTTTTTGGGGCGACTTCTTTTCGCGTAAGTATAAAAATAGCTACGTGCTCAAAATTGTTTTCTATGAGGATCGAAACCATTTTTTTTCAACCAATCAGGATGCCGGAAAATTAATAGACACAACAAAAATAAAATTTTATATATCTAAATTTATTTTAATTGCAAATGAAGTCTAAATTTCATTTTAATTTTTTTTTTGTTTAATGCCGTATTCTGTGAGACGTTAGAGTAACCCATTCCTGACACCGATGTAGCAATGAAATTTTCTATAGCTGTATTTACGATGTTTCGATATCCAAACGCCGATGTATCATGTCATTGGGAAAGAAAATGTTGTAGCTACAGCTTGATCCAAAATGTAGTTACGTATTTTTTTCTCATTTTTCTCGCCCACGGGCGATATTTTTAAGAAACAAGTTACCACCGCCCTTTCTTGTCGATCGTAAATCTACACAAATATCGTACGGCTATAAGAGATGTTGTCAGATAAGTCTAGACATTCGAAATATCATAATGAAAATTAAAAAGTCGTAAATATACGATACCTTATGGAATTACTACAAGGTTGAGAGCGTGAACGATTTATTGCATTTTCAAGTATAGAAAGAAAAAATATCTTGCTGACATTTTCTTTACCGTCTCTGTGTTCAAGATGATCATACGTTCATGAAAATATTGAGGAATGGATTCCCGTTTTGCGCATGATCACAGTGTATAACGTTCGTAAACGTATTTTCCCCCTGAACCCAGGACGTGTATTGAACATCACACCGCCTATAGAAGACCAGCCTTTTTAGATCCAGATTATTCTCACGACGTGCGTCACAAGATATTATTGAATATTGTTCTAAGCCTCTAAGGCCTCCCCCCGATGTACAGAACGTACACAGGCGTATTTGGAATCTTAAGATTCATGCGCACCCAGAAGGCGTTCGCCAAAGAATAAATACATAGGATAGTGGCGGTATGTCCGGGACTGTGACAAAAGATAATTGCCCTGCACTCGCCCCCTTCTTTTTTAAATATTTTAGCGATGGTGAATAATCAAAACATCGTAACTACAGCGAAAGAGGATTTATTTGTATAAAGCACTTGCGTAATGTGCATAATGGTATTAACTTCCTTGACGAATACTGACTTACAGAAGAAATTCATATTTTTTTACCTAAGAAAAAATGTCCACGCCAAAGTATATTCAACAAGTAATGGAAGACTTTTTTTGTGGCGATTAACGCAGGTTTTGCATCGAATGATCGTAAAAAAGTAATCAGGTTACGAGGAAGAATGTAAAGCCATTTCGACGAATGTCAAAAGCTGGTTATAGCACCTCTTATCTGAATATTGACTATTTTACCAAGCATATGTAGGAAATAGCAGTTTGGGATGATTTTGTGGAACAAGTTTCAATGCGGAAAGTATTTTGAACTTGGTGACGTCAACTTCATACGTTAGAATTCGGAGGTGTGCGATGCTCGGTGATTATTACATGTTTAGTTCATTTCTTAAGGTAGTGGACCCATAATAGTTCCGCAATGTTTTGGAAGTAATGAACTTTAACAGTGTTAACCAAGGTTTCCTAATGATTGTCATTGGGAAACCTCGGTCAACATTGTGAAAGTTTATGTGTTCTGAAAAATTGTGGAACTATTACGGGTCCACTACCTTAAATTATTACTGATCGGCGCAATTTCATCAAATTTGTTGTGTAAGAGAATAACAGATGACACATTAAGATGGTGCGATTTATATTTTCATATAAAAAAGCAGTCTTTGAGATAAGGCTAGTCCACTAACTTCTTGAACACCCCTAGTAGATGCCGTATTTTTACATTTTCTCTTTTTCAGGAAAAGGCTGACTATTTTAACTTCTGGGCCAAGACTCCCCATTATGGCTTCAGGCAGTTCTAAACAAAACAAAACAAAAAAAAAAACCCCAAAAACAACAACAACAACAAAAAAAAACAAAACAGGGATATGGGTGGCTGAACCCTTGCTAGTCTTTTCATTCCCGTTTTAGTAATTCTGAAGCCTTCTACGCGATAATGTATATTTTGCGTGTGTGGCGGGTTTTATAAGCCCAGATAAGGGGAAAATTCATCAAAACAATATCAGGGGTTTTAGATGCATTTACCAAAAGTTTGATCTCATTTCAATGTAGTTTTATATAAATGTTTTTATGAATTCCAATGGCATTTTCTCAAAATAAAATGCCCATTTTCAGATTATATATTCGTTTCTTTTTCATTTCTCCAATACAAAGTGTATCCTGTGGTAACATGTAATTAGCAGGAACAAAAAAGTAATATTTCTGGACATTTTCTTATATCATAAGCTTACTAAAAGAGAACATTGTCAAATAGAATATGACAATGACTTCGTTAGTAGCTTGACGTTAATTTTTCAATAATAATGGTCATGAATGGGCCGCTTTATGTATACTTTTTATGGGATTTGTGCAAATTATTGCAAATGACCATCTATTTATTATTATATGTCCTCTCACTGATACGAGGGCTTTATTTGAGACATGACAAAACACATTTTGAATTCAATCTGATATAAGTTATCGTATTACTCTTAAACCTCTAAGTCTTGTTTTTACTAAACATCTTACGATAATTTCTTGTGTTAATCGAAAATTAAAGTTGCTTCTACAGTAGTAATTAATCGTCTAATAAAGACAATTCCAGTGAGATATTGTAAGGCAGAATCTAACAATGAATGAAAACGCCAGGTACGATTTGTAATTTTGACTTACGATTATATTTTATCCTGTCACTAGCTATAAATATTGCCTGATAAAAGGGGGTATGATAAACTTGTTGATATCAGGTCAATTGATCACGTGACAGCTTTATCATGTCACTTGGTCACGTGCCCTGCCGGATCTTCTTTTTGTGGCTATTAGGTCTGAAAACAGTCCTCTCTTACATTTTTCTCTTTCGAATGTGAGTATCTTTTCCAGATAAAAAAAATGTCACTCGATTCTCATATATTTTTTAAATCAAATCGCGACAATATCGGTGACGTAATTCATGACTGATGACGTAATCTATAAATTTGTGACGAAGCTTATCTCGGTGTTACATTCCACCTCGAAAACTGTCAGGATTTCAAAACATTTACCTGAATGGATTTAACGCAGGATTATTCGACCGAGGAGGATTTCGAATATAGTAGCTTTGCATCTGATCTCAATCTATGTCCATCCTCTGATTAATAGCAAGGAAGGCATTGAATTGAGATTTGCTTTTAGCTGCATGCCATCAAAACTTCGGAAAAAAAGGAGGTTTGAGATTGAGAAAATCACCCGGTTCATATCTTCTTAATCATTAAGGTATGTACGTATTACTCAAGTTTTCTTTTGTTGAATATTTTCTTGCTACAGCATTTGAAATCCTCTCAATGTTCGAGTTCTTTAGCCGTAAGCGATCACCCCACCTCTTCCACACATTCACCCTTAAGATGAGGACTCGCCGAGTATCGGAGTTGTAAATCGGGATTAGATTAATTTTTTCGTAAATAAACAACGAATAGACTTTAAAAACTTGTATCAGGATAAATAGAATAGATGGTTGGTGACTTGAGATGGAAGAGTTTATCGGGCTCGGCTGCGGAATTTATCCGGTTCGCCTCCGGCTCACCAGATAAATTCCTACGCCTTGCCCGATAAACTTTTCCATCTCAAGTCACCAACCATCTATTCTCTATTTAGTAAGTAATTTAGTAAAACGAGCGCGTTTCTCGAACACTGAAGATTTATCTACCGTGCCCGATAAACTTTGTCGATGACGTAATTGGCTAAGTTAGTGTTTTTGAACCCAGACTCGCCCAACTTTCAACTGACATTTGACAAAATTCATCAAACTCCGACCGAGATATGATAAGGTATAATAAAAGCGGTGAGCAGCTGGTAGCTACGGCGAAAGCTTGCACTTGTGTAAGAAACAATGGGAAATTATTGGTAGGTGCATCTACTGCCACCTTATAACTGCAGAATATCAAAAAATGGCGCCTAAGCATATACAAAAAAAGTTACGTCGATGAGCGACCAGAATACAGTCCTACAACTTGTTTAATGACGTTGTTCACAACGTTTTGGGAATATTTTGGTAAATTTTCCGCGGATGTTGTGTAGATCATCACTGCACAAGAAAACGCAAGTGAACAAAGGTCAGTTTATCTATACAGTGTTTAGAAAAAAATACATTCGGTCACTCACTTAAACTTGTCTTGCATCTATTCATGTAAAGGCAAAACTTTTTGCAAATCTATTGGATTTTTTGTTGTTTGAAAATAAAGCTAGTAAAAAAATGAAATAAAATAAAATGTTACTCCAATTAGGTATATGTCAGGAACGTAAGAAGATACGAGCAAAGTAAGCTTATCATACACGAGCCATCTTCCAACTGAAGATTATAGCTGAAATAAATGCCAGACATTCTTAACCCTTTGCTGTTTAATCCCTGCTTTTTACGTGCCTGTGATTTTATGATTGAGAAAACATTGTGAAAAAAGAAGAAATTGCTTCTGACAAGCAATTTCTCCCCTTTCCACACTATTTTCTACCCTACAGAATGGTTATTTTTCAAATTAAATCCACTTTAAATTTTCGTCTGCAAAACCTTTGAATTTGGACAGGTCCAAAATTTTGTAAAACAGGAAAGGGTTAAATAACAAGTGAAAAAGTGCATTTTATCAGCAATCAACTTTTGGTGATAGCCAAGAAATGCGACAGTTCAAATGATGTGGTTGTTTTTTCAAGGTTTTGAGGAATTTTCCCATCCGTTTGTGGTTTGCATGCTTAACCGCTGATACCATTTAATTTCTGAAAACTAGCGATATCAAGGTTGACTTTTCGGGTAAACGGAAAGGAAAAAAAGTATAAAGGACACAAGTCCACATAATATAATGTTCAGCGACCGTTCACATAAGCGACCGCTTTTTGGTAGTCCCTTAAGTGGTCGCTTAAATCATGCTTTAATGTATTTAAAGAAGTTCGGTCTCTGTGGAGTGTGAAGGCAAGTTGTTGGTAGACGACGAAATGTCGTATCTACGGCTTTATACGGGCTGTAGGTTAGTTTAGTTTATACTAATTTATTTTGGTTCGATTGCGACGAAAGCTTAAGCTTATAGAATTGCTCTCGAACACTCAATCCTGATGTTTTCACGTCCCCGAGAGAGAGGCAGTGGTTTTAAACCACTGCTACCCATTTTTACAGCTGGGTGAACTAGGGCTGGCTATTAAGTGTTTTGCCCATAAACACACCCCGTCGACAGTAGGGCTCGAACCACGGACCTCCGGGTCACGGGTCGAGTGCATTTACCTCTAGGCCACCGAGGCAGTAGGTTAAACATTTTACATGCACAACCATAAAGATCTAAAGCAGTGTGATTATGAGCATATACCTGCATATCAGCATACAGTTAGTTACATCGTGAAATTGACATTCGCCCCAATCAAAACCATTCTAAATCGCTCACTCAGTGCTCCATTTATTCGTTCCAAACACTCACTCATACCATTCAAAAACGCTCAAACCCTTTGAAAAATATAGAATCAACAACGTCATCCAAATTAAATTTGGATAGAGAAAATCGCGATTTTACTTAAATGATTTAAATTGTAAGCGTCCAAAAGGTTATTGAAGAAATAGGAAGCTATCTATAGAATTTGTATGCATATTTTATTAAAGGGAGGTAATCAATATCGATAATTTTGTTCATCCTGAACAAAATTAGCGACATTGGATTACTTCCCTTTAATTTCACTCAAAGGTCGCTCCACACACTCATTCAGTATCACTCCGAATTCATTCCTAAACCATTCACCTTGTCAATTTCACGATGTTGTTAACTGTAACACCAAGAGGAGTAAATCTAGTCATAAAAGATATATTTCAGATGGATACAAAATGGCGCCATCATGATACTCATTCAATATCACTCCGAAATCATTCCAAAACCATTCACCTTGTCAATTGCACGATGTTGTAAACTGTTACACCATTCAGTTGTTGCAAGTGGAGTAAATCTAGTCATAAAAGATATATTTCAGATGAATATAAAATGGCGCCATCGTGATAGTCATTCAAGACAATGAAAGTTGTATCATTGTCTTGGAAGAGTTTTTCACTTCAACTCAAACAAAAGCACAAAACAATCTGAGTTGACAACAAATTACGTGTAAGCTAGTACATAAAGTTGCGGTTACGAATGTTTGGATGCAAAACAAGTAGGGAAGACAATATGCACCTTGCGTTTGAGATTAGGTAGCACTCGCGAACACCTCGTTAATATCAATTCGATTGATTGTCATTTGAAGGATGTCCACTGTATGTTTGAGGAGGACATTTCATAAGGAGATTTTTATTATGAACTCAGGACCAGCCGTGTTTCAAACCGTGCAAACTGTTTGCAAATCATACCACGCTTTGCACGCAAGTACACGTGCAAAGCGTGGTATAATCTGTTCACACCGTTTATCTTATGTTGTAAAAATTAACGTCATAAGAAAAGAAAAGAAACTTGTAGCAGCTTTTATTATTATAAGCACTTTGAATATTCATATCTTAAGAAAATATATCAAATTTTTAATGGACAATTGCTCTACCATTTCATTCTTGCAGACAAATCAAAATACACATGAAATTCTATCATGACTATTATTTTTTATTTTCATTATCATGGTGTTTATCCTTTTATTGATATGAAGTTATTTCTTGTTATACAAGATCATAGGAAGTGAAGTAGAAGTGGAATCCTTTGCATGAGTGCTATTTGCGTAATACGTATAATTTTTTATACTCCCACGAATCAAACAGGAGGGCCAAGCTAGTCCTAGATCGTCCAATCTCGCGTGTCAATTGCATTTCCATACGACACAGTGACACGAAATTGATCATAATGACAATGTGTTGGATGATCATCTTATACATGTCCATTCAATATTTGCGACCCGTCACACGGAATGGGACCATCTGGGTGGTGCGTGAAGAATCGACCACAGTCAGACTGCGCGGACTAAGAACTTTACGTACTTCGCTGATTTTCGGAATTTAGAACGTTCATTTTATTTTTATGCATAAGAATTTTAGAAATGCGACCTCTGGGAGGCCTTTGATGGACCTTTTATCATTTTCAAATATCCATTTACGGAGTTTCCAGATTAACCCTTTTCGCGTGACGGGTCACATTTACAGAAAGAATTATTATGTGAAAGATAGAGCCAAGCTTTAAACCGCTGAAGTGGTAACAATGACATCGTTATTAAGGTCCCTTTTTCCGTGGCGTAAATGAAAAAGAATCTTCCTTGAGACAAGACAAATATTATAGACTATAAAAAAAACTAGTAACAATGTCTAATAAGTCTATTCTGAATGTCTGCAATTTGGCGGCTGGGGCTTTTATGACTTATTGTGGTCAAAGGTTAGCTATCACACTATTTTCTATGAAAGATTAGAGGAGCTGGATTTGAAATGGTATATTCAATAATCTTTTCGTGAAATTTAGCAGGATATGGTTCTAAGTGTATCACTTAATATCTTTTTGTTGGGAAATTTCATTGTAGGGTAGTTTTTAAACAATTTTTATGAAATTAAAGTACTGAAAGTACTGAAATCTGTTCGTATATAGAGCTTAAACCATGGACAATAGGCCATTCCAGACCAAAGTATTTTTTAACTCCCGCTGTTTAAGGCGAGGGGGATATAGTAATGGTCTCCGTCCGTACTCCCGTCATTCTGTCATTCCGACATTCCGCCATTCCGATGTTCCGTCACTGAACTTGTCCGGAGCATATCTCCTAAAGTCAATTTGAAACTTCATGGGTGGATAGATCTCATGGAGGAGAAGTGCAGTGCTCAAGAACTACAACTCTTGCTTGCATAATTTTGGAGTAACTGCCCTTTGTTATTTTCAATACTTAGATTTTGTCCGGAGCAAATCTCCTAAAGTATAACAGCTATCAACTTGAATCTTTATTGGTGAATAGAACTCATGGAGGAGAAGTACAGGCATAATAGCTACAACTCTTGCTTGCATAATTTTGGAGTTATTGCCCTTTGTTATTTTTGATAACGTTCAAAAGAATCCTTTATATATTAGGCTTCGGCTTTACTATCAAGCTTTTGTGGCGGGGGTGGCCATGTCCGACATGGCTCTTGTTTCCCAAATATTTTCCTATCAATTTGAATAATAATTTCCCAAATGTAATTTGTATCATATGCCATTTGATTATTTTTGAACTTGTGGGTTTTAAAGCAAAGCTCAGGTCCGCTAGTGCGTAAACATGAATGACCCGTCACGCGAAAAGGGACCATCCGAGAATTTGTAAAATAAATTATTGAAAAAGAAATTTGATCCAGTATATTTCAACCAGAAGTCGTATTTCAAAAAATCTTTCACTGGAAGGTAGATTGGTCACTCTAGATTCAGAAAATAGGTATGGAACCTTGGTCGTTCCTTAAATTACAAAGCGAGATTGAATACGGTCTGCACTTATATTACTGGTATTCGAATATAAGCTTTTATGAAGTCTATTCCACCTTTTTCATGAAAACTATCATTTGTATATAGAAGTTGATGGAAATGATAATTATATGAGCTATAAAGTGATACCATGGATACTTATCACAGAGCTAACAAACCATTAATTTAAAAAGCCATATATTTTCCTTAACGTTTACTTCCAGAAAGCATTTTTTTTATCGTTGGCCCTTTATCTACAATCCTTTACCATGCTTTGTATATGGACCTAAACATTGTTAGCATTAACTTATAGGTACTGATTGTTTTCTAACACACCATACATCCAAATTTACTATTCAATCTAACAAAGATATGTTTTCTTAATTCCTTAAGTGAATTATGTCATAAGATGAACATAAACATTATTTTCAGTTTGGTAAGTGTAAATGATATATATACAATATATATATATATGAGACTTTTCGCTCATGCCAAATACATTAGTGCAATCTATACGCTCATCTGGACGACGGACATTAAAGTTTCACAAAAGAATAATAGCCGTCACACGAAAAGGGATAATCTGGCAAACTCACGATGAGCACGATGATGATAGTTACATAGAAAAAAAATAACAACAACATTCTATTATTTCTTGGATTACTTTGCCGGTACACCAAAGAAATAGTCAATAACACGATTTAAATTTACCATTTGATTTGATGTTGAAAGTCAAACAAATTCACAAGTAGATTTACCATTATCAGTTATAGTATAAAACTATAATCTTTCAGAGACGTCGCTTATGCCTAACATTTTGTAACGTGCCATTTAGACGTTACAACACCATATTATTTATTGTTTATAGCAAGTATTTTTTTCATTGCGCATTTGTTTTTAATTGCTATTTAATCGATATACCAAATAAGACAGTAAAAACTTTTTTATGTTGGAAGAAATTCAATTACCAATTGACTTTATTCGTGTTTGTCTTTGATATCTGAAAAAGCACAGTGCACAATGTAATGACGTAATACGTTAAAAATAATTCGCTTTTTAAAATTATGTCCACACAACCAAACCTCAATTTTTCTTATATTTTTAAACGTATCTCTACAAAAAATTTTCCTAATAATTGTACGAAAAATATCTTTTTAAAAATGTAGATTGTTTTATGATAATCAATTTGATAATGAAATGCAGCAGCGAAACATTTTGAAAACCGGCTATAAAATTCGCGTATTGAGGAAATTGTGTCCACACACATTTTCTTTATTTATTTTGTTAATTATTTTACGTATTTTATTTTTAGCAACATTAACAAAAACAAGAAAAAAAATATTTTTATTTTGAAATTTCATAAAATTTCATCTATTATTGATAAAAATATTGAGAAAACTTTGCCTTTTTTCTAGTTGATTTTTGCTAAATTTCGACGTTTTACAACCTTCGAATCGTTAAAAAATCTCTTTCAATTGTTTGTTGTTTCACTGCCGGTCATTTCTTTTCCCCTACTTACATGATGGCATTTCTCGCGTTTATCTGAAGATTTTCCAACATTTTTCGTGAAAATTCTTCGCATTTTAGGGATCTCAAAGAAATATACCCACACATAATTTGTTACGTTTTACAGGCGTTATTTAAGAGTTTAAGTGACAAAGAAACGTAATTAAACGGAAATTTGATTTTCTTCAAAAGTACGTTCTTCAGTGGTTTGTTTCGTATAAAGAACATTGAAATTGACTAACAGGTTTAGAAGTAATAGCAGATGGAACTTAACGGGAGACGTGCGTTTTCAAATGTTTTAAGCATTACCGTGCGCGACGTCAAGAACGAATGAACTTCTTTTATTTTACATATAAAAACGAATGACCTCGATAGAATAAAGATCAAGAAACGATAATTCATTTTGTTTTTGTAAACAATAATATCAACACTAACCGCCAACGATTTTATGCTCTTGTTAATACCGATAATTCTGTAAGTCCTCTCCGGACGAAGAGTGATCAAGAAACGATAATACGGAAGTTCAGCTACTTTTTTCTGTAAACAACTGTATTAACATATAGAGAATATGTTAGTGTCTAAAAATAACAATGTTATCCTGTCGAGGTTGGGAGAATTTATCATGACGAGGCTTTGCCGAGTCATGATAATTTCTCACAGCCGAGACCTGATAACATTGATATTTTAAGACACTAACATATTATTCTATTAATCATGCTATCATTTTTCAGTGCTTAAATAGGATAAACCCTTAAAAATCAAAGAAATTCAGGTGAAAGTGTATACAAATTGTTTCTAAAAATAGACTGCCCGATATCATGTTATGTTATCAGACAGGTGATAAACGCGTTATGCACTCATTAGATTATGCTGATAATTTTGGGCTAGGGAATAAATATTGTTGTGATCATATTAAGAAAAGAAATCTATTTGAAGTGCATATTTTTCCTGTTTTCTTTCCGGTCTGTTCGCGATTGGTCAAAGACCGGCAATGCCACGCACCCTGAATTTTTTTTTCCGGAATAAACGCTCATCTGGTGACTTAGAAAAGTTAGATAAGTTCAAACTAGAGACTCTTTTCATAATCTACATCTCTCGACTGGTTATGTTTAGCCCTAAACCTCTGAGCAAGCCTTGGACTAGTGCTGTCAAGCGGCCATAATGACATTTCCTTCGCAAAATTTCAAATTGGTTGGTGCGTTAAAAACTAGTGCATATTTTCAAAACAGTTTCGCGATTTTTTTTCATTATAACAAATCGTGCCCAAATAAGTTTAATTGCGTCCCCGCAAGTGTGTGCGAAAACTGGGGCGTATTTTCAACACCGTTTCGCGAACGTTTAAATCCTGAACGCCGGGCTGATGGTACATAGGATGCAGATATTTTATAAGTAGATTTAGCCGTTATGTGATTAAAACATTTTAATAGCGGCGTTAGGTTTGTGGACCCGTAATAGTTGCGCAACATTTCAGAAATTGTGATCTTTTACAATGTTGACCGAGATTTCCTAATGAAAATCATTAGGAAACATCGGTTAACACTGTTAAAGTTCATTACCTCCGAAACGTAGTGGAACAATTGCGGTTCCACTACCTTAAACTCCATTCCGGCCAACCAATCCGCACCTCTCTTTTTTAGGCGATACCTTATTGTATATAGCTTGTAGCATTGGGAAATTGACATTCACCTCAATCAAAACCAATCTAAATTACTCAATTTATTCGTTCGAAACACCCACTCAAATCACTCAAATGCTCCGAACTCGTTTAAAAACAATTCGAAATCGATCAAAACGATCAACATGTCATTGAAATTTATCGATTATTTTGGCTGGTATGCATCTTAAGGTTCATGTAAAGTGTTTGAGACCCAATTTTAAGGGCGCTTCATTAGCCAAGAAAAAGCAGTATGTCCAGGTATATTGCATATCAAAATGAAGCTATTTTTGTGCACAAGCAGTTGAGCAACATAAGACCGCCATAGCTATAGCGGTAAAGCCAAAACATTGTGGAAAAGGGTCATATTAATTTACAAATGTCAATTTTAATCGATATTGAACATTTTTGGGGACAAAGGGATTTTTAAGTAAATTCTATATCTATAATCAAAACTCTTAGACATGTACATATTTCAAAACAAGAAAAAAAACTAAAAATTTCAGGCAAATTCGTTAATTTAAATAAAAATCTATCGCCTTTTTAATTTTCGGATTTCATGTTTTTGGATAAATTTTCAAATTTCTACGCAATTTCAAATATGCGAGTTCAGGAAAATGTATCTATCAGAATAATGCAAAACATTTCATCTCTTAGTAGGTGTCAGATTTATTTTTTACGGAGACTTTGCAGTAAGAATGGTGACAATTCCCTTTATGATTTTTTGTAGATAACATTTTTTATTGAAATGGGTAGGATAAAGTAATACATCTCTACAGCTATTTTCAGTCTTTAGATATCTGGTAAAACGCGTGATACTATGGAATGAAAAATAATATATTGACAAAAGAGAAATACCAAGAAGGCTATGTTGGGTCATATTTGTAACAAATCATATATGTAACACATTTGTTACGTACATGATCACATTCGTAACAGATAAAGTGTGTTACAAATGTGTTTGTCCGAAATGGAGGTTGACATGAGAAGCATATATGTAACAGGTTAAGTTGTCTATTTGTAGTCAAACAATTAACAGCAAAAGCAACATCATTATATTCTTTACACTATTGATTTTATTCTCGATTGCAAAACAATAGTTTAGCACATCAGAGCGATTGAGACTCACTCCAACTTGAATCAACCTCAGAGAGAGAGAGAGAGAGAGAGAGAGAGAGAGAGAGAGAGAGAGAGAGAGAGAGAGAGAGAGAGAGAGAGAGAGAGAGAGAGAGAGAGAGAGAGAGAGAGAGAGAGAGAGAGAGAGAGAGAGAGAGAGAGAGAGAGAGAGAGAGAGAGAGAGAGAGAGAGAGAGAGAGAGAGAGAGAGAGAGAGAGAAAGAGAGAGGGAGAGAGAGAAAGAAAAAAACGTATAAAATAATGATTTTTTTGCCTAAGGTACCAGTGCATCTCGAGCGCGCACGTGAGTGTGTCCAGCAACATCCAAACAACAAGAAAATTGATCTGCAGATTTGAACTCAAGGCAAAACACACACCATATAGATCAGCCTGAGAATCTGCAGTAGTAGGAGATCAGTGAAAAATGATCATGTCCCGTCTTGATAATGTTTGTGAAGTTGCAAGTTTAGTGGCATGAAGTTGACAGCCTAGTGGCTTTAAGTTGGCAGACTAGCAGGCATGTGTGGTAGTAATATGTGACATATGTGATTTCATGTCACATCAAAAACCGGCATCGATCATATTCGTCACAAAATATGATTTCCGAGTCATATATGTAACACATGTTACATATGTGATCATATATGTAACAGGTGTTACATATATGATTTGTTACAAATATGATCCAACAAGGCTATGTCTCTCCCCTTTCCAATGATGTATAATTCAATCTATTTTGAAAAATGAAAATAAATAACTGTTTATTTTAAACACGCGAGTTGGGGCTAAAACCCATATAATCTCCAACTTCTGATGTTTACGTCGTATGCATATTTTATCAATGGAAGGAAATAAGTATCAGAACTTTTGTAAATCTTAAGGCGTCTGAGCGATATACATCCCTAAAAATTCATTCAAAACTCGCTCCACAAACTCATTCAATATGTTTCCAAAATCATTCCGAAATCTTTCAACTTGTCCATTTCACGATGTTTCTAACTGCACATATCGCTGGCTCAGCGCGAAACAGTTGTAACTCCCTATAAACATATAGGAAGTTACAAATGTTTCGCGCTGAGCTATCGATATGATGTAGCAAAATATCCGGGTTCAAAAACAATTGCACCGAAAAACAAAGTCACGATTTTATTCCCTTGCAATCAACAACAACAATTAACACAAAATCACTTTTTTTAACTTGTTAATATAGATAATTGCGGAGGAGAGATTTTTGTGAGCTTTTAATTGCGAACATAGGTCGACGACAGTATATTCACCAGATCTCTAGGTACCTCTCAGTCTCTCTCAGGCAGATTTGAACTTATTTTTCGAAAAGGCAATTTATTCATTTGAACGCAAAATGTCCTACAAGAACACACTAACCAAGAACTGATTGTAGATTGAGCAGTAAGCTCAGGGTTAATAATTTCGAAGTAATGTTTAACTCTGACGTTACATTTGCCAGTTAGCTTTTGTAATGCAATTAGGCCTTAGAGTCCGCCCCGCAAGACAGGGCAACCTTATATAACAACGTTAATTAAAGCAACAATTCGTGTATCTAAAAATTGAAATACAGCATTCCGATTGAATGAATTCCGAATTCGTAGCAAAAATAAAAGATGAATATTCAGAAAACAAATTTTAAGTGTAACTTAAAAAAATATTATTATTTAAACACACAATGAAAGCCATTTACAAAATATAAACAAGTTAACTGGATATGACGTCGACGTCAAATGACGCCATCACAAAGACGCCAAGAAAAACAGATCACTTTGCCTACAAAATATATGATAATGAAGAATTACAAGAAGTTATTTTTAAAATTTGTATCAAGATTATACACTTGGGAAAAATGAAAAAACTTGACAATTCAAAACTTTTTGACTACCATTATTTTTTTCATACCAGTTTTCAAAGAAATTGATATTAAGGCCAAAAAAACGCCTACACCAGATGATAAGTTGACTACTTAAGAAGAATTCTCAATGGCATGCTTGCTTTGGGACAGGCGTCTTCTTTATATTCTTGTAGGTACGTGGTCGTATAGCGTAGAAGAAAATAACATCATGTGACAGCTAATAAATAGCAAATTAATACTGTCTAATGTGTATCTCACATTTAAAATTCTGCGTATTTTCTGAACGTCCCTCATAACGCGTGGGTTTCGTATAAATAAGTTTAACTCTAAAATAAGCCAATGTGTGACAATTCCAACGAATTTAACATGTGTGTGAAGGGGCCAACATCAACCAACCTCGGCTGCCTCTGTAGTATAATTAGAAGTTTGCCTAACTCTCTAAAGACACTTTTAGACCTTATCTTTCTACAAAGTCCATGGTGAAGACCCTGGTAAGACTGTTCAAGATGCACAGGCTGGCCAGAGTCTTTGCTTGGCGTACATTTGAAATTGTTTGAAATGTCACGCATAGGCGCAAATATCGTCTAGAATACCCATTTTCGAGCATCGTTCGGCATGCGTTTTTAAACGTCTTGAACCCTCCAACATATGCTATATTGCTAGCACCCCTCCCCCCTTGCCTCTCCCTGTCATGACATATCCTTTTTAATTTTAAAACAGTATTTATCTTCAAAATATGAAAAAAGATATACATGTATACTAAATATCGGGCAAATTTTGGGTCCATAGCAAATACTTTTAGCACGGAGAAGCCTTATAAAACTAAACACACGAAAATATGTAATATCAATTAGCATGAAGCACAGAGTGAATCGTTGAAAGGCGACCTAATCGTCGTAACTACAGCTGGTTCATATCATACCATATAGTTTTAGCACGGAGGGGTCTTATCAAACTATACACAAAAAGAAATCGATTGAATAAAGAGCAAATCGCTGAAGGGCGACCTAACCGTCATAACTACAGCTTGTTCAAGCTGTAGTTTCGACGTTTAAGTCGTCCATCTATATCTGATAATGAATACGTGTATTGTAAGGGAATTCGAGTTTTTGACTGATTAATTACCCCTATTCTGGCTGCTCGCGAACTCAGGTCAATGAATGATCGACCATGTTGTTCAGATCGATTTGTCATAATTAATAAATAAGAGAACAACAATAACAAAGTAAACCTTAGTCATGGTCAACAATAATATTTAGATTGTCATGCCCCGTAAAGATAGACTAGTTTAACACACGTACACTTGTACTATAGGTAGATTTTGAGAGGTGAGCCGTGAAATCTACTTTTAACGGTTAAATTTCCGTGCTTTTCTTTCAAAATAGATAAAACAGGCATAACAAAAATACAAATTACCTTTCAAATGAAACTTAGTGCTTGTTTTAGATCTTAAGGTTTACTCATAGACCCATGATAATGGACTCAACGCCTAGGTCAGAGCTCAGTTTTGAAAATACACCTATACCATAAACCATCTAACACTAACGCAAAGCACGTTGAGTGAATGCTACTGAACTTCGGCGATCGCTGCGTATCGTTAAAGAACGCTGGCAAATCGTTCCTCTCTTGTTCGAGCACGTGGTCAAACGTTTAACACTTCTTACGGTTCCTTAATTGACAGGTTTTACACAATTCTCGCGCGTTATACAGCCGCTAAGTCTCGCGAAGACAGTCTTCCCAAAACATGTTTCACCTTTGTGAAAGTGTTAATTGTAATTCACAGGAGAAGGTTTAGCACTTGACTACTTGATACTCGGGACTTGACAGGTGACTTAGGCTACACCAGTTCTCCGTCTAGGATTTGAAAACGTTCGCGAACATTTTGAAATTGTACCCCGATTTGCGCGTTGGAACACTTGGAAAAGGGTCGCAGTTTATCAAACTTTTCGGGAACGTTTTTATCTTTAGCGCAAGGCAGATTTTCATGACGTACCATAAAATAAAATCAATTTTTAGGGCCGGGATTATTTGCGCTTTCAACCAATAATTTACAAAAGAAAAATATAAAAAAAGATAAAAATAGTAGAAATGATGATAATAATAATAATAATAATAATAATAATAATAATAATAATAATAATAATAATAATAATAATAATAATAATAATAATAAATGATAATAATAATAATAATAATGATGATGATAATAATGATAATTATAAAGGTTTTATTCCATTATTGATATATTTTTTTCAGTTCTTCCCTAGCAATGCAATTTTTCATTTCATACTTTCAAGGGTTGATCTATGAATGCGGGGGAAAATGCGAGGAAAATATTCAAGCTTTGACTGACCTCTGATATTCGATTAAGTTTGATTTATATACAGCTAGAATATATACTTTATCTTTGAAGATAGCTTTGTTTAGTGTTATTGCTACTTAAGTACTATTTGAGTAAGTGAAAGAAATTGAATGGGTTGCATGTTCCAATTCGAACTGTACATGATAATGAATAAATAGGTATATACTGAACAATATATATATGTGTGTGTGTGTGTGTGTGTGTGTGTGTGTGTGTGTGTGTGTGTGTGTGTGTGTGTGTGTGTGTGTGTGTGTGTGTGTGTGTGTGCGTGTGTGTGTGTGTGTGTGTGTGTGTGTGTGTGTGTGTGTGTGTGTGTGTGTGTGTGTGTGTGTGTGTGTGTGTGTGTGTGTGTGTGTGTGTGTGTGTGTGTGTGTGTGTGTGTGTGTGTGTGTGTGTGTGTGTGTGTGTATGTGTGTGTGTGTGTGTGTGTGTGTGTGTGTGTGTGTGTGTGTGTGTGTGTGTGTGTGTGTGTGTGTGTGTGTGTGTGTGTGTGTGTGTGTGTGTGTAACGCATTCACTTTTCGAATAACAAATAATTTTGCCCTGAAATCGATCGACGAGTTGCTGATAATGCATCACTTTATTTTGGCCTTCACTAGGTAAACAATTATGGTAAAATTTATTCCTGGACTCATAATCACTTGAGCAGATACTTGAATATGCTAAACATGTTTTCTGCTCGTACAACAGACCTAATGCATCTTGTGAAATTATAGTTGGTTGAGTAATGCAGCATTAAAGGTAATAACTAAAAAAGTGTAGACATTTATCAAGCCAAGTTTTCGAGTTTGGTGGTAGCTTAAATTTGAATTTAAGGTAGTGAACCCGTAATATTTTGCAACATCTCAAAAGTAATGAACTTTAAGAGTGTTAACCGAGGTTTCCTAATGATTTTCATTAGGAAACCTCGGTTAACATTGTGAAAGAATGTGTGGTCCCAAATGTTGCGGAACTATTACGGGTCCACTACCTTAAGGGCATTATCGCGACATAGTCATAATAAACTGATTCGTTTACGTAATTAAAATCAGCGACACTTGCGCATATCACGAGGGGTTAAAACCCGGTCATATTTAAGTTAAAACGTCGAGTTTAAAAACTCCCGTGGCTATACTTTTGCGACTGAGAAGATTGGAAGGCGCCATTGCAAAATGATATGACAATCACATCTCATGGATTTTTTTCGCAAACAAGATCTCAAAGTTATACCAATGCCTATTTTTTCACAGACCGAACTCCTCCAAAATTGGGCATATGAGAATCAAGCTTGCAATGAGAGACCTAAAAGAGCGCGAAAACCAAAGATTTTGAGCCATATTGAGGAACTATACAGAGCGATTAATAATCCGTGTTGGGATTAACTCTTGATCAAATTCAAAAATCCAAGTGCCAGCAATGAATATTGACTCTGATTTCCAAGTTGTAGTCTCTGTGAGTTTGTAACTCTCCAATTCGTTTGTATACGATTTCCTCTTTTTTTGTCAAAAAATATTTTAGTACAATCATTCATCTAAACTTAAACTTATAGAAAAGGCTATATCTAAAAGCTTGAGTGATGCATTACTTTTGTTGTTTAGTATATTTTTTCCTTAAGAAGGACAAAGGGAGATAACGACCTTTTTCTAAAAATGTAAAAGTTGTTACTTGATTCCTCCTGTTACTTGTCTGTTTACATTTGACACACGATCTGCATATGTATGGGTACTACGAGTAATCGCAAGTCAAAAGTTCATAAAATTTGAATAATAGTTGGTCATGTAAATTTCGGTTCAAAAACTACAACGCTTCCTTTGAAAGTAGGCCTATGCGTCTGCGATATCGCAAGCAATTATTGCAAACATAAGATATCTTTACCGTGATGACGCAATGAAACGTTCATGATGACGTCATTTTTTCGGCTCCGCTTAGATTTGTTTGATTGAATTCGGCTTTTTGTCGCTTTCAATAATTTTTCATCTATATCGCGGCGGCTGTAGCACCTAACTATAGACTCCAGGGGCCCGTTTTACTAAAGATCTTACGATCATTTTGAGCGTAAGTCAAAAATTAAAGTTGCTTTTTCAGACAGACGTAAACAAATATGGAATTCTGCCATGCATCATCTCATTTGAATCGTCTTCTAGAGACAATTCCAATGAGATATTGCAAGGCAGAATCTAACAATGAATGAAAACACTAGCTATGGTTTGTGATTTTGACTTACGATAATTTTTTTCGTAAGAAGCTTAGTAAAACGGGGCCCTGGTATTTCACACCAGTGAGATAACGTCAGGTAGGGTGAAATGAACGAAAGCGGGGTATAAGTTTTTAATATTTTCACTAGTTAGGAGGCACGTTTGTCAAATGATAATCTACCTTTATTTTCTCGATAATCCACCAAAAAGTATTTTAGAAAATAAAATATTCGCCAGACGGAGCGAATTTTACGGAAATAAACTCACGTTGCAATAATCAAAAACTATCACAAGCGACCGCTTCTCCGAAACAGCCATATCAAAAAAAAATAAATAAATAAAATAAAATAATAGAACAATCTTTGTAGTCTTCGAAATATCAAACTCACCCGACACCTAGGACAACCATAACTGACCACAAGTATATAGAGATGAACATGTTAGTGTCTTTAGATAACAATGTTATTTGGTCGAGGTTGGGAGAATTTATCAGGACGAGGCTCTGCCGAGTCATGATAATTTCTCACAGTCGAGACCAGATAACATTGATATTTTTAGACACTAACGTGTTAATCTATTTATCATGCAATCAATTTCAATCCTTAATTATAATAAACCCTTAAAAATCAAAGAAATTCAGGTGAAAGTGTATGCAAATCTTTTCTAAAAATAGACTGACAGATATCATGTCATGTTATCAGGCAGGTGTTTTCAGGGTAATACAGGCTTCATTGCATGATAAATGTCAAAGATTGGATAATGTAACAATTGAATATGATATATATCCCCTTTGTTATCACTCTTGAATGGTTTATTGATTTTGATATTTTTTGTTATAAAATAAAGAATAACTAAACTTGGCCGCATACATATTGATCAACCCCACAACCCTCAAGCCTGGAAACAGGTTTTACTAACCTTCTTGTAATAAACAATTAATCGTAAGTCTAAATCACAAATCGTACCTGGGGATATTATTCATTGTAAGATTCTGTCTTGCAATATCTTATTTGAATCGTCCTAATGGAGATGATGCATGGCAGAATTCCACATTTAGTTACTTCTGTAGAAGCAACTTTGAATTTTGACATACGCAAAAAATGATCGTAAGATGTTTAGTAAATCAGGCCCCTGGTTCGGACAACGATCTTTAACATTTCATTGAACCTGCTGATCCCCCAATCAATTAACACCAATCGTTGATCCCGGAAAGAATTAAGACTCTGAACTTAAGTCGGAATAAATTGATGGT
Organism: Fragum whitleyi; assembly: GCA_948146395.1. Classification (NCBI taxonomy): domain Eukaryota; kingdom Metazoa; phylum Mollusca; class Bivalvia; order Cardiida; family Cardiidae; genus Fragum; species Fragum whitleyi. The sequence continues at coordinate 55,244,823 of OX411548.1, read as the reverse complement.
TTTTGACATTACATAACCTTACAGTGAATCCCTTTACAAACGGAAAGAACCTCGGTTGGTTTATACCGGAAATATCTGGTTCTTTTCCAGCTAAATCTAAATTTTGTTTCAATTATTTTTGGGGAATTTCAACCAGTTTCAATAATCCGGCAGAAAGCATACAATTAAGACTAAAAAAGACATTGGTCAACGAAGACACACAAAATGAAAAGTACGTATTTTTTTTTTATTATTAAAATGAGGTAAAAATATCCCTTATTTCTGTTAAAGGTGAACGAAATGAGCGATATTGGAATACCTCGCTTTAATTTCGCCCAAAGCTCGCTCCACGCACTCATTCAATTTCATTCAAAAATAATTTCAAAATCACTCGTCTTGTCAATTTCACGATGTCTCACTCAAGTGTACTGTAGGTTAGCCAAAGTTAACTGTACACCATGGGGAAATTCATATTGCAGCCCGGGTGTCGCGTGAGATGATGTAATAATTTAGAATTAACTGTAATATGCATGCGCAGAAAGGACATTCATGTAAACGGGGTTACCCAATGGTGGTAGTAAACAAACTTCAAATAAACCGCTACAATAATTGATGAGCCCATGAAATATCGTTATCCGATTAACAAATGTAATAATCTTGTGCAACATACTGTATAGAATAAGAAAAAAGTATTTGGTGTTAAACTAAAAGAGAGAAGTTGTTTTTGCGTAATCGAGTTGTAGTGCACTATGTTTGACGCCATTTTGAAACCCAAGTAACACCGGTCTGACCCAGGATCAGAAGCGTCGAGGTTGAAAGGTGAAAATGACATCACTAGTGTCGAAACTGACGTCGTTCTGATGGAAACCCGGTTAACTCGGGTCGAAACCGAGTCCGATATGAACTTACCCTAGGAAAATGTTGTGAACAGATGGAGAAGGGTTAAATCCCGTAATAATTCCCCAACATTTCGGAACTCGTGATCTTTCAAAAAGTTGACCGAGGTTTCCTAATGAAATTATTATGAAACCTCGGTTAACACTATTAAAGGCCATGACTTCCGAAATGTTGGGGATCTAATACGGATCCACTACCTTAGATAAAGGAAAGAGTGCATTTTGAGTGTACTTGAAATCGCACGTTCTCAAACGTACGATCCTAAACTTTCTGTCCTCAGTTCAGGATACAAGCACGTTTGCGAATATTAAAAACAATGGTACCCTGCTGTACACATGATTTCACGTGTAAAGCGGGTACTATTTATGTATAAGATAGAAAGCGAGAGCCGTGGTGTATGGGAAATAGACACGAGCGTTAGCGAGTGTCTATTTCCCATATACCGCGGCACGAGATTTTCTATCTGACTTAGACCTCGCTTTTCTTACACTAACTGTATTTTTTACCCGAACCTCTAAATAATGAAAAAGAGTTGATATCGTTTGTGATATTTCTCTTATCAAGTGTGGATATGCTGAAATCACTTATGAATCAATTTCCGTTACCACTTTCTGATCTTTTACACTTTTGCGACCGAAGAAAGTCTTTAGGAAAAAAAGAGCTGTTTAAAATGTTCGTCATCCTTTTGTAAATGACTCGGGACGCAAAACCTGTCGAGATTCACGTGCACGACGCACTTCCATCGTATATCTGTAAATACAACGCTCGGAGTTGTATCTGTGATATATACTTTTGAAATACTGTTCTCTGATTGGCCGATTCGCTTCAAGCGTGGTCTAAAAACAGTCTCGCGAACATGTTCATCTTGAACGAAGCGTCAGTGTCCCTCTATCGCCTTTTCCGACGTAACAGTGTCACAGGAATCATTCCAATCGGGAACCCTCGGCGATTCTACGGAATAGACCTCGGGAAAAATACGGGCGCTGCAACGAAAGCGCGTCATTTAGCACGTGGGTTTATATGACGTCACAAACACAACTGAGGATGACGCTGAAAAAAAGCGGAATCAACGTAAGGTAAAATTTGGTCATATTATAATTTGAAAACAAAACGCAGTGTTTTACTGCGTTTTGCTTTCAAATCATAATATGCCAAAATGATCTACATAAACGATCTGAAAGCATTTAAGGAATTTGCTTTTCTTCAAGCGTAATAACCAAAGTTCTACCCGGAGCCGAATTACTTAAAAGTTGACCAAAAATTACTACACTTACGTCCGAGGTACTTTTCAGTTTACGGAAAAGTCCGAGCGATGTTCCGAATGGAATCATTCTACAAGAACATGTCGAGAAATGGATTCCGATGATCACACTCATTCAATTTCTTTTTAGAATTGTTTGCTAGGTTAAAAACGGCATTCCAAAATCATTCAACTTGTTAATTTTAAGATGTTATTTACTGTATCAAGGGTCCCGTGATTCAACAATGAGTAAGATATGTGTTGGAGGATTCACTGTTTTACTGCGGCTTATTTTCTTTGATCTTCTAATCGCATCGATTGATGTGATCGATTCGTCGATGAGGTAACTTCTTTGATTACGGGCCGTTTAGTGTGGGCTTCTTCCGACATTCTTAACCTATGCCATTCAGTTATTGCTCCCAATAAATATACAAGATAGTAGTCTGCTAGTAACATCTCGACAAAAGAACTAAACTTCCATGGTAGCATATCTCTGTCACGAGATACAGCTAAACGCATTCCGATCAAAATCATTCTTCATCATTCACTCATTCATGACAAACCTTCACTTAAATCGGTCAAAAACGCTCCAAAATTAATTGAAAACATTTTGAAATCGTTCAAGACGACCAACATTTTATTCGAATCGATCATATTATTATACGATTTTATTTTCTGTTTTGGATTTTTAAGTGTCTGATTGGTCAACGAAGACACTCAAATAGAAAAGTTCGCATATTTTACTAAAGGGAGGTAATAAATATAGCAAATTTTGTTCATCTTGAACAAAATAAGCGATATTGGATTACCTTCATTTAATTTCACTCAAAACTCGATCCAGACGATTTCATTCCAAAATCATTCAAAATCAATCATCTTGCCAATAACACGATGCTCTTAACAGTACGAGGCCGCACTTATCGTGGTAATATTGTTACTCCAAGAATTTATTCGAAACAGTGACTAAGTGATGCCCAGGTTGTTTCTTCTATGAAGACTTCATTGATCTGATTTACACCAGATGTCGAAGTTCACTGAATTCTACCAGATGTCGCAGTTCACTGATAATGTTACAGGAAAGTATAACGATCATTCTAGATTAAGAAAAACTACAAGTGGCGAAAAGTTAAGGCTCTGATCAGCCTGCGTAATCAGTGCTGACAGACCAGGATGGGTACTTTTGCGCCACCCACGGCGTGGTCCCTTTTTCCGTGACAGATTATGGTTAGACTAACTTACTCCTCTTTTTTTTCTTTATTACTTTACCATAGCCACACTACTTTTGTTTGATGCATACTATCCATGGCGCGAAATGGGTCAATCTAAGAAATAGAAAAAAACTCCAAAAAGAAGAAACCAGAACCCAAGGCGATCAAGAAGAAAAAGAAGAAGAAGAAGAAGAAACTACATTTTTTCCAACCTAAAGTTTGAGTAGTTTCCATTTGAGTAAAAAAGTATATTAATCATGGGCCGAAATCAAGCAACTGTCATACAGAGTTGGCGCTTCGGAAATTGATACCATATTAAGGTAGAATTGATTACTCGGCGGCTGATACTGGATTGCTTTTAAGGGTGTTCGAACATACAAATCGAGTGGTTTCTAAGTACAATTAACAACATCGTGGAAATTGACGAGGTGAATGATTTTGGAATGATGTTGGAATAAAATTGAATGAGAGCGATGAGAGAGGTTTTGGTGTAATTAAAGGGAGGTAATCCAAATATCCTTGTTTTTGTCAGGATGAACAAAATTAGCGATAATTATTACTTCCCTTAAATAAAACATACATTAAAACTTTAAAAATTACGTCCGATTTCGCCAAGAACCTAACAGACGCTTACAATTTAAATCATGTCAGTCTAATCGTGATTTTTCCAAATATTTTTTAATTCGACTGTATATAATTGTTGATCTTATACTTTTAAAAGATTTTTGGAGCGTTTTTGAATGGTTTGAGCGAGTGTTTGGAAAGACTGAATGGGGCGCCGACTGAGTGATTTAGAATGATTATGATCGGAAAGAGTGTCAATCGCATAATGTTATTAACTGTACTGAACTTTTTTTTCGAATTTCTGCTTGACATTTATATAAAAAGGCTACAGAGAGGGTTCTTTTAAACCCTTCCAATCCCTATGGATCAGCCACTTATGGAATGACCACTATACTTGCAGCCTATAGTCAGTCTTGAATGATTTTAAAGACTGACAAGGGTCAGCGCATTTTCGCTTTTTTCTGATAATCGCCTTAAGTATGACGGGATGCATATATGCTGAAACGAACTTCAAAACGTCCACTCGTTTTTGCTGAAAAAGTAATATTTTCTTTGGTATCTGAAATGGGAAGTAGGTGAATTATATTAGAAAAATCATAAAGGGAGAATCTTCAATAAACACCGACTTGAAAAAAAGTAAGAAAAGCAGCGAATTTTACGGGAATTCAGGGGTACCCCTGATTTCAAAATTAACATTGATGGGTGGGGTAATTTTAGCATTTTATCATTAAGCGAGAAACAAAAAGGCCTTAATGTTATTTTCATCAGTGATTTGGTATCTGGCACGCTATAGCCATCGAACTTTATCATTTATGGGATTACTCGCTGAGTATTTCTTAGACCGAAAATTTAAAATTTTTCGAAAATGTGCAACTTATATGACTTTCGTTATGGAGGGTTCTTGTGTTTGATCGATTCCTACAGACACTAAGGACTAAAATTCGAATCCTTTTTTTCTTTTAGAATACGCCAAATTGAACGCCTTTCCATATGGAAATAAATTATACTTCATTAGATCACTATAAATATGTTAAACTGTGGCAAATGCAAGGTGGTCGTTTAGAAGTTCGTTTCAGGGTATACATTTTCCCTAATTTTTGAGACGGTTAAAAATCTCGTCTTTTTAATTTTCTTTCTTTTGTCATAAAATGAGACGTAGGATGGTGTAAACGAATATGAATTAATTTGTTTTAATATTTCTTATATTTCGTCTGACCATGTGCCATAAAATTGCGACAACCAGGGGATAATCTTCTTTCCGAGAAAAGGGGATTGCTCGCCCAATGTTAATAAGTTGTTGATTTGCTTTATTTAAGGAGTGACTGTTTTTCTTGACCGTTTTTGCTCTACAGTCCGACCGACCAACATTGCACGTGACGTCATGATTTGTTTATTATTTTATTGCTAAGTGAAATATGTAAGGTTTGATGAATAGTAAAAACACCTGAAAATGACATGTTGGAAAATAGCTCAGGTAGTTAGTGTGTTCGGACATACGTCTTCGTCTTCGAAAGTACAGTGTTATTTAATTTTGAGGTTCGAAACCCTGTCAGATTATATTTTTTTTTAAAAATATTTTAATCCTTTTTTTAAGTGTTTTTTCAATATAGAAAATAATTTATTCCTAATTTTAAGATTGACTCGTTTATTCGTTACATGTGCAAGAAAACTTTTCATTTTGTAATATGTTTTTCTTTTCTCTATTGATGTGTCAGTATTTCCATATTTTTCTATTTTCAATTCATACACACGTATTCATAAAAATCACATAAAAATGAAAACGTTTTTTATTCAAAATCGTTTCGTGTAAAATTGCTGGTGCTAATACAATACATCTAGTTTTGAATCATGCATTTATGAAAAAGGAAAAAAAAATCTCTGCGCCGTTACGAACCCATGACGTGGCATAGACTAGGGTGCGTTACCGACTGCGCTAATTACGACAGTTGTTTAAGGACGGGTTCAATAACAATTTAATTTCAACCTTGCCTTTGAAAAGTAAACAAAAAGTGACGTCACTTGCAATGTTGGGTGGTTGATTTGTACCTTTGTAGTGACCAAAGTGATTTTGGTTTGACCGAACTTGCCTATTTATAGAGCTGTTCGTCGAGTAACAAACATGAGCAATATTTTCAAATGAAAGCAATTTTTTATATATCTGACCCGTCACACGAAAATGGGAACTACGTAAAATATAATTTGAAAAAGAAATTGGTTCTAGAACAGGTCAACCAGATGTCGCATTTCAAAAATTCGTTCAGTGGAAGGCAGATAAATCATTCTAGATTCAGAAAATGAACCTGGGCACTTCGCGCAGTCTGACTATGGTCGACACTTTACGCACTACCAATATGGTCCCTTTTTGCATGACGGGTCGCACGTTTGAATTCTAAAATGAAATGCCTTACTCAAAGAGTAATCTTCTGTGAACTCCACTATATATGCATAAAAGGAGATTTGATCCTACAGAAGTCAACCAGAGGTAGAATATTTATAGTAAGGTAGTATGATCATTCAAGATTCAGAAAATTGTTTAAAAGCTTAAAGTTTCGCTTCTTGTCAGTCTGCAACATATAGAATATTTTTTATCGGAGTGAAAGTCAAATCAATGACGTTATTAATTGTAGCTAATACTCCCCAAAGCCGTTGAGAATACAACTTTACATAGTGTGTTCATCGCAAGACTGTACTTATTGTATGTACGATGTATTAAATCCAATGCCTAAACAAATCTCCCCAAAAGAATGAGAACCTGTTCAAATCCTCAATATACCGCAACGCAAAGTTAGACAACCTCTACTACACTAGGTTATAAACTTCTATTTATCTCCCTTTAAAACTCGCTAGACGTACAGTTGGTAATGCAATTCCATGTCTTTTGGTGTGTTATTCTACGTTCTTTTGGGCACGGAAGTTAAAATGGTGTTCATTGAAAGCCTATCGCAAGAAAATGGTCTTAACTTCGCTACCAAAACAAAGTTTTTTGAAGCTGTACTTACGGGGTTTTCGGACTTCTGAAGTGAAGCTTATATAACGCGAGTTGAAGAAATTAGCCATTTTAAATTCTCATCTCATTTCAATCTCAGTTTTGTATTTAGTCCTGTTTATTTTTCATTTGAAGCGAGTTCTTGCAGTTTAGATACATTCTGCCCGATTTCCTTTTTATTTCCTGGAGATAAGCCGGTCCTTTTGTGGATAGCATTCACCTCTCGGAGGAAGCAAGGTCGACTGATGCTCCCGGATATCGAAAGTTCGAACCTCTTGGATCTAGAAGAATCTGCTGCACCTCTCCCCAACGGGCGACACGTAGGTCTTGTTATCTAAGATATGTAATTTATATAATGTATGTTGATGTTGTAAAACTTATATAATTGGAAATAACCAATTTCGGTCTTTTCTGGGGGACATTCATTTGATGAACGAAAACTGCCGATCTTTTAAAATATTTTTTTGATTTAGAAGAAGCCATTCTACCTTACAGTATGATTATTTGCAAAATATCATTGGTTGACCTCTGCTGCTACCCACCCACTTTTAAGTATATGTTTTACGACGTTCTTTGATAGATCTTTTGACGACTCCCAATTTATTTTATCATTTTCTCTTCTTCAAACAGCGTTTCAATCTATTTTATTTTCCATTTTATTTCCACGACACTCTTTTTCTTTTGAAAAAGAGTGTTGTGGGAATAAAATGGATTAACATTGATTGTCTGTGGATCGATTTTATTTTTTAAATCATTTAAAGTATTTTATATTCAGTTAGTTTTATCCTTTGTATCACATGCAAGGAGGTTTTCGGTTAAAGGTTAAGTAATAGAATTCCGCCTAAATAATTTTGTCAATATAATGAGATTTATCACTGTAATCGAAATGAATGAATCAAATTGTCCAATCAAAATTATTGTCTCATTTTCAAATGAGGGCGGGGGAGGAGTTTAAAAGTGCCCTCTTTCGAACTCTGTAGAACTAGTACGATTCATTTCGGTCGTTTAAGGTAAAATGATTTATCCAATAGTTATGATCGTCTTTTAAAACACTCCCCCTACTTTATGGGAATTTTCACTATGTACTACGCGGGGATAAAGTGTGTATATATTTACAAACAAATTTGAACCCGAACGGCAATTTAAATGTTGATCGCGACGTGAACAGATCGAGCTGCTAGAACATTATTCGAAAACTGGAAACTTTTCAGTATGCTTGAGACTGTGCATGGAACTGATTGTGTTCCGAACAGAGTTTTATTAATCGAACATACGCTATGAGTAAGGGAAATTATTTGAACTTATACGCCAAAGGTTTACGCTTAGGGCTGTTATTTTTACTTTGTGATATTTTAACGGATGTTCGTTGCATTCACGTTGACGTTGAGGAAAACGACGCCATTGACGAAAGAGACGACGAATTTGACGAAAAAGTTGAGATTTTCAAACGCGATATTTTACATAAACTTGGATATGCACGGCCCCCTCGTGTCTCGAACGTTACTAAAAGTATAGAGGAAAATAGACGGATGATTCAACAGTATAAGAGATATATCGAAGAAAGGAATCAGTTAAGGAACGGTGTAGACTTAGATCAGGATTGGGAGGAGCAAGATAATAAAATCAAATCTAAAATGTTTTATTCAGTACAATACGAAGGTAAGAAACTATCTTATTCATATTGTCTATCTAATTCGTGTAAAATAACCCATCTAGAGACAATCTACACAGCCTAATCAGGGTCGACATTTTGAAAGTGTTTGCATATTTACTGACTCGAATGTTCTAATTCTACCATACCATCGTATATTCTTTTTTTCTTTTAAAGCAAAGCCTGGTTGACCTGTACAGAATCTGTTCATTTCGACATAACTAGTTTATCGGCATTGGAAAATTTTATACTACATGTATATCCCCTTTCTTCTTTTCCCATCTCTAGTCATTTCATGGTCAATTTTACGTTGCACGTTATAACCCGTACCAGAATATCATCGATTAAGATGTTTTAAAAAAGGTAAAAAAAAAAACTTACAGGGAGGTAGAATGACCACTTTTGACACAGCAAGAATTGAAAATATGGAAAAGGCAAGGACTCTGGACAGACGGTGTATTACACATACTTTGACCAGGGTCGTTGCTTAACCTTTGTTGGATAGCAGCTTGGGGCTAAGAAATTAAGTAATGGTAGAACTGGTATGGACATACTAGAAATCATTGTAAGGAGCTCAAGCCGCCGCGATATGACTGAAATATTGTTAAAAGCGGCTTAAACTCTATTAAAAATCAATAGAATTCACAGGGACGTAAAAATGCGAGAATACGTAGACAGGAAAGGGTTAAATAAGTACCTGGATTTTTTTTCTCGAAAAAACAACATGTAAGACGAAGCCTGTTGAAAATGAACCGTATCGATATCTACATGTAAAATGTCTGCATATACCAGAATGGCCCTTTCAACATAGGCAGTGGCTAGTTGTTCGGATCTTTCGAGTGATGACTGACTAGGGGTACGGTTTCATACGTTTAAAGCCTTCGAGACTAGCCATAGGGGGCCGCACGACATTCATTTCCCTCAACGTATTTACCTTATTTCGATACACTAGACGAGCGAATTGGTTTAATGTGTCACATGTTCGGAAAAAGAAGGCGCGATTTTGAAAGAGGAATTATCACCTTATAAATCTCGAGAAACCGCAGCTCAATCCTGTGAAATTTCATTTCTACTTTGTTTCTTTGACCCAAGACGACAATTCGATGGCTTCGCTGGCCATGAATTTCTTACGTGTATCTAGTGTCACACGCAAGAGGACCGTCTCGGAAGTCCGTGCAATAGATTTTTGAAAAGGGTTATGGGCCTTTTTTCGTCTAACGGGTCACAAATAAATAAATGTTGAAAGTAATTAAAGGCCTCATCTAAAAGGTCAATATGACTAAAAGAACAATGCGTAAGGTATGCAACATCGTTCAAAGAATTTAGAAATAAGGCAGTGGCTTGAGAAACTAGCCTGGTAATGTTATTGGAATTTACTGTACGACTGATTTGCACCGAACAACCGGTATTTAAGTAGTACTCCCCTCTTGACTTCTGGTGTTTGAAAAGACCATTCCAGAAAATAAGCCTAAATGAATGATTCTGTACAATTTTCAAGGGGGCTAATTGTATAGTAAGCGAAATATACATCTATTAATACAAATAGCCGTGCTTATTGGTCCTTCGGGCGAAAAGGGCCCGTCTTGTAAGTGCATAATTTATCGATCTTGATCTTACAAGAAAAGATACTTTTCGCTCTTTGACTATTTTCTGCATCTCAAACGGCCATTCTCCCCTACTGAATTCTTATATCTGAAATGCATCCTCTGAAAAGTCATTCTTCCTTACGCGATTATAGTTTTCGAAATGCATGTTCTGGTTGACCTTTGATTGATTCGAGCATTTGAAAATAGAAATGTTAGACTAGCGTCATCCCCTTATCTGTACCTGTAATGAAGATAATAGATTGATCCTTAAAATTCAAGTTTAAATGTCAAAGTCGGCAAAAATACAAATGCACTTCGACAAAATACATCTTTGTGGTATAAATTTTAAATATATAAGTAACCTAACAATCAAACAATTTATACTACTATCAAGGGGAGTAGCCGTTTCTCATGAATGACTTTTTCTTTCCTGTATGATTTGAAATACAGTAAAACTTGCGTTAAGCGACCATTCAAGGGATCGTTGAAAAGCGGTCGCATATGGAAATGGTCGCTTAATATGATAAAAAAGAATTGTTTTTTGATAGAATGTAAAGATTGTAATATAATTCTGACTGAATCTTAGGATGTTCGAACCAATAAGAATCGTCTCAATGAGACGATTCTAATGGGTTCTTACGTCATAAGATTAGACGAAAAACATTTTTATGTTTAAGAATGTCCACTTTTTCGGAAATTTCACCTACGGTGATGGACTTTTTACGATGGTCGCTTAATAAAAGTGGTCGCTTAATAGACGTGGTCGCTCGAGCAAGATTGACTGTACGTATAGCCTTTGTATACTACACTCAAAGCTGGTTGACAAAGCTCTGTCGATTTCAAGTCATGAGCTACCAACTCTCAATCGTGAGTTTGAAATATTCGACAATTTTCGAAATTCATGAATTGCATCATCATGTAATGGTTAAACTATTGAAAGTGACGATATATCTTCTCTTTGCATAAAAAGTTCAGTGGATTATCGTATAAGGCACGTCAGTTCTCGTTTTTAGGCGACAATAATTTCGTAACTACATCTTTGTCCACACTATAGATACGACGTGGTGGTCGCGCGACGTCGTTTTGCTTTATGATGCTATTCTTTGGCATTGCCAGTTCTACGTCGGCTTTCTAATCGCCTTTCACCCTTTTTTTGGACTACGAGTTTATATGGCTTGACGTCTGTAATAAACGTTTGTTCTGTCTTCTCTCTTCGGATATACCTACAAGGCTTGGTCCTAAACTTGTTTTGAGATTACTTTATTAATAGGTCGAGACCAGATTTACATATCGTTTGGCGAATCCCGATATGTTTATTATACCATTTCAATAATGATTGAAATTATTTTAAGACACATCAATTACGTCTTTTTAACGTATAACGCGTGGATGTGTTTAAAGAACGATGCGAGATCTTCTTATTTTCTTTTTTCCTAGTTTTATATCCTCTTGGATAGCGGTTTTAAGGAAGTTGACCATAAATAGCTCCGCAGTGTTTCTGCAACACATGATCTTTCAAAATGTTAACAGAGTTTTCATAATGAATATATTAGGAAACCTCGGTTAACACTGGTAAAGTTTTTTACTTCCAAAACGTGGCAGAACTTTTGCGAGTCCACTACCTCAAATTACAACGTAAATTTATCTTATTCGCTTCTGCTGCAAGGGAATTCACCAACTTTGCGCTCAGGATAACGAATTGCTAACGAACGCTCCAGAAAGACACCTTTTATTATCCAGTAAAGCGAATATGATGTATAGTGCGCGTATCAAACTTGCGAAGCTCGCTTGTTCGTCAAGATTCTGAACCCCGGATAGTACTTCCGCTGCACCATCGACACCATCGACGGACGAAAAAAATGACGGTGCTGTGTTACGAAATCATGTTGATATTAGTAACTGCATCTTTGGCCAGAATACTCTTAATCAGTGGGTGTACATACTTGAAATTATGTCGCATTTTACTACCTATTTTTGTTTATAGAAGGCGTCGACCTTTGAAACTTTCAATTTTTATCCTTTGAAATATTATAGGTTGGATTTTTATATGATTTTTATCTTATCATGATCTTTTGAAACACAAGAAGTTCGGAAGTTTGTTAAGTAGAACATCTATTACAGAAAAGCATGGCTTGACACCCTCGCTAGTCTGGCCGCCAGACTCTTATAGGGGCATGTAACAGAACTACAACAAAAATATTTCTGAAAATGGAAACAACAACGACTTAGGCCAGTCTACAGCCTCGCCAAAGACAGGTGCCAATTAACGGATCGCTACTGTCAATCAAAATATCGATTGATCAATCAGATCGCTAATTTACATATGTATACCTGCTCACCTCCGTCGATTTCACGCCACTTTCTGCCAAACATTTTTATGGACAGGGTGACTCGAACGTCGCAACCACAGCTTGAATAAGTTATAGTTACGACGTTTATGTCGCCAACCAACGCACAACTAACGCTTCGTTTCTCGTTCTTAACTCCTACAGTTAACAACATCGTGAAATTGACAAGCAGAATGATCTAGGGGCGATTTAGGTATGAAATTGAACGAGTGCGACGAGTGAGTTTTTGAGTGAAATTAAAGGGAGGTAATTCAATACTGTCAATTTTGTTCAGGTTAAACAAGTATAGCGATATTTATAACCTCCCTTAAATGAAATATGCATAGAAGTTCTTCCTATTTCGTCAAGAACCAACCCGACGCTCATAAATTCAAATATGTCCCAAAAACTGCGGGTTTTTTTTCATCTTTCTTTTTATTTTGAGTGTAGTTGTTGATCGTATTTTTAAAGTGATTATAGGGCGTTTTTGAATGGTATGAGTGAGAGTTTGGAATTAATTAATGGGGCGCTGAGTGAACGATTTAAAATTGAAATGTCAATTTCAAGATGCAACTAACTGTATCGAGGTGCTCTAATGTTTTGAAGTTTTGACGTGTCCAAAGTCCTTCAAACTTCCATCTAAACGTTAATTATTCTTAGATTAAAAAAATTCACATCGAGAGTCTGATACGACTCAGCAACAGATATTGTGCATTATAACCACGACTGTTTCGCGACCAGAGTGGCGTAGCTATGGCTTGAATCAAGCTATAATTACAACTATATGTATTCCGTTGCCAGTCGAAGATATCATGAATTAAGGTGGCGTGGGATGTCATATGTTGAATTATAAAGTAAAATTATTCAAATTGAGACTTTTTGTTTAAAAATGGAAAAAAAAAGAGAATAAAAACTTCCCAATCTCGTGTTTCCCAATCGTTTGTAAGAGAACAACTTTTCAAAAAGGTTCAATTAAAGTTTTCTGAGAAATACTTAAAGGCCAAACGGTTGAATTTATTGTAAGAAATGATAAAAGAAATCGGAAGCTATTATCAAAAAATGGCTACCGCAAGATCATTGCAAACATAAGTAGGGCATTTTAAAGGGTTAATCAGTGCTGCGTTTAAGATGAAAACGTTCGAGAAAATATTTGTGACCCGTCACGCAAAAAGGGACCATCTGGGTAGTGCGTAAAGTGTCGACCCTAGTCAGACTGCGCGGGATGCGCAGACTGACTAGGGTCGAAACTTTTCACACTTTTCTAATTTTCTGAATCTAGAATAATCAATCTACCTTGCAATGAAAGAATTTACAAAAAGCGACCTCTGGTTGTCATGTTCTAGAATCAATCTCTTTTTCAAATATTTATTTTACGAAGTTCCCAGATGGTCCTTATTTGCCTGACATTTTTTTTAAATTTGTAGCACACTTTGCACGTGTACGCTTGAGCAAAGAGGGCTACATTTTCAAACGGTCACAATCATTTTGATGAAAGCTTGGCAGCAAAACTGGCAAATTTTGGGTCTACATTTCGAAGGGAAAACACCATAAACTTATTTTTAATAAAACATTGGAAGAATGAGTTTGTAACATCTGACAAAAAACACGTACGATGCAAAAAGTTTCTAAGCGCGTCATTCTGCGCGGTTTGCACAGTTTCAGCGGTATGGCTTGGGTCGATATAAAGTCCCTTTGCCTGAGTCGGAACTTGTAAAACATAAGAAATAAGCATTAAATACTTTCCATGGAAGGTTTTATCTAATCTTGATTCTCGTCTGCTCTGACCGGAACCTGTTTCGAGTTTTCATCTTTCACCTTTCGTCTGCCCCCAGTCTGCAATTCCAAACACGCTTCCTTAGCAACAAAGATACTGTGTAATTGAAAAAAAATGTATGTTTTGAGATGTAGACATTATAAACGCATTCTTCATCAGTTGTACGTATAATGAAAATGAAAGGAAAAATATTGAATACTCACTTCATTTTCCTTAACTAAATATCAAAAGTAGAGCCATTTTAAGGCTTTTTTGACAACCTATCTGCACTTGTATAGAAGTTGTTCACAAGATACCCACGATTCTTCGCTAGGGTCATTAGCATGTCTCCTCTGTCTATTACATATACCGTCCCTGTGATCATTGCCTTCGGGAAAAGTTTCAACCTATCTGTCCTTAACTCGGCAGCAGCGAGCTAAGGCTACTGTCCATTCGAAACATCGCTCGTACATTTCCGTGAACTGAAAAGTACCTCGGGCAAACGCGTAGTAATTTTTGGTTATTTATCTAGGTAATTCGGATTCTGGTGGTACTTTGGATTTTACGCTTGAAGAATAGCAAATTCCTTAAATGCTTTCCGATCGTCTGTGGAGATCTTTGTGGCATGTTATAATTAGAAAGCAAAACACAGCGTTTTGTTTTCAAATGATAGTATGCCAAATTTTAAGCTTACGTTGATTTTGATTTTCGCAACGTCAACTTTAGTTTTGTCTGTGACGTCATACAAACCCACGGGCGAAATAACGCGCTCTCATGGCTACGCCCTTATTTTTCCAGAGGTATGTTCCGTAGAAAAGCCGAGGATTCCCCATTTGCTAATGACCGCCAACAGAAGAATGACACTAGAGCGACTGCATGTCCGCGTGAAGCTTTAGTTTCGATCGAATTACGACAATTTTACGTTAGCAATAAATACGAGTCTCAGTACTAAAAATCAAGAGTTGTCAACCGACGTAGGATTTTTTTGCAGGAAAAAGAGAAACAAATATAAAAGTGGAAAATACTTTAACTTAAGTAAAAAAAAAACATCCGACCTTTGATAGAATAGACCCAACAAACATTGATGATATAGTGCAGTTACTTTTAATCAATGAGTCGAACACCATCGGTAGGGACCTTAAAGGTTTTAATCACGGCTGGAAAAAAGCCGTAGTTACAACATTTCAGTATCGATCGTAGATATTATTATTTCAACATCTTTTCAAACGTGCAAAAATAATATTGTTTCAAATGCAAGAAGCCTCAAACACACATGGTGTGTTTCAAAAAGTTTATTGTTGCTTATGTTAATGAAATAAATGATGTGTGCCGAAAAAGGCGTGTGCTGCTTGTGTTATTGTTCTCACCCTTAGTTTTTTAGAATTTGAGCCTATTTGAGAATTGAGAATTCGACAATTTGACATTTCCAACAATTTGACATGTGTGAAAGGTGCAAAAATTGAGCAGCCTAGAAACTCCTACAGTGCAATTATAATAGTGTGCGACTGTCTAAAGATACTTTGAGACCTTGTCTATCTCCCAAGTGCATGGTAAAGTCTCTGGCCAGACTGTGCGAATGCGAATGTTGGAAAAGTCATGCACAGGCTTATATAATTTCGCATCTTACAAAGATTTGAAAAAAAAGTGTAATTTCAATGTATCTGTTATGACGGATCAGACCCAGAGTAAAACGTAAGTTCGATCCTCAACTTAGCCAATATCCAGTTTTATTCCTCTTGTGAAATATTTTGCAGTGAAATCAAAAGGGTTAAGACATATAGTCGCACTTCCTATCTGCTTCCGATTTTTGCAAAGGATAGATTGGTACTGTGTAAGTTTACTATATGTTACCAATATCGTGAAATTAACATGATGAATGAATGAATTTTTCGGATTTAACGTCTTCATGGATAAATTCGACCCTTTAAGATTTACTTAGAATAACAAGCAAACAAAATCATTCAATTATTTGATCGATTTGATTAAAATGTTCATCAGTTCAAACGATTTCGAAAAGTTCTAAACAATTTCGGAGCGTTTTTGAGAGTTTGGAGTGATTGTTTAAGCGAGTGATTCTGAAAGAATTTGAACGGAATGATTGCCGCTTTCATGATGTGATTAACTGTATTCCTCGATATCATATTTCGGCGACGGAGGGTCACGAACCTGTGTCCATCAGGTCACTAGTTCGGCTCGATTACCGCTCGTCTATCAGGGTTGTTATGCTAGTTGACCCGTAATAGTTCCGCAATGTTTTGGATGTATTGAACATAAACAGTGTTGACCGAGGTTCCCTAATGATTTTCATTAGGAAACCTCGGTCAACATTGTTAAAGATCTTGAGTTCCGAAATGCTGAGGAACTATTACGGGTCCTCTACCTTAAATGACATCAGTATGTCGTAGTCGTTCGAACTTCTGAAAGCGGTATCTTAATTAGCTTGCTGAGCTTTGAATTAGCCTCAACCTCAAAAAAGGGATAGAGAGAATTTTGGATCTACAACGTGATACAAATTCAGATACAAAAAAGATTAATTTGATTTTTCGATCCTGAAAGCGACTTCGTAACAGTTAGATTTTTTTAACCTTTTTCTAAAATCCCATAAAGGGTTAATAGAAAAAGAAATTAGGAGATAAGTTACAAATTACAATAAAACGCATGAATGTAGACGCACGCGAGCTTAACTCGTGACCCTGTGGCACGCGATACGGTTACCCTAACGATAAGATAATACGAAACTAACAAGAGCGGGTAAAATGAGAAATAGCATTCCATTCTTTAAGACCCTTTACGGACAAATTAAACAGCGATTTAAAATGAAATGTACCACGTTTAAAATTTAAAAATCAAAATTTCGGAAAGCCCCTAAAATAATAAGAGAAAAACATAACAGACCAGTATTTGTCTTGCAATATACTAAACATTTTCTTATTTTTGTTCTAATATAGTTAAATAGTACGCTAAGTTCAGAATGACGAAACGCGAATGAGTGTTTCAGAAATGGTTCCATTAATTGCTCAGTTGTGGCGTATCTAGAGCGGGTTTCAAGATAGGAGCTCTTGTGAAGGCCTTGTTATCCTGAACATTAAGCAGCCTTGCGTTCGGATGGCACAATATTCACGTGTGAACGTTCAAACAGCCCTGCGTTCAGGATGAAAACTTTAGCGAAGCGCTTACGAAATGATACCTCGCTCGAAACGTTTTCACATCCTGAACACGGGGCTTGCTCTATGATTTGAACGTGAGCGCACGTGCAAAGAAGAAGGTCGTTTTCAAACGTTTCCGTTATATTTAGTCTTGAAGAAAATGTCGTGTTTAATAGTTTTGTTGTCTGCTTTTGAAAAATTCAAGAGTCTATGATTTCTCCGAGACTGTTAAGAGTTAAATCTCTTTTTGAGTCTGACCCTTATTGTGATAAGGCAAAACCTTGTTAAATTGTGTAAAACACAGAAGCGTACGCTGTAATTCGGGTAACGTCGTTTGAAAATAGACACTCGGAATTTAACTCGAGATAGTGACTCAATTTCTTCTTCTTCTTCTTCTTCTTCTTCTTCTTCTTCTTCTTCTTCTTCTTCTTCTTCTTCTTCTTCTTCTCCTTTTTCTTCTTTTTCTTCTTCTTCTTATTCTTCTTCTTCTTCTTCTTCTTCTGTCCAGATTTCTTCTTCTTCTTCTTCTTCTTCCCAGTCTTCATTTAGATGTTCAGCAGACTCTCCGCCTTCATAGCGCACTTGGGGGAGCGTTTCACTACAAATCGTAGGCCGAAGCTTCGATCCTCGTTCACCGCTAATATCCTTTTCAGCACTTGTTTCTAAACGAGAAATTGTTAGATAATCATTCACCTATGTCGGGTAAGTAGGTGGCAGGTTCGCTTTGTTCCATATAGCATTGATCTTCGGCCCGAGAAGCCAGCTCGTAAAAGACTGCATTATCAGCAAGGCCGTGTAATATTTGTTAAATGGCCTTTTGGCACTCGGTTGATCGAAATATTCTTCTCATAAATACTTGCAGTTGCTTTTTTGCTGCTCGTACACGTGCTAAGCGATGTGTACTATTTGTCTTCTCAAACGTTAAGCGACCGTATTCACCTTGAACGTTGGACTTGATTCATTACAAATTTGTGACCCGTCACGCGAAAAGAGGCCATCTGGGAACTCTGTACACTTGATAAATATTTGACAAAGAGATTTGGTCCAGCATAGATCAACCGGAGATCTCATTTAGAAAATTCTTGCACTGGAAGGTAGATTATCCATTATAGATTAAAAATAAGCAAAGTGCGAAAAGATTCGACCCTAGTCAGTCTGCGCAATCCGCGCAGTCTGACTAGGATCGAGATTTTACGCACTACACAGAAGGTTCCTTCTCACGTGACGGGTTAAATTTAAACAACTAGTTCTAAAAGTCGGTCAAAATATACGCACCAAGAAATATACTCTCCTATAATGTATAAGTTCAGTATCCGATGAGAAGAGATTCCCTAATATATTAAAAAATTCTTGAAATAAAACAGAATATTTTCAAAATTCATATTCTTTGACATGTTTTATATCATTTTTATTGAGTCGAACACACAATAAAGTAGTCGCCTAATGTTTTGAATGTCATTTAAGAAGAGAATGAGTATTCTCGGGGGAGAAAAAATGCATTTTCGACGACGTGACTTAAAAGTGCCACCGACGCAGTTTACTGTCTAGAATTGAAATCCATCCGTGAATCATCTCTGTTGAATTGATAGGAAAGTCTTACTGATCTATATAGAATGATTGTTAGTTTGAGTTTTCGTTCAATTCATTGTTCCTTTCGTGAACAACAAAAGTTATTTTGTTGTTCAAATAATGAAAGATTTATCTACTCGAAAGAACAAGCGATTATTCGACAGTATTTCTCTTGACTAAAGAAATTCTTCTTGACGTCATTTGAAGTACATGTAAACGAAATGAGCGACATCCCCTCCAGGTTCATTTGATTTAGCTCAATACTCGCTCATCACAATCATCCACTTTCAGTCGGAAATCATTTCAAAATAGTTTGAATATCAAATTTTCAATGTTCCTAACCATAGAACTATGATCATTTAATCCCAATTCCCCTGTAATATGTTTTTTTTCGAAATACAAAGCTTGGGTCTTTACTTGGGTCCATCTTTTACGTTCCACTGATACGATGATTTTCATTAGAACTGCTACGGTAATTTGATTTTCGGCCATATATTTCATATGTTCTTGTTTTTCCATGTCGAGGTTTTAATTCTTTATCGAAAGCTTTTGTTGTCGCCTTCTAGGTTTCATTTTCAATCTTATAAAATCATATTAAATGATACTGCAGGTTTTGTTTTCGTGAGAACGGTAAAAACCAGGCCACAGCGTGACCTTTAATTGTATTATAACATTTTTGTTCGTTAAAAAACGTAGCCGCTTCAAGTAACATTATATACGAGTATGAATATACATGACGCATAAAAAAGGAGGAAAAATACAATATTTTTTATGACAGTTGTAGGTCCTTAAGTACTCATTCACCATTTTGATAATTTAAAGAATCGGCGATATAATAAAAATGAAAAATATAATTCAAAATTGTCTACAATCTTTTTGAATTGCCATAACAAGAACGCTTTTCATGCATTTTCTCTTTTACTTTAATCCGCTACAATCAAATTTAGACTCCAGGGGCCTGTTTCATCAAAACATTTAAGTCGTGTTTTTGTCTTACCTATGACCTACTACATATTTAGTTCAAAAATAATGTATCACCAATCTATCAATACCTATGTTAAGTGATTGTTGTTGTTACTGGATCGAAAGTCATCAGTAAGACAAAAATATGTCCTTAATGTTTTGATGAAACTGGCCCCAGGGGCCTGTTTCATCAAAACATTTAAGACATATTTTTGTCTTACCTATGACTAACAACATATTTAGTTCAAAAATCACGTATCACCAATCTATCAATACCTATGTAAAGTGAATGTTGCTATTACTGTTTCGAAAGTCATCAGTAAAACAAAAATATGTCCTAAATGTTTTGATGAAACTTGCCCCAGCGTCCTAATCAATGTTTTTTTAATTTTCTTTTTTTTTCAATTTCCTTTACAATTCATTTTCTTTATCAATACAGTTAGTCTTTTTTGTCAGACAAATGATTCCTTGGTGACGAAAGACTTAACTAAAAAAGGTTATATAGCTTTGCGACTCATTCGTTAAAGTAACAGGCGTTCGTTAAAGCATTTATGGAATGGGACACAGCTTTGCACGTGAGTTTTACGTGCAAAGCTGGGGGCCATCTCTAATCGTTGGTAACGTTTTTGCATCCAGGACGCAGAATAAGATAGTCAATTCCCATGAAAATACTGCATTTAAAAAAAACTTCGTTGCTTTAGTAATGACGCGTAGGCAGATAATATATGAGCCTGTGCAGGACATTTCCAACAATTTCAAAAGTGTGCAAAGCAAAGACTCTGGCCAGCCTTTGCATTCGCATAGTCTGACCAGAGACTTCACCAGGCACTTGGTAGATAGACAATGTCTTAAAGTATCTTTTGACATTCATACAAAATTCTAATAGTACTGTAGGAGTTTCTAGGCTGCTCAGTTGTTACACCTTTTACACATGTCCAATTGTTGGAAATGTCACACACAGGCTCATATTATTTTAAAGTAGCATTCTTCGTATATACATATATAGCGGCCTTCGTATACCAAAATCGGACTCTATGACCCAAAATTGTTACTTAGAATGGGAACCAGTGAAAGTTGATTGACATAGAGTAACCAAGGGCCCAGGAAGTATGTTTATTTCGTGGGCGGAGATTTACGGAGTCCCGTGGGTGACATTCGCCGTTCGGTATATATTTCCGTCTTTTAGCTGACTTCGCAGTTTAATTTCGTCGTAAAATGTCGTAAACGAGATCATAGATTTGTGACTTTGTACTAATTTCGACTAGTAGCTTAGTTATGGTTTGGTTACATGTTCACGTTACCAATAAAATGTACATTTTTACTATTTCGTTGGCAGCATTGAAAAATAAAATATCCAATTATGATTTATTTGATTGTATTAATCCGTATTCAATAGAAAATAACAATAGTATTGCTTTTACTGGTAACTAATGTTTCCTCGTTCTATTGTGTTATACTTTTAATTAAGTACTGCCCCAGTGAGAAATTTTGAAATGAGTCCGAACTTAGAAATCTTCGAATGACGTATTGTTTCGGTCTAGACTCCTTTGTAATTTTATGGTCAAATTGAGGTCGCATATCAAAAGTTCTTATACAGTGAGGTAGAATAACCATTTAAGGTTCAGAAAATCAGCCGAGAGCGAATGATAGGTCAATTCATTTTGGTCTCGTAGCTGGTCCTGTTTTGCGTTAGGGTTCACTTTTATATTAGAATCAGAAATCTATATTTAGCGCATGTGATATAACTCAGAACAAGAAGTTAAGCGCCACCAGTTTTTATACAGAAGATTTTTAAAGGCACGGAGCCTGCATTAATTCAAAATAACAGAGATGTAAATATTTAGTTCCAATGTTGAAAATGGTATGTTGACTTAACAATTTCACAACATTACATGGGTGGTGAAAAATTTTATTGACTTTGTACCTTGAAATGTAAATGACGTATTTTCACCTTTTTTTAAAACATGAAAAACTATTGTCAAAGCCGACTTACGGTGTTGTCTATGACACGAAACTTAGTTTTAGAAGTAAGATAACACAAATGCGATTAATTCCAGTCACATCTTAGTCAGTAGCGTGTGTAAGATCCGTGAGCATTGGTCACTGCGCGCACCCTCCTCGGCATGCCACGAATCAGCCTCTAGATGATGTGTTGAGGGATTTGCTGCCACTCATGGTGCAGTGCTGCTTCTAACTCAACCACATTTTGTACAGGAGGCTCTCTCCGACGTATACGGCGCCCTAAATGACCCACAGGTGCTCGACGGGGTTAAGATCGGGACTACAAGCCCGCCATGGAATGGTGGTGATGGCTTTACGTTGCTTAACGTCCGCCACGACTCTTGCTCTGTGGGGTCTGGCGTTATCATCCATGTACACTGGTCTTGTTCGAATAGGGTGATTGTCAATTGTGGAATTACCAAAGGAAAAAGGATGTTATCGCGAAATTTATCGCCAGTCAATGTTCCTGGAACTGTCACTAGGTCCAGTTTACAGCCGTAGGAGATACAACCCCATATCATAACGGAGCCACCGCCACCCTGATAGGTTGGTTGGACGTACTTTGGTGCAAATCGGGTGTAAGGTTGTCTCCAAACGCGATTTCGGCCATCGGTGACATGCAATAACATCCTGCACTCATCTGACCAATGGATCCGACGCCATGATGCCAAGTTCCAACGTGCCCTCGCTCTACACCATATTAGACGTTCATTGATGTGTCTCTGTTGTAACTTTGCACGTTTGAGGGGTCTTCGTGCCTTATACCCAGCCATCCGAAGTCGATTTCGCACTGTTGAAATAGAGACCCGTCTGTGTGTATTCCAGTTGTCCCTTAGTACATGCGCACTGGTGAAGGGCAGACGTCTGACGTGACGCAAAAGTGGTCTATCCTCTCGAATAGACGTTACTCTAGGGCGTCCAGATCTGACATGGTCCTTAACGTCGTTTGTCTGTGCGTGTTTTTGTACCAAACGTGTTATGACACTGTGGTGATACCCTAGCTGTCTGGCAATGGCTCTACAAGACATTCCAGAGTCTCGCATTCCAATTATTCGCCATCTTTCATTTGTAGACAATCTACGTCTTGCCATGACTGAGTTTCAAATCTAAATGTAAACAATTGCACGAGCTACACCACGTAAGTATCTCTGACAGAAAAGCTGATTTTCCACTTTGCACGAGCCCTGGCTTTACAGTCATTGCACGAGACTTGCTGAATATGCACGTGCATCCGAAACGTTTTTAATCAATAGCTACAAGGTTGTTCTGACCGTTTGACAACATAGATACGTTATTAAAGTTTTCAATAGAATTTTTTTTTAACTTAAAACTTAGAGGCGCTTAACTTTATGTTCTGAGTATATTTCAACCAATCTCGAATGTGCGACAAGCAAAGACTCCGGTCATCTGTGCATTCGCACAGTCTGACCAGAGTCTTCATTGTGCGATTCGTAGATAGATTCGCAAATAGATTTAGGACCATATGGAAGATTTGGAAAAACAAATATGCAGCTTCTTTAAATAAAGTCGTTAATGTTATTTTTTTTATTATCATTATTGTTGTAATTATTATTATTATTATTATTATTATTATTATTATTATTATTATTATTATTATTATTATTATTATTATTATTATTATTATAATCATCATCATCATCATCATCATCATTATTACTATTGCTATTAATATTACTACTAGGTCTAGAAGTGTCTTCAGTCAGATAGTGTTGTCTTAGATTCACGCTGTTTGCACTTCTCGCATGTTTTAAATTGTTGAAAATGTCACAGGCTCAGTTAATCAGTCACGTAACGGAATAAAAGTTGCGACCCATTTTTTATTTTTCCAGAGCATTTAAAAAGACGATTTTGAAGCAATGGTTTAGTTTACCCTGGTCCGTAAGTACATACGAAACAAACATGTCCATTTATCTTTGATTACAAATTGGCCCGATAAAAACAAGTGCCCTTTAAATACTTCTTGTATTTAATTGTCTGACATTTAGTCTGTTGACGCTTAATCGCCGGTAGACAAACTCCATGACAAAGTGCAGGCGCCCTTTGAAATCGTGGACCAATCAAACTTATGACCTGCGATATTTCATGGTACATCATACATACGATAAATCCATTTCCATAAGCCGGGAGCAATTCCCGATCACTTTGAAAGACACCCCCGCTATTTCAAGTCAATTGATACCTGCGCGCTGGGAATTTGATCAATCTAGTTCAGAGTTATGACGGCTTTATAGGTTTAGTGTTTGTAAAAGGACGATTTGATTCATTGTTCGATTGTTCACAGTTCTTTGAAGTTTTGTCTTGTTCAGTTTGCTTTCCTTCAGATGCTAAAGATCTAATAAAATCATGGAATCAGCGTGACTTTTAGATTTTTCTTAGACATCTCCAAAAATCACAACTTTTTGAAACACTAGCGGAAAATATTTACGTCATGCGTTTTTAATTATTACCGTGTCCCAGCGTTTTAATATCGTCCGTTGCAGTACATCTTTGAAACGGCCACAAAAGAAGCGCCGAGTTATCCGTTTGCAATAATTAGCCTGCGTTCAGGATGAAAAAGAAATAAAAAAAAAAGGAAAAGAAAAGAAAAAAGGTTTTAAA
Source organism: Fragum whitleyi (assembly GCA_948146395.1). NCBI lineage: Eukaryota > Metazoa > Mollusca > Bivalvia > Cardiida > Cardiidae > Fragum > Fragum whitleyi. The sequence goes on along the minus strand of OX411548.1, from coordinate 55,220,334 downwards.
AACGTTTAAAAATGGACCTCGCTATGCATGCAAAAGGGTATCGCGAATGTTTCCATTCTGAACGCAGTGTTGGTCATCGTTATTCATGAATAAATCTAGAATTCCCCTAGCCAATGAGTAATAACTTTGATCTGTTTTAAAAATACGTTTTATTGGACTTTTTTATTTACAGTTCAAATACTTTCTCCTGTGCTTTGGATCAAGTAGTAAAATAGTTGACTCATACTTCCAAATTTACAATATAAGACTATTTGTGAGCAATTAACACTAGTTCAAATAGGTTATGACAGAAAATGATTATATTTCATATTGAAGGAACGCTGCGTTATTAGATTAATTCAGCCATACGTGTGATTTTTGCGTGAAGACATCCAAATTTATGCATGGAATGCTGCAAATATGAGGGGTGTTCCAGAAGATCGTGGACTGGCGCCATATCTCAAACACTGCAAATCATATTAGAATAAAACCATATCACCTTATTGGGCTTTTCTTTCCCTTGCTAGCATACAAAATTTGATGTGAAGTACGCCGAACAACAATCATTGAATTTATAAGCCACAGATTATCGAATGGAGGTAATAGAAAAGAAACTCCTATTTCGTTCTTCTTTATGAAATGAGAGATTTTCTATTAGCGCCCTTTGGCTTCTTTCAAAACTGGCTAATTACCAGTGAACTGATTTATAACAAATACACATGCGCGAAAGAAGAATAGTTATTTATTGATGTCTGCTACTTGTAAATGCATCTAATTGTTCCTGTATTTTTTTTATTTTTTTATTTATTTATTTTAAGTTAGTCCTTGATTTTATTCATTAACTACCTGGCCTGTGTCCAATTCACGAAACGTCAATTATTTAAGACACGTAAATTCTTAATCTATTAATCTTAATCTGGCGACAGATACTGCCTGGTTCAAACTTTGGTAGTTTTGACTTCACTAAATCAGCAAAAAATACAACAAAATCAGCAAAAAGTTTAATACAGTTAATAAAATAATGAAATTGATAAGGTGTGTGATGTTTAATGATTTCCGAATCAAAATTCTAAAGTGTGAAGATCGAGTTTTGAATGAGAGGTAATAAAATGTTGCTCATTCCGTTCTAACCAACGCTTATTAATCTGTTTTAATTTGACATAATTTAATAACGCGTAGTTGATTTTAGAAGGCAACTAGACGTTGCGTAATTAATCAACGGAATTCTATTTCTTCTGACATCGATACTTATTGGGTTGATCCAGGTCAATGCTTGATTTTTATACCTTAGTCAAAATGGCAAACTTTAAAGGATGTTACAAATGAAAACTACTCGCTGACAGAATTATAGATCTAAATCTACTTCATTAATTATTTTGCGATTACATCGATATGGCCATTATGAGACAATAATCTGCTTGAAGAAATCGCTGTCTTTGCCCTCAGAATGCCAAAATAAGTTGTTTTTTTTTTTTCATTTAATGACCGTGAAATATCTTGAAATTTATTCGTGTAAAGGATTAATTGGAACTCTTGTGAAACCCAATATGCATCCCTGCGGTTAAAAATGTACACCGTGTGGTTAAAATAGTAAAACCAACATCGAGTTGGTCATGACCCTTCTTGGGCTGGCTAGCCCCACCCTGCAAATTACCCCACCGTGCTTGGCAGATTCACACGACCCCAAGGCGATGTTTCCTGGGTGTGAGTGCCTAGGGTGGGGTTATTTTGATTGTTTTTTTTTCTTAATAAATTGCCCCCTGACTGTCAGAAAATGTTCAGAAAGGAATTCCAAAGCTGTGCTGGAACACCGAGAAATCGGTTATAGATGAATTTGAAGTTCTTTGTGAATTTTGTATCAAATGTTCGAATAATGACATTTCCTAGATTCATTGAAATTTTTAGAACTTATAGTTATACAGTGTATCAATGCTTATTTTTTTTCTCATAGTCAATAATTTTCAGTCTTTGGCTCTTATCTTGCTAAATATATAAAACCTTCTAAGTGTTTTGTATGAAAAAAATATCTAACTAGGTTGGGATAATTGATAATTGCCGAGGCCCTGCAGAGACAATTTTCAATTCTCACAAACCAGTTAAATATTTTTTTCATATAATACACTAAGTATTTATCTTATAACCTCCATTTGTCTTGTTTTCGTTGATGTTTCTAACAGAAATGCAAGTTTCCAAAAATAATCCATTCTGTCATCGTTGCAAAAATATCCACGTGATTTCACAAAAAATATCAGATAGGTTAATTTCAATTTTGTTTCAAACAAAATGCAAATACACGGCCATTTAGTCGGTCTGGTTTAAATTTTCAATTTTTTTTCGACGGTAATTAAATAGAAATGGATTAGGCTCAGATTAGACTGCATATTTCTGCAGGCCGATCTTAGTCAATTATTTCTTTTAAGTTTTGTGTAAACCAAGAGATGGAAAAATGCCCCAAAACTTCCAATTAGGCTATATCAGTAAATTATTGCACGTCATCTATTAGAATGATCAAATTGTTACACAAAAATGACCGTCTTTTGCTTCATCCGATATAGATCTAAATTGTCTTCGACATTAGAAATTACGCATTTCAAGTAACCAACAATGATGCGTAAAGCAATCATTTCGCCACCCTACCCTCATGAGTGTGTATTTCCGTTTATCTATCGTAACTACCGTAGCACATGCCCATATGAGAGACGCGCCCAGAAGACGGTTAGTTGTTACGGGGGATAGTGCAAGGATACATGACGAAACTACTGCTGAGATACGCCATGGTTCTTTAACGTGCTCGATGTAAAGCAGAAAAACCTTATGATATTCTCTCATACAAGTTCAACTAAACTCTACCGCAGAGATTTTAATTATTCCTATATTGGACTCATTATTGTCTCATTAAGATTATAATCACTGTATATTGCACTAAATAAAAGGGGCGTGGTCGATATATCGATCATGACTGATTGACGCCGCTAAGTAGCTATATTTAGAACATTTTGTAGATTGCATTGTGTTGAAATCTGTCAATGGAATTCAATTCATGACATTGAAGAAGAAAAAAAAGTATATCGCGTACCCTTGTCTTTGACCCTTTTCCTGCTGACATTAGATTTTAAAAAACGTGGCCCTTTGCGCGAAAAGGGACCATCTGAAAAGTGCGTAAAGTGCCGACCATGGTCAGACTGCGCGGACTGCGCAGACTGACTAGGATCCAAACTTTTTGCACCGTGCTTATTTTCTGAATCTAGAATGATCAATCTACTTTCCAATGAAAGATTTTTTTGAAATGCGACTTATGGTTAACCTATGGTGGATCAAATCTCTTTTTCAATAATTCTTTTTACAGAATTCCCAGATGATCCCTTATCGCGTGACGGGTCATAAATATTCATTATTGCCAACTTTTATTACATTTCAAGCAGATTAAATTAGAAATTTATTGATTTGGACTTGGAAAGTCGATCAATGATTGAATAATCGATCGGTAGATTGATATGATTACTTCATTCAATAATACATGAATTGTATGTTGATTGATTATTAGATATATTGAATGATTAAATGGGCGATTAATGTGTTTATTATCTGATTGAATATTGGATAAAATGATTGGTTGTCTGAGTAAAAGATTTGATTTGATTTGATTTGATTTTGCAACAATCGATTATTTTTCGTTTGGCCGCGATCCTTCTAATCGAATGAAGTTCATAACGATAAATCTTGATTGATCTACGTAAAGCAAGAAATAAACACACCAAAGTTCAATATCAAAAAAAGGTAACAAAGGCAGAAATTCAGCCGAAGAATGCTTTTTATCCCGCGTATCTTTCATCTGGCCATTAACCTATGGTCCATCAAAAAGTAGACCCGGCTTATTTGAAGCAGGAGTGTTGTATAGCCATACAAATGGTCATTCTTGTGAAGATATGTTATTGCAGTAACGTTAGACCGGGATTTTTCTTTTCAAAAGTACATAATTCAAACAAATACAGTGCGTAAGTACTAACAAAAGAAGAAGAAAACTCTTTTTAAAAACTCAATTTTTCATTATTTACCTATGTTGTGGGTACTCATTTAAATCGTCTTAGAATTTTAAGTAAGAATAATTAGAATAGTTTTCTGTAGCTATAGTCATCTTTCTCCCGAAACATTCCGTGTTGTTTACAGGCAAATCAAGAACTCGAATGACTTTTTTGTCGTTAAATACGTGTTCGAAAGTTTAAATCATTTATACATGTAGCCTATCAACATTTTAAAGTATACAAGTACAAACTAAACTGCTTTTGAATGATTTTTTTACGATCATCCTTTCTCACTAACGATTAATTTTTGCACTGCTCATATTTTTGTTTCTTTTGCAGACAAATTTCCATGAACTGCGCAAAGGTTAACAACATTAGCTAACCCCACAAAAAGAAACAAACAAAACATTTTTTTTTTACTTTAAGGTTGGCTGTGGTTTAATAATTCTTGAAACTCAGCACAATAGAAAGGTCAATTATTTCAAAACCTTTATATATTCAATTGCGCTGTGGTATTATTCCTTAAAGTAATCGGTATCATAAAAAAGGTATTTAAAGACAAAAACCTCTAAATATATTGCTGACTAGACATTACGTCGATGGGCAAGCAAAAAGCCGTATATACAGCTTCATTCAAGCTGTATTTACGGCTTTTTGGCCGCCTATCGACATTTTGACTGCCCCTAAACGAAAATTTGATTTCTGTATTCCAAAGATAATATCTGTGTGATCCGTCTCATAGAAAAGTACCTTGCGAGAATTCATTGCGATAAAAAAATGGGATCTGCTTTGCGTTCAGTATAAAAAGAAACCTTGGTAAAGTGGTCGCAAAATAAATTTATACCCTACTTTGTACGCAAATCCTCTTGCGAAATGGGGTATACTTTACATACACTTTTCTACCTTTCGTTATACTGGAAGCAGGGCTTCTACAGCAGAAGTCTATCGAAGATTAATTGGAAAAGTAATACGAAGTTTGGTAGAATTATGGTGAGGATTATATTGCAAATATAGGAGAAAAAGTACAAAAGGCGTAAATTCAACACTGACTATTATTACATTAATCGTCGTTTTGCGACCAAAACCACGACAGCTAGCTAATTATAGCAGAAGTTAAAGTCGCCAAACAACATGTACCATACCGATCGCTGAGCGCGAGTAAGTTGTAACTGCCTATAAATATATAGGCATTTACTATTGTTTTGGCACATTGTCATTAATGTACGTATTCTTTTTAGATTTGTTTGATTTGATTAAGGTTTAACGCCACTTTGAATATCATTTCAACCATAACATGTTGGCATCTAGAGTACCTTACCATGGATTCCTTATAGTTCGTACACCGGTATTACCACTACATCCTTTCCAAGCCATAAGCTTCTCATTCCTCTAAGGCCTACGATTTTTTACGTGGGTTTGCGATTTTCCATCCGTTCACGAGATAAAAAATGTCTTAAAAGATATTTGCCACGTCCGGAAAACGAATTTGGGGGCCCTAATAATTGGAAATCGCACGCTCTATCAATCGCACTAGAACTGCTGCATTACTTTGTGTCCGCACTTCTAGGCCCAAGATTATAAAACTTTTTTTTTTGTGATCAATTGAGAATTTTCCTAAATGTAAAATTTGAATTGATGTATAAAAACAAAAGATGATATGAGCCTGTGCATGACATTTCCAACATTTTCACCCTTGCGCGATGAACGAACTTTGGGTACTGTTGACAACGACAAAATTCAATACTAATGTATGCTGACTGAATGAAGATGGATCAAGACCTTATATATCAATATAGCGCAGAGTAAAGATTCTGGTCAGACTGTGTGGCTGCACAGTCTGGCCAGAAGCTTTGCTTTGCGCATATTTGAAATTGATGGAAATGTCATGCACAGGCTCATATCAACAGGTTGTTATTTGTGACGACTTATTGATGTTATATTTTATGTTTATATAATTATCACAGAATTACAACAGACTTAGATTTTTAAGCTCGAGTTGAAAATCGAAAAGAATCGTAGTTGAGCATGAGAAAATTATTTTCTCGTGCCCTTAAATACACTTGATATATAAGGACTCTGTCCCCTCATCCAAGGTCTCATTAAGAAGTGACTTATTTTCCCGAAATGTATCTCATTAATTGGTATCGGATTAACAGATGTTTTAAGGTTATAACTCTTATACAGACATTTATTTCAAATTTATGTTTCTCCCCCTAAGGAAATCATGGGTAGAATTGCGTTGGCGTGTATGAACTGTCGTTTTTATTTAGGTGTCTAGTAACTCGTTTGAAATATAAACGTCATTCTAATGAAATAATTCAATTTATACGAATTTTATGAAGATAAGCGCTTTTATTGCGGAAATCATTACATAGAGAAAAAAAATAAAAGTTTGAGCAAATAATTAAGATCAAAGAACTGAAAGTACTGATAAGTTGGAATGCGTTCAAGAGACGGTGACCTCAAGACACTTACGAAGCTTACGCCTCCCGCCCACCACAGGTGATCACATAATATGTCTCGTCTTTTGACGGGCGTATATAAATCAATTTATTTCAACGACGAGAAACGCTTGAACCCCTGAGAAGCTATACAAGCCTGAATCTGACGAAAGAAAAAATGATAAAAAGAAAGAAATGAGAGAACATAATTCTGCTAAAGAAAAAAAGCAAGAAAATAGATTGGTGCTCACTTTAAATCAATGTAAACGCAGATGATATAATTAACATGCGCGAATCGAGGAGAAAAGATGGTCGTTAATGGCCTTCACAAAAATCTTTGGAAATCATAGACAATTTGTATCGTAAAATTTAACCTTTGAATCTGCACGCGCAGGTAATCTGATATAAACTTACGCGTTAGTGGGTAAACTGTCCCCTAAATTACAGAACATAAAATACTCATACTGACAAAAAAGATGTTTACTTGTATGTCCTGAAATAATGAGTATTTCAACGAGCGTATAACGACTCTGGGCTGTCGCGCCGGATGTGTGGAGCATTACACGGCTAATTGTACCTGATACATCCTGGTTAAATGAGCATGATCACATGTACCAAGTTCTAGGTGAATGTTTCGAGGTCTTAACTTTTAATCTTTCTATCATTATCATCATTTTCAATTATTATTGTGATTCGTTTATAGGGTATTTTTTTTTTTACTTTAATTCTTATACAAAATTCTTCAAAAGGATAGATGCAACAACAGAGACCCTGATTTTGTTTCTCATTGACTATTACTTTGCGTTTGAATGGAACGTATTATACCAAATTTCGGTTCACACATTCTAACGCTTGCAGATGAAAGTATACTAGTCAAAACTTCTAACCGGCCACTGTAAAAACAAAGATAATTTTTTCTGTGGTGATTGGATTTTCGTGAAATTTGGTATGTGAATTTTTAAGCAACTTTGCAGATGATTTTGGCGAAAAGTAATCATTATTTCATTGAATTTATAGCGCAGCATGAAAAAAAGCCCAAAAAGCTCTAAATTCACACACAGCTCAAAATATTGTCAATGTAGCAATTTTTGTCTCATGGGTCGTTAGCTGCAACATAGACTAGGAAAAAAATTGAAAATGTTCGACAATTGTGCGCGGCATATGGCCCTAGAAGAAAGGGTAGAGCTTATGTATGCAGAAAAACGGTTCCTAGAAACAACACCTAAAACAAGTTTTTTCTTAAAAAATGCATAAAATATAGACTGATAATTCCCATTGAGCTACAAAATGTAGGATATGTGAAAAAAATCAGTTTGATTCGTTGTTTTTTTCACACCAGACCATATTTCAGCATGTTCGCTAGATAAAATGGTTTGCCGGTTGAATTTAAACACCATTCTACCATGCCTCCTATTCTTTCTGTTTCTCCTGTAGTCAAAGGTCACACAAAATTGACAATGTTTTCCATTTTTTTCTTGGTTTGGGTTGCAGCTAACGAGTTGCGGACTTTGATATGTTGAGAGTGTAATATCCCGAGCTCTATTGAGATTAAGAGCTTTTTGAGCTTTTCCTTTATTAAACAACCAAATTTGATAACTATTGGTAAATCAAAATGGAAATCCACGTACCTTATGCTTAAAAAATTCACACATCAAATTTCATTAAAATGTTATAACTTTTAAAAAAAGTTATCGTCATTTTTAAAGTGGCCTGTTAGGACTTTTGGCCAGTATATTTATAGTTAATCTTTCATGCGTAAGTTGTCATTGTCGTTGTAGTGTTACTACACAGAACACTTTGATACATTAAAATTTCAATCCTTTACTATAGAATTATTCGCTGTTTGAAATGATGGTTCACACTTTGCGTTTACCTAACAGAAAATACTCCTTTTTTTATTGTTCGTGATTTTGCAGCTTTGTAGATGATTCACTGTAAACCCTGGAATTTCAATAATCAAAGTTTCGTCTGGAAAATGGAATAACGGAGTCTTTGCTAGGACAACTTTTTTTTTATTTAAATACGTATAATTAAATAAAATCTAGTGAATCTTTATTCTTTGCCTCCCTAAACCAATTAAGGTTAAGCAATCGTCTTTTTGCTACGATCAAAATAGGGTTAGGGCCTACGATAGATATAACAATTTGATACCATTATATAAATATTTTGCGACAATCTTACGATTATCTTAGAGCTAAATCAAACTACAAAATGATGGTGCATCCATTCTTTCCGGTATATCTTTTTTATTTTACTATATTGCACTTGGAAAATTGGCATGTTTAAAGCTAAATTATCGGAAAACCCTCTGCTAGAGTAACAAGAGTCCCATTGGCACAATATACTCCGTCACTCTGCTGCTGTTTCACAAGAATACTTGTAGACAATTCTTTTTTTGACAGAACACAATTCAAAACATTTGTAGACTACTTATTTAAATTGTTAAGCTCAAACTGTTTGTTATGATTGATTGATTGAATGGGGTTTAATGCCCTCTTTAAACTTCAACTTATAATAATAATAATAATAATAATAATAATAATAATAATAATAAGATGAAGAATAACCTTTGAAAGTATCAACCAAATCAATCCTTAATAAGAGAGGTGTTAACTTTTAGCTCAAATGTACAATTTGTATAATAAGAAAAGTAACAATACGGCTATTTTTTGTCAATGGAGCTGCATTCACAAGAATTTTGACGTGACCCGACTGAAATTCACTTAACTGCAACAACATGCACACATTCAGGTTACAATGAACATTTCGTACATTTTTTAAAAAAAAAATAAGTCTATAAATAGAGGAGGAGTTCCATTTACAAGAATTTTTACAAGAAGGCCCCCTTTTCCATGACGCAGCTGTATTTCACCGAACCACGACTATATATAGGCAATGTCAGGTGACTAGGAACATTTTGTGAAAGTTTCATCCAAAACATTCCAGAAATGGAGGAGACGCTGCGTTCACAATAATATTTTCAAGAAGGCCCCTTTTTTCCATGACATGGCTAAAATTTACCAAACTGCGACTGTATGCGCTGGGTCAGGTGTCTAGGAACATTTTGTGAAAGTTTCATCCAAATTGGTCCATTAATGAAAGACTTGCGTTCAAAAGACTTTTTAAATGAAGGCCACTTTTTCCAGGACGCGGCTAATATACACTAAACCCGGACAATATGCACTAGGTCAGGACACTATGAACATTCTGTGAAAGTTTCATCAAAATCTGTCCATAAAATGAGGGAGGAGTTGTGTTCACGTATCGACAAAATTGACCTTTGATCACTCACTTAAACTTGTGGATCTATACCTTCATCGATCCTTGCTGTGTCCACCATCAAATTAAATTGTCGCGCGATTTTAGAAATGGAGTTCTGTTTTTAGAGAAGTAATAAAAAGAGAATATTTATTGGATCGGGTTTTTTATGCAAATAAATATCTGTAGATGTTGCGCGTTTCTTATGATGGTTTACGGAACAATTTGATAACTTTTTTGTTGAAGTGTGTAATAAGGGCGTTCAGAAAGAGAAACTAGACCTCCAAAAGAAGCTACAACATAATTCTACGAATAACAGGTAGCGACATTACCAAATAAGCAGATCACATGATTGGCTTGTACTATTGCCACAATTCTACGAAAAACAGGTCGCGACATTACCAAATAAGCAGATCACGTGATTGGCTAGTGCTATTGTCAACAGCTGACTTCATTGGACTTGACTTATCACATGATTTCCAAATATAGTAATGCAAACATGTGATACTAGTAAATTTGTACACAAGTTTCAAAAAATAATGTTTAAAACATAAATTAGCGTGTTAATAATTTACATGAAGTGATTATTGTGGAATTGTTTAGCATTATTACTTCTTGATGAAATAAACTATATGTCTATGTCTAGCTGAGATAAACAAAACAGGCCGAAGTGTATTCACATCCTGTTCACGTGATGTGTGTTATCAAAAAACCCGAAATGAAATTATCTTGTGTTCATTTTGCGGTTTTGTTAAATCTAAGTTGGAATTGCTCCGCATTCCAACTTAAAAAAACGAGATTTGGATTTCAAATCATATTATATTTCACATATTTACATTGATGCAAAAATCATAAAAAAAATGGACAAATTGAAATGTCAGTGTAGCCGGGTTGACTATAAGGGGTGTTTGTACTACCTTGTCGTACAAGCTAGCTTTTATAGCGACATGGTAGAGCAATCGCTTTGGGATGTAGAGGTCCCGGGTTCGAATCCCGATGGAGTCGAATATTTATCTGCGGGTTACATTTGGCGCCCACCGTAAATAACCCACATGAGGTGGTGATTATGTGATGAGGTAGTTGATAATGTTGTTTTGTGAAGATTCGTGGAAGAATCTTAATTATCGAGGGGGTGTATGTAGCCAGGTTGACTATAAGGGGTGTTTGTACTGCCTTGCCATACAAGCTAGCTTTTACAGTGACGTGGTAGAGCACTCGCTTTGGGATGTAGAGGTCCCGGGTTCGAATCCCGACGGAAGCGAATATTTATCTGCGGGTTACATCAGTATACTTCCTTTTCCAACAAAGGGGAAGGACCGATGTTGATTTATACTCATCAACTTAGCAATGCTTCGCGACTTTGATTTTTCTATTAACCTTTATCGATAAGAAAATCGTGAAAAGATTCATACCCGTAAGTCGTAAAATTATAATCTAGAAAGTTCGAAACGTGTAGATCATGATTAGTCCATGCGGGATGTACAGGCTGACATAGAATCGTTTCGGATAGGATCCGAAATCCAGTGATAGAATGCCAGCTCCTCGACCAAGAGGTGCCTAGTTCGATATCCAGGGGCGTATTTTACTAAACATCTTACGATCATTTTTTGCGTAAGTCAAAATTTAAATTTTCTTCGACAGTAGTTACTATATATGAAATTCTGTCATGCACCATCTTATTGGAATCGTCTTCTTAAGACGATTCCAATGAGATATTGCAAAGCAGAATCTTACGATGAATAAAAACACCAGGTACGATTTGCGTTTTTGACTTACGATTATTTTTTTCGTAAGAAGGATAGTAAAACGGGCCCCTGAAGCGGCTATCGATGTTTGATTGGTCTCCATTCTCCAGGAAGCACAGTTGAAGTTTTAACTAAGTTGTAACAAAACTCGTTTCACAATACTTGTGACAAGAATTATGTTTTTGGCATTTTTAATTCGTGATATTTAGAGATTGTCATTGTACATGTAATAACCGTATGGGAGCATCTACATGTAATAACAGAAATTGGCTGAAAATTAAGATGTTTTAATGCGACCACTACATTGTCGTATTTTTGTAAATGGCGAAATTTGCCACATTTTACGGATTCGCACATTAATATTTCTACACGTGCCTACCTCACATGAGGGGTTTACATCGATTCCGACTAACGAATAATTACTTGACGTCATTCAAATCTCAAAATGACGTAATCTGAACGGTACAAATTGAATTCCTTTTTTCTCAGATTGTCAGACTGTAGTGACTGATCTACGTCGATATTTTCATAGTATTTTTCCCTTGGATAGCATTAATGTTTTGTTGTAGTAGCTGTTGTTTAAATTGTAACTCTATGATACTCTATCTAGAATTGTTAAAAATGAGTTTAAATTTGGAAAAGTAAATAATCAAGTATAGAAGATCAATGGTTATCGGAATGCGTGTACCAGGATCAAGGTTACTCTATAAACGAGTATTTACGCTAGTTGATTTTAATAGCTTTACTAAATATGTGCTGCTGCACGTAAAAGCACGTAACACGAAACAGATTCAACTTTAAATAGAAATTGGGTGACCAAATGCGATGTTTTAATTGCCTTTTCAAATAAGTGTTGCCTTTTTCGCGAGATCTATGACTTCCGACAATTGCTCATATTTCATTAAGATACGCGAACTTAATCATGTGCGCAGAATTCGTGGTTTAGAGAGAATTATACATTGGAATATCCAATAAGCAAACAAGTTGATCACTCAAGAAGCCCTCAACAAGTGTTCTCATCGTAGTTTCACTAAAAATGATATGATCCTTTGCGTGAGATTTCCAACAATTCCAAATATGTGCAAAGCAAAGACTCTGGCAAGCCTGTGCATCTGCACAGTCTGACCAGAGTCTTCACTATGCATTTTGTAGCTAGATATGGTCTTAAAGTATCTGTAGACCATCACGTTACTTTGTATTTACACTATGAGGCTGTCTATACTGCTCAATGTTTGCACCTTATGCACATTTCAAATTGTTGGAAATGTCACACGCAGGCTCATATAAGATCCGTCTACAACGTTGTCAAAAAGATTTAACAATAACCAATTACTAATATCAATTAATAGTATCCATTATATGCTTTAAAGCAATATGAAATTCTATTTGGGGTTCACTCTCTCAGAGATCAAAATCAACATGTCCTTGTCGATTGCTTAAAGAAAATATGTTTGTAAAGAAACAAAAAGCTTATAAGCTGGCCTCTAGTATTCCAATCCCCTTCAAGATCTCTACACGCCTATGGCCTTTAGCTGGATACATGTATATAGTTATGTTAACCAGGACTGACTCTCTTTCTTTCCACCAACTTCAAAGGTTTATAAAAAAAAGTTTAACCACACAATTAAAACTGTTTTGTTCACTCAATTTATAGGCTAAAAGTCATTCAATGGAAAGATTTGTAATATTAACATGTTTGATAGCATTTTTTTAATAACACGATGGCATAAAACGCATTTACGAAAAAAAGAAAGAGTTACATAGATCATGTTATAATGGATATAGTTTCATTTTCGCGTTGATGTGTCCATGAATAGAATTCTGATGGAGGGAGGAGCTATATGCAAAGCAAAATCCTCCGGCTCCGCCCACTGATTTTACCTTTTGCATATTCCTCCTCTTCTATCAGACTTGATTCATGGACACATCAACGCGAAAATGAAATTATTTCATGAATAAAAACTTCATTAATTGAATAACGCCAGAATGAATATGATATAAGATATAGACTCATTTCACTAGTAAGGCACATTTTGATACGACGCGGCTTTCATAATTTCAGTTTTAATGTTTTTTAATCACGTATTTAGAATGAATAAAGATGCTCTTATTAATGTGTTATAGCTTGAAGGTTTAACCTGCATCAACAATAAGCATAGATTAAACTCCCCTCCAAATTAACCTACATGAGGATTTTAATGAGATTTACTCTGCATTAAAAAGATTTAATTGAAAGATAATTGCAGTTTAGATTTATGTTTTTTGTTCATAAAAGCCCACTCGTTTGAGTCTATAACTATAGACTATACTAATCTTCTAAGTGCGACTTACGTTTTCGTTTGATCTAAATATTTTCGTACATTCCATTCATTTATTAATACTGTTCTGTGTTAAGAATAATACAGTGAGCGCTTGCGAGCGCCTCCTTTTCTCCGCAAACATTATATATGCTTCTTTTGCAAATACTTGGTGCCATCTTGGGGTGCTCGGATTGGCTTCACAATTCTAAACGAAGGACTGCTCAGCGTTCAAGATACAAAAACCATGTAATAATTATAAGGATTGAAATGAAACCCTGGTTTGCAAGTTGTAGACGTGCAAAGCAGGGTTGCATTTCTAAACAATTCACGAAAGTTTTCATCCTGAACACAGGACAGCTGTAAACAAAACTCTGGATTTGTAGAACTAGGGTTCGAATGTTAGAGATGGAACGTTATAATTTGTAAATATATCAATTTAGTACTGCAAAAAAAAAAAAAAAAAAACAAACAAAAAAAAAAAAAAAAAAAAAAAACCAGGCAAAAAACGGGAATATCTATTATTTATATATAAAATATTTCTTTTTATCTTTTTTGTACCTTATAAGTATACTATTACAGTGGTAATATTTTAAAATACGGTGTGATTGAAACACTAGTTACTCCCCCGTCATAACGACGAGCTCTTCAGAAGTTTGAACGGATAGAAAATAGCTGTGAAGACCTTGGCCTTACAATCTACAGATGCATATAAATGACATGTATTTTCGCGCCACATTTATAATTTGTTTCACCGTTCGGTCATTCTGAACGCATGGCAGTTTCCAATCTCTAAAATTATGCTAAATGTTTAAGTTTAATGTTTATGCAAACCTGCATTCAGGATGACAAAACGTTGACGACTGTTTGTAATTTATTACCCGTTTCGCACGTGAGTACATATGCAAAGCGGGGTATAATTGGCAAACAGTTTGTACCGTCTTGTCATCCTGAACGAAGTGCTGATTTAGTTTGATGACTTTGAATTATGAATGAAATGTATCTAAAACAAAAACCCAATTACTGCAGAAATTTACAATTCACCGCGTTTCATAAATTCGATACAACCCGTGTGAATCAAGTCCTTTGAACATTAAGTTTTGATATAAATCTCCCATGTCATTTTGATTGAATTTTAATGGGCTTTCAATCCATTTCTTAACCATATCTTTAACAATCAATTCAGGAAATCGTAATAATCAAATATTTTGTTTTTTATACGGTGAAACAGGCATAAAACAGTTAGGTTTCCAATGAACAAACTTAACCATGTCGAGAGAATTTTATCTTGAGTGACAATATACGAATGGGGGATGTCGGATTCAAAAAAGTAAGCTTACGAAAAGGAATTTGTCGTAATCGGCTTAATCCATACAGTCTCAATCGGCACTGATCGGTGTGTTTCGCCATGATTGCATCGGAATCGGTTATATTCGTTCAATATCCTTTAACGTTCGGTCGCCGACAGAATTGATCGGTGGATGTCAGAACTCACTGCATTCGGAACATCGCTCGGACTTTTCCGTAAACTGGAAAGTACCTCGGACGTAAGTGTAGTAATTTTTGGTCATTTTTTAGGTAATTCGGCTCCTGGTGGTACTTCGGTTAATACGCTTGTAGATAATCACATTTTATTAATTCTCTCCGATCATCTTTTGAGATCTTTTGGGCACACTGTAATTTGACTACAAAACGTAGTAAAACACTGCGTTTTGTTTTCAAATTAAAAATGCCCATTTTAACCTTACGTTGATTTTTTTTTCGCAACGTCATCCTCAGTTATGTTTGTGACGTCATAAAAACCCACGTGCGAAACGACGCGCTTTCATGGCTGCGCCCGTATTATTCCCGAGGTCTATTCCGTAGAATCGCCGAGGGTTCCCGATTGCGGTGGATGTCAGAACTCACTGATCGATGTCGGAAATGATCGGTCGATATCGACTGTGATTGGTTGACATTTGATGAAAGGCGACATTAATCTTTCTAGGTTGGCGTGGTACAGTTAAGAATGGTACAGTTAAAAATATCGTTGTTTTGGAATGATTTTGGCATGGAATTGAATGAGTGTGTGGACGTGTTTTGAGTGAAATTAATGGGAGATTCTCAAAAAACACCATTATCGTTATTTGAAACTATACATGTAAGGCAGATAGCATCATAGCGCACTTAGGAAATTGAAATATCAGGAAGATGCATTTCAAGAAAAATCTCTTTTTCTAAAAACGCACCTTAATTTTTGTTCGTTGCACCTTCCATCATACACCTATAATTGTTTATCGCCAATATCAACTGAATGTGACCGAAGATTAAAGTAGAAAAGATGTCAGAATTAGTACATATGTGATAGAAATTTAACATGTATTTATAAAATTTGGTCGTTCCAAGGTACAGTTTAATCTATAAAGAGCACGGGAAAACTTGCCTTTGAGTGAAATAAATGAGCTAATCAAAGATTATCAGTCCTTTTTTATAACTTACCACTCTCTTTTTCGGGAGCTGTTTAAAACAGGAAAGGAAAGGAAAACCTTGTAATAGACTCTTGAAAAGATTATGACGTTTCTGAAAACATATCTTCTTTCAATTGACTGGCTATCTAAATGAAGAATGTCCTAACTCTAGTGCGGTAGACCTATGTAGCTAGATATATGCATAGCAGTTCAATCACCAGTTTAAGCAAATTTGTAAAAACACAAAACTTCGTATTTTTAGCCATTGCAATTGGTCGCTATTTTATTTTTGTCGTTGTTGACAAAATATGACTGTTGCATCAAACTGTTGCGTCCAAGCATCCTCAGATTAACTAAGCTTATTTTACCTCAAATCTCCAATCCAAGATCAGAACTTATCATACGATAAAATGCTTGCTAACAAAATACGACATAATTAATGTTGCTCCGCAACAACAATTTAAAAAAGTGTGGGAGAAGAGCACAATCAAAATAGTACTTTAGATATAATTTCTATTTGGGTTTTAACAGCTTGTTACGTCAGCTATATGATTAAGGTGAGTTTGAAATCTTTTGACCAACCGTCGATGATATAAACGAAAGAAATGTGTGTTGATGTAATTCTATATCTATTTGACTTTATGCATTGATATGTATCAGCAAGCAAGGTACAATTTTCTCGCGTCTTTCTAAAATTGAAAGTGTTTGCACTAATGTATTCATTAAATGAATTATGTGATTTTGTAAAATGGATTTAGTTTATATATATTTACTTTCAACTTTCTCACTTCCACCCTTTCGCTGTATATAATTATCAAACTGACTGAATAATGTCCGCTTCCGTGTGGTGTTTGTTCCTCGTACATCCATTATTTGGGACATCTCGTCAAAAAAGAAAATAGAAAATGATAAAAAATCAAACACACGACCATCAGGGAATATTTTAAGATTAATAGTGAAAAAGAGAAAGATTCCAGCGGAGGTTAACCGGGGGATGCATTTCAACATTGTGTTTATAGGAAGGTATAGTAGTCATTCTAGAAAGAAAATGATAATAAACGAAACGACAATAACAACAAAACCAGCACAGTGCAAAAAGGTTTGACCCTATTCAGACTGCGCATCAAACTTTACTCACAAACCAGTAATGTCATTTATCATATAACTATACAAATATCCGTGTGATAACATCCCGTATGATATTTCATATGATATCACCTAGTTATTTTTAGAACAATGATATAATTTGGTTATTTTTAGAATCTTGAATTTCAGTTAGAAACATCGACAAAAAAGACAAATAGAGGTTATAAGATAAACATAATACATACTTAATGTACTGTATGAAAAAAAATATCTAACTCGGTTGTGAGAATTGATAATTGTCTCGGCAGAGCCTCGACAATGATCAATTCTCCCAACCTCGTTAGATATTTTTTCTCATACAAAACACTAAGCATGACATTGTATTATATATTTATCATGATTGTCATTATTATCTTTGAAGCAACACTAGTAGTATAGGAAAAATAACACACAAAAATAAAGAAAAGTTTTCAAATAAGATGTTTTTATACAAGTAATTTTAAAAACACTATATGCCTTTACAACTTGTGAGATTCCCCTATGCTATATTTTTTAAAAATGAAATCGCCAGCCGTACACGTTTAATAAAAGAAAGATGTATCAAATATGTGGAAGTTAATCGAATAAAAAGGGAAAGTTATTTAAAATGTAGGTCTGAAAACGTATAACCCATGTCACGGAAAAAGATGTTTCTTTGGATAGATTAAATACAACCAATGTTGGGCTTTCTGTACATTTTAGGATTTGTGCTTGGCGCTTTTGCGAAACTTCGACTTCTACTACAAAGTTAAGATATGATCTACATGTTTATACGCTCCCATGTGAAGTCTTTCCCTTTCGTTTCGAGTAAGGCCTTATATCAGGGACGCCAGTATAGAAGTGAATTGAATTATATATTGTGATGTACCTGTCAACAAAATTCATTAAACGAATATCTCAAGGTTTTTTTTCTTATAAATAGACCAAACGATTTTATTTCAGAACTTGTGTTTGTCTGATTGGTCATTGATACATGTATATTCTTGCTTGGTCTTTCTTTGTACTGTTTTGTTCACTTTGTCATATTGCAAATCTTCATTTACTTGGAGGAATTAAAGATTATAATATATCTTGATCGCAGGGTAGATCTTTAATCAAGGGGTGTCATAGGTTTGATCGTTAGCAGCGACAAATATCCCTTCCAACATTAATCTCTAGTGGATAATCCTATACCTAAAGAGTTTTACAGCTGAAAGCTAGAGAAGGATGTCATTGTTGTACGAGTGCGAGGATTATAGGAATATATAGTTAGGTGGTCAAGCTTCCGAAAAATGATGCGTGTAAAACGTTTAACCCATTCCTGTTTTACAAAATTTTGGACCTGTCCAAATTCAAAGGTTTTGCAGACGAAAATTAGGAGTGGATTTAATTTAAAAAATAACCATTCAGTGGGGTAGAAAATAGTGTGGAAAAGGAAGAAATTGCTTGTCAGAAGTAATTTCTTCTTTTTTCACAATATTTTCTTAATCATAAAATCACAGGCACGTAAAAAGCAGGTATTAAACAGCAAAGGGTTAAAGTGACGTTGAAAGCCCATTCAAACAATTGGTTTGTTTTGTTTGGGGTTTACGTCGCTTTCAACAATCTCACAATCATATCGCGGCGACTGGAGCAACTGACAATGGATTCGTGGTATTTCTCAGACCAGTAATACCACAATAGCCTTTCCTAGCCTTCAGCCGCTGTCCCACATAGGCAACGATTTTCTACCCAATGGTGGGGGACGAATACATGTAGTCGGAAAGGGTGAGTGCTGCTGTCAGGAATCAAACCCTGGACATCTAGATTGATAGTCCGATGCGCTACCAACTGCGCTTTGACGGCGACTCCCATTCAAACGAACAAGCAACTTAACTAGTTTCATAAATAATACCCCCTTTCTGGTGATGTGTTTGATCTATTATTTAAGATATGTTTAGTTGGATTTGTATATAGAAACAGCCCGACATCCTTTCTAGATACCGATAAATATTTTGGATGCTTTCTTTCACTGACGACAGATTTGGTTTTGTAATATTTGCTGATCAGTGATTTTTTGGGCAAGGGGTACACGGAAATATTACCTAAAGTACTATCTTTTTTGTTGGCCTATCAGTTCAAAGATTGATTTGCTTAAACCAGTAATTTTTGTTTTTAATAATTTTCTCATAAGAGTAGTTCCCTAAAAAGGTCATGAAATTCGTAAAATATCTTATTAGAACGTTTAAAGTAAATAAACCATAAGAATTATATTAATATATATATATATATAGAGTGTTTTTTTATTTCATAATTTTACTTATGCATCAATTCGCTTCGCCATTCAAACAGTGTAAAAAGATTTTTAGTCTCATACCTCCGTGAAATTAGACAGTTTTCTCTTTATTTCTTAGTTTGTATTATCATGTTTGCGTGAGTAAAATAGTTCACATTTTATGCAATATGAAAATAATCATTCTGATTTACAAAAACACATTCATTTGTTAAAAAAACATATAAAGAAATAATAAAAGAAATGAGACATTTTCTATTGCAATAAAATGCTTAGTTATTGGTGAGCGATCAAATTATCGTTACTGCAGTTACGAGATTTTCATCACTCAATGACAATACATCTTTTTACGTTTGTTCTATTCAGCATTCAATACATGATAACACTTGTATTTAATTAACGAACGGCGAAAATATAAGTTGGTATTACAGTTAACAACATCGTGAAATTGGCAAGGTGAACGATTTGGGAAAGATTTGGGAATGATGTTGAATGAGTGAGAGGAGTGCAATTTGCGTGGCATTTATTAGAGGTAATCCATTGTCGCTAATTTTGTTAAGGATGAACAAAATTAGCGATATGTATTACCTCCCTTTAATAAAATATACATAAAACTGTATAAATGGCTTCCTATTTCTACAAGAACAAATCAGACGCTTAAAATTTCAATTATTTCAATGAAATCGAGGTTTGGCTATTGTTTTATTCATTTTGATGGTAGTTGTTTATCTTATATTTTTTAGTCATTTTGAGCGTTTGTGAATGGTTGAGTGAGTGTTTGGAATGAAAAATGGAGCGCTGAGTGGGCGATTTAGAATGGTATTGATTGAGATGAATGCCAATTTCACGATGTAACTAGCTGTAATACCACGGACATCGTTCGCCCAATGTGGTCCAAATACTTCCAATTGAGTTCAAGGATTTTATATTATAAGATTTTCGGATTAGAGGCAACTTTCTTATTGTCAAATTTATCATTGATAAATAGTTTTAGTGGGGCATTTAGTGCATAATAACAACTTAAATGAAGCCCTAAAAACTCGTAACTACATCTTTAATCAGCTGTATTTAAGGGTTTTTAGAAACATACACCAGATTCTAAAAGATGGAATAGACAATACGACACAAGCCACACGCGTGGCAGAAAAGTAAAAATTTGTGAAATTTCATAAGAAACATATAACAATGACAATTTCCTCCGGTTTCGCGTGGCTGATTCAGAAAATTCCGGTAACTTCTAACGTTTTAATAAGTAAATTAACCGTTTTTATCGCTTGCAAAATATTTTTGTATAATTTACAAGTAATAAATTCGAAACAAAATACCACAAAATTGCTATTATCTGATGATCGACAACTGTTAGGTCTGACCTTAGCAGTCAAATTGTGTCTTCACTCATTTCAGCATAATTCATGCTTTCAGACACATCAACCCATCAATACAAAAACATCGAAGATTAAATTCACAGAACGTTGAAGCCGACAATTTCAAATGAAAGGGATAAAATTTCCTCCTTGCATTGTAGTAATTGCTTGTAACGAGAGTCGTAATCAATTCAACTTAGGGTAGATATTCATATTACATTTAAGTACAGCCCGTTCAAGAAAAGGAAAAGAAAGGACATGGTTCATAATTTGTTTTAGATGACTATGGTGTACTTTTTAAGTTCGATTGTACAGGCTGTAATTACGAAATCATACTTAAAATAATAATAAAATTAGAATAAATATTGATAATGAAAATAAATGAATAAATAACCTCTACCCAAATGCACGCACGTTCGCACACGCACGAACGCACGTAAAAACGCGCATGCACGCAAACAGACGCACACACTTACACATATGTTTAATAAATTATCAACAATCATTTGATAACGTTTTAACTGGTCCATTTTACATTTCTGAATTCTGACGGTCTCAAGTTGAGAATAATGACACAGGCTAACCGCTAATTGCTTTTGTGATCAAGTAAATCTAGTAAATTAATAAAACGATTTCAAAATAACTTTTCGGACTCAGGGGCCCGTTTTACTAAACTTCTTACGAAAAACATAATCGTCAAAAACGCAAATCGTACCTGGTGTTTTTATTCATCGTTAGATTCTGCTTTGCAATATATCATTGGAATCGTCTTAAGAAGACGATTCCAATAAGATGGTGCATGGCAGAATTCCATCTATAGTAACTACTGTAGAAGAAAATTTAAATTTTGACTTACGCAAAAAATGATCGTAAGATGTTTAGTAAAATGGGCCATAGACTCGTAAGATTGAAAGTCCAGGAATGTGTTTATGCCTTCATGTATTTCTTCAAGCTACTTTGTAAGATTTCGACCATATATATCTTGTTTTTCATTGTTTTTTTTTGTTTCGCTTACAGCTAATTATTACAATCGCGATTGTTTTGACGTAGGGTTTCACAATTGACATTTTACATTATAAAAACAAAAAAATATTGCATTTTTCAATGTTGAATGCACAACAAATTTCGTATCAGTAACTCATGTAATAATGTGTAGCTTCTAATTTGACCTTAAGCGTGGTCATAGCTCAAAAAAGACATAAAATCAAATATTTGAATTATCTCGTTTTAATTCCCCGGTGGAATGCCATTACGCTTCAAAACAAACAATCGAAAGGCTTTTCCGTTCATAAATAGACTGTTCGATTTTGTCATGAAAAAAGAGGCAAAGATGTTTAATGAAATTCCAGACGATATTATTCACGTGTTGTTAGCAGACATTTGAATCGACTTACTACACCAGGGTTTTCAATTGAGTTTAACCCTTTACCACACAATCACCCCTTTTTACGCCTCTCAAGTAAATACCTTTGGAGAACATTGTGAAAAATGAAGAAATTCTGGCCTAAAAGACAAGACAATTCAAAATTCCACCAACTTGAATTTGTCGTCTGCAAATTCTGTCAATTTGGACTAATCTAAAATATTGCTTTGTGGGAATGGGTTAAACCTAAGGATATAGGTCGTTTTTTCTTAAGATTTTAAATTAGAATAAAGTATTTCTATATATCGTTGATGCACAGCACAACTTTACTCAAGTAAAGATAGTAAAGATGTTTACGCTAAGCCAGAATTTTTGTTTGCTAATACCCAAGTTCTTAATTAATGAACAAAAAAATCTAGAATTATATTAGCCTGTGTGTGACATTTCCAACAATTCCAAATGTGCGCAAAGAAACGTCTCTGACCAGTGTGTGCATCCACACAGTCTGACCAGAGTCTTCACTATGCGATTTATAGAAAGATATGGTCTTAGGTACCTGTAGACAGGTCAACAATCTTCTACTCAAAATGCATTACTGTCTATGCTGCTAAATATTTGTACCTTGCGTAGATGTCATATTGTTGGAAATGTCGCGCACAGCCTCATATGTAATAATACATGTACATGTAGACGATAACAGTGCATGATTCGGACTTCTGTCACAGTCTTGTATGCCCGACCGACCTTAAGGTAGTGGAACCGTAATAGTTCCGCAACATTTTGGACCATATGTTCTTTCACAATGTTAACCGAGGTTTCCTAATAAAATCATTAGGAAACCTCAGTTAACACTGTTCAAGTTCATCACTCCTAATACGTTGGAAATCTATTACGGGTCTCTATCTCACATAGGTTTACGATTATCTATCCATTGGTGAGAGAAAAACGTCGGAAAGGATATTTTTCGCCACTAGGGATCGAACCCAGGACTTCCATATTGGAAGTCTTATGCCTAACCAACTGTGCTATGGTGGCTGTTTGAGTTAGATGATGGAACGTACAATAGTTGTAAAATATATTGTTCACGGAATACAATTTTATCATGGCGTACCGTAAATAGACAATCCGTATTGACAGAAGGATGTCACATATCAGTTCGACACTTGAGTTTAAATATAGATACACGTGCCACACCTTTTTAGCGGCTCCTTTGATCCTTAATTGCTGACTCATTCTAATGACGTCATTTTGCAAGATAGCCCATATTTTTAGAATCCGGCCGAACAAAACAAATCTGGAAAAGAAATTAGAACTTAAATCGCGTTTTAAAGTGCTTTCCATTTTCATCATAGGTACTGGAAACTATTTTCATTATTCTTGTGTGTGTCGGACACCATTTAAGGAATGAAAAGACTAATTGTTAATTACATGGAGGTCTGAAACTAAAAACTTAATCACACTGCATTAATACGCTCAGCGGGTTCATCGGTAGTGTGATTAGGGTTTCATATCTCAATATAATCACAAATAGTCTATTCATGCCTTGCAGTTAAATATTATGAATAAAAAATGGGTAGTATGTCTGTACCTTGAGACAGATTTCGTATGCAGCTACTTTTTGTGCTAAAATAGCCGCGAATCATAAATTGATTTCTTTGATCAATGAAAGTAAATTTTCATCCAATCAGAATGCAAGAAACTTGATGGATATAATTGAAATAAAATTATTTTGATTTTATAATGAGATCCAAAATCGCCTACGAACGATCAATAAGATTGTCAATCATTGGAAATGGCTCTAGTGTCGATCGTGCATGGGCAATATTGATTTGTTTAATCAATACATTGATTCAGATTTATTGTCAATAAAATTGATTGTGTATGTGCCGCCTTTAACCCCGGTTTGTGCGTTTGTGTTTTTGTGCCAGAATATTCAGCGCCCCAAAATAGCGTTTAAAATGAATACAAACGATAATATATGTATATATATATATATATATATATATATATATATATATATATATATATATATATATATATATATATATATATATATATATATATATTAAGAAACATCACTCTAAAGTTCTTCATCAGCCCAGCCTATATATGGTTCCTTGACATTCGTTATATACTTCATTTCTGGACTGTATCGAATGAAACTTGGGAAATGGCTAATCTTCGAATTAGGCTGCACGGATACGCATTGTCTGTTATCTGCTTAAAGATAATTTTGACTCATTTTAAAGGATCAAAAGAATCATTCCGATCCGCCTCATTTTGTCTTGTCTAGGAAAACACCTGAGTATAGAAAACTCTTTTCCACATACTGTAAAAACTCGTCTGAATGGGACCGCCAAAAAGCGGTCGCTTTTGGTAATGGTCGATTAATACAATATTTCATGATAAACAAGACAGGTCATTTTGATAGCATAGATATTGATTGTCGCACAATTCTCATTGAATTCTATGATAGTAGAACGATTCTAATGAGTCTCGTCAACATAGATATCAATGATTAACATTTTTTTCGTTTAGAAATGACCTTTTTTTATCAGAGATTTTTCTTGTGGAGAAGTGACTTTCTATCATGGTGTCTTAAAGAAAGTGGTCGCCAAATAGAAGTATTCGATCGAGAAATATCGATCGTACAAAATCCCAGCATTTTTTTAGTAGCACATCTAGCCAAGGGTTGAGCACTACCCCCAGATTTATCGACAGTACCATGGTAAGAGTAGTATAAAAAGAATCACAAGCATGAAATATTTGATGAAAAGGAAATACTGCTAAACTAAAGGCACCGTCGTTTTATGTGAAAGTCTTTAGTGACAATCCTAAAAAAAATGAATTATTTTCGGTAAGAACTTGTATATCAGTGGCAGTAGCAGTTGATGCAACAGTCTTGGTGTAAATGAGAATTTAAATTCTTCAGCTAGTAAAGTGTAATAGTGTCGGTTTATTTCGATCCTTTAGAACTTGCACAGTTGTGATTCAGACTAAAAAAATCGATACTTTTCTTACCTCATAGACGATTCTGTCCTGTGTTCAGGATGACAAAACAATGCAAACTGTTTGAAAATTATACCCCGCTTTGCACGTTATTGCACGTGCTAAACGGGTGTAACTTGCAAACAATTTACCCCGTTTTGTCGTCCTGAACACACGCCTGATTTCGACTGCATTGTGGATGAATACACGATTTCTCCATATATTGGTAATAATCTCATCTTTTTTGTGTATTTTCAGGTCTTATTCCGCGCTCAGTGGAACATAAAGACTGGATGGTAGCCGAGGCTTTCCGATTTTACTTCAAAAATCTGCCGAGTCATCCTCCAGACGACCAGAACCAAGAGCTAGCAGTAGAATCGGCAAAACTTCGAATATACGTGACCAACGTCATGTCAGAAAATATCAAAGATAAACATACAGTAGATAGAAATATTCGGGTAAACGTTTATCAAATATTATCAATACAAAATAAAACAACATACTCAAGAACGCTTTTAGACTCCATCTTGGTCAACCTTGACACTTCCGGTTGGATGAGTTTCGACATTTCCAAAGCGCTGCAGTCTTGGATCGATAATGGAGATTCTAATTTAGGTGTAGAAATAGCCACTGAATCACAGAACATTCGTGATGTGATAAACATAGATTCAACAGCCGTGCTTGATAATTCCAAAGACTCGGTTCAAAGTGATAACTCAACAAACACTGCGCCAGTATTGCATATATACGCCGAACAGAGGCATTTATTAAAACGAGTCAAAAGACGTTCACGTCGGCGGGGAACCTGTCGACGGAAAGACAAAGAGCCCGGATGTTGCCGTTATCCAATCAAAATATCGTTTGCAGATATCGGCTGGAATTGGATACTGGCTCCCCTCGAATACAAAGGATATTATTGCGCTGGTTCCTGCACAGAAAAACATAAACTGGCCAGTACGTTTGCTGGAATTAAGGTGCAATTGCATAAATTAAAGCCAAAAAGGGTACCGGCGCCGTGTTGTCATGCGGCCAAACTGAGTCCGTTTACGATACTTTATTTTGATGACGAAAAAGAGCGATACACTTTTACGGAAATAGAAGATCTTGTAGTGGAGCAATGTAAATGCGGCTAGACGGTTTTGGTTTTGAAGGATAATATAAGACAGAAAAAGTGTCGAAAAAGAAGAAAGTGTTTAGGAAAGGCAATTTCTTCTTTCTCAACAAGTTTTCCTTAATTTATTCAATTCAACAGAGACGCGAAAATGCGTGAATCAATGTGAAATTGTTAGATTTCCTACTTATCAAATGCGTCCTCAGTAAGACTGCATGAATTTGCGAGTGTTTGTCTACACGCCATACAAATGCATTGAAATATTAGGATATATGTTCGACCTTTTACATCAAAATTGGTAGATGAAATGTTTATATCATTCAAAATTTTTACCTGACCAATCACCAAACGACCAAATTTAGAATTGTTCGACTAATAAATATATGCTGACGATTTATTTTTTTAAAGCTAAAATAACCTTTGAATAAGTCGTGGGTTAGCACAAAACTATTGTAAGTGCTAATATATTTATATGCATTTATAATAGTTTTACACTGAAGCCTCAAGTGATATATTAAGGTTCATGTAAAGTGCTTGAGACCCAATTTTAGGGGCATTCATTTGCCAAGAAAAAGCAGTATGTCCAGGTATATTATATATCAAAATGAAGCTATTTATGAGCACAAGCAGTTGAAAAACATAAGACTGTTATAACTATAGCGGTATAGCCAAAACATTGTGGAAAAGGGTCATTTTGTACAGAACAAGCGACTGCATGACTGTTGGATAAAATTGGCTCATTTTTTGATAAAGTCTAACCTAAAGTACCATCCAGGTAGTGCTACAACCGTTGGTATAAAACTCAGCCCCAAAACGTAGTTATGCAAGCAATTTATTTTGACTTATTTTATAAACGCATATGTCATATATGTCATATTAATTTTGTAAACGTGTAGATCTTTTTATGGTATGGTGTGTTATCACAACATAAATAGACATTAATTGTTTATATACCTGTAAGGTTGATTAGCAATATATCAATTTCTATTTCACAGAATCATAAATATATAGTAATATTGTAGTTCATTGAATTAAACAAAGCTATAATTTGAAATAAATCGCAGAAAATATTTCACAATATTATGGTGTGATGTTGCACCATACCTAACGTGTATTTTGAAAACAGACCAAACCGGTTTGACAAGTATGTTGACAAAATAAATGGAAATTGCTTGTTTCAAAAGAGCCTTTTGAGACTGAGTTTTATATCTAAGGTTGTAGCACTACCTGGATGGTACTTCAGACTGTACTTTGTTAAAATATGGGGCAATTTTATGCAACCGTCATGCAGTTGCTTGTTCTGTACAAAATGACCCTTTTCCACAATGTTTTGGCTATACCGCTATAGCTATGGCGGTCTTATGTTGCCTAACTGCTTGTGCTCACGAATAGCTTCATTTTGATATATAATATACATGGACATACTGCTTTTTCTTGGCTAATGAAGTGCCATAAATATTGGGTCTCAAACACTTTACATGAACCTTAAACTATCTTTTACCAACAGATTTTTTACTTGATAGGTTTGGAAGTTTCACGGTCCCGGGTTCGATCCTCGACGGCGGCACTCATGTTTTCCGACTTATTGTCTTCCACCAATGGGTCGATAATCGTAGACCTATGTGGGTTAGCAGCTGGAGGCCAAGAAAGTATGAAATAGTATACTGGTGTTAGAATTACCAGAAATCCAATGTAAGGTGCTCTAGCCGCCGAGATATAACTGAGAAAATGTTGAAAGCGACGTAAAACCCCATTCTAATTGAAAGTTTCATTAAAATGTTTCATGTAATAAAGATCAATGTCTATACGATACTCTTTAAATGTTTCTGAAAATACATACATTGTGTATTCCAGATTAAGGTAGTGGACCCGTAATAATTCCTCAACGTTTCACTTGTAAACCTCGGTCAACATCGAGTTTCGAAAAATTTTGAAACTATCACGGGTTCATTATAGCCTTGCTCATATGCCACCAGACAGATATTTCTGTGCGATGAAGATACTTGATTTTTAAGCATGACTGATTAAGGTGTTAGGATGGGTTTTAGGACTTGGGGAAAAGATATTGAGTCAAAATATACAGAAGATTGTATGTTGAATTCTCAAACCTCGAAACTACAGCTTGTTTAAAGCTGTAGTTACGAGGTTTTAGAATTGAATCGAAAAGATAGAATCGCACTGTTTTGGGTACAACGAGGTTTTTGGACTAAGAAAAGTATAGCTTAAAATGATGAAAATGTATTGGAAAACGACATTACCCTTTCTTTTGGGGAATAATTCGTTATTTTGAAATAATTACGGTTCTTTTAATGGAAAAAGTACATTTACAAGAGTAAACTGTAAGTGTGAACTGTCAAGTTTTTTTACAGCACGGTAAAAAGAACCTTGAGAGTTTTACTAAACTTCTTACGAAAAAAATAAACGTAAGTCAAATCACAAATCGCTACTGATGTTTTCATTCATTGTTAGATTCTGGCTTGCAATATCTCATTGGAATCGTCTTCTAAAGATGATTCCAATGAGATGATGCATGACAGAATTCCTTATTTTGTTACTACTGTAGCAGCAACTTTAATTTTTGACTTGCGCGAAAAATGATCCCAAGGTGTGTAGTAGAACGGACCCCTGAAGTCTTTGCTTCAATCTCAGAGAATCTATAAGGCATATTAGTTGATGGTCAGTGAAAGACTTTACTAAGTGTGTATACAAAAGGTATTATACTTATTATAGCCTTTTGCTCACATGGACTTTCTTTTTGTCGACTGTATACATATATATTGTTATCGGATGATATATTGTTTTCTGATGCCTGGCAAGGCATGTTGTTGTTATCTATTTATTTATTGTATTTATGAATGTTTGTTATTTGAAAGACACCCTAATGAAATAGACCTCTGTCTAAGGAATTTTTGGTTTTCAAGGTTGTATCAACTTTTAACTGTATCAAAAGCATCGCATCTTTAAATTTTCAGCAGTGAGCGCTTTACTCTTTCACAATTTACAGTTTTCTCGGCAGAAATGATGCGAAATGAATGTTTACAAATATACGCAAAGTCCAACAGTAAAATAATTAATTCTGGAACATTTACAGGATATTTTTTCTTTTGATAATGCATGTTTTAAAGTAATATGTCTGACTTGAATAGGTCATTTAAAAAGATAGAGGAATGTTATATTGGGATATCTTTGCCCGTGACGTTGTAAGATTTGAGATATTTTGACTTGAAAACTATGTGCAATAAAATATATTTGATCAATTCCAGTTGTTTCATATTTGTGTATAATACAATTAAGAGAATCGTAAAATTGACAAGTTGAATGATTTCGGAAAGATATTGAATGACCGAATGATTGATTGATTTTTTGATTGATTTATTGCCGGAATGGAATTTTACGTACTTTCAACATCTTTTCAGTTATATCGCGGCGGCTGGAGCACCTAACAATGGATTCCTAGTATTTCTCTCACCAGTACTACCATCACATCCTTTCCTAGTATCTAGCTGCTATCTCAAATAGGTCTACGATTATCAACCCATTGGTGAGAGACAAAAAGTCGGAAAGAATGAGTGCCGCCGTCGGGTATCGAGCCCGGGACTGGATTGACAGTCCGACGCGCTACCAACTGCGCCATGACGGTGGCACAATAACTGTATGAAGTGAGTTAAGAATGAAATATTAAGGTAGATAATACAAATCAATCATTTCGTCTAAGTTTCGTTATTAGCTCTTACCACCTTATAAAATCTAAGCACTTTCCTATTTAAGTGTACTCACGTAACAATCAGACGCTTTATAATTGACACCAGTAAAAAGAATGGAATTATTTCGTCAATTTCAATGAAATGATGATCATTTGGAACGATTTGAATTGTATTTAACAATTTCAGAGCGTGTTTGAGTGATTATTTAAAATGAATCTTTGGAGCGTTGAGTAACCGCCGATCGTTTTTAGAACGGTTTTGATCGAGTTGAATGTCACTTTTTCGATGTTAAAAGTTGTAGTATACCTTTGCTTTAAAATTCCCATCGCCCGACATCCCATTTTCAGGAGCCTTTGTATAGTGTGACAATCGTTTCAATCGCAAAAAATGCGAGGATCTTTTGTAAAGCGAGGGTTAAGTGCAAGACTGTACTAAGTGTATATACCATGTATATACACTTAGTACAATCTTGCGATAAACCCTTGATATTCGTTCGGCGTTCAGGCTATCTGAAACCGTTCATACAATCCTAGGAGAGTTAACATGGAAGGATCGGCAAGTTAGAAAATATGACGACTCAGGCGAAAAAGACAATCTGGGTAGTGCGTAAAGTTTCGACCCTAGTCAGACTATTTTGACTGCGTAAGCTGACTAGGGTCGAAACTTCTCGCATTTAGGTGATTTTATGAATCTTGAATTACTTTGCTGTCTTCTTTTGAGAGCAAACTTTGAAATGCGACCTGCGGTTGACCTGTTCTGGAACCAGTCTCCTTTTTATGCACCCACCGTAGAATGACGACAGCTTATAGAATTACCTCTGTCCGTGTGTGAGTGCGTGCGGGTGTGGAAGGGAGGGTGTCTGGATGTTTTCTTCTCCTTGGTGAATACAAGTGTCATGCGAAGATTTTGTCCGAAATCACCCAAGGTCAATGTCATGGCTGAAGGTCAAATCGGTCTCGGGTAAGAATAAACGGGGGAATCCGTGTCTGTGACACATTTCTAGTCAAATATTATTTTTACGGAGTTCCAAGATGGTCATTTTTGTGTGAGCATTCGGAACACCAGTCGGCCAATCTCACGATCAACCTCGGATGTACATAGACGGACTAGTTAAAAAATACGGGAAAACCTTGGAAAAACTCGATGACGTCAGTTAAAATGGCGTTAGCCCTCGAAACTTTGAGTGAAAACATTCGACGTCGCCAACGCTACTCGTTTAAGTCACCGACGTGAAACCATCGTATCCTTACATAGATATCTTTAGATTCTTGAATACCGACTGAAAAATCTTAAATTTTGAGAATGATTCGTCATTCTCAAAAATTAAGATTTTTCAGCCGTTACTTACTGTAAAAGATATTAATCTACAGTGCTAGTTTGTCTTACACTGTTTCCGCCTAAAAAATGCACGATTTTGTTACATACCCATCCGCCTTACATAGGGGAGACCGGGGCAGAGTGTTACACGGGGCAAAGTGTTACGTTTGAAATATTTTCTTTTTGACATCTTTAATGTCCCAGGTGTTATTTCTTATTAAAAGGTTTTTTGATTATGCATGTTTTTCTGCATATAAGATTCATGAAATAGGAATGTCCACTTAAGAAGAATCAGAAAACGATTTTTGTGTCACAGAAGTAAATTCTTACCATCTTCGTAAATATCCACCTCGTCTGATGTAAGAGTATAAGAAATAGGAATGTCATATGGTTATGGGATCCCGAGATCCAGAAGCTTACTTTTGTGTACAAATTATGCTATTGTAAACCTTTCTTTTCTTTGCACGAGTATCTTTTCCGAAAAGTTGCGATTGGGGCAAAGTGTTACAAAGGACGTGGGGCAAAGTGTTACAGTGTAACATTTTGCCCACAATATGTTTAGCGCCATTATTCAATTTCCAGATAACGAGATTAAGACTGAAACGAGTTCAAAGAAGCTTCAGACGAAGTTTTAATGTTTGTGCAAATCATTTATCACCTAATTATATGCAAAAGAAACCGTTGTACGAAAAAGATAAATTTCCTGTTGCAAGAGTAACCAGCTTTTCTCAAAACGCTTTATCCGCTATATATTCGGACATGTTGAAACGGAGATTTTGCGGTCCAATGGGCTTATTTCTAAAAGTTTGTGGTTAATCACAGATTTTTATGTTATTTCATAAATGTAGAGTTTAAGAGACTTAATAGTAATAAATGCCATTCAGCCATGACCATATTACTCTTTCTGACTTTTCAGACTTATTCGAAACTACAGTGGTTTCCAGTAGTAACAGGTGCTCTTAGATTTTATTCCGCAAATGGACATACAATACGAGATTTAAAGTTAATGTTTTTATAAGAGAAAGAAAAAAAGAGAGAATATTTTAGGATATGGTCTGAGTATTTTATTATTAAGGACTCGTTTTGAAACATGTGGTAAGGCGCAAGAAATACACTCTTTTGTCATGGGTGACCAAGTCAGTGTGTGCAAAACTTACAGTCTAATTTTGAATAATATTTGGCCAAAAGGCCTTTCATGTTTATCCCGGTATTGTAAAAGCAAATGAAAGTCATTTTCGTGACGACTGTATGCAATGTATCACTTTGCCCCGGTAGGTGTAACACTTTGCCCCAAAAGCCCGGGGCAATGTGTTACATTTGCCGGTATTTTTGTCTGCGTATGATTTTTTTATAATATGACGAAATTGTTAATTCAAAGTATTTTTTAGTTCCAAATTCGATAAATTTTCGATTCATATATTAAATAAGTTCAAAAGAGCTATGGTGTCGGAAAATTTGTGAATTGATTAAAAATTGTAACACTTTGCCCCGGTCTCCCCTACATCCGAGGTTTGTTGCAGGTTACGGAAATGGCCGAGTGATGTTCCGAATGTTGTGTGAGGTGTCACAAATGTTTTTTTGTGTGTGTGTGTCTTGATGTTGCAGTTTGAAATAATTATTGCATTCAATGTTCCATGGATAGCCCTGTAAGCGTCATATCCCCTCGGAGTGAAACGCGATCAACGTTCAATCACGATTTCTCTTTCATTTACGTTCAACTGAAGCGTTCAGCGTTCATCTACGTTCCGGATTATCTATGTAGCGATGTTAATTTCTGTAACCCATAATGTTGAAACGACTACCAAAAGAATTTGTTGCCCTAACAGATAACAACATCGTGAAATTGAAAAGATGAATGAGATTTAACTGATTGTGGAATGAAATTGAATGAGTGTGTGGAGCTAGTTTTGAGCGAATTTAATGGGAGGTAATCCAATATCGCAAATTTTGTTAAGGGTGAACAAAAATAGCAATATTAATACCTCTTTTTAATAAAATATGCGTACAAGGTCTATAAATAGCTTCCTATTTCTCCAAGAACCAATCAGACATTTATAATTTCAATAATGAAAGTGAAATCGCGATTTGTTCTAGCTAAATTCATTTTGAATGTAGTTGATGATCTTATTTCTTTAGTTATTTTCGAGTGTTTTTGAATGATTTGAGTGAATGTTTAAAATGAATGAATGGGGCGCTTAGGGAGCGTATTAGAATGGTTTTGATTGAGATAAATGCCAATTTACGATGTAATTAACTGTAAGAACATCGTGAAGCTGACAGCGTGAATGATTTCGGAATTAAATTGAAAGAGAGCGATCAGCGAGTTTCAATGATATCAATGGAGAAGGAAAATAATATAGACCATAATATTTTATTACTTTCCTATTCACATGTATGTACTCTGCAATACAAATATGTGTGTGTCTTCATGGACCAACCACTCGCTTCCCAATGCACGCCAGCCAATAAAAACTACGGAATAATTTCATTGATTTTGGTGAAGTTGTGGAACTTTGTTAACGAATAAATGAATGAATGATGAACGAATGATTGAATGAATGAATGAATGAATGAATGAATGAATGAATGAATGAATGAAAGAAAGAAAGAAAGAAAGAAAGAATGAATGAATGAATGAATGAATGAATGAATGGATGGATGGATGAATGAATGAATGAATGAATGAATGAATGAATGAATGAATGAATGAATGAATGAATGAATGAATGAATGAATGAAATATTTCGCAGCATATTTGAAAGTTTTGTTTGCTATAAGCGGATGGCTGGTGGCTTAAAGCAAGACAAGATGATGATATCACGTAAATGAAATCAAAGCACTGGCAGTAATGATAACACGGGACAAATGGTCTGTGAATGTTTTATTTGTCAGGAGTTTTATATCATTTTCAACAGTATTACAGTAATATCGTTCACCACTTCTGCCACTATAACTAATTCGAGCCATCAGCCACCAGTCCACTTTAATGATATTAGTGGTTTTCGTTATACGTCCATTGGTGGTAGAAATACGATGCATGTTACGAAAGCTTTTGAAAAGATGAAAATTTGTCGAGCTGAGGATTGAAACCAAGACTCCAGAGGTTCGTTTTACTAAACTTTTGACGAAAAAAATAATCGTAAGTCAAAATCACAACTCGTACTTGGTGTTTTCATTCAATGATCGATACCGCCCTGCAATATCTCATTTGGATCGTCTTTAGAAGACGATTCCAATGATGCATGGCATAATTCCATTTAAAAGTACTCCTGTAGAGGCAACTTTAATTTTTGACTTATGCAAAAAAAATGATCGTAAGTCGTTTAGTAAATCAGGCCCCTGGACTGAGATCCCAAACGCATACGGGTACGCATAACTTAAACCAACTTCTAAACGGTCACTCAAATAAAGCACGAAAAGTATTGCTTGATAATGTTAAAGATGCAAGTGTTTGTTGAGTTCTGAAAGCCCATTCACTTGGTAGATTGTGAAACCAAACTTTATCAAACAAAAACCCTCGGGGAAAGCAATCAAAACTTGCATGAAAACATAGATACCCCAAATTTTAAAACAACAAATTCACATCATTTACGCATGTGAACGTATTGGATTATTGTTTTCTATTCTTATTTCTATTCAGCTACGTTTAAATGCATCAAAAGGATAGTGATTTTTCAACAACATAACGGTACTTCCTCGACCGAAATTGTGAAATTTCCTTTGATTTTGCGAGTTTTGTGATCAGCTGCTGGCCTAGATTGAATCTAGAACTCACATGTACTATTTCTAAATGTCAATTAGATTTGCGGCTTATATTAGATGAACAATTATTATACCAAGAAATCCGTTTTTACGGCTATTGATACCCCTTCAACTTCATTTTTATCACCAATAAACGAGTATTCCAGATGTATTGAAATAAAATAAAAGGAGTGTCATTTAGATTGGAACAGTCCTTTACACGACCTTTATGGAAAGAATGTCTTCGGTCAGCCTCGAGCAAAATTGCTGAAAAAGTTTCCAAATACTTTGAGATATACAGAATTAAACTTAATATAGATAGTTTCAAATTAATTGTATCACGTAAAATTCTAGATGGTTATTTGTCGACTATATTGCACAATTTTCTACATTTTTTCGCTCTGCGTTTCCAAAAGGGAAATACTTGTTCACGTTTTCTCGGTCAAAAAAGATATCGCAGCGCTGTTGACGTCACTGTTGTTGTTGTTTTCCCTACAAAATGACTCCCGAAAATGTTAATATAGAGGCTTGTATAGAAACGTTTCCGTAAATCCTTCAAATTATGCATTCTTCAAGTTTAAGTTACGATATAAGTCGCGATTTTTTTTCAGGTGAAGTCGGTATGTAATCTAACACTTGTTATACAACAGCAATGTAAGAATGACGAATGCAATTTAAAGTTCATTATCTTGAGATGACGAAGTGAAAGGCATATTGACAAAACATGAATGAACTTTATTGATACTTAGATACAGGTTTTTATTTACTTTAACCTTATTTGAAATCAAGTTTGCAATAATTCAGGCTTTCAGTTTAGATAATGAAGAAGAGTTCCGTATACGCAATACTACAAGACATCTTGAAAATAGTTTTTAAGAGCGGATAGAGTAGTTGTTGTTTACATACAATATCTCCTTTTGAAGCTTAATAAATATGGCTATATGGTATCCCCATGGCAGAAATATGCAAACATAGAGAATTAGGGGATAATTGTTTGTATAGAGTTAGACGGATAAATCTTTCATTGAGTAAACAACAAAATCTAAATTTTACTAGTAGAGAAGCCGCTTGTAAAAAATATAGTTTCACTTAATCAAAAATGAAAAAAAAAATATTATTATTCTTTTCTTAGTGCAAAAATTAGACGAAATGAGAAAATTATAATCCAAGTTTTCAGAAGGGCGCTATTTAAACGTGGTAGAATTATGACGTCATGGACAAAATGGGCCCCACATAGATAGGGGAAACGCACGAAAGCAGATTATTGTCATTTCACTTGTTTTGCGATGATATTACCAAGTGCTAAGTAACCGATATCCCTCGATAATCTACAAGCAATAGTTTTTTTTAAAAAAATGTATCAGCATTCAGGACTGTAGCTTATAAACACACTATCAATATCTAGTTTGATTATAGGATAGAGGTCCCCATTCAAACCAAATTAAGTTTTAAAATGAAAGTTGAAAAGCAAGACGAGGGCCATTTAGAGCGAACTCGGTGAACTTATTTAAGAACTTTGATAGATCAATAATTGCAAATTAAACAAGCCGCGCCTTATTTAAAGGATCCTATTGCTATATACCTCCGTCGACTGTATGTGATCTTGCAAGACACCCATGGCGTCGGACTCGAAACTTGAGATGCCTCGAGGGTTGAAGGTTCAATTGTTGTCAATTAGTTGTTAGTAGTTGTCAATTGCATGCAGATTCATAAAAAGATTACCGTAAAGAAATTGAAAATGGGAAATATATTAATTCAATGTGCTTGGTGTACGTACATATATACGAAACTCGTGGATTTAGATATTTTTGAAGTTTGGAGCGTCTTTTTTTACGAAAGTCGTAGGTAAATAAAATGGTGTAAATTTGAGAAATGAAGATTGATTATCAACACATTGGTGAGAGACAAATATTCGGAAAGAGTGATTGCCGCCGTCACGTATCGAACCCAGGACCTCTAGATTGACAGTCCGACGCGCTACCAACTGCGCTATGACGGCGGCGAAATATGAAGAAAAGACGATCTTTACCTTCAAGGTTGGTCAATCAAGAAGCATTTTCCAAGAGTCCCTTTCCTTTTGTGACTGCAATGAAGTTTGGGCATCCGCGTATGCTGGTTCTAAAGTAAAATGATATCAACATTTTGTCTTGAATTATATACACTGCTTATTCTGTGTAAGTATGCACCTGGCAGGGCGTGACTTAGCAGTGGTGTTTTTGGATTGTGTACGTTTCAATATGTTAGGTTCTTTCAAAAGTATAGTGATAATTGTTGCAAGTGCGTAAATATCTGTATCTTAAAACGAAAAGGATGAGTGTGCTGAGCGAAAGTGAACATTTTTCATAGTTGGGCTACCAAATCCTCGTAACTTCAGTTTGTCTAAACTAAAGTTACGAGGGTTTTGTTACCAACCTACGATTTACATAATGTCGACTTTCTATTGATTTGAGTTGGTAATTATAGATAAAAGCTTATATACCTAAACCTTAAAAGCAATGACCCGATACTTCAGATTCGCCCTGCCAGAGCAATAGTCTTGGATTATACCTATTACCTTTTTTCCAGTCAAAATCATGGCGGCTCGAGTACCTAACAATATATCCATTGCATTTCTGTCATCATCACTACGATAACTTTGTATCATCCCTAGGTATTCTAAAAAGGTTTAAAATTACTCCACCCATTGCCCTTGGAGAAATGTAAGACAGAATGTATGCCGCCACCGCTGATCAAACTAATGACCCCGAAGGACGGGCGCCGACGCGCTACCAACTCCACTTTGACGACGGCTTGTATCAACACCAAGGGTGACCTTGAATTCCTACAGACATTGTGACCCGTCACGCAAACATGAACCATCTGGGTAGTGCGTAAAGTATCGACCCTTGTCAGACTGCGCGGACTGCGCAGACTGACTAGGGTCGAAACTTTTCGCACTGTACTAATTTTCGAAATCTAGAATAATCAATCTACCTTCCTGTGAAAGAATGTTTGAAATACGACCTCTGGTTGGCCTATTCTAGAACAAATCTCTTTTTCAAATATCTATTTTAAGAAGTTCCCAGACGATCCCTTTTTGCTTTACGGGTTTCATATAAGTAGCCTTATCTTTTTGGGTTTTCTGAACTGAAGAACTCTCGGTGTCGATTAATTCCTTTCGTTATGAGCTTTTTTTCCAATTGTAATTGTACTTTTACTTGCAATTGTTGTCAACTCGTTTAAATAAATACGTTTGCAAATATGCAACGTCATTGATACTTGAGGACTTCGAATTTATTTGGAGTGCTTTTCCATTGTGTAAGAATTATTGTTAGGAAAAACGTACCAAGGTTTATTCTCAAAACATTATAATAATGACATTACTTTAAAACATTGATTATACATTTCTATTGGATATTGCTTTGCTCTCTAAAAAATAACAATTTCAGTGCATGAACCAAACAGACTTAAGGTTCATGTAAAGAGCTTTTGAACCATTTTAATGCTCTTTCTGCTCACAAAGAAGACAGTTTGTCCAGCTGACCAAAGTATCAAAATGAAGCTCTATACGAGCACAAGCAGTTGCACAACATTAAAGACCCCATATTACACCAGTATAGCCAAACCATTATAGAAAAGGGACTTTATCACGACTGGATAAAAATTGCCTGTATTAGAACAGAATTTAGATACATGTACAACCTTGTACAACCAAACTTGCATATAATGTCGATAATTAAAATACCAATGTATAGAATCGCCCTGGCAGGACAGAGCTTTGCATTTAAGGTCATTTTCCTTCAGAGCAACTGTTATTTACACGAGTTTACCATAAAAGTTGACTAACGTTACCTTGACGTCGTGCATAAGACGTCGCGCACGCTAATGCTTAACATTATGTAACGTCGATTTGCTATTTAGACGTTATTACACCATGTACTTTACTGAAGCGCTTCTTGTTTATCGTATGTTGATTTTGCCATGCATTTTTATTTAAATTAGCATACCGAGTCAGACAGAGTATATTTTTCCCACAGGAATTAATCTTATCATCAATCAGCTTTAATTATTGATTGATCAAAAAAAAAAAAAAAAAAAAAAAAAAATACAGCGCGCAATGCAATGACGTAAGACGTTAAGAGCATAATGTTTTGGACACACAAACAAATCTTAATATTTTTGATATTTTCAAATGTATCTCTACGAAGTTTTTCCAGGTGATTGTACGAAAAAATAATATTTCAAAAATATAGAATGATTTATGATACTCATTTTGATAAAGAAACGCTACAGCGAAACATTTTGTAAACTGGCTATAAAATTCGCGTAATGCAGAAATTGTATCCACACAGATTTTAACTTTTTATTTTGTTGTATATTGCGTATTAGTATTTTAGACCACATTATCGAAAACTAGAAAAAAATAATATTTTTATTTTGAAATTTCACAAACTGTTATCAATTATTGATAAATATATTGAGAAAACTTTGTGGAATTTCACGCTGATTTTTCGCTAAAATTTGACGTTTACAACTTTTGAATAGTTAAATAAATCTCTATCAATTGTTTCTTATTTCACTGACAGACGTCTTAGTTCATATTCTAGGGTGGTGAACCTTTGCGTAAATATAAACATTCCCAACATTTTTTCACGAACTATTTTACGCGTTTTAAGGGTCTAAAGGAAATACACCAACACATAATTTGTTACGTTTTACAGACGTTATTTAAGAGTTTTTGTGACAAAGAAATTTAATTTAACGAGAATTTGTTTTCCTTCAGTTCACCTAACAAATATTCTTTTAAAGTATTGTTTTTTGTTGTTCATTTGCTATAAAGAACATAGAAATCAGCTTACAGGTTTGGAAGAAAAAGCAGATTGAACTTGACAGGAGACATACGACTTCAAATGTGAAGCATTACCGTGCGCGACGTCATAACAGCTTAATTCATCTGATGAAGGCGACTGTGCCGCTGAAAGCTAGTTTATAAATATAATATTATTTCAAAAGTACAGATAATAATGTAGTGAAACGATGTAGTAGTTAGTTTAAAGGACAGCCAAACGTCTTCACAGGGGCCAGGTTTGCCTATTCGAAATTACTTATATCATGCAGACACTCGGGTTAAATGTGTCTATAGTTGAGTTCCTGCGCTTTCGAGACTTATATAGGGTTAACATATTTTGAGGTCGTCAACATTTGCAGAGACACAAAGAATGGTTTGATGCCCGAGTTTTTACCATGACGTCATTTCTATAATTCTGACGTAACACTTACACGACCGAAAGTGAATGTTACTAATTGGTTTTTAAATTATAGTGCATAGTTTAATTAGACTACAACTCATGTAAAAAGAATCTGTACAATCTGTAGATATATCATTGTATTACACCTGTGTAAGATCACATTCTAAATGACGTCATTATGACGTCATCTAACGTGGTATTTCTGTCATCAGAGTGCTTCGAAAAAAAACAGTTTTGTAACGTAAAAAATGTTATTAATGCGGGCAAAATAATCTGTTTATCAATTTTATTTGAGACAAACTGATCTTAAGCTCGTTTAGGATAAAAAAAATCCCTTACGCTCGCAAAGCCTCGTTTTATAACATTTCTATTCATGACTCGGTCAAGAACAGCATGTCTCAAACAAAATCTTATTACAGATCTCAAGCAACCATTGTCTTCTATAGCGAACAGCCATCAGCGAAATCCTGGTCTTATACATGTACA
Organism: Fragum whitleyi; assembly: GCA_948146395.1. Taxonomy (NCBI): domain Eukaryota; kingdom Metazoa; phylum Mollusca; class Bivalvia; order Cardiida; family Cardiidae; genus Fragum; species Fragum whitleyi. Next base: position 55,179,467 of record OX411548.1, on the reverse strand, counting down.
TGTTGAAGATCACATTCGAAATGACGTCACTGGGTCGTCATTTAAAGCACGTTTTCGTGGCATTTCTCTCATTTTGGTCTTCCAAAATTAGTTGTTTTTTTTTTAAAAATTTAAAAATGTTTTTTATGCGAGAAAAATACTCTGTTGCCCGATTTTGTTTAAGACTAGCTGATCTTAACCGAGTCTGGAAAAGTAATGTAATTAAGCGAGCTTTGGCAGGCTTAGTTACATTTCTATTCTAGACTCAGTTCAGATCAGCTTGTCTCAAATAATATTTAATTACAGACCCCATGTATCGTATTTCTCGATCACCTCTTTTGTATATTAAAACACAAAATGTGGCGATTAAGTGTATGATTTACTAAGACATCTGCAAACATCAAATATTTTCGACTTGGTAAGCATTCTAAAAGACGTCATAACGACGTCATTTAACTTGGTATTTCTGTCATCACAACGTTTCGAAAATTGATTTTGTAACATACAAAATGTTATCAACGTGAGAAAAAGAATATGTATTTCGGTTTTATTTAAGACAAGCTGGTCTTTACCTCGATTAGAATAAAAATTATTCATCTCACCAAGCCTGGTTTTTAACATTTCTGTTTTAGACTCGGTTGATAACAATTTTTGGTCCAAGCAATCTGTCGATGGCAGTTTAAAGGCTCATCTTGGATAGTTCCTTTTTCATGGCGGGTCATATCCATATTTTGTCTTACACCAAATGTGAGTGATATCGTCAAAACCCAGCCAAGTCCGGATATTACTCAATTAGGTCCCAATCTTGTAGTCTATCGTTATTTTGATAGCCATTCTAAAACGAACCTGTTGATCTAAATGAAACGGTAGTCGATTTCTTGTGTCCTATTAACCTATGACTGTTAGACGAAGCATCGGTAATAAATTTAAAGCGACAATATTCCAGACCAAGTCGAAAGTAGTCGAATTCAAAGGTGAAATACAGATATGCAAACATTTCCTTTCACTTAGAAGTAGTTTCATATGCATCTTTCCTTTGTTCGCTTTTTTCTACCAGAATTGGTCTCAATGTTGACATGGATATACATGTAATTTGAATTCAGGTAGGTCCGACACTAACTACTTTTTACACCAGCCCAAAGGACCTATGAGCTTGAGATCTTACGGGTTCTCCCTGATATGTACAGGTCCTCTGGGAAAACCACATTTTTAGGGGGCAATGTAAGGAGTAAATTGTAAAGAAAACAAAGTGAGAAAAGAAGAAATTGTTTGAGACAAACAGTTTCTTCTTTTCCTGAATGATTTCAATATACATTGAAAAAAATGGTATTGGAAAGGCAACATTATTTCACGACTGAACAGTTTAGTAATGATATGGTCAATAACAAAAGGCCTTAAGGACCTGAAACATGGTAGTTTCTACCAGTCCTCTCTAAAATCCACAGGCCTCGGACCAGAGGCATGGTGTTAGTTTCGATGCCTATTCAAGAAGTAAAAGAGCAAAGCTGCAACCCATTTGGCGTATTTTTATAGTCTCGTAGCAATATGCAAAGAATGGGAGGTCAAGTATTGTGATTTGGCGACTAAGCGAAAGCTCTGGGTAACAGAGACTTAGAAGTGATACCATCTAGATATACGTATATTTTATAAAAGGGAGGTAATTAATATCGCTGACTTTGTTCGTGTCCAACAAAATTTAATTTCACACAAAACTCGCTCGAAATACTTGCTCAATTTTATACCAAAATCATTCTTAATTCAATCATCGTGTCGATATCAGAATAATCTTATCTGTCACAGAAAGTGGCGGTTAGCAATCAGAAACTCCTCTATGTGAAAGGAAGTTCCTAAATTTGAACTGTGTTATAAGACTTTTTTCATTTAAACACCTAACGGTCCTAAATGTCATTAAAGTAAAATAATACGACTTCGGAAGTAAAATTGAAAAGTTGTTTGAAGAAAGACGACAAATGACTGAGATCATATTCTAAACATTTCAAAGATCACAAAAAATACAAAAAGTAAATCACAAACCAATTACGATTCAGAATCTTCCTAATACAAAGTTACCACATTTTTCCTATAACATGTGTTACAACTGTTATTCTATCTGTTCCTTTTATTAATTGACCTTTTAGAGTATTTAAGAGGGCGTAGACGCGGAAACAACAAGGTACATTCGGGGTATATTTATTGAAAAAAATATAGTCCATTAAAATAAAACGAGAGTCAGTTTTTCTTTCGATAGGAGTTTTGATCTTGTGAATGCCTGACTGTCAATATTAAAAGTGGAAAGCATATAAAAAAAATACGAATCTGTTATTGAAAGTATAATTTCAAGAAAGCTAGATGTTTTGCGTGCACACTTTGACATGGAAATTGTGTTTTGAAAATGATAATTTCATTAATGCTTTTTGGTGGTTTATCGAGAAAAACAGTACATAATCACTTGATAATCTCACCGCAAAAGCAGTGAAATTATCAAAATTTATACCCTGCTTTTGTGCATTTCACCCTATCTGACGTCATCCATGTGGGGCGAAATAAGTGGCGTCACAATGAACGTTGCATAGCAATCACGTGCAAAACGACGCGCTTTACGAAAACTTTCACATCTTGTTTCATTTTTGCATTAAGGAAATAGAATAATCGTTTGTTTTTCGAGTAAGATCGATTTCGTGAACAACAAACGCTATATTTTCACTCGTGGCTCTGCCACTCTTGAAAATATAGCTTTGGTTGTTCACTCAATGAAATATAAATCAATCTTACACTGAAACAAACGATTATCCTCTATTTCTTGCATCTACGACGTAAAATAAAGTACTGAGCAGTCACAATTGATTGCAATGTGAAATATACTTAAATATTCTAAATCGTTCGTTCGTTAAGAGCTCAATTCTTAATGAAACCTAATTCTCATCCAATGTATCAAAGAACGCTCCTATGTCGCTCAGATAATCTCAAATTTAATCCAAATCGCTCCCAAAACGCCAAAATATTTCATAGATTGAAATAAATTTTTAAGCGAGTGATTGTCCCCTGAATACGAAATGTTGAAAAAGTACATATAAATATATTTTTTTCATCAAAAGAATGGAATAGAATATCGCTCACTTCGTTCAAAATGAACGAAATAAGCTATATTCTCTTACTGTCCTTTGATGTCACTGAAAACTAGCTCATCACACCCATTCAATTTGAATCCGAAATAATTCCAAAATATTAATTTTAATTTTTCAGATATTCTTAAGAGTACAGTTTGGTTCTATGAAGTTTATACAGCGCTAATTCCAGGACGAAGGAATTGAAATATACGGCCTTGAACTTGGGTATTGGTAGCGTGTCCCCGATATTGTCCCTGATCGACGACAAGTTTGAAGAAGAAGAAGAAGATGAAGTAGAAAAAGAAGAAGTAGAAAAGGAGAAGAAGAAGAAGAACAACAACAACAACAGCAATAACAACAGCAACAAAAAAGCATTGAAAAAATTAATTGTTTTATCACAATCCCGCAAAGTAATTTGAAATTGAACCCTTAAACATGATCTTTATAAATGTCAATTCGCCTGTTTTACATTGATCTAGGTAAAAAGATTTGATAGGAATATTGTAAGAAGAGATACATTCTAATACTCGCCGATAGAAAAAAAGAAAAAAAAACTGTTTCTCGAGACAAAGTTCTTAAAGAACACCGTCACGAATTTCGAGACTAGACTGGTTACCGCAACTGAAACAAATACGAGTAGTTCATAGACTGGTAGCGCTGTCAACTAACTGTCGCATTCGGATATTCATAGACGGACTATTTTCAAAAAATGGCGGGAAAAACTCGATGACGTCAGTTAAAACGGCATTAGCCCTCGAAACTTTAAGTGAAAACATTCGACGTCGCAAACACTACGCGTTTAAGTCACTGACGTGAAAACACAGTATCCTCATATGAATATCTTAAGATTCTTAAAAAACGGCTGAAAAATCTTGATTTTTGAGAATGATTCGTCATTCTCGAAAATTAGGATTTTTCAGCCGTTATTTACTGTAAAAGATATAAATCCAAAGATAGCGCCGGTTGTTTCCGCGCTAGTTTTTTTTACACTGTTTCCGCCTAACAAAATGCACAATTTTGTTACAAACCCATCCGCCTTACATACATCCGAGGTCTGTTGCAGTTTACGGAAATGGCCGAGTGATGTTCCGAATGCTAATTGTCGAAATTAGCCATATTGAGATAGTTAAAACCTGTACTAGTCTTTGTAATAGACGACAAAAACGGGGGAAACTGTTTGCATGCAAAGCGGGGTAAAATTTGTAAACAGTTTGCACCGTTTTGTCATCCAGAACGCAGGTCTTTTCAATACGATTATCGAAAATGGCACAGTGACGCAACGACGATAAACGACAACAATAACCATTATGCAGGAAAAACCTGCCGAAATGACGTCACCTAGTTGGTAATTTCAGCTTTCTTACCAAAATTACATGCGCGGTTACCCATATTCGCTACGTTATGTCGAAATTGCGTAGCAAATACGAAGATCTCAGGCTGTCCGAGGATGCCCGGATTGCAAAGATAAAATCTTAGGCTACCCTAGATTTGAATTATTCAAATCCTGAGAGCCTTCGGTGCATAGAGAACAAAGTTTGTGGGAAACGGTTACGTAAACATGTACAAACTATCGAGTTCTTTTGGAAATAACATATTTTTCTTGTTTTATGAATATTTTTTTGCATTTTAGTAGAAGTAGAGTTTGAGTCTCTAGTCAATCATATTGTCATGAAGACTGGTTCGGAGTGGAAATTGAGGTAATTAGTTTATACTAATTTATTTTAGTTCGATTGCGACGAAAGCTTTAGCTTATGGAATCGCGCTCGAACACTCAATCCTGATGTTTTCACGTCCTTGAGAGAGAGGCAGTGGTTTAGACCCACTGCTACCCAATTTTACAGCTGGGTGAACTTGGGCTGGCTATTAAGTGTTTTACCCATAAACTGAGGTAAATTGAGGTAATTGACGTCATTTTGCGTGTACACGCGGAGCTCTGCTTTTGAACGTTTGTGCCTAAATTTAATTATTTCGTGAAAATGACACTCCTTTCGATCAGAATCATTCTAAAACACTCACTCAGCGCTCCGTTTATTTATTCCAAACATTCACTCAAAGCATTCAAAAACGCTTCAAAATCATAAGAAAACATTAAGAAATCGCACAGGACGATCAACATTAGATTCGAATTGATCAAATTAATGTACGATTTTATTGGCTGATGTAGATTTTAAGGTGTCCGATTGGTCCACGAAGACATACAAAAATAGAAGTAAGTATACTTTATTAAAGGGAGGTAATGAATATCGCTAATTTTGTTCATCTTGAACAAAATTAGCGATATTGGATCACCTCCAACCTCACTTCACCCACTCGTCCAATTCCATTCCAAAAATCATCCCAAAATCATTCATCTTGTGAACTTCACGATGTTCATACCTGTATTTCAGTTTTATGTTACAAAAGTTCGTTCACACTCGTCTAAAAACATCCCGCGAAGCACTTTTCCCAGTGCATCGACAATAGAATTATCATGACAAGTCGAACAAATTGCGACATTCAATTGTCACTGGATGCGGGGGCGCTCTATCACTCCCTACAGACAATATAACTCGTCGGGCAGAAGGTCAATTCTTTATCCTGGGAAGAATCAACAATTAGGATCTAGAATGCATGATTTAACTTGATCACTTAATGCTTTCCCTGATTTAAAATGATGTCCCCACGTAGAAATGTGCAATGCAAGAACCCACGTGATTTCGAAGAATTTATAGAATAAACGGCATGTAAATAATTATAAAACCTTCAAGTAAAATCAAATTTCTTAGAAGTTAGAATAAGGCATTATTTTCACTTGTTATTACTTTGTTGATTAATATTAACTCGAATGCTCACATCTTCTAATCAAAGTATATTCTTTATATTTAAGCTTAGGATCAAATTCTAAGCTCTGGCCATCAAAAATCAGCATTCTGATTTGCTGCAAAATTTATTTGGTACCGCCGATGGAAACACTGAAATTTGAATACGCGGCTTATCGATGCATATGCACTTACCAGAAATAAAACACTTCACAAGTTTAAACAGTTTGACTAGTTTGTTCATTTTATTATATACTTTTCAGAAAAAGTTCTTTGACACCAATTTAAAATTGATTTTGTCTTAAATTAGACACAAACTTAGATGACAGTTGAATGATTTGTAAACAGTAATTTTGATTTAAGAAACTTACGCATATTGCGATGAATTACTTGATAGCGTTTCTGCATAACGACGTCAACGTCTAATTACGCAATATCTGCCCTTCTCAAACAACACGTGTACTTTCAGATTGATAAGATAGTCCCGAAAGTTATTCTTCATGTTGTTAATGAAATGCTATTACTTAATTGTATTTAGAATTAAACGTCTTTGCACAGACCTGAAACGAAAAATGGTTAAATGTACGGAGGAAGAATGTCATTATGCTAAAGGTCGCCTAAAGGCGTGTTTAATAAGACAAGCCATCGTAGACGACTTTGTGTTTCGGGACACACTATTTTCAACCTCTGACACTATTTAAACGCAAGTCACTGCTTTACGTACAGAACCACATACGTCTGACTGGTGATAACAACGTTCGCCCCGCTCGGCGATAACCGTAACGATATCTGGGTTAAACCACTCTTACCCACAACTTCAAAGACAATTCCAAGTCTCTAGACGACGTAGTATCACAAGTCAGAATTTGTAGAACCAGGTTCGAGGGGTCGAGCTCGATACACTTTCGACGTAAAAGTCTTAATCGACGTCACCATTGCATTTTTTAAATCAGAAAACGATATTTCTGTGACAATACAGTAAATAGATGCTTGAGCTCCACTTGCTTCGTATTACTTTAAATATACAAAGACATTTTTGTCTATGTTAAATATGTATCAATATCAAAGAACATGTTTCAAGAGTATACATGAAACCATTTCAAATATTCTCGTCACTTCTTCAAAGTATTTAGGATATAGCTACGATGATTAATTTGACAAGCGGCAATATGCTTTTTGTATCCTTGTCTGAAGGATGCCTTTGTTCGTTCATCAGTAGAAGGTGGTTTCGATTTAATTTGTGGTATAAAAATATAGTAATGGGACATTTGTAACAATTTCTTATGTACGCAACTTAAAGACTCAGATCAGACTTTACAACGCACTCAATAGATGGCAATTGACCCGAAATCTCGGCAAAGCCACGTCCTGATAAACTCTCCCAACCTCGCCCAGATAACATTGTTATTTTTAGACACTAACGTGTTATTCTCTTTTTCACAACCCAGTTGTATTTTTTTTTGGGGGGGGGGGGGGGGGGGCTACCTCAACTTATCGACCTTTTTCCTTAAAATAAAATTACGGCAGTGTTATATGAAAATTTTCCTTGTAAATTCAAGTTTATGGAAAAGGTGAAACACTCTTGCTGAAACAAGATAGTAATTTAAACGGACAGATGTTATTTTCATTCGTAAAATTTACAGGTTTTTTTTCTAGTATTGAAAGTAGTAATGAAATTGACTCTAAATTAATTTACATGTTTTAAAAGAAACGCGAACAAATAAAAGATCATGGCCGTGTGATACTAAAAGTGTTTCTTTACCATATAGTTAGTGTTTAAGACATTCTTTACTCTAATTGTATGGTACTGTCTGTAAAAACTTGTATTATAAATACCAAAATTGTAGACATGTCAATAAGTCATGTTCGTAGTTAGTCTGGCATTTACTGGGACATGATCGACACGCCCTCGGATGCAGTATACAAGCGATGTCGGAAAATTATATACAAGCGATGTCGGGAAATTATGACGATTCTTATTCTTTCTCTAAGCGGACTATTTCGGGTATTTAGACTATCAGAAAACTATACTGAGAAACATCTCAACGGTTGTTTCTTTCAAATACCATGTGTGTTTTTTTTTTTTTTTTTTTTTTTTTTTTTTTAATTATAATTTTGCTTTAATCCCATTGTAAAGCGGACAATAATATGTGATTTCGACATTCAGTCATCCGTTTACTGAGCCAATATACAGTAGTGAATCAAATGGCTAATGCTGGCCATATTTCACGATTTCGAAGGGTTTTCGAACAATTTTGGAGCGTTTTTGAGTAATTGGAGTGAGTGTTTAGAATGAACGAATAGAGCTCTGAGCGAGAGATTTTGAATGGTTTTGATCGAAACGTTTGTCAATTTTACGATGTAACTTACATTATTGCATAAAAAGCACGTTTTCTGGTCGTAAAAGGCATACGTTAACGTACAAAACCCGGGCGTTTACGGGAGAAAACGTGGATTAATCAGTAAATTCACGTGCCGTTAACGTCCGGCTTTTTTCTACTTATATATCCGCGATTTGGGCTCATACAACTTAATCAATTTCAATGATTCTTTTATTTGGTCTACAATATTGGTTTGTCCTCAAAGGATGTTTAATGCATTCTATTCAAAATATAACAATAAAAAAATCTAGAAGACTGTACGCATTGATAAGAAAATGCGTGAAAATTGTTAATGTCCAACATTATCATAGAGCATACCCAAAAACGTTGCTCTAATTCCCGCGTTGAATTGTGTGACGTCATAAATTTATAAAGCCACGTGAGTATAAACACAATGGACGTTGTAATGCATGATATAATTGTTCCAGCATATTCGTAAGTTTGTTACTAGTTCTATCGTTTCTATGAAATTATTTCGCGACTTCTGTTTAAATTTATACTCTAATCTATCATTTTAATCAACAATAGCGTCAATTCACATTTTTCGGGCGTTAACATCTGCAAATGTTAACCCCCTCAAACACGTGAATTAACCCTATATTAACAATTCTTCAGAATAAATATTTCCAAATGTAGGGATGGTCACAGAGTTTCTCAAAAACATACAAAAAACCATTCAATCTTGCTAAAGCGACCACTTTTATTAAGCGACCGTCGTAAAAAGTCCCTTCGCCATAAGTAAAATTTCCGAAAAGATGGACATTCTTTAACGAAAAATGTTTTTCGTTTAATCTTATGACGTTAGAACCCATTAGAACCGTCTCATTGAGACGATTCTTATGGGTTCGAACATCCTAAGATTCAGTCAGAATTATGTTACAATCTGTATATTCTATAAAAAAAAAAAACCGCCATTTTATCATAAATAATTGTATTAAGCGACCATTTCCATAAGCGACCGCTTTTTGATAGTCCCCTTAGTGGTCGCTTAACGCAAGTTTTAATGTACGTGATTGACGACGAGTATACCTGTAATGCTCCATTTTTGAAAAAAAGCAGTACCTTCGTCACAAAAGAAGATGACGCTGACCTATCAGATACTTAGAGGATTTTGTGTGAGTGGTCATTGAGTACCGAATTTATTAGACGAGACATTAAAAAAAAAAAAAAAAAAAACAAGGCTGCATCGAGATTTTATATGTTTTAGATGACGAGTTCAACAAAATCCGGTAATATATGACCACAATTTTGATATTCTATTTTCAATACGACCAGAACTATTGCGACAAATCGAGGAAATTTTGAAATTTTATTTATTCAAATTATGCTGCGAAACATGTAACGCCGTTTGTGAAATGACGTCAGCAAAGACATTGTGACGTCATTGTCACAACGAAAATTTGACGTCACCATACGTATTATCTCATTTGCATAGTTATTCCACTAGTGTAATAACACCCGTGTAATATCAAAAATATTCAACGGGCCTATTTCACTCCCGCGTCGTAGGTTATATTATAATTGATTGGTATATGTTAAAAGCGACTACTGGATAGAGAGTTATTCATTTTCAGATGCTTAAAGTAATCGCTTTCTTCACAATATGGACAAGGTAACAAAATAATCCAATTGATTACGGGACTGGCGTTTTGGTCACCGTGTTCGTCAATTACGTTTGATTTGATTTCCAATGTCAGAAAATAACTTGTAAATGACTCTGACATTTGGAAAGATGCATAATCGAATAGCATTATCACGCTCGATGTAACTTCGCCTTATGTCTATTTTCGGCGTTTATCAATCCTAACTTCATTTTATCTAGCTTGCATAATCAAAAATTAGATAAATTCAAAATAAATGTAGAATGAAATACTGACTTGCCATCATTAGAATATAATAATCCTTTGGGGGTGGTGGTGGAGGGGGAGCGTATTGAAATAAGAAACTTCTTCCTTCAACTTCAAGAAAATCTTTATTTTCTGCATTTTAAAACCTTGACTTAATGTAAACATTGGTTATCTTAGTAAGCCATGTCGAATTGTTAAGAAAATGAGCAGCGAAATCTTATCTCGGGACACTAACCATTTTTCTTACGTTAGTAAGATGGTCGAAGATAACCAAAGATAAAAGAAAATGAAACTGATAATTGTAGATCTGAATGGTATATAAAATATGAATAAATTACATTATTGACTGACTTGCCTCAAATTATCGGCGGATTAAGATTACTTTTTGAAATCACACAAAGGTAAAAGTAAAATACTCAGCGTGAATGTCGATACTTCAGGTGCGATTTGTGGTTTGGCTCGTGTGGCGCGAGTGTCCCCTATTAACGAAAGTAGTCCATAGGTAAATACTTATAACTTTTATCCTTTTGTTGCAAATGCGGTTATTGAGTAAAAGTTTCCGGACGAACCAAACCAAATAAGCCTCTGTATAATTATTAACAGTTTCGCCCTTTAGGATATTCAGTTGGTTCTTAGCAGATAGAATGGTTTGGCAAAAGGTTATATCTCAAGAATTAGATTTAGTAATCAAAAGTACATGTAATTTACATGTTAATGACATAGTTGTCCATAAAGCTGATTGGCAGCCTTATTTGGTGTGAGTTCTGGAACATGCTTTATTTTATCGGCATTGACTTGTTATAATTAAACATTGGAATTGATAGTTTACCATTTTATGGCGAACTAATGACTAGTACAGTTAGTTACATCGACAAATTGACATTAACCTCAATCAAAACCATTCAAAATCGCTCACTCAGTGTTCCATTCATTCATTTAAATCACTCACTCAAACAATTCAAAAACGATCAAACCAATTGAAAAATATAAAATCAACAACGTCATTCAAAATGAATTATTTTGATAGAGAAAAATCGCGATTTCACTGACATATTTAAGATTGTTAATGGCTCATAGGTTCTTGACGAATAGGAAGCTATGTATATAACTTTTATTGCATTTTTATTAAAGGGAGGTAATCAATATCGACAATTGTGTTCATCCTGAACAAAATTAGCGATATAGAATTACCTCACATTAAACTCACTCAAAACTCGCTCCACACACTCATTCATCTTCATTCCTTAATCATTCCAAAATCATTCACCATGTCAATTTCACGATGTTGTTAACTGTACTAGTGACTAATGATGGTACCAAATTGGCCCTTCACTGACCACTGACTATAGAGTTCGTACTCAACAGATTTGACCACGGACCAGACCACCAGTCGTGCCGGGGCACTCACTGACCGTACTTGACCAAGTAATAGAGAACAACATGGTACTACCATAAGAATGCTAAGATGAATAGGGGATCCTGCTAATGACTGTTTGATAGTAATAAAATAACTACACTTGTTAACAAACTATAGCCAGGCTATGCAAGGCGTTTTGCTTCAACAAACAGTCTACACGAAAAACGCCATCATTTACACCTAAATAGGCCTATTACTCTTTATTTCGAAAAGGACATCCGCTTTCAGTGCTGTCAGTTCTTTGATTATTCGAAATCGGTGTCGCGCGGATTATTGTAAGCTTGGGTTGAGTAGTAGCTGGAGGCAAGGAAAGAATGTAATAGTTGTGCTGGTGCGAGAAATACCAAGACTATATTGTTAGGTACTCCACGGGCATTACTGAAAGATTTCTAAAAGCGGAGTTAAACCCAATTCAACAAAAACAAATCGAACCCGTATGTTTCGACTTCTGAACAATAACAAATAGCGTTTAGATACGCTGTATTTGATTGTCTAAATTCCAGGCTAAAAACGAAACTTTAATTTCGACACGTGGTTCAAATTAAGCGCCAAATATACTCTGATAGGGCAGACGAATAATTGTCTTCTGCTTATTATTGTTGAAACCAGATCCGATATATTGCAGACTTAATTCTAACCTTGGCAAGGACCGTCGATGATGACGCAAGTGTAAAATTGACCGTCTGGTCAGACCCATTACAAGTCGATTCTTTCTCAAACAAATAAGCCATTTACATGGCCTTTCCAACAATTTCATTTGTCCCCTAAATAAAGACTCTGATCAGCCTGTGCATTCGCACAGTCTGATCATAGTCTTTACTATGCTTCAATTAGATAGCTACAGACTAAACATTTCACTAGACGTTCAGTGAATATGTTAAATGCACTGAATGGATGACAATGCCGCTTGATTTCTGCGCTCATCACAAACAAAATTGAAATTGAGTGAAATGCCACATGCTACATGCGATTGTTTCAAAATCAGATTTTTTGTTATATAGGTCATTTATGTACATGAATTATATCATAATCAATTTGACGTAAACAATTGCCTGCAAATCCGGGTTCCTCAAATAGACCGAAAGTGGCGACACTTTAAAAGATTTCGTCATTTGAAGTATTGATCTTGGCCAGACTGCGCGACAGGCATTGCAAGATTGTATCTATTCCCTCATTGTAAGTATTTTTCAATTGTGCGTTTAGGTCCCTATTTCGGATAAACTTGATTTAACTTTTTTTCAATTAATATAACGCCATGTGCTAAAGCCATGTGCTAAAGCAATTGCACTTCATGCTCCATAAACGCAGTGAAAATGGGCACTATTTGCCATGTGCTAAGGCAATTGCGCTTTATACTACAAGAAACGCAGTGAAAAACACACTCGGTCTTCATAATTGCAATCATTTAGGTCTACATAAACTAATTAAAATATTCAACAAAGTGATACTTTCTGTGCGTATATAAAGCAATACACAAAATCTATTTTTAGATTGCATGTTAAACGTGTATTTTAATCTCGCAATCAAAGTTGCTTTTATACAAATTTACAAATTGGACACAATTAGACGACAACTTTGATATTTCTAGAGGTATGTATGATCAGAAATTTATTTCCGCCTGGTATTGCTCCATTTTAAAATGAAATCGGTGTGATCGAGCTAGGTTGAGAGCGTTGCTTGCTTGATTTTGCCGACTCGCTGTAAACGGCGGCTCAGAATCATAACTGTAAGCTTGATTGCAATTATTGCATAGTACACTTATGTATTCCTTTATTCGAAAAAAACCCACCAAACAACGTACTTACAAAGTAATATCAAATAGGATACAAAATGAGGAATATATATAATACGTACTTAGTGTTTTGTATCAGAAAAAATATCTAACGAGGTTGGGAGAATTGATCATTGTCGAGGCTCTTCTCACAACCGAGTAAGATATTTTTTCATACAATTTACTTAGTACGTATTATATTTATCTTATAACCTCTTTTTGTCTTGTTTTCGTCGATGTTTCTAACTGAAATGCAAGTTTCTAAAAATAGCCGCATTATATCTTTGTTCTAAAAATAACTATGAGATATCATAAAAAATATCATATGGGATGTTATCACACAGATATTTGTATAGTTATAAGATAAAAAGAAATATGAGTACTGTACATATTCAAAACACCAAGAAAGTCATATGGAAGAATAACCGTCGAAAATGCATTTGTTTGTTAATCGTTAAACAATGGGCTTTGTCAAAATCCATTGCTAACAAAGGTTTAGAACGAGCGTTAAAGTGTTCACCATTTTAATCTGAAACGCCCAAATAAGAAAGAAAAAAGAGTTAAGTTCAAGTATACAAGGTTAACATTTTTGACAGTGCACCAACCCGTGCAATTTGGGTGTGCGAAAATTTGATCGTTACATCGTCATAAATCATATACTTTCATTTAGAATAGTTAATCGTGCATACAAACTTGTGGGGGACCACTTTGACACAAATGATCGTAGAAAGTTGAATTGCAAGCAAAACATCGTATCTGAAAACTGTTTTGTTAAAGCTACGATGTTTTCGTGGGAAAACGGTAGGTATGTATTAAAAGTCCTTGAGGGTAAAAAAAGTCATTCTGAAAAATATTTAAAAAGTCATTCAGCATTTAGATAAAACAAAGAGCGAAATTGTATAAGGAAAAATACTTTAAAAAATTTTCGGAGTTACTTGCAGAAAATATCATATAACTATCGTTTAAAGTCTCTTCTTGAGTTTGGACAGAGGTTTTTCGGTTTGAGAAAAGTAGGTATACTTTTGTGACCCGTTATGCGAAAAGGGGCCATCTTGCAAGTGTGTAAAGTGGCGATCCTAGTCAGACTTCGCGGACTGCGCAGACTGACTAGGGTCGAAAGCTTTCGCACTTTACTGATTTATTTGATGTTAATATATATATTGATCAATCTCCCTTCCCGTGAAAGAATGTTTGTAATGCGGCTTCTTATTGACCTGTACTACGACCAATCTCTTTTCCAGATACAAGTTTTTTTTATAGTTCCCAGATGGTTCCTTTTCGCGTGACGGGTCACATATGTATATTAGAACTTTGATTAATTGTATGAATGCTGACCAGCCCCGCGTTCAGGATGAAAACGTTAGCGAAGCGCTTTTGAAATGATACCTCGCTTTGCACGTATGTGCACGTGCAAAGCGAGGTATCATCTCAAAGCGCTCGCGAAAAACTTTTACATCCTGAACACAGGGCAAGGCGGCCTCAGCTCTCTCCTTCCTAGTGACAATGCCTCGATATCATATTTTCTCGATGTGTACGTGAAATTCATAATTGCCGCCGTTCTTGCGTCAAAATTCGGTTCAATTTATTTGGACTTACGGAAAAATATGTATGAACTAGATACTCGAGATTAATCATTCATTTGAATGGGGTTTTACACAGCTTTTAGCAATTTTCAGTTATATCTCGGCGCCCGGTCCCCTAATAATGGATTTCTGGTATTTCTCTCACCTGTACGACACATCTCTAGCATCCAGCTGCTATCCCATTTAGGTTCACGATTATCAACAAATTCGTCGTAAAGATAGACTAGCCTAAGTCGTTTAGTTTGAATTCTAAGAAAGTCTTTTTGTTGTAGTTCTATTACAAACCTCTTTAATCCAAGTTTATAATAACAAGTGCTGAACAACGTCTTTTCCTTTAAGGTAGTGGACCCGTAATAGTTCCGCAATATAGAAGAAGTCATTACCTTTAACAGTGTTAACAGAGGTTTCCTAATGATTTTCATTAGGAAACCTTGGTTAACACTGTGAAAACATGTGGTCCAAAATGTTGCGGAACTTTTACGGGTCCACTACCTTAAAGGAAAAGACTTTATCGCATTCAAGTCCATTTGAAAAGAAAATACTGTAAAGAAGAGTCTGGCGACCAAACTATTCGTAAAGGACATGTGTATCCTCCGGGATTCGAACCGATGCCATAAATTCGTTGAAGAGCCGCCGTCATAACGCAGTTGGTAGCGCGTCGGACTGTCATTCTAGAGGTCCCGGGTTCGATCCCCGACGGCGGCACTCATTCTTTCCGACTATTTGTCTCTCTCCAATGGGTTGATAATCGTAGACCTATGTGAGACAGCAGCTAGAGGCTAGGAAAGGATGTGGTGGTTGTACTGGTGAGAGAAATACCAGAAAACCATTGTTAGGTGCTCCAGCCGCCGCGATATAACTGAAATAATGTTGAAGGCGGCGTAAAACTCCATTCAATCAATCAGTAAATCAATTGGTTGAAGGCAGGTTCATAGTCATAATAGTATAATGGGCTACAAATTTCGTTATTACGGTTGTTAAATAAGATGAACGCCGGGCGCAAAACTACAAGGTTACGTTTTAAGATTATCTCACTGGCAAATTCGAGTTTTAGACTTACAAAAATCCCCGGTGTGAAAATCAAATTACTTGCCTCTCATTTTCTATTTATGACATTGGTAAATGGTAATTTTTGAAGGCGGGGGCGTAAATTAAAAACACCTGGCGGTCTTGATGAGTAGTTTGGCGCGTGCTGATCACGTGGACATACATCTTCAGAACTATAGGTGTATTTTCAAAACTGAGCTCTGACCTAGGCCTTGAGTCCATTACCATGGGTCTATGAGTAAACCGTAAGATCTAAAACAAGCACTAAGTTTCATTTGAAAGGTAATTTGTATCTTTGTTATGTCTATTTTAACTATTTTGAAAGAAAAGCACGGAAATTTAATCGTTAAAAGTAGATTTCACGGCCCACCCCTCAAAATCTACCTATAGGTGAATCATGTCGAAACTAAAATCTTCGTTTTAAATGTTGAACCTTGATCGCAAAACAGTACTTGAAGTTATGTATTTTATGCGATTTTGGTAAAGGCGCTCGACTCGTTTGGTTCTCGGTAGAGTTAGCAACATCGTGAAATTGACATTCATATCAATCATAACCATTCTAAATCGCTCACTCAGCGCTCTATTCGTTCAATCGTTCAAGATCACTCAAACCAATTTAAAACGCTCCAAAAAAGATTTTAAAAAAGATAAAATCAATAACTACATCGAAATGAATATAAATAGAAAAAATCGCGATTTCACTCACATAATTGAATTTGTAAGCGTATGATTGGTTCTTGAAAAATAGGAAACTTTCCATAGAACTTATTTGCATGTTTCATTAAAGGGAGGTTATAATATCGCTGATTTTGTTCATCCTTCAAAAAATTAGCGGTATTGGATTACGTTCCTTTAATTTTACTCATATCTAACTCATTGCACTCATTCAATTTCATTTAACAATCATTCCCAAATCATTCACCTTCTCAATTTCACGACGTTGTTAACTTATGATGAGCCACAGTCAAAAGTTGTGGCAATTCTTTTGGTTTTTAGAAGCCATCACATGTCGTTTCTAGTATACATTATATTAGACAGGTAACTATTTTTCAGGAGACCTCTAGAAATCACTTTAGGGAGGCCCGAAATGTAATGCAAAGTTATATAGTGGAAACTGTTCATCAACCTTTGCCAAACAAAATCTGCCCTGTCTGCAGTCCAGGAAATGTATATTATGCAAATTACGGGGGTCAAAGGTCATCAAGTGCATTCACGCTATTACGG
Organism: Fragum whitleyi; assembly: GCA_948146395.1. Taxonomy (NCBI): domain Eukaryota; kingdom Metazoa; phylum Mollusca; class Bivalvia; order Cardiida; family Cardiidae; genus Fragum; species Fragum whitleyi. Next base: position 55,162,313 of record OX411548.1, on the reverse strand, counting down.
AAATGTATCATTCTAAACTGACTGTTTGCAGCTTTGTTCGATGAATAATTGACTGAAATGGTTTGAAAACGATTCAATTGTTTAAAACAAATGTTTACACAAACGAAATTTAGGACTCTGGAGCCTTTTTTGAAATCAAAGTACTGAAAGTACTGACATTTTGACATGAAAGTTTGTTTGCATTTTGTTTGTTGCAAAACTGACTCCAAATACATTTATTCATTATGTTTACTGATATTATAAAGTATTAAAGATGATTTGAATTGGTTTTTATAATAATTTGTAATAAAAACTTTGATCGTTTTTAGTTCATACTTATGTATACATGTATATATGTAATAGTCCTTATATATATAATTATTGAGATTGATTCCGACGACGTCAGAATATCACCCCAAAAATATTTTTGAAACATGTTGAGATAAAATTAAAAATACATTTATATATGTGACCCATCACGCGCTAAGGGGACATCTGAGAATTGTGTAAAATACTCATTTGAAAAAGATATTGATTCTATTACAGGTCAACCAGAGCTTAGATTTCAAACATTCTTTCACGGGAAGGAGTGATCATTCTAGATTCAGAAAATAATGAGAGTGTGAAAACTTTCGATCCTAGTCAGTCTGCGCAGTTTAAATAGGATTAACATTTTACGCACTTCCTAGATGGACCCTTTACGCATGAAGAGTCACACATCATAATCTGTTGTTGTTGTTGTTTAATTCCGACACATTATATATAAACATCAATTGTACGCAAACAGTGAGTAGTTTAGATTATTGTTTGAAGCATAAATGACCTGAGCACTTTCGAAACTTAATATTTATTCATCAAAAAAGCCTCATGTTGTAAATATACATTCATTTGTAATAGAACCCCTGACTACCTCCGTAAAATTGAATCAAAACCCATTCTAAATGTTACGTTATTGGTCTCCAAGGACGTGGCATCACTCAACACCAATTTACCATACAAAGTTGTCATTACAGCATGCAAAGAAGTTTGAAGCACAAGGGATGCCAAAGATATGCCAACAGACAACTTGGAAGAATTTTTTACTCTTATCCTTAAAGGCAAACGCACTTAGGAGATGCACCACATAGCGAAAAATCATAAGGATGAGTGTATTTTTCACTCGTTTATGGAGTATAAAGTGTAATTGCCTAAGCACATGGTAAATAACGCCCATAAGGGGTTATGTTTTAGCCATGTGCTAAGGCAATTGAACTTTATACTCCAATAAAAGCAGCGAAAATACACACGGCCCTTATAATTGCAATCCATTAGATCTACATGTAAGAAACAATCAAAATACTCGGCCAAATAATAAAAGGCTCGAAAGTCTACTTTCTGTGCGTATCACAAGATCTATTTTTAAGTCGCATATAAAATGTTTATTGCTATCGTAGTTTGATGGCATAAAGTTTTACAAATTTGACACAACTAGGCGACAATTTTTATGTTTCAAAAGGTATCTATAATCAGATTTTTTCTGCCTATTACTGCAACTCAAAAGTGAAAGATTATTTTGCAAACTCTTCAATTCTAAACTGATCAAATAGCAATGAGGTCTTATGAAAGGGGAACGAGGGATTTTCGATTTCCTTCAACACCGGAATTGCAGATCGATGGTCAGGGTTTTCCCGAAATAGGTATTGCAATTTATACAGAAAAAAAGTGCAACGGAATTCACAAATGTGATTTAAACCAATCAAAATTCTTGATTGTGTTGGATTGCAATTATTTCAAATCAAGGAACACAACTCAGATTGTTCTAAAATTGACTGAAATTATTGTGAAACTTTACTGATAATTTCCCGCCAGCTTGACGTCATTATACAAGTAGTTCCTACACAACATCGCAACGTTGCTTGGCAAAAGGCGCACTTTTGTGAATGTAGAGTTTAATAATATGACAGAGTTTTTTAGAAGTAAATGCTGCTGAAATTAGGCCTCCATGCTGATTCTTTTTTGAAATAGACTTTTAATCAATCAACCAATGAGTAAACGGTTAATGCTAATTGAATATGAAAAAAAGCAAGTCAATCTAAAGCATAACAGGTTTGATGCTTACATATATATTTGAATATCTTATGTAAGATGAATCGTTATGTTTGCGGTTCCCGTAAAACCACTCGATGACCGCATTGACATCGTACTGTCATTAAGGACATGGTGAAATTGACCCCATTCAAATTCATTCTGAATCACTTTCTCAGCGCTTCGTTCTTGGTGTTCCAAACCATCTCAATAAAAACACTTCGAAATCATTCCCAACGTTCCGGAATTGCTCGCAATCAATTCGAAATTATAAGCACTCAATTCATTCAACGATTTCATTGACCAGCGTGAATTTTGAAAAGTCTGATTGCTATGTGAAACCACACAGATCTATTTATGTATGATTACGTCATTTGATAGGATTTACCAGTTTCAACCAAAAACGTTGAATTCATTTAAAAGTAGCTCATTCAATTCATTTTAATTCTATATCATTCCTTATGTAAATTTCACGATGCGCCCTACAGACTACGTAAGGCAAGTGTAAGCTAGACTAAATGAAAGGTTCATATTCAACCTAATCACTTTCAAAAGAGCGTATACAGATCAAACTTTATTGATTTATTCATGTAATTTTATCATTTTATCACCATTTTAATTTTTCGAAACCATAAACTAAGAAAAAATGTGTAAACTACACACAATTACTGTTTTCGTTATGTCGGCAATATTATAGGCTTACCAGAATGAATTATTTTGTTTTTTCGTCTTCTGATGTCAAACACTTATTAATACAGCAAAAGCTGTATTTCCAATGTTTTGGTTGTCCTGTGACAAAATAATCCATGTTTCCCTGTTTTGCTTGCTAAATCCAGATCTTCATTCGCCTTTTTCAATTATTTGTATTTTATCTATCGTTCAAAGTGCTCCTGTTCTTAAAAACTGAATTAGAATTGTTTCGTGCTTCTCACAAAATTGATCTTATATACACATATGTATTCTATAAGTGACATAAATAATCCAATACTTTTCTTATTTTCTGAAATTCAAGAAAGAACCCATTCTTCTTTTTGTTTAATTCTAGTCGCATCCTTTTGCCTGGTTGTGACTAAAAATATTTAAAGTGTCAAAACTTATTTTGAATGTTTGAATTTCAAAAAATTAAAATGTTTCGAAAAAGTATAAGAACACATTTACCTTGCTTAAATAAACTACTTAGGTCTGTAATGGTCATTTTATTACGGCGATACAATGCTGCAAAAAGTGTGACCGACGTGAAATATTTAAGCACGAAATGTTATTGATGCGAATAAACACGAAACGTATTGTCAATTGTCCTATTTTTTGTTAGCGTTTTGGATCCCTGCATTTGCCTAAAAAATAGGGCAAATGCTATTAAGTAAGCATAATGACGCATACTTTTTCATACGAACTAGATTTGATTTGAATGCACTAAAAAGTGTGTGAAAATTTGTAAGAAAAATTTAGAACATTTTTTTATTTATCTTAAAATTTATTACAAAAAGTTACGCTAAATTTGGGGAAAATACCTTTGTTCTAAGCATGCTCGCAGGTTTTCTCATTGGTTCATGGAGAAAAATTTAAACAAAGCTTGAAAAAAGGTATCAAACGATACTGCAATTTCATCCGTAATGGCTTATATTATTTGATTTAAAAACAATATCCAATCTCGTAGAAAACGTTGTTCAAGGAAAATCCCTTGCAGCCGGAACCTTCGGAGTCTAAGTCATTTCGAGACATTCTTGTCAAAGCAAAATTAAGGACTGCTGCTACCAATGACTCTCTCGGAAATTCTGTATGTTGTAAAACACCAATGTGTCAAATGTGCATTATCATGGAATTCATGCAGACTTTCATATCATATCTTGGCAATGTAACGACACTTCGACGTTCACATAATTGCAAAACTTCAAATGCTGTGCACCTCGTCACATGTACGATAAGTTACAAACTTTTGTGAAACCTAGCAGCATATCGACAAGCGCATGAATTCGCACCGATCCGACTGGAAAAAACTGTAAACTCAATAGGTCTCAAGTTGCAGAACCTTTTAACGAAGTCGACCACTCATTCTATGATGTTGTCCTGTGTTGCATTGACGCCATCTACAAATGACAAATGATTCTCATATCTGTGCTATGAATAAATCACCTTTTCAGATTGAAGTACGCCAAAATTGGTTTGTTCCATTGCTTGATTCCTTGCAAAATTGTTGATTTTGTTTTCCAACTGCCTAGAGTTCAAAGTTATGCTCGAGCAATAGACCAAATGGACAGCCTTATATAAATTTATATTTGAGTGTTGAATATGTAAGATGTATCACGTGAATTTATCCGTATGCTAAAGTTATCTTATATGTTGCTTTTACCCAAATATTCTCCGTTTGTAACTCAGTACTTTCAGCACTTTGATCTTTTATTATGATTTATTTGCTGCCATATTTCAAGTATACAATAATTTGAATATTATTTGCATATTTTCAGTTTAAAAATACCAAAAGCCTGGTTTTATTTTGATCATATCATAAAATATAGGTGCATTTATACGAATTTTTACTGTTTTGCACTCCATGACCTTTGACCTCTGCAATTACCCACAGAAGGGATTGTGAGTCTGCAGACAAGCATAGGGCTGTTCCTCAGATATTGGGCAAGCAAAATATCATTGTCTGCATCCGTTACAAACCGGGCCTCCCTGATCTCAAAATTTGAGATTGGATCACTAGTCTATATGATTTAATAAATCAAACAAAGTTGACCTTATTTCTATACTTGATATCTTGCAAATTCGGCTGGAATACCATCAGTACGTTTGGAAGGGAATTCAAAGTTGTCTTAATTATCGTCTAGACTGATTTGGTCATTTAAGCTAATTGTTTACTAGCGGATTAATTAAAATTTGTTCCTCGTTGTATTTTAAAGGTTGTGCATTACAATTAAATACTAGTACCATACTGGTGGAAATATAGGAGGCAGATATTTTTGTTGATGTATTTTGCTTCGCAAATGTCCTTTTTTATGATTATTTCTATTTATTACTTGATGATTTCTTTGATCTTGATTATATGTTAGATGTTTTCGTTTACGTAAAGCTATATGCTCATTTCTTTTGATAATGTATTCCCTGAAATCCTTGTCATTGTTTGACATTCGAAATTGACGTTAAATCTTATACTATGATGATTTTTGTTGTTTTCATTGATCATCCTACCATGGAGATTTTTTTAGGACCGTATCTTTGTTTTCAGCATTCGCATTTTATGCTTGTCGCCCGGTTTTTGAAATAACATATTGAAAAGTTGTAAATCATTGGCAATATTATTTTCGATGGCTTAAAGAATGTTACTCTTATTTCTGCATAATAACTAAATAATAGTGGTTTTAAATGCCCTTGCGAATTGATCACGCCAGACATTGCAATCCAAGATAACTATTTTCAGGTTTACAATATAAGATAATGATCGGAAGTATAATCATCAGCAACTGTAAAATATGTAACTTATACAAAAACATTTTTCAAAGATATGAAATAATCGACGAAACTTATAGCTTCATTTGAAATACATGTAATTTTGGTTTCTAGACATATCGATAAATGAAGAAAAAATAAATGATAACATTCATTCTGTGATACATGTATATGTAAAAGGTTTATCAACATTTATAGCTATATATATCATTATAATATATAATTATTCATTATTATTTATTTAATTATTTTGTTATACGAGGGATGTTCAATTTTTATCCGGATTATTATATCATCACTGGTTTATTGCGATTTGAAAAAAGTATACTCATATTAACAGGGCACTTTATATTCTCAAACTTACCAAACCCTGAAGCATTTGAACGATGTATATTCAATTCACACGCAAACAAAAACATATGGGTAAATTTTGGCGGCGCACTGTACATAACGCTAGCGACGTTGTCGAAAATCGAGATATTTGATGTTGTGCAATTTAGTTTGTCACGCCTCGTTATTCATGAAAGAAAGATAAATTCAGTTTTCCTGTAATTAAACTGTGCCTTAATGGTTTGTATAAAGGTAAAATCGAATGGTGCAAAATCAAAGTTCTCAGAAAAGTGCCCCTTATAAAATCGCCTATATCTTCTAGAGACTCGGTAATTGACGTTCCTTGGCTTGCTTGGATAGGTATCTGTCTGTCCGTTCTTCCTCTTATCTCACGGAGCAAGGAAGCGTCTTCACCGATGAAAATAAAGCATTTGGAAGAATGAACCATTCCCTTTCAGCGTGTCAAGTATTTGATTTATGTCTTTCGGTATTTTTGTAGATTTCGAATAAAATAATTAAAAATCAAAATTCCCAGCATTCAGTTGACGTCGTCTAGAACGTTCCGAAACACTTACCCAGCCACATTTTAAACGAACCTTATCGACAAATTCTACGGTCAAATTACTTCAAATTAAGACAAGGTATTTGTTATTCTTATTCCAGCAACTCAATTAATTTTCAAGTTTTTCAACAGTTAGAAAAGAAAGAATATTTACAAGCGAAGACCAAATACATGTATACGGATTATTTTATCTGCTGCGCCGGGTACTCGTTACCATGGCATTTTATATGGCAGATGTGCGAGCGCTATGCCCGAAAACTATACATATTTTACATAACAATATATGGATTGAATTCCGACAGCGAATGATACCAAATATAGTTTGATTGCTTCAAAAATAAAATTTTGCGAGGTAAATCCGGTTAATTTTTTAACAACCCTCGTATTTATCAACATAAGTAGTCTACTGGGAAAAAAGCCAGTTCCATCCAAGAAACATCATTATAGTAAACGGGGGATTACAGATTTTAATTTCAAATTAAATATTATGCTAAAAATATATATAAAAAATTAGAAAAAAAACGAAAGCAAACCGTCGGGAGAAGAGACGCGCAAACAATTAGATTCTAGATATTTAAAATAGTAAAAACAATCCCGTTTTACAGACAAAACTATGAAGAAAGTATGGCGGAAAAGTACAATTATTACGATAAGCGTTTTTTTTTTATTTGTCGGACTAGAACTCTCCTATGGTACAGACAGACGGAAAACTTTTATAGCAATCCAGTTAATAATAGTACAATATGTTAATGGTGTGAATAAATTATAAATACATGATATAATCGCGGTCTGTACCCTCAAATGGTCGTAACTCTATGTCTACTTGTTTACGCGTCTCTTGTCCCGACGGTTTGTTTTCGGGTTTTTTTATTTGTCGGACTAGAACTCTCCTATGGTACAGACAGACGGAATACTTTTATAGCAATTCAGATAGTCGTATAGCCAAGTGCTCTTGATTATAAACATGTTAATGGGTCCGTTAAGAAAGACTATGGCACGATGACGATTCTCAATTCAATCAAACGCAATTATCATACCCAAAAGCTTAACATGATCTGATAAACGTCTTCAAGATTTAAAGTTCCCGACGCCATGTACTTTGTAACTTGACTAACATTAACATCGTGGGACATATCCCATTTGTTACATGAGCGGAATGCGTGTTTAATATTTTCATGTCAGTGTTATCTGGTCGAGGTTAGGAGAATTTATCATGACGAGGCTTAGCCGAGGCATGATAACTTCTCACTGCCGAGGCCAGTTTACATTGATATTTTAAGACAATAGCATGTTAGTCTAATTATCATGTAATCTTTTTGCGCGTTATTTTAATAAACCCTTAACAATCAAGGAAATTCGGATGAAAGTGTGAGCAAAATGTTTCTAAAAATAGACTGCCTTATATCATGTTATAGTCCGTTTGACTTCTATATGGACCAACATTTCGCCGAAAATCTCAGAAATGAATCAATGAAATGTATTTTTTTCTTGTCATTTCATATTTTCCATATAATACCATGACGAATCATGTTTTTTTTAGATTTTTTGAATATAAAATAATGATTTTGTCCGTCCGTCTTCATGTTAACTTCCAGCCTTTCATACCTTCTTGTGTCTGTATTAAATGGAACAGCGACTTGCACAACCAAAAATAGTTCTGATTTGCATAGGGGCCGATTCAAAAGTGTATGATTTTACACGAGTCGTTTTGGCATGAAATCGAGTATTTTTATAAAATTAAGTTTGTCGAAGATTTTTAATTCTTAGGGAAATCAAATTTGAGTTTACTCTCTCTTTATCTAAAAATCGTTTGGTCAGATAAATGATAATTGTTCTTATTTATTCTAAGACGAACCCCATATTTTCACATTTAGACCAATTAAAAAGCATTATTTAGCGAAGTCGTTGTGAATTTCACGAGGAAAACTAGATTAGCAGGCGGGTAATAACGGTACAATTCACGTGATATTTAAGTTTAGGGTGACATGACCGTCGATATGCTAATTAGCATGTCCAAATAAGGAATAATGGAGATTTCTTCTGTCAAAAGTTTAGTATAAAACCACGTGTTTTTACTAAATATTTATATCTTGTTATGACTTAACAGCCTGCTTCACCCCTCGTGTTTAAGAGTGGAAAATGCAAAAATATTGACATTAACTATATAGACAAAATCATTATTTTAAAGTCATTTTATTTTCAAAAAATATTTTTTGGAATGGTATTAATATGAAATTAAGATTTTACCACATACAAATTCTTCATTCAAACTCGATTTTATGCTATTGATGAAAAGGTCGGTCCATATAGAAGTCAAACGGACTATATGTTATTAAACAGTTGATATCAGGTCAACAATACAAGTTTTATTGCATAATAAATTTTTACTTAGTGGCCATTCAATATAAAATAAACATGATAATCTATTTCTGGACGGAGTTTTTAATAATGAAAACGTAATATGTTATAACCATTATTTGTTGTCGTATAGTATATATTTATATTTCTTTGAATTATGTATTCACATCATATTTTATCATTATCGAATCATTTAGTCATTTCGTTTCTGAACCTTTCCTTCACTCAATATTTCCCTTGTATTCTTGAATCGTGAAAAAATACGTACCATAAATTCATCTATTAGCAAGTAGTACAACCATACTGCAGTGACACTCTTCAAAACGACATAAACATGTCTACAAATGTGCCAAACGAATTACAAATATGATGTAATAAACACACTCATGGGGGAATTAATAAACAGTAAACAAGTGACATTGAATTTTATGAATTTTGAAATGATATGAACCCTGTGAAAAAGGGCAAATGTTATTCATTTTTTACATTTTATAATTAAATTCCACACAGCTGACAAAACGTCACAATAAACTCACCCCCGCACGCGACTTTCACCGCGAAGTGTCACTATGTTTATTTCGCTTCAAATCTTTTTCACATTATATCAACGATTACATAGTCTATTTGTTCGAATTTGGTTTAACGTCGATTTTAACAATCTTTCATTCAAATTGCGAAGCCTTAAGCACCGAACACAGGATTCCGGGTATTTCTCGCGTTAGTACTGCCATTGCATTCCGTCCTAGCCTCAAGCTTCTTTCCATTGGTGCATTAGATTCCCACTTGTTTTGGTAAAGCAATACTGCGTTCTAGTGTACTGGAAAAGAAATCAATTAAAGGTCGTTACACAATCGTCTACAAGCAAAATATCATGAGTACTTTGTTTAAGATACTTTTAAAAAAACGGGAATTTTCAGTGCAAAGTTTGCCTTTACGTACATAAGGGGTCGTCCCTTAATTTACTTTTTTTAAGCAGGAACTCCAAAATATGCACCATTGATGTATTAGAACTTAAATTCCCCTGAATGCCCATTTAGAAATAAAAGTAAATCACTAGCCAAATATGGTACTGGGTCGTCTTTTTTAACACTTTGGAGGACTGGTCTGAACGAAATGACGAAAATATAAACTGTAGTATTGGTATACATGTAAGATTCTGATGGTAGATATAACAAGCGATCTTCTTCGAGATTCTTTTTGCGAATTCAAATCCAGAGAATTCAGTATTGTTCTCGGTCATATCAAATGGAATCGAAACAAACGCAAAAAAGTCAATCGTAGAAAAATGCATTTTTGCCGAATTATTGAGTGTATTTGTAACATATTGAACGTTTATTGCTTATCTACTTCGTTTAATTGTAGCATCGATTGTCGAGAGGTGAAGCATCGGTCTATTGCTCGAGTGTAACCGGGTTCAATCCCTGAGGGTGGTTATTGTTTGAGAAAATTTGAGAGGGATTGATCTATCTTGAAAGAATTTGATAACAAATCAATGTTAAATATATAAAAAGAAAAATAACTTGTTTTGCGAAATTTTGATTGGGATATTTTGTGATAAGCATGACAAATGAAGGGTTTGTTACCACTGTTTCTGAAAAGATGACCTTAATAAAGCGTTTCAGAGAAAGGACAAACTTGTACTTGATAAATAAAAATGAAATTGAATTGATTAAAATAGTATTACATAATGACGTTATGACGCAGCTCACAATTTATGGTAGTTCTACGGACTTTTTGATCGACCCTTCAACAGTTTTTCAGTGGGCATAACATTTTTATTGGCATATAGTTAGTTTAAATGTGAACAAATAAGTAACGAGGTCTTTAGTTCTCTATAATAACTGTAAATCGTGTACATTGGAGGCGTGAAATGTTCAATTAGGAAATGGTGATTTGGCCAAATTGGTAATGTGTGGTTAAAGCTAAGTAACGAATGCTAACTTTGCTGTACTTGCAAAATCGATCGCTGGCCCAGATCATTCGCCCCGTCACGGGACCTGTCCTGCATTCAGGATGACTAAACGGAAGAAACTGTTTTCAAATTATACCCAGCTTTGCACGCAAGTGCATGTACATAAAGCGGTGCATAATTTGCAAACAATTTACACCATTTCTATCAATTTCTATCCTCGAGGCTTAATATTTTACAGAAATTCTCATTGGGATATATGCTTTCATTTGAGACAAGCACCCATCTCAAAATGACCTTGAAACAGTGAGCTTGATCCTTTAAGAACAACTTTAACGAAAAACTTTAACCGAAAAACTTTTACAAAACAACCTTAACTGTGCTGATATTTTCTAAATGCTTTACCTAGGGATGTAGACATACTACACTCTCACCAGGGGGTAGGCTTTCACCAGAGACTTTATTATATCAAATTCTAGCATTTTCATAGGTTAATGCTGATCTGACAAACGTTGATGTCTACGGCCGCTCCGTTGAAAGTTCTTATATTTCCTTCAGTTCTTCGCCGAGGACATAGACAAAAATACATAACGGTAATGGCATCAACTATTCTCTCGCTTTGCTGATAACACGACCCGAGTATACACTTTATTCTTTAGTAAACAGCGTGTCAGTTAATAACATACAAATGAAAAAATAATAAAATTGCCAATAAATACCAGTATCAACTTGCTTTCAAGTTCAGCCAAGAATCGCTTTCATTATCACAGCATCGCGGAATGTAGTAGTGTGACGTCATAACTACATGTGACGTTACTTTGTACACGTTTCATTGGACGTATTAAGGGATATTGGTGGTTTTAAAGAATACGGTTTATTCAAAAGCTACGGTGGCATAGAGGTGACATTTGCACATTTTTTTTTATTTTCTGGGATTTTCGTTTTTAAAGTTATTTCTTAAAGAATAAAAATAAATCCGAAAACAAAATCCTCGTTTTTCGTTTTACAAGTTTTTTTTTAAAGAATAAAAATAAATGCAAAAACAAAATCCTCGATTTTCGTTTTACAAGGTTTTTTTTTTAAGAATAAAAAAATGCGAAAAACAAACCCCTTGATTTTCGTTTTACGAGTTTTTTTTATTAATATTATTTTAGAAAAAAAGAAAATGCAAAAAGCAGAATCCACAACTTTCGTTTTACAAGTTTTCTTTTGTAGAATAAAAAAAATGCGAAAAACGAAAATAGTTCTTATTGGATGATTAAGTCGTGCTCACGACTTAGTGGGAGATTTTGATAGGTCAAATTATCGCGTGCTCAAGACTTAAGTTTTCGTTTTTTGCATTTTTTTTTTTTATTCAATAGAATAAAACTTGAAAAATGAAAATTGATTTTCGCATTTTTTTAATCATTGAGTGTATTAAAAAAAAACTTGTAAAACAAGGATTTTGTTTTTAGCATTTTTTATTATTCCATGAAAAAAAAACTTGAAAAACGAAAATCCCATAATTTTTCAAATTATTTTTTTTTCAGGGTAGAATCTAAATAAAAAATGTAAATGTCACCTCTATGCCACCGTAAAAAGCCTTAGGCAAAAGACAGATTTTTATTCTAAAACTTTGAAGCATGATAAATTCGTAAAACGGTTTCTTGTCTACGGCTCGGTGACATATTTTTTTTATTTCCAGCCGGGAATAAATCGTCGGATACTCCGGCAAGATAGGCTTTTACAAGAGACTTAGTGCCTTGACATTTTGACCTTGGGCTGACCTTTAATGGAATTAGAAAAACTTTAACCAAAAACTTAAATTCGTTTTCGCGCCACGGTGACGTCACGCTGCAAAACAATAAACGGAAACGTCAATTTAAAAGAAAAAACGTATTTTAAACGTCTATTTACAAAGAATTGTGGAAAAAAGTGAATGAATGGATTCTTTGTGTAGAGCGGAACATTATGGTATGTCATTTATAATTTTACAATGAGAATTAATAATTATTTTAAAGAAAAATGAGTTCACCAGCGGCGGCGGTAGCCGATTATAAAGATGTCGGAATTGCAAATAACGAACGATTTGAAATTGATAAAGCAAGGAAGATGCTTAAACAAATGAAGGAGAATGAAAAGTCAAAAAAGAAACTAAATCCTGAAAAATGTGAAGGTAGAAATTATGAACTCAATCAAGTTAATGCAATGGAGAAAAAACTAACGTATACACAGAGAGATGACATTTTGATTAAACAAACTGGAGGCGGAGTTAAATTAACATTGAGCAGTGGTAATTACGAGCTTTTTAGGAAAAAAGTCGAAGAGTATTTTGTCTCGGAAAAATATGACTTGAGTAATAAACCAATCCTTGATAAAAACGGTTATCTAGTAGAAACACAGATTAAAGTGAGCCAAAATAAATCAAACCTATTTACCATAAATCTCTACCATACAAAGTGTTCAAGCCTCATCAATGGAAAATATGAAAAGAATTTCTTAAGAGTGGACTTACCGAACATAGTTGAACTAATGCAAAACCAGTTATTACAGGACGGTAGCACAGTTGAAGAACTAAATGAATGTGTAAAATTCTTAGCTCTGAAATTCCTAAATGATACGCCTAATAGTAAGAAGGAAAATAAATCAAAGTTAAATGAAAAAACTGTGGATGTTTGTTTTAAAAAAAAGAATTTCAACATGGTCCCCACAGAAAATGTTGAAAACGCAGAATGTACTGACAACTTATCTTATGTCGAGGAATTGATTATAACGGATCATCCAACCATTGACAAAGCAGAAACAATAACAGACGAAAACAATGATGTTTATAACGATGAGAGAAATGACATCACAATAACAAATGAAATCAAAACATTGAAAACCCTAGTGCAAAGCTTGAAGGTCGAAGCTGTCGAATTCTATAGGAATACAACTACACAGTTTTCTCAAATAAGAGACGAAATAACAAGCATTAAGAAACAAATTTCGGTCAAACAAAATGAGACGAACGAAAACTTGGACAGCCTTATTCACAAAAATGATAAATGCTTTAGCGAATCAAGGCAAGCTAATGATAAGCTGCAGCAACAGATAAAAAATATTCAAGAAATAGTGAAAAGTATACCGCACGAAAAAGCTAGAAAGCCCGAAAATGGCGTCTCACGACAAGGTAGAAATGTAGAAAGAGACAAGAACTCAACCGAGATCAATACCAATGTTTCGGCTATTACCCCAACGTGTAATTGTAGCAATTTTAACATCAATACAATTTGCGCGTCTGACAATAATCAAGAATCTACAGTTTTAAATCAAAAGGTCTCAGCTAAAGAAATGTCTAACAGAACCTTGATAATTGGGGACTCTATATTAAAAGGCATAAGCAAAAAAGGATTAGATACATCTATAGATGTTAGAACTTTACCAGGACGAAAGACGAGCGATATCCACACCAAATTGGGAGAAATGAATCTAAATCCTTACCAAAATATCGTTATCTATATAGGAGGTAATGACGTTTCTGATGGACACATCGAATCTGTATACAATGAACTAAAGGCGACTGTATCTGATTTAAAATGCAACGTCTACCTGTGTACAGTTTGTCCGAGAAAAGATGTTGACGTGGTGCCATTAAATGAAGCTATTAAGGAAGTGTGTGACGAAACAAAAGCAAAATTGGTTGAATGCTTTCAGTCATTTATATATGCAAATGGAAAAACAGTGAGAAGTATGTATAGCCGCGATTGTATTCATCTAAACAGAAATGGATCAAGTACTTTAGTTGCGGCTATAAACAACGAAATCTGTATCATAAAGAAAAAGGATACAAATTCCACGGAAAATGTCCACAGGGGGAGACGTTGGCACAACAATCCTAAATCTCCGTATAGACATTTCAATCCAAAGCACAAAGGACGTAATAGAGACAACCTGAATCGAAACCATGGAGTGAAACAATGTTGGAACTGTGGACTGTCAAACCATAAAATATCGGAGTGTTGGTTTTTAACTAGATAGGACAAATTAGACATACACTATTCTGTCAATTGTAGTAACAGATATGATTTACTGTATAATTGCACATGTGATTTATCTGATTCTTATCATGAAAGTTCGCCATCTTGTTTTAATAATTTTTCGAATACTTTATCTTACAACCATTCATCTAAGTTAAATAAGAAAAGTCCGACTAAAAATTTGTTTTTAACTCCTGATAACTTTACCCCTGATCCTATCGCACAAAATTTACTAAATGATAAACAGCAGTACAATGTTTATTCTAATAAGAATAGTCGAAATACGGATAGTGATGTGGACAATGACTTTTTTACATTAGAATTCAAAGAAAGGGGATTGCATGTTGCTTCTCTAAATATCCAGCACTTATTACCGAAATTAGATGAAATTCGTATATTACTTAGCAAAACATCATCTCTTTGCATTCTAGGTATATCTGAAACATTTTTAACTGAAAAGGTCAAGGATCCCGATATTAGTGTAAATGGATATGTATTCGAAAGGAAAGATCGCGTAAACAAGGCCGGTGGCGGGCTACTCGTTTACATAGCCGGAAACGTTATTTATGAACGAAGAACAGACTTAGAACTAGGTGATTTAGAAAGCATATGGCTAGAAGTAAAATTTCCCATGAACAAACCGATTTTGTTAAACTTTGCATATAGACCACCAAACAGCAATCAGGCATGGATTGAAAAGTATGAAGAGCAACTGAATTCTGCCGATGCTTCTAGTTTAGATCTCATATTACTAGGGGACTTTAACATCCAGTATTCTTTAACATCTAAATGTACTTACAGCAATACAAAATGGTCTAAAATGGTACAAGATTTTTGTCTGTATCAGCATGTTGATATTCCAACTAGAGTAACAAATAAATCTTCAACTATAATAGATCACATTTATAGTACTTGCGAACAATCTATTTCTGAGATTATAGTCTCGAAACTTGCATTGAGTGATCACTTTCCTATCGCGTTAACATATCAAAACTATGCTAAGATAAACAACGAAAATAATTTCAAATCATTTTTTTACCGGTCCTTTTCAAGCCTAAATATGGAAACTTTCATGTTTGATTTAACACGCATAAATTTCAATACCATTGAAACAATATCAGATCCTAATAAATCATTAGAATTTTTCTACCGGGTATTGAATGGAGTTATTTCTAAACATCTTCCTCTTAAAGAAAAACGCGTAAAGAGAATAAAACAACCAAAATGGTATAATGAGAATATAAAAAATGCAATTCAGAGTAGAAACAAATATAAATATTCCGGAAATTTGAACATGCATAAAATTTGGAGAAATAATGTTAATTCAATGATAAGAAAAAGCAAGAAAGATTTCTTTAACGAAGCAATTAAAAGCAAATCGGAGCCCAAGCTTCTCTGGCAAAATCTTCGCAACATAACATTTAAAAATGTAAATGAACAACAATTACCTTCTAGACTACACTTTCAAGCATCTGAGATTGATGGTACCGTAAATGTCGTTAACGCCCTTAACAGCCATTTTGTTAATATATCTCAAATAATTGATAAGGTTCCGATTGATATAGATTACTTTAAAACCATTAAAACCCATCTCGATAGTAAACTTTCTGGTCGATGTTTTGAGATAGAGCTAATATCTCCCCTTGAAGTAAGAAATATCATTGGAAAATTGGATAGCAATAAATCGACTGGGCTTGACGGAATAGGACCAAACATTTTAAAGATGTGCAAAGATTTTATTTCAACGCCAATAGCATGCATAATTAATAAGTGTATATCTCAAGGTATTTTTCCTCAAGATTTTAAAGACGCGTGTGTTAAACCACTTTTCAAAGGAGGTGATAAAAGCGATCCTAATAATTATCGACCCATCTCTATCTTACCAACTTTGTCTAAGGTTTTCGAGAGACATATCGCTGAACAACTCAAAACATATCTGAAACAAACAGGCGTACTTTTTTCACATCAGTCTGGATTTCGCGAGAACCATTCGTGCCAGACTGCCCTTATTCGTCTGGTAGATACTTGGTTATCAGCCTTGGACCGAGGTAATGTAGTAGGAACTGTATTCCTTGATTTTCGAAAGGCTTTTGATCTTGTAGATCATGATATTCTATTATTCAAACTAAAACTCTATCATTTTACGTCAAATGCGTGTAATTTATTTCGTTCATATTTGAGCGAAAGACGTCAGACAGTCAAACATGGTAATATCCGATCCCATATGAAAACAATCACATGTGGTGTTCCTCAGGGATCGATCCTTGGACCTATTTTATTTTTGATATATGTTAATGACCTTCCGTTTAAAATATCTTCAAATTTAGATATGTTTGCTGATGATGCTACACTTCATAAATGTAGTTCTTCTGTAACCTTCATTAATGAATCTTTACAATATGATATTACTCAGGTAGAAAAATGGTGCAAATATAACAATATGGTTCTGAATCCTATGAAAACTAAATGCATGTTAATTGGGTCTAAACAAAAGTTAAACTCTTTAATTCAATTGAAATTAAGTATACGAGATATGGAAATAGAAAACGTAACTTCACAAAAGTTGTTGGGTGTACACATAGACAATACATTGCGTTGGAAAAACCATGTTGATCAACTGTGCGCAAAATTATCATCACAGCTCTACCTTCTTAAAAGAGTTAATAGCTTTCTCACAATGGAGATGAAGCAAATGTTTTACAACTCTTATATAACTCCGTATTTCGACTATGGATGCATTGTTTGGAGCCAGTGCAAATCTTCGTTTCTTAAGAGAATTGGCAAAATCCAAAAAAGAGCTGCACGAATCATTTTATGTCAACCAAGAAGATCTAGTTCTGTTGAAAATTTTATTTCCCTCAAATGGTTAACACTTGAAAATCGGTGTAAGTATTTCACGATTCTCATGGTTTACAAAACTATTAATGGATTAGCTCCTTCGTATATGTCAGAATTTATAGAAGTAAGTAACAACAAATTTTATTGTTTAAGATCACAATCAGGGAACCAGATATCTCACAAATGTGCTCCCAAAAAAGAGTTTCTAAAGAATTCATTTTCATTTAACGGAATGAAATGTTGGAATGACATTCCTCTTAATCTACGTACAATTGAAAATATTTCATGTTTTAAACGATCGCTGAAAAAGTATTTGATGCCAAATAACTAAATACTGTGTTGTGAAATACACCATTCATTATTGTGTATGTCTTTCCAGTTAAGTATATTATTTTCATCTTAATCAAACAGACGTTATGTAAATCATGTACATAATCATCATCACCATAATTATCATCATCATTACAACACTAACAATCGATAAAGGCATTAGTTTTCCAAAGCCATTTATCCTAGTTCGATTAATGATAGAGGTGGCCGATTTTGATTCATTCGTTTGCCTCTTCATTCATCGTGAATACTATTTAATCATCTAGGAAGCTAAATCGAACATATTTTTGTAAGAACTTGTTCCTTATCGATGTCAAAAGGATTTCTTTGTATACTTATACACATGAAAAGTCGTTATAATACTACCTCATAAATCTTCTGGGAATTCCTCCCCAGAATTATCATAATCCAGTAATTAACATTAGGATTATATCATCGTTCTTGTTTTGTATTAGATTGAATTGTTTTCAGAAGGCCTCATTGTAAATAAGTTCTTCATTGTATTGTTTGTATGGTGACAGCTTAATGAGCTACCTTCTTTAAATAAAGATTTTATTATTATTATTATTATTATTATAAACCAAAAAACTTTGACTTTTTTTTATATTTTATAAATAGTTTTACCTATGGACATCATTCTTTCATATACACAGTCACAGGTGATAGGCTTTCACCAGTAACCAAGCTCCTTGTCATTTCGACCTTGATCTTGACTTGTCTTGGGCTTAGATTCTTTTTACCAAAAACTTTAACCAAAAACCTTTAACCAAAAACCTTAACCAAAAAAAAAAAACTTAACCATGCCTATTTTTTCTGAATTCTTTTACATAGGGACATCGTAGCCACATACAGACACTAACCAGGTGATAGGCTTTCACCAGTTACCAAGGTCCTTGACAATTTGACTTTGAATATTGTTGTACATATAAAACTTTCGAAAAAAAACTTTAACCTTGCTTATATTTTCTGAGTGCAAATAATTTATATTCTTACTCAACAGGTGAAATAGGCTTTCTCCTGTAATCAAGTCTCTTGACTTTGTGACCTTGACCTTGACTTTCGAAACTTTGGCATATTGCTTTAAACTTGCATATATTTCTGAAGGCTCACAGCTAGGACGCTTATACTTGCACTGATTAGATGATCAAACTTATATTCTTAAATAAAATCAATTTCCATTATTGACTTCGTCAGGCTGTAGGCTTTCACATTACTTAGCCTTTTACATGTTCATGAAACATTTTTTTTATATTAATATTTCTATCTTCTAAATCGGACTGATATATATTAGATCGTAAAAAAATGACCTTTAATACTTGATTGGTGCCCAAGTACTGTTTGTGACAAGCAGCAGTTTGGGCGAGCTACGTTGTCCGTGGACAACTATTGTTATTGGCAGAATACCGGTAGATCTGTGTATTGGTGGGCAGACATAATGCAGCGTAGACAAGCAGATAATACAATGAATATGTGACCTGTCACGCGAAAAGAGACCATCTGGGACCTCTGTAAAATAGATATATAAAAAAGAGATTGGATCCAGCTTAGATCAACCAGAGGTCGCATTTCAAAAATTCTTTCACTGGAAGGTAGATTGATCATTCTAGATTTGGAAAATGAGCACATTGCGAAAAATTTCGACCCAAGTCAGTCTGCGCAATCATCAATTTATCTTAGTTCGATTTCGACGAATTCGTAAGCTTAACAGGGTTCAACTCTAACTACTTTTCCCCACAAGCCTGAAGGTCCTGTAAGTCCAGAATCTTACAGGTTCTGCCCGATGAAAACAGGTCCTCCAAGAAAACAATGGATATTATTTAGCAGTTTAGGCGTAAATTGTAAGCAAAATAGGGTGGGAAAAGAAGGGTTGCCTGTGACTAGTAAGTTCTACCCTTCCAACAATGTTTAAGATAATGAAAATATTAGCATGTATTTGAAAATCAACCTAAAAGAAAAAAAAAACTTTTAGATCGACTGAAATGATATATTGCCATTACTTAAAGGCCCGAAGGACCTGCAACATGGTTAACTTTACAAGTCCGACCTAAAATCCACAGGTCTCGGGCTGGTGTTAGAGTCAATCCCTGCTTAAAATATCGCCAACAAACACTAATACGTGATGTGTTCACTCCTTAACAAACTGCTATCAATTTAACAGGTGGATGAACTGGGGCTTGCCATCAAGTGTTTTGTTCTTTTTACGCATCCCAGTGACCGTAAGGCTCGAGCCACGGACACCCCCCCCCCCCCCCCCCCTGGGTCACGAGTCGAGCGCCTATACCAGTAGGCCACCTAGGCAGTCAAGCTTGGTGGAAAGTTTGGATTGTGAAATCAAGCCGGTCGTAAATCGCGACTTAAAGATGTTTGGTTGATATCGGAGTGTTATCACATGCACTCGCCCCCAATTCTTCACTTGAAATATTAGACAATTATGAATGTAGGATAAAAGGGATTTAAATTTCACCCTGGGTATATTAATAACTCCAGGGCGTCACCGCTACGTAATGTGATACGAACTGCTGTTGAATTGAGATGTAGTCCCATTTTTTACAAGCTTCTTTTGTATGTTGTAGGTGGTATTATAAAACATTGAAATGAAAAAGGGACGGTTAGTTGATAACTTTATCTTAAAGAAAAGGAAAAAAACGTATGATAAAAACGAGGCCTGGTTTATAACTGATTCAAGTGAAGGGGTACACGGAGGATAGCCAAAGTACTGCGTGTATTGTTGGGGAGCAATGAACATTATTATTCAATTCTTGCTAAAGCATTCCTCGCTTTCTTGGATTTTTCTTTACATGTGTGCATTATCACCAGCCCTGCGTTCAAGATGACAAAACGGTGTAAACTGTTTTCAAATTATACCCCGCTTTGCACGTACACTTGCACGTAAAATTCCTACGCCTTCTATTAAGAGAACAACTTTTTTCCCCCTTCTCTTTCATCTTTATTATTTGATCAACTTTTTACATTATATCCGTGCATGCTATATTGTTGTATATTATCTTTCTATGACATGTAATCTTGTACTTTATAATCTTCATTATTGGAGGAAATAAAGAATATATATATATATATGATAAGGTAGTCCTCTCTATGAGCTTATCAGCACGAGGGCTACATTATGGAAGCTAGGTTAGGCCACTTTTGACCAGTTACTGACGAGATCCAGGAATGGGGGCCTACTCACCAGAGGTTCTCGCTTACAAAAGCAAGATAGTATTGCAAACACTTAACCGTTGGTGGACTTCCAAACGTCGCACCAACAGCTTAATTGAAAGGAGATTTGAGGAGATTTGAGTCTGTGCGTGAAATTTCCAACAAATTCAAATATGCGCAAAGCAAAGACTCTGATCAGACTGTGTATCCGCACTGTCTGACCAGAGTCTTCACTTTTGCTTTTTTGTAGAAAGATAGGGTCCAAAAGAGCCTTTAGAAAGTCAGTCAAATTAGTCAAACTTCTAATTATACTGCATGACAGTCAAAGTTGGTTGATTTTGGCGCTTCACCCACATGTCAAATTGTTGGAAATGTCACGGACAGGCTCGTTTGTATTTTAGATGGAGGTGGCGTTTTATTCCTATCATCTTGGCCTCGAGGTCAGAGCTAAAGTTGGTATCACCGTTGATATAACATTTTGGTTACGGTTACGGCCGTCATAGCGCAGTGGTTGCACGCCGGACTGTCATACAAAATGTCACGGGTTCGATTCCCAACGGCGACATTCATCATTTACGACTGTTTTTCTTCCACCAATGGGTTGATAATCATAAACCTATGTGGGATGGCAGCTGAAGGCTAAGAAAGGATGCTGTGGTAGTACTGGTGTGAGAAATACCAGGATCCCATTGTTTGGTAACCAGGCGCCGCGATAAAACTGAAAGATTGTTGAAAGCGGTGTAAAAATCACTCCAAACAAACAAAACTAAGTGCAGTTGTCATATTTCTATATCTACTTATGCTGTTGGTCTGAAACTTAGCACAACATTCGGTGAATAGATCCATTATTTTGACACTTATATGGGTGGATTTTAAGACTTTTTTCGGACTTGGAAATTATCTTTTAGTTTTCGCATGAAATTTCCGTAAAATTTGAGTTTCTGCATGATAACTTTACACGTGCTCCTGTGACCATTATATCAGCCTCCAGATAAGTATCCATTACTCTGGAACTTAATTTTGTGATTTTTTTAAAACTTTTTGGACTTAAAAATCCTTTGTTAAGATTTTATGCTCTTCTGTTGTGTCTATTCGAACTAATGTTTTTTCTCTGAAACTTAAAACTTGCTTCTTTGATCATGATATAGACCCCAAGGGAAAGGCTCATTCTTGCTTCATCCTTTCCTAACCTCCAGCTGCCATCCCATATAGGTCTACGATTATCAATCCATTATAGGGAGAAGATGAGTGTCGCCGTCGAGAATCGAACTTGGGGCCTCTAGATTGACAGTCCGACGTGTTACCAACTGCGTTATGACAGCGACTCAGTTTTGCTTTGAAATTTCGCAAATATATGCTTTTGTGAACAGGACACCGGGTTCTAGATAAAGATTCATTTCTGTAATATTCATTGAATGGGCGTCCATATAATGCCGGCATTGATTTGCTGCCACTATCAAGCAATCGGAACAGTCGAACTTCGCTGTAGTATGTTGTAAGTAGGTTACATCAAAATGTCCCCTTCTCTTGCAAACAGGTCAAAAATAGAAGTTTCAAAGAAGGGTGTGTCCATGTCTGTGTTGTAAATTTGACATTGTAGATTTCTATTTAATATCTATAACATTTGTCAATTTCTCTGTCACATCAATTACAGCGAATACCCGGGTATTTACTACTCAAATAAACGGTGTTATTTTCAATAATCTCGAGTTTCCTATCATTGATAAGTTTTTAAGATAGAATTAACCACGAGAAAACGGACCCATGTACGATTTGTGATTATGACTTACGATTATTTTTTTGTGCGAAGTTTAGTAAAACGGACCCCCGAGTCTTTGCTTCGTGTATTTCTGAAATTGTTGAATGGAATGGAAATATTATGAACAGGTTCAAATATAAATCATTTATTGGTCATTTCAACTTTGAGTTAGTAGATTGCTACGGAGCGCATAGTACAGAATACGATCAGCCTCTTATACCACCAATGGGTTGATAGTCGTAACCTATGTGAGATAGCAGCTGTAGGCTAGAAATGGATGTGGTGGTTGAACTGGTGAGGGAAATAGTATGAAACCATTGTTAGGTGCTCTAACCGCAGCGATATAACTGTAAAAAACTGTTGAAAGCGGCGTTAAATTCCATTCAATTAATCAACGATCAGTCTACGCATCTGCACAGTCTGACCAGTGTCTTTCATTGATGACAGCCTACAAACTCAATTCAATCAATCAACGATCAGCCTACGCATCTGCACAGTATGATCAGTGTCTTTCATTGATGAAAGCCTACAAGTGAAGTGTATAGAAATGATGCTAAAGTATTTAATCTTGCGATGCATAACAAATTTCATAAAAAAAGTCATAAATATGCGCGAACTATATTATTGTATTCGTATGCGATAATGGCTTAATATTCTTACCTAAATGAAAGCAAGACTATTCTCTTCGTGTCTTAAGGTCCGGTCCCACTGCACTTACGGATGAATTGGGGATGTAAAACGTATGAAAATCTTTACACCCGTTGAAAAGACGCTTTGCATCTATTTCTTAACCTGTACTAACGCTTTGCATACGCTTTGTCCGTTGAGCATACGTCCATTGTGATTTCATCAGCGCACAAATTTTTGAGCTGCACAAAACTTGCATAGCGGATAAACTTTCCGCTATGTACGATATAAATGCGAAACAATACGACGAAGAAACGCTTCGTATCCGAAACCATCCGTTATATATCCGCTGTATCCTCAACCCATCCGTAAGGCATCCTCGATACTCCATTCCGTTTTTGTTGAAAACGTACATAGGGCGGAATTCTCGGGTATACGAAAAGTTTATAAAAGGGAAGTAACGCGGATATGTAAGTAAGTAAGCGTATGAATCTCGTTAAATTTAATGATCCGCGCCCTATCCATTTTTTTTCCGTTCAGCATACGCGGTGTATACGGCCAAAGCTTTATGTATCCGCTCTTTCCGCTATTTGAATACGTCATAATTACACCCGGTAACCTCTTCTGAGCTGTCATCCGCTCTTATCCGCGAGGCTTCCGATGAACATTTACTCAACATCCCGGCTACATTCTTTTTGCGTCCGATATTTTCCATCCTGTTTTCGCAAATAATTGCCACGTTTATCAATTTTTATCAAGCGTATGAGAACGGATGAAAATATAACTCTTCCGCCGTGTCCGTTTAGCATACGTCTTGTTTCCGTTTCGCAGTGTGACCGGGCCTTTAAATGTTTTATGATCGTGTAAAATCTAATATTTTATAAACATGAATGAAAAGTACTCGGTACAAATAAATAGAACTGTCAAAAATAAAAAGTGGCCCATTTTTCTATGCAACACACGATAATCGCTTTAATGATATAGTTATCTGTCATTTAAATCTAATATTATATCTAATTCGCAAAAACCCTGCCCTTGTTAAATACCGTTGAAATATTTCTCAATTATTTATCTTTCTAACCGTATTGAGATATATATCAGTTTGTATTCAAGCCGTTTTCTTAATCGATATCAAAATAATGAGGTATCAATTTTCCTAAATCATTTCATCACATTGGTCGCGTCCGGAGAATAAGGGCGTTAGACCAGTCCGGCCCTGTGTTCAGGATGACAAAATGGTGCAAACAGTAAGCCAATTATACCCCGCTTTGCACGCACACTTGCGTGCAAAGCGGGGTTTAATTGACAAACTGTTTGTGCCGTTTTGTCACTCTGAACGCAGGGCTGGATTTCGTTCAAGATGAAAACGTTCACAAAACGATCGATTAGCGATATCCCGTTTTCTCCTGGTATTCACGTGCATTTTTTCAAACGTTTGAAAGGGAATTGCTCTCTGAGTGCAAGGTATAGGTAGTTTTTGCGCAGTGAGCCGTGAAATCTACTTTTAACGGTTAAATTCCCATGCTATTCTTTCGAAGTAAATAAAACAGGTTTTAACAATAAAAAAGATACTATTTACCTTAAAAATGAATATCATTACCTGTTTTAGATCGTAAAGTTTACTTATTCACGTACTTTCAACGTTGAAAAGGAGGGATCACGTTCAATTCCTATCATATTCTTTTTAAATATACCCGATATACTTTTGGTAATGGACCCAACGCCTACGTCAGAGCTCAGTTCTGAAAATACACCTATAGCCATGTAGGGTTTTGTTTCGTTTATTTGTTTGTTTTTCTTGAAACAAGCATTAAATATATTTGAATGTTGCAATCTGGAGTACCATTCCTTTGTCGATCGTAAGTGTATTTATTCTTTTAAGCGCTCGCGTTCCCTGCAATACGGTTCTAAGATGGCTACGAGCGTGTAATATTTGACTTGCCAATACTCGCTATATCATCCAATCAATTTTGTTATTTTCGAGCATTATTGTGACGACATTAAATGAAAAAAAGAAGAAAAATCTAGATCGGTCGCAAAGCGCACAAATATATGCGGGAGAGCGCTTTGTCTCAGAATATAGTTCAATTGTGACCTTTACTTTGACTTCCTTGACCCTAAAAATAGTGCTCTTCTTCGGGACATGGGAAATAAATGTATAAGGTTTCATGATTCTAGATCACTTTGTTCTGGAGTTAAGAGTCTGAAAACGAAAAAAAAAGGACAGACCGCTAAAGGGACACCACTATACTTAGACCATGATTTTTTTTAGCTCACCTGAGCACGAAGTGCTCATGTGAGCTATTGAGATCACCTTTCGTCCGGCGTCCGTCCGTCGGTCGTCATCCGTCGTCCGGCGTCCGTCAACAATTTCTTTAAACGACATCTCCTCCTACTGGGCCAATTAACACAATTTTACAGAAATGTTGCTTAGGTGGTCCCCTTCCAAAATAGCTAAAAGAATTAAAATCCATGAAAAACCCTGGTTGCTATGGCAATCATAGGTGAAATTTTAAGAAAAATCTTAAAAAATCTTCTTCTTCTCAACCAGGAGTCCTACAGACTTAAAATTTGGCATGGATGATCAGTTCAAAGACGTGAATTAAAATAGCTAAAATCATACCTGTTGGGCCACCAGGTGTGGAGCACCAGGGGGGAGGGGGTAGTACTTTGGGTAAATTTTGTAATCTTTAACCTTCTTCTTCGGAACCAGGAGCCCTACAGACTTGAAAATTGGGATGGATGATCAGCTTATAAACCTTAATTAAAAAAATTAGAATCATGACTGTTGGGCCACCAGGTTCAGAGCATCAGGGGGGAGGGGGTAGTGCTTTGTTGAAAATTTTGAAATCTTTAACCGTCTTCTTCTGATGAATCAGAATCATTACAGCCTTTATATTTGACATGAATGATCAGCTAATAGACCCTATCTGAAATAGCTAAATCATGAATGTTTGACCACCAGGTGCGGATCACCAGGGGGCTGGAGGGTAGCTTTTCAGAGTAACTCTTAAATCTTTAACCTTCTTCTTCTGTAAAACATGTGCCCAACAGACTTGAAAAAACGGCAAGGATGATCAGCACATTGACCATAATTGGAATAGCTTAAATCAAAACTGTTGGGCCACCAGGTGTGGAGCCACCGGGGCGAAGGGGTAGTACTATGTTATTTTTTTTAAATCCATAACCTTCTTCTTCTTCTGAATCAGAATCCTTACAACCTTTATATTTGACACGGATGATCAGCTCATAGACCTTATTTTACATAGCTATAACCATTAATGTTTGGCTACCATGTGAAGAGCACTGGGGGAAGGAGTAGTATTTTGGGTCAATTTTGAAATTTTAAACCTTTTTCTGATAATGAAGTAGGAACCTTACAGGCTCAAAATTTGGCATGAGTCATAAAGCTCATATACGCAAATCAAAATAGATATAGTCATTATTGTTTTGTGACCAGGGGCAGAGACCCAAGGGGAGAGCTCATAGAACTTAATTTAAACAGCTATTATGACTGTTGGGCCATCAGGTGCGTGGCAACAGGGGGGAGAGGGTAGTACTTCAGGTCAATTTTTAACATTTGAACTTTAATTTAAGCTCACCTGAGCACAAAGTGCATCTGCACATTGAAGAAATTAAACATAACAAAGGTCCGAATACTGCACATGGAATTGCATTTGCTGAAACCAGATTACTTGCTTCTGATTATGATATTGACTATGCTTTAGATGGGTTCACTCTTATTCGAAATGATAAAAAACAGGGTATACTGGGACGAGACCTTCACATGGTTTGGCTATGTTTGTAAAGGAAAATGTTCCTATCAAAACACATTTGTCTTTCACCTCTAAGCAACTGGTCTTACCATAAGATTATTTTCCTTTACACATAAATTTGTTACAGTTCAATAACTTTATCATCTGAATCAAAAGAAATGCAAGTTACCCTTAGTTGCTTTGACTCAGGTGAGCGGACCAGGGCCAAAGGTCCTCTGTTTTTTTTTTGTTTTTTTTTTCTTTTTTTTTGTAATTAACTATTGAAATTTATTACCGTTTTCGGGATGGTTGAAGTCGATAACTGATCAGAAGTGAAAAGTGATTTCGAAAATCAAATCAAAAGTGGGCCAAAGATAAGCGTACAGGCCTATCGAAAGTATTTTCCGACACTGGCCAAACGAAAACTGCGTCAAGAAAAAAGAAAGAAAAACAGACCATTAACTTTTGCATTTCTATTCTGATAGACATTGGCTATCTTCAATAAATCCCTCGGTGACATAAATGAACAAGAGGGCCTGTATCGTTCCACTGGCTTTCAAATATCTATCAATGAGAAACTCAGTCGGATATGAAAGTTTACAAAGAAACTTGTGTAGAGGCCAAAAGATGAACAGAACGACGATTTTATTTTATTGTAGGAGAAACATTATATGGAAAGCCATTATTCAAAATATATATTAATATTGATTCTAAATAGAAAAAAATCTTTTTGATTATATAGTCATGTCTTGATGGATCTTTTACAAAGAAAGAATACTATATACAGCATGGAAAAATGACAATCATTTTTGTGAACAGAAGCTCTGCCATGCCACACCCATTTATTGTCCATTAGAATTCTGTTAGGAGGACATTTACCAAAGGAACATTATCCTGTCAAGTTTGGTTGAAATTGGTCCAATGGATTTGGAGGAGAACATTTTAATTGAAAAAAAGCCCCACCACGCCAAGCCCTTATTTTGGGGTCAATCAAACTTCCTTGCACAACTTGAGAAACAGATCACCCAACCACGCCAATTTCATCGAATTCAGGCTTATGATTTAGGAGAGGAAGATTTTTAAAGATTTAAAGGTGAAATAAGCCCCGCCCTGCGATGTCCATATTTGGGTGAGTCAATCAAATTTCTTGAACAACTTAACAAGAGGGTCACCCATGAAATATTCCTTCCCAAGTTTCATTAAATCTGGCTAATATTTGGGAGGAGATCTTTAATATTTTACAGTGAAAATAAGCCCCATCCTATCAAATCCATATTTGGGGGTCAATCCAAATTTCCTGAAAACTTCAAAAGAAGGTCACCTAGGGATCATTTCTGTCAAGTTTCTTAAAAATACGGCCATCGGTTAAGGAGGAGAAGATATGTTTAAAGAAAAGTTTACGCACGTATTCACGAATTGACGCACGATGGAAACACCACCATAACAATAGCTCGCTGGTTTTCGACCAATGAAGCTAAAATCGGTTTAACTACGTGTAATTTCCATACTTTTTTCTTTTTTTATTTATTTATTTTTTTTTTTTTTTTTTTTTTGAAGAAAAATTGCATACATTCAATAGACATTCGATTCGACAGTGATCAACACAAGGTACATTTAAAACCTCTGACTTGGTTTGTTGTTGGGACATAAAAAGCGTTATTGCCATCGGTAAGATGAGGGTTTGGAATAGGCTAAATCCAAGAAAAACGTTATTAGCGTTAATATAGGTGAGGTTCGACAATTGTTGAATTCGTGTATCAAGTCAACGTTAGAAAAAAAATGATGTGATAGACTTGATCGAAGTTGGCCACTTGTGTCACCACTGCGTCAAAGTAAGTCTTTGGCCAAAGCATCAAATGAGACTTACAGTAAGCAACATCACGAAATTGACAAGGTGAATGATTTTGGAATCCTATTCGAATGAAATTGAATGAGTTCGATGAGTGAATTTTGAATGAAATAAAAGGAAAGTAAACGAGTATCGCTAATTTTGTTCAGGATTAACAAAATTAGCGATATTTATTATTCACCTTTAATAATATATGCATACAAAATCTATAAAGGGCTTTCTATTTCTTCAAGAAGCAATCAGACGCTTGTTATTTCAATTGTGTCAATGAAATCGTGGATATTTTCAAGCTATATTTTGTCTCATATAGTTGTTGAACTAATCTTTTTTGAGTGATTTGGAGCGTTTCGGAATAGTTAAACTCTATTCAATCAATCAATCAATCTGGACCCATGTTAAGCGCAAGCGTCGATCATTGTTGGGCTCAATTAGGAGCATCTGGTATAGTAGAGGCGACTAAAACCTTCCTTTTCTACCTTCACGACCTTTTTCGCATTAATATTACATGAATATGTGTTTTATCGTCGAGTAACGGTAGATTATCATTTTGATAACCAATCCGCCTTACCGGTGGTAATATCAAAACCTATTCCCCGCTTATATTCATTACACCCTATCTGACGTCATCTAAGCGGAGCCCAAAAATGACGTTATCGTGGACGTTGCATAGCAATCACGCGCAAAATAGCACACTTTTAGAAAATTTGTCGTTTAATTTTCTCATTTTGCCTAATACATGCATTGAAGACTTATTTTAGTCGTTTGTTTTTCGAGAAAGATCGATTGACATTTCATTTCGAGAACACAAAAGCTATATTTTCACTCTTGGCTCTGCAACACGTGAAAATATAGCCTTTGTAGTTCATTTAATGAATGTAAATCGATCTTACACTGAAACAAACGATAATCTTCTATATCCTTACGTAAGGTTTTCACTCAAAGGGTCAGTGGAAAGCTCATCAAGCGTCAAACCGCATTTCATCCGGAGTTGGGTTTTTTGATACGGTTTAAATGTTTTAAACTGACTACGTTGTTCTAGTCATGTAGACTAACGCCAGAGCTGTAACAAAGACGCTACTTGCCGATCACCAGACCAATCAAAAAAATAGATCATGTCGATGTTACAGACGAAATTCTTAAAAGCATGCTTTAAATAAAAAAATAAGTAACGAGAATTGATTGAATGGAGTTTTACGCCGATTTCAACATTTTTTCAGTTATATCGCGGCGGAAGTAACGAGAATACTATATAAAGCCTGTAGTGACAACGAATATCTTCAAGTTTAATTACTTTTTTCTTAAGCGATAAATATCAGTAGCAATAATTTCAACATTGAATTTGATCAGCTCCTGCTGTCGGACATACTGACCAGAGTCTTTACTTTGCGCTAAAAAAATAGCTACGGACTTACAATCCTTTTCCACAATCGCCAAATATTGTAAAAGCACCACGTGGCTGTCTAGGACGCTGCAGTTAAGAACATCGTGAAATTGACAATGTGAAAGATTTTTGAATTATTTTGGAATGAAAATGATTGAGTGCGATGAGTGGGTATTGAGTGAAATTAAAGGAGGGGAGGGGGGGGGGGATAATCCAACATCGCTAATTTTGTTCACCCTGAACAAAAGCTTCCTCTTTTTTTTGAAGAACCGATCAATGCATAATAATTTAAATTATGTCGGTGAAATCGCGATTTTCATGCAATATTCTTTTGAATGTAGTTGTTGATCTGTGAGTGTTTGGAATGAATGAATTGAACGCTGCGTGAGCGATTTTTTTCCCTTTTTTATATTTAGAATGATTTTGATTGAGATGTAACTAACTATAATTGCCTGTCCACCACTCTCACGTGAAATTGTTGGCAATATCACGCACATGCTCAAATGATATTGTCTATCTTGTGTTTGGTGATTTTGAATTCTGTCTAAATGTATTCGATTTAATTGCTTTTAATGTACAATTTTCACTTTGATAGACGAAAGCAGTTTCTTATTATAACAATATTATTAACAAAAAACTTTTATTCTATTTATCATGCAAGTATTTTTTAGGGCTTAAAATTTTATAAAACCTTTAAAATCGAAGACATTCGGGTGAAATAGGTTTTTGTAAAGAACACGGACATACAAATTCTGTCGTAAAATAGATTGCCTGTAAAAATTAGTTTTAGCACACAGTTGATATCAGGTCAAGAAGGAATTTAGCGCATGATAAAACAAATGGATAACCTTTTAAGGGTTATGTAAATAAGTAAAGTTAAAGCTTCAAAAATTCAACCAATCAGAAAGGTTTAAAGTGTGGAACCACTTATAAGGAATCAGTTTACATAGTAATGGTTTATGCAAACTTCAAACTTCCTCGACTAGATTGATTCTCATAACCCTGATTTAGACTAAGTTTATAAGTCGATAACACTTATATTTTAAGCGTTAGATTCTGTATTAAGTCGTTTGCCTTTCCATTAATCTATTTTCGAAACCAACAAAAGTGCCGTTGTCAAGAAATGTACACCGTAGAACAACACGCGCTCTATGAAATATATGTAGGAGAAATTGTGTTCAGAAAATATACAGACGGGTGAATGAATTGATAGACAGACGAAAAGAAAGCAAAAGAAAAATTATCCAAGAAGTGTTCAGCTCTGGCGACATACAATGTCTGACCAATCGATAATTAAAATACGTATTATATAGATTGCCCCAAATTTCATGATCAGCAGAATAAAACCCCTTGACTTAATTTAATGGAAATTGTAGTTTATAGACATGTATTTCAATACGGTTAATAAGAGAGATAGATTTGCTCAAAATGGTATAAGTATTGAAATTATTTGAACGCCGTAGAAAAATTTAAGATTTGAAAAAAAATCTGCTTTGTAAATCCCATTTTTAAACAAATTTTGCGCGATCGGGTATGATTGAGAGGTAGCCTTGGGGGATTTCGTCGACTCGCTGGCAAACGTCACTTCAGGATAAGAACTGCACTGTTGTTTTCACAAATGCTTTTAAAATGTTTCAATTCTTAAATGTTCTAATGGCGATTTAGGGTTATGTAGGTCAAGAGGAACAAAGATTTTTACGAGTACTCAAAACACAATCCTGGATTAACAAAGGTTGTGCGGAGGACCTTTATTATACAAAAATAAGGTACAATCGACTTAGGTGAAAAGCAATGTTCTTACTTTTTTAATCACAATGATGCACACTACATGCATTAATTCCCTGTGTTTTAATCAGACTTGCACGGCTGGGGTGGTCAAGTCTGCATATATGTAGCTCTTGCTCGTTTTTTAAAGAAATAAAGACAAGGATACCAATGGATTAATCAAGATTGTCACTATGGCGGAGAAGGTTTACTATGACCGCCCTCATGGTGTCATAAAGCCTATCATCGAAAATGTCAAAATATTAAAATTGTTCTCTTATTGCTTATATTACAACCAGGTTGGAAAAATGACAAGTTCGTTCACTTTATTCCTACTGTTTGCGTATTAACTTATTATCTACATCATGTAAATTAAGTTTTTATACTTTTTAAATTACAAATGAATAACGATACCACCTGTGCTGCAAAAAGGTGGGAAGATTTGCTGCTATTGTTTTTAGCTCACCTGAGCACAAAGTGCTCAAGTTATGTTATTGTGATCACTCACCGTCCGTCGTCCGTCCATCGTCCGTCCATCGTCCGTCCGTCCGTCCGTCAACAATTTCTTTAAACATCTTCTCCTCCTAAACCACTGGGCCAATCAAGCTGAAACTTGGCAGGGATATTCTTTGGGTGGAGCTCTGCAAAAGTTGTTAAAGAATTTAATT
The DNA here is from genome assembly GCA_948146395.1 of Fragum whitleyi. NCBI lineage: Eukaryota > Metazoa > Mollusca > Bivalvia > Cardiida > Cardiidae > Fragum > Fragum whitleyi. The sequence continues at coordinate 55,129,533 of OX411548.1, read as the reverse complement.
CTATAAATAACTCTGGTTGCCATGGTAACAGAAAGGCTGAAAATCGTGAAAATCGTAGAAAAAATTCTTCTCCTCCTAAACCACTGGGCCAATCAAGCTGAAACTTGGCAGAGATATTCCTTGGGTGAAGCTGTTCAAAAGTTGTTAAAAGAATTTAATTTCATTGAAAACTCTGGTATCCATGGTAACGGAAATGTTGAAAAATGGCCGAAAATTGCTAAAATTCTTAGAAAAACTTCTTCTCCTTCTTAACCACCAGGTCAATCAAGCTGATTCTTGGCAGAGATATTCCTTGGGTGAAGCTCTTTATATGTTGTTAAAAGAATTTAATTTCATCAAAAACTCTGGTTTACATGGAAACTGAAAGGTTGAAAAATGGCCGAAAATTGCTGAAAATCTTGGAAAAAAATTTCCTCCTAAACCACAAGACCAATTAAGCTGAGTCTTGGCAGGGATGTTCCTTGGCGAAGTTCTTCAAGATTTGTTTAAAGAATTCAATTTCTTGAATTACTCTGGATTGCATGGTAACAGAAATGATGAAAAATGGCCGAAAAATTCTGAGAATCTTAGAAAAACTTCTTCTCTTCCTAAACCACGTGGCTAATTAAGCTGAAACTTGGTAGGGATGTTCTTTTGGTGAAGCTCTTCCAAAATTGTAAAAATAATTTTATTCAATCAAAATCTCTGGCTTCAATGGTATTGGAAATGTCAAAATATTACCAAAAATCTCAGAGAAGTTAATCTTCGCCAAACTATTGGGCATATCTTAAATTTGGCAGGGATATTCTTAAGGTTTAGGTCTACTAAACTTGTTAAAAGAATTCAATTCCATCAATCACTTTGTTAGCAATTAAAAAGCAGTAGGAGGAAATTAAAGTATGTTTCTTTTAAATCCATCCTAAATGTACATCAGAAAATCTGTGGTATTTATAACATGGTTGACAAGTTATGAGTTGACTTACTCAGGTGAGCGATATAGGACCATCTTGGTCCTCTTGTTTATATATTCATTTATTTTTATTGTATGTATGAGTATTTATCATTCCTGAAAGTGTTTACAGAAATGGCTGTATTTCATTTCATTTTTTTTCTGTTTTGTCAAACAAATGTTCGCCTAATTATTGAGTAACAGTACGTAGTTGATTCTAAATAGCGGGCGCAACCTTAGCCCCAGCACATCGCCTCATATCCCTCATTTATACCCATTTATAAAACAAAGCTCGGTGTCAATAATTTGCTAGAAAAGTCTCATAGCGCGGACTGGATTCGAACCCGAGACACCCCGTTCCCAAGTCATGTGCATTATATAAAGCGACCGCCCTTTTATAAAGAAGCCGGATTTGGCATTCATGTTCAGCGTTAATGATAAATTTTATGTTACATCTCGATTACATTCTTGAAAATAAACAGTGTAAAGGAAAGTGGCAACTTTCTGCACCCACACGATGACGTCATTCTCAAAAGTGGCAGACATTTTGATGACATTCGCATCAAAAATGTCATTTATGTTAAAAAATGTCGAAAACCGTTAAGAAAGTCTTAAATATGTAAATGAACCTTAACTGAAATATAGGTCAAAGTTTCCCTCTTTTGACAGAATATGGGCATTATTTTCCTTGTATGAAAATGGACGCATATAGAAATGGGGTATCCAGACTAAACAGTCATTCCTAGAGAGAGCAAATAAGAGATGAACTCTGAAAACTCAGCTTTCCACCGCTGCCTGAATGTACGAATTCCATCGATTTGAAGAAAATCTATTTCATCCTGAAAAACGAATCATCTGGAGCTAAACTGAAGGGCAACCCAACGTTCAGGAATACAAAACGGTGCAAACTGTAATAAGTATACCCCGCTTTGCACGTTAGTGCATGTGCAAAGCGGGGTAAAGTGTGCAAATAGTTTGCACCGTTTTGACAATCTGAACGCAGGCCTGGTAAACATTTACAACGGACTAGTTCACAGTTTTACGGCCTAATACTACACTCGACCGTTATCCATTTACAATAACAAAAAATATCACTTTCCACAATGCTTTTTTCAGAGCTGTCCAAATTCGACGTGGTTTGTGGGGGTTTGGGCTCACGATAGGTCGTTGAACATTGGTGATTTTATTTGTAATGAATCTAATTTTCTGGAATGAATCTTGCGATTACCGCTTCAATTTCGCTTTTTGCTAATTACCCAACTTTATCGATTGAATCCAAGTTGTGTAGTAGGCATCACGAGAAATCAATGGGAAAATAAGAAAATCGGACATTTTAAGTTGATCATAACGTCTATTGTTAAACATCATCAGTTTAAATTTACCTGTATTTTTGCGATTGAAAAAAATACTTACCCTTTATTGTTGTTTACGTCCGCCATCTTGCATGCTTCTACACCGGACACTTATTACTACACTGTACCAGGTATATGACTGTGTTAACGATATCGTAGCCCGCTTTTTGTATGATATTTTGACGCTGTACGATGTCAAAAACTTTATTTCGCGTAAGTCTTAACTGCTCAAAGCATTGATGCGCTCGTGCAATAGTTGCAACTTTAAAAGCAAAGATCGTGCGTTTTCTAACGGAGACCGTATGGATCGTAAACTGTTTCTACATTCTGACATCACTCGGACTTTTCATTAAACTTGAATCTCGGTCGTAAGTGTAGTAATTTTCGGTCATTTTTTAGGTAATTCGGCTTATGTCGGTACTTCGGTCAATACGCTTGAAGAATAACACATTTCTTTGATGCAGTCTCATCATCTATAGAGATAATTTTTAAGAATATTATGATTTGATGAAAAAACGCAGCAAACGCTGCGTTTTGTTATCAAATTAAAAGATGCCCAGATTTGATATTTTCGTTGATATGTTTATACCAAACGTCAATTTAAGCGCTAACGTCGATGATTTTGACGTCATAAAATTCTCGTCCGAAACGGCACGCTTTCATGGCTGCTCCTTTTTTTATTCCCGGGTTTTATTCCATAGAATCGCCGAGGGGTCCCGATTGCTGTATCTAGTAAAGAACTTACGTTCGTCGGGACCCGTGAGATGATCGTGTAGAGCGGTAAAATTTTGGATTCAATGACATGCCTTGGTTCTACAGCGACCTTAAAAATTTAAAACGTCGCATTTAACATATTTTAACTTAATTGAAAGGCATACATGTAAGATGCCCGTGGCATACATGTAAGATGCCCGTTAAAGTCCCCTTAAAATCGTGTGATGGTTGTACTCACTGTGTGCTCCAGCCGGACACTGGTACCTTACGGTTTTAGTATTATGGGGAGTTTATGGGAACCGTGAAGGCCCAGACTAAAGTTAACTAAGCTTTGCATAAAAGAAAAAAAACAGGTAGCGAAAATAATTCCTGACGACAATAGCGTTTTACTCGGCAATGTAAATTCATTTTAATTGCTCTATGAATTAATGTGGTTGTTTCCAGAGAACAAATATTCTACTAGTAGTTGATAATGAATCTCTTGTGGAAATAAATTCTTGAAAGAGCAATCAAAAGGTCAAAAACGATACCCGATCTAACTTATTGAAGTGGTTTTGATTCCATAAGCTATTTGTACCAAACTTTTATCAATGTCAATTTTTTGTTGTTGCTTTTAAGAAATAAGACAAAAGATGGAAAATAAAGATGATATTCTCAGACAAATGATCTTTTGTAATTCGTGTTCTTTAAATTAGTACGACATTTACGCGAACATTTCGTAAATAAAAGTGAAACGAAATTAATACACAACCGTCCTTGAAATAACTATAACTATATAGGATTAAGGCGGCATGTGTTCTGTGAAAAAGATTAATGCCCTTTTTTATTTGATTTAAGCGTTGGTGAATAAAAAAGCTTCGTAACTACAGCTCTTAATAGCTATAGTTACCATGTTTTGAATGGTAGTTACGCCCTTGCTATTTCACTTGAAAGTATGCGTATTCATAAAATTTGTTTTAAAAACTGAATCTTCTTTGTTTTAAGTCACTTAACTGATTGGATATTGATCCTCGATTTGACATTGTGCATCGGCGAAAACTGAGGCATAAATCAGCTGCATAACAAGTAATTCAAATCATTCAAAAAAGCTTCGTTACCATTCAAAAAGGCCACGAGATTGTTCAAAGCAATTTACAACATAATTTATATCAATAAAATCATTCCCTGATTTTATTGGCCAATATGGATTTCGAAGCATCAGATTGGTCCGTGAAGTCGCTCAAATCTAAAGACACGTAGACTTTGTTAAAGGGGGGGGGGGGAATAGAATATATAAACTTGCCTTTAAATGTTTTCACTTCAGTTCATTCTTAATCATTTTAAATAATAATTTAGCGAAATTTTCATCAATACAGGTACAAACATGTATATACATTTACCGTAAAAGCTCTAATAAAATCCGTTTGTTTATTAGAATCGACATCATTAAGACGTTGATAATGAGCAAAATACTTCTGCATTTTAGACATTCTTCCACGTTTTCACCTCTGTAAGTCTCTGGTATCAATAACAGCTTTCTCCAAGCTCTGGTTGCAATGGTTTTGAATTACTTTATCAGGATTTGACTCTGGCTCCTCTTATGTATGCTGGTATTTTATATCTGTTCATAGATTATATACCCATCTGATAAACATTTTTGATAAGTTCTGTCTTGTATGTTTATCGTATGTATGTTCTTGGTGACAATCCTATAACTGGATTTTTTAAACCATTTGATGTTGATTACGGGCATTTTGAATAACTTGGATAATGTACTCTCGGAAAATCAAAGAAAAACTTAATTCATTGATTTAAGTATTTAATTGGCACAAAACTTAACATTTGGTTGGGGAAAGTTTGATTACCGATATTTTTCACTACATGTTAGAGTTCTTGCTTCATATATTTGTAGATAAATACCGTTTTTATATCTGAGGGGTGTGTTGTAACGGAAATAAAGGCACCGGACCAGCAATCCATCAACTTTTTTTTTCTTTTTTTTTCCAATATTCGGAGAAACAACTTAAAGGGCAAAAAATCAATACAAGACAGACAACCATAATCGAAGAATCGATATATGCATAGCCGAAATGACCTTTTTTGCGACAGGCTCGACAAAATACTTAACAATATAATGTAAGAAGATACAAAACTTGCAATTAGTGTGCGGTAGTGTTAAATTGCATCAAGTTACATAGTATTGTATGATATATGTAAAATGCTACCGTAGTCGGTATGTAAACAATGTAAAATCTGCACCAATTTTTGTATATTTTCAGTTGAATTGAAAAATTAAATGCACCCTAGTCGTAAGCAAGTGTTGTCACGCAATACGTTCTTTTTTAAATCGCAATGTAGCATTTAACAGCATCTTACCGATGGTTGGTAATGTATTTAACGATCTTCTTTCTGTGTTGTCGTCCGTTCGTAAGGGTTTGTTTGTATGGCTTTTGATGCCACTTTTTCAACGTTAAATGCATTTACATCACGTCTATTCATATTCATATTCATGCGTATTTGTTTTGAAATATACATATGTTCAACGTTGTAGCAGAAATGGTCTTAATTAGCTTAATCTCATCATACTACATCCATATGTGACCCAGCTATCCAAAAATATCCTTATAAATGCCATGTCTTCACTTAACAGAACGCAATATTAGTGGCAAATTATTTTAAAAATTCCTCCATTGATACAAGATATCCCAGTTTATTTTCAAAACTTGACACAATAACCTTTGGCTTTGACCTTGAATATATTATTTTCCAAATAACAACAATCGGGGACTTTCGTGACAACAAATTCAATAATCGTACTGCGAAGCAGTAGATTTATATCTACCGTTTTCCAGAAATCCAGTCTGTTTGACCCAGTACATTTTTACCATTATCTTCTGAGCAATGTGTTCAAACCAAATTATGTGTTTTCAAACACCGAAGAAACGGCCTTTTCAGTCACAATCTACAAACTTTGTTTATACCTTATTTACTTTTCGACAAATAGAGAAGAGGCTAATACAAAATTTGATGTAATTTTCGCTTTTAGTAATTACCAGTTAGTATTTTCAGTGTTTATAACAAGATTTTCGGTTGAGTAAAGGAGTTGAAACGTACAATAGGTTAATTGTATAATTAATTTGTAGCACTTACAATATTACTGCGCTGAACTTTCTCGAACGGTCATTTACCAGTTGTAGGGCTGACAACCAATCAAATTCTGTTATGATTATCACTCGGTCAAAACCCACGAGTAAATTCAAACCACGTGTAAATTCAGATGGACATCGTCTGCTCGCAATGTGTCAATTAACTTGTTTGTCATTAGTCAATAGTCGTCTGCACTCAAACAGGGAGCGTGGGAAGTTTACTTTTTTACGCATGTGTTAACAAATAGAAATAATTTTGTAATTTTGAAATATTTGATTTCAATGAGCACTCTGATCACGCTCCAATCCTATTTTCATTAAATTCAAATTTGAGTATGAAGAAAAATTATTCAACAACAAATAAACCGACAAAAACATACGATAAACTGAAATAGGATAGCAGCAAGAGCGATCTATTTTTAGAACAACTCATGAATAATCATAGAGTGCTGCTAGATTTAATCGATTGGTCAGAAACCAAAGATATAAATAGCATAGTTGGCGATTTCACGTGTTTCTTGAGGGAAAATGCATTTACAGTATTTGGGAAAACCCAATGCTTGAAATACAAACATGTTGGTAATCAAAATTGTAAATAGTTTAATGAAAAATGTTTGTTGCTAAACAGGCTTTTAAACTCTATAGAGAGAGGAATAATATTAACAGACAAGCTTTTAGCTTGGCGCGTGCTCATTATAACAACGTAAAAATCTGCTAAGAAATAATTTAGACTAGCAGAGGGCTATCGAATCAGCAAACTTTCAAAATCGGACCCACGAGGTTGGATGAGCTGGCGATGTCCTCGAAAAGATGGATTGTTAAGACAAAAAACTCACAAATTTAAAGATTTTACCAACTCTTATTGTCCAAATTTGAGCCCTTTTGATTGGCGAACTATTGCACTATCCCAGCCTCTCAATGATGTACGATTTACAGTGCTGACAGCACTTTGATTATGAAGTAGTAAACAACGATAATTATTTGTTATTTTAATTTCTATCATGATATGACGAAAAATAGTGAAGAAATAGGACACCTCCAAATGCAAATCCCCTTGAACAAATTTATGTTATTTCTGAGCTGTTATGTAATATCGATTTGTATTATTTTTATTTTACTTATTCGAAGTTTTTAAGATAAAGGTATAAATATAGTCGACGAATTTCTTGAACAACCCTCTCTTATAAAACATGGTTATAAAGACGCTTGGAACGCCACAACGTACGTTACGAAACATTTTGAAAAATGGATACATATCAAAATGATCTCATATGATATTAAAGTATGGATGTAAAATTAAAGAGATTGTCAATAAATATATCAGTCTTTTCCAATTTGATGTTGACCTACAAGTCATAGACAATCAGTTTATCGCCAATAAAAAGCCTGAACCTGAAATACTAAGAACGACAAACAGTGGGGTGAGACAGACAGACAGACAGACAAGAGACGAAGCAAATGGCCATTCATTTGTCCTTTACTGACTTAGGTTCCACAGTACTTGCTTGGATTAGTTATCTGTGAAACAACCCTATGACTGTTACTGTGAAATAACCCTATTCCAAACTGTTCACTGCATTCACAGCCAACATACACAGAGTTTTCTCAAGCACCAGTAAAAGTCATGTCATATTGTGTGTTATTTACAACAACCCATTAATATCATAAAAAACTTTGTCTTATTTAATTTCTTTTCGAAATCTTTCAAACATATTCACCTAACACCTAACAAATTACTCAATTTTCTTTACTGTAGCCATGCCAAGTGACAATCGCGACCCCTCGGCATATCTACGGAATAGAGTTCTAGAATAATAAGGGCGCAGCCATGAAAGTGCTTCTGTTTTGTGAACGATTCCGCTGAAGATGCCGGCGAGAAAACCCAAGTCAAGGTATATTTGTAGGCATAGTTCGGTAAAAGAAAAGTTCCAAGCGATGTTCCGAAAGGCCCCGTGACTTCCGAAAAGGCAAATCGTCTCAGGCATAAATTGTTAGGAGTCCTAAAACTTTTTTACTGCATTGCCGCATTGTTCAAAAGATTTCAATTTTTAGATTTCATTAACTGTTTAACTTTACGAACTGGGTCACGGGTATACATCTTCGATTTCGGGGGATCGATCTAGTATTATTGTTGCGTTCACTGTGAGTTTTGGTTTCGGAAACCATGTGTGCGATCCATCAGGCAAAAGGGGGGTCATCTGTATAGAGCCTAACATGTCGATACTAGTGAGTCTACGCGGATAACGTATCTTGACTATTGTCGAAACCTTTTCGCTTTGGGTGATTTTCTGAATCTAGAATGTTTATTTTACTTTCCTATATAATTCCTATATAATTATTTTTGACATGCAGCATCAGATTGGCCTTCGCTGCTTCCAATTTCTTTGCAAATATTCATGTTAAGGAGATCCCAGATGATCCCTTTTCGCGTCACAAATGTCAAGTGATAGAAAAACAGACGAACATAGTTATTAAGATATGCCAAACGCTACTAGCGAATGCCCCTGATCAAAGATTTGTAGACGATACCGGTACTGCAGTTATCCGTTGAAAAAGCGATATGGAAGACAATGCCCTGGAAAGATTCAAAAGGTCATCGCACTTAAAGAATTTTTAATAACCTTGAGATATTCAAGAAATTTATCAATATTTCATCTTGTAAAAAGTAATATATCGGGATTGGAATTTAACTTTTTTTCAATAAATGGGAATGAGAAGTTGTGGGCGACGGTGAAATGAAAAGACATGCGAGGAAGCATGAGGATATGTTTACTTATTACCAAGAAATAAAACCGTTCCCTACATGTGTTTGTCCAACGATTGTAAAAGAAAACCCTTTCATTTCTGAACTATTGATCGAATTTAATTTATTTTCAATAGGGTGATCGTAAATTTCGCCATGCTTCTCTACTGATGCATTGTTTAATATATATGACGTAATGAAATAACGTTAATCACTAAGATATCGATCACTGATAATTTCATTTATTTACAAAAAATGTACAAAATTACCTATTCTAAATAGTATATTCTGACGAGAGCACGTGGGATTCCAAGTGAATATGATAGTTATTTAAATTACATCGAGAGATCGAGAGGGATTAATCTAAGTTGTATGAACTTGTTTCCCAATCGATGTAAAATAAATAGGCTTAAACCATTTAAATAACATAGGTCAATGTTGGGTCAATAAAACTTACCTATGCTAAGCAAGAGATGCATTAATTAAGTTGACTCATTTAGAAGGTCGAACTGATTTTCTAGAGGCTGACCTAGAGATGCGAGGTATTACACGTATCGCGATTGCCTTAATGTTTTCGGTGTATTAGCGAGAATACCAATAGATAAACTCAACGCGTTACCAATGAAAGTATCAAATCAAAGCACTGAAAGTACTGATGGTGAACGAACCCGATGGCATTCTAGAGTGATATATTAAATTCAATTAGAAAAGAGAAATTACGAATGTAAAAAAAAGTGGGAAGAATTGTCTCGACAAAATTTCCGTTATTCGGAAATTTCACTGCAAATTCAAAGAAAGGGAAAGAGAGGAAAAATCCTGTTAGAAAAATATTTGTTAGAATATGAGATGTTACTCTGTGAAAATTTCTTTTACACACTTGAAATAGGTACATTTATTAATTAAACATAAATGGAGAAAACGATTTAATCCTATCTAAAACTGTCTTTAACCTATATCCAATGGTGTTTGTTTTTACAAAAGTAGTTGTTATCATGTTTAAGCTTATTTCAAGTAAATTTGTTGTATTTGTTTTAACTTTTTTAACTATCTTTGTTTCTTCTCAGAGGATGAAAAGGTCTTTGAGTACCAAACAAAGAAACACCTATGAATATCAGTCAGTCCCGAACTGTACTCATTATTTAAAGTTATGATTTGTTAACTTATTAATAGTATTTTGAACCATAACCTGAGTGATTAGTTTTTATCATATTTGAAGCCATAACCACTTCCGTGGTTGACACTTATGTCGTTATTCAATTTTATAACACTGCAGAATGAGAAATATTTAGGTATATGTTAATTGTGTGTATTTCCGTTTATTTATCGTCGCTACCGTAGCACATGCCCATATGAGCGACGCCCCCAGAAGACGGTTAGTTGTTACGGGAGATAGTGCAAGGATACATGACGAAAGTACTGCTGAGATCCGCCATTTGTTTACCTTCAAGAGTTTGGATGCTTGTAAAATCACTCACTATCGATATCTTATTACAGTATTGCGGCTGATATTATACTTCTGCCCGGAGCTAGTTTTTGCTTAAACTGTAGTTAACAAATTCTAAACGTATTTTGGGAAGGATGGAGCCATTTTTTATTCATCGATTAAGATTTTCATGATTTCTGTAAAAAACGCGGTGACTTTTCCAGAATAATTTAATAACTAAACCCGCCTGTCGAATTGTACACAAGTGCATGACGGATATGGTCCCTCCTTGACCACGGCAATATCTACTGGTCAATTGGAGTGGTATCTAGGGTTGAATATTTAGCTATCATTTATTTAATTTTCAAATAGAATTTTGAATTGATATGGTTTTACAGATTGAAAAAATGCAAAGTAGAATGGCCCCAATGAAATATCTTCCGTGCCTGTCGCATTTGGTATTCGGCAATATTCGCTTCTGAGACAGACGAATACGAAACGTTTTCGCTGGGAATAAGTTCACCGAATATTCGAGTGTATCCTTACAAGCCCTACTTCAGCCAACGCAATTTTACAGAAAAATCTTAATAGCGGCGTTCATCCCTATTTAAATAAAAGTACAAGAAAGGTTGTACATGTAAAACACATGTCGAATCATTCTTAAAACCCGTCTCGAGACTGACTGTCGTTAGTTGAAAAGTTATGTAAAACCGCGTTACCGTTTCTAATGACACAAGGTGTCTTGATGTGTCATTCGTCTCAACTCGGCCGATTCCTCTATCCTACATTTAAATCGGAGCCGTCGGAGATCGCCCGAGTATTGCCGAATGTAAGTTCAAGAGGACATGACCTAAATAAACACGTATTTCCGGCTAATTACTACAAGTTGCACCAGCGAAGGCCTGGGTCAAAAACATAGTATCTGTCTCAACGGTGTCTAGACACAAACTTTGTTTTTGCTTTAAACTATCGACAAGCTTACGCCGATCAAAAATTCCCTTGATAAACATTGCAAGATCATTTTGTGTTTTTCAAGGCGAATTTTCATTATTTTCACTTGATAAAGAATAATAGTATCACGCCATTAAAGAAGAAAACAGTGATTTTGCGGAGAAAAATATTGAAAGATACTAAATTGAATTTTAAGAGGCGCTACTTTATTTCAAATGTATTAACATCCAACAGGATTTTCCTGACATGGTATATAACACTGGTGAACGACGTTCGTTCACCAAAAATTAAACCCCGCTTTCGTTCATTTCATCCTATCTTACGTTATCTCAACAGAGCACTATTAGTGACGACATCATAAACGTTGTATAGCAATCACGTGCACATTGGCGCACTTTAAGATAAATTGTCCTGAAATTTTCTCATTTTACATTAGAGAAAAAGAGGATAATCAACTGATTATGTCTGACTGATGAATACCTTTTCACGAAAATGCGTAAGGCATTTAAAAAGGAGTCCAAAGGACGATTTTTTAACAGCCTCACAACGTATTTGAGGGCAATGTATATATTCATTACTTTCTCTACAACCTTTTTTATATCCTAAAATTATGTGTTTTGTCATTTTCTATAGTCCTCGGACCTTGCGAATTTCGCGTACTAATACCAAGAAAATTTTCTTTTCAGTCATGAATTTCTAGTCGCCATCTTGAATTACCTTTTTTTTAAATTAGAAGAAACATATTCCTTTTTTGAGCCTTTAACAAGTTTCAGACGAGGAACGAAAACAATTTGGGCGAATCTTACACCGTATAGATTCAGAAACGACAACTTCGTCAACGATATACCGAGATGGACATATTGGAAGGATTTTGCGGCCTGTGATCACCCAATCCATTTAAAATCATCCAAGGCTCAGGTTTGGTTGAGTATTTGTCGCTAAAACTGCAATGCCATCGGATTTCGAGCCTTCGGAAAACGCCTCAATATCATAGAAGACAGAAACTGTCGGATTAGGCTAGCTATTGTTTAAGAACCTTTTCAGGATAACCCCTCATTCATATTATTATTCACGATAGTTTTGTTTAGTTTCTGTTTTCCTAGTTCATGTTGAAAAACATTTTTCATAATCTTTGATTCAGTAGCGGATTCAGAGGGAGGGGATATCAATCAACAACCCTTTTGTAGCCTAATATTTTCCTTTTCGCATGGATATTTAATCAAAATTGCATTCTATGATTTAATTTAAAAAAAACCTCGCAATTTGTAAGTCTGTACCTCATATGTAGATATCCCGAATCCTAGATTGGGCTTTAATGTATTTACTCACTAGTCTGTGCAGGTACAATGCGACTTTAAAACAAAAATAGTTCCTCCAGTGAAACTGAAAAGTGTTATCTTACAAAAAATTATTATACTGGGAAATCTCAAGACTTCACTGCCAGAATTGTAATAAATATAATTATCGTTTGAGTAAGATCGATTGATTGTTCATTTCGTGAAGAAAAAGGCTATATTTTCATTCATGGCTCCGCCATTCATGAAAATATAGATTTTGTTGTTCACTCAATGAAATTTAAATCGATCTTACAATGAAACCATCGCCTTTATCATTCACAAGATATGGAACAATGGTATACTTCAAAAGGAATATCTTTAATTGACAGATCGCTGCTGTTAATCAAAAAGTCAATTGACCAATCAAACCCTTCATCAATAATGAAATGACTGTTGAATCCCGACTTTTCCGACATTTCCTATTTTCAAACATGGAAAGACTGTAGTTACGACTTTAATGTCATCCCAACGGTTTGTTGTTGTTGTTGTTTAAATATAAATGGCGTTTTTAGCCTGGTTCAGCAGGAAACTGCCATGTCTACTCGAAATCGCCCATGAAAAAGATAATTGAGTCAAAAAACGAACAACGTGTGTACTGCGTAGCTTTTTTGTGCTCATGCGCGCGCAATAAATCAACATGAGTGTAATGATATATATCAAGGGTAGAAATAAATCAAAGCACTGAAAGTACTGATGGTGAACGAACCTGATGGCATTCTAGAATTATATATTGAATTCAATTAGATAAGAGAAACTATGAATGTAAAAATAATTTAAAAAAAGGGGGGGGGGAATTGTCTTGACAAAATTTCCGTTATTGGAAAATCCTGTAAGAAAAAAAAATTGTTAGAATATGAGTTGTTACTCTGTGAAAATTTCTTTTACACACTTGAAATAGGTACATTTATTAATTAAACATAAATGGAGAGAACGATTTAATCCTATCTAAAACTGTCTTCAATCTTTATCCAATGGTGTTTGTTTTTACAAAAGTAATTGTTATCATGTTTAAGCTTATTTCAAGTAAATTTGTTGTATTTGTTTTAACTTTTTTTTTATCTATCTTTTTTTCTTCTCAGAGGATGAAAAGGTCTTTATGTACCAACCAAAGAAACACCTATGAATATCAGTCAGTCCTGAACTGTACTCATTGTTTAAAGTTATGATTTGTTAATTTATTAATAGTATTTTGAACCATAACCTGAGAGATTCATTTTGATCATATCTGAAGCCAAAACCACTTCCGTGGTTGACACTTTTGTCGTTATTCAATTTTATAACACTGCAGGATGAGAAATATTTAGGTATAGGTTAAAGTGTGTATTTCCGTTTATTTATCGTCTGTACCGTAGCATATGCCAATATGAGCGAAGCCCCCAGAAGACGGTTAGTTGTTACGGGGGATAGTGCAAGGATACATGACGAATCTACTGCTGAGATCCGCCACGGTTCATTAACGTGCTCGGTGTAAAGCACCGTCTCACGGGGCCTCGGTTTAACGTCTCATCCGAAAGACAAGTAGTTTTTGTTAGTGTACCAGCCCGGGAACCGAACCCACGCAGTCGAACTTTAATGGTTTTGAAGTCCGGTGCTCTACCAACTGAGCTAATCGTGCTGGTCGTATAGGTCAAAGTGTGTGTTTGTAGGATTTAGGTCCCTCCGTGCTCTAGGCATTTATGGTAAGGACCATGAGAGAGAAAGAAGCGGATACGAGGAGATCCGGGTTCATACGCCCCTAGCTCTTCTACGAAAAGACCTCCTTGGTTCTTTATTGTGCCCAGTGTAAAGCACCGATACTCGCGAAGCTACCTCTGGGTTTCTTACCAGTTCACTTCTAGTTGAAAATTCCTGCCTGGGTTGGGATTCGAGTGTAGGTTAAAGGAGGTCTAGTGCCTCAATAGTATAATTCATAGATAATTTCTGTTTAAGGTTTAGAAATTAAAGTATAACTTTTTATATTAAATAATTGCTTCATAGTAAATTGCATACTTACAGTCTTTATAAATATTATTTTTGTAACGTAATTTCCACGTCAAAAGCGAATAAGAATCTTATTTAAGAAGATTATTTTTTTAAAGGGAGGTAATAATTGCACGAACAAATAGTTTAAGTATAATACCCTGTTTTTTTCCTCCCGACTTTCCTCCCAATAAGAATTGAGAATCCTTACAATTGTCGGTTTATTTTTTGCACGAGAACCTATTGTTTACATTCAAGAGTTTGGATGCTTGTAAAATCACTCACTATAGATATCTTATTACAGTATTGCGGCTGATATTAGACTTTTCTTCTCGGAGTTAGTTTTTTCTTAAACTGTAGTTAACCAATTCTAAACGTATTTTGGAAAGGATGGAACCAGTTTTTATTCATCGATTAAGATTTTTATGATTTCTGTAAAAAAAACGCAATGACTTTTCCGAATAATTTAACAACTAAACCCGCCTGTCGAATTGTAAACAAGTGCATGACGGATCTGGTCCCCCCTTGACCACGGCAATATATATTCGTCAATTGGAGTGGTATCTAGGGTTGAATATTTAGCTATCATTCATTTAATTTTCAAATAGAATTTTGAATTGATATGGTTTTACAGATTGAAATGAAACACGAATGCCCCCTGAACAGCATTTTTTTTAAAGTTTGACATTGACAGATGACCTTGACCTTGTCACATGACCTTGACCTTGTCACATGACCTTGACTTTGGTTGACAGCTTTGTATGTCAAATACTTTTGGAGAAAAGTCAAAGGTTAAATTTTCGGGTTAAGTTTTCGGACAGACGGACGGACAGACGGACGGACGGACAGACAGACAGACGGACAGACGGATAGACAGACAAACAGACAGACAGACGGACATGAGAAAAACAATATGCCCCCGATCTTTCGATACGGGGGCATAAAAATGCAAAGTAGAATGGCCCCAATGAAATATCTCCCGTGCCTGTCGCATTTGGTATTCGGCAATATTCGCTTCTGAGATAGACGAATACTAAACGTTTTCGCTGGGAATAAGCCCTACTTCAGCCAACGCAATTTTACAGAAAAATCTTAATAGCGACGTTCACCCCTATTCAAATAAAAGATACAAGAAAGGTTGTACATGTAAAACACATGTCGAATCATTCTTAAAACCCGTCTCGAGACTGACTGTCGCTAGTTGAAAAGTTATGTAAAACCGCGTTCTAATGACACAAGGTGTCTTGATGTGTCATTCGTCTCAACTCGGCCGATTCCTGTAACCTACATTTAACTCGGAGCCGTCGGAGATCGCCCGAGTATTGCCGAATGTAAGTTCAAGAGGACACGACCTAGATAAACACGTATTTCCGGCTAATTACTACAAGTTGCACCAGCGAAGGCTTGGGTCAAAAACATAGTATCTGTCTCTTCGGTGTTTAGATACAAACTTTGTTTTTGCTTTAAACTATCGACAAGCTTACGCCGATCAAAAATTCCCTTGATAAACATTGCAAGATCATATTGTGTTTTTCAAGGCGAATTTTCATTATCATCACTTGATAAAGAAAACTAGAAATACGCCATTAAAGAAACAAAAAGTGATTTTGCGGAGAAAAATGTTGAAAGATACTAAATTGAATTTTAAGAGGCGCTACTTTATTTCAAATGTATTAACATCCAACAGGATTTTCCTGACATGGTATATAACACTGGTGAACGACGTTCGTTCACCAAAAATAGGGTTTGAGTATTTGGTGAATCATACTGTGGGAAAGGAAGAAATTGACCCTAACAATTTCTTGTGTACCAACGGTCAAATACAATTTCTTCTTGGATTTCAATTCAAAGTAAAAGAAAGAGCCGACGAGCTTGTGCTCCTACAAAAACAGCATTACTTCGGTTCTTAGACGGAATGATCGAATGGATCAACTCAACTAAAAGTATAAAACGCGAGTTGCGCCTGGTTGCAAAGCAGTATCTGGCGTGGTAATCTATACCTCGGGAATTAGTGTGGGTTTTTTTTTCGGACTCATCGCTATATAGCTATACAGCTCGACATTTTTCCTCTTAAGAGAGTTCGGAATTTGGCTTACGATCCCTATAGGTATATGGAACCCTTGGTTTCCCTCGCCTAAAAAGCCTTGCTAAAAAACTTCAAAAATTGAAGTGCATGCCTTCAAATGTCACATTGTCTCTTTAAAAACCAGGCCTTCAGTGCTTTTAGCGCTTTGACTTTTTAATGTCTTAAGCTACTCTCACATTAACTCTCCGACTTTTTGTGAAATATTTGTTTAGTCGACGACCGTCGACCGTGATCTTTGCTGGCACACCGATAGCGCGTTCAGTTTAATAGATTTTCATCTCGAATGAAAAATTATGCTTTATACTATGCACATCTATGCTAGTAGGAGAAATAAAGTTACAATAATTTCAGACTTAACTGAAAAGAGTGGGCGGTAAAGACTAAAATAAAACAACATAGATGTATAGGTTGATCCTCGTCTCATGAACAAAACAGGAACAATCCGGATTCAGCATGACAAGGGTTAAAAGTTCATCCCGCTGAAGGTCAGTAGCAACGTGTTGGTCCAGAAAACTAAACTTATTTACCTCGAATAACCTTACTCGATAATAGAATGGGGAAGGATTTTTCCTTATATTGCCTCAATCATCATGTCTAATCAAAATAAATTGATTGCTTAAATTCAGTACATAGAGTTCATCGGACAGAGGCGTTTTCCGGTTCTAGAAAAATGAAAAATCAAATTAATAAAGTTCCTTTAAAAAGTACAAGTAGTTAATTATTTTGAAAATATTTACTGTGGAAGATACTTATTTTATTTTTTGGATAAGTTTAGTACTTACCAAAAATTGAGACAGCAAAATTTTTAGGGTTTCTTATGACCTTTTATTCTGAAATGACGTTACCGTCAGGAAACATTGCGTTTTCGCGCGTTTTCGTAAAATCCAACTACGAGCAAGGAAAGTATCACTGTGTGTTCAATTTTTTGATAATTTTAACGTAGATTGCACCAAAAATTAAAGCCATGTAACTTATTCATAATGTCCATGCCTATAAAAAAGAAGACAAAATTTTCAATTATGTGACGATTTTACACTTTGTACCCCCCCCCCCCCCCCCCCCTAAGCCCCCCTCTATGCAAATATGAAAAAAAGATTAGCCTACAGATTTGTTTCTACAGTTAATATTAACCCAGCGGGCTATTGCTATTGTCCTTTCACCGTTGTGCGTCCGTCCGTCCGTGCGTAAACCTTTTCTGTGTTAATCTTCTTCTGTGAATTTACGGGTCAGTATTCAACCCAATTTCAAAGGGATGATGCTTAGGAAATGCTCTTTAAGATTACTTCTTTTAATCTTGACCAGGCTGATAACTGTAGCGCTACAGGCTGTCAAGTCACCAAAAAGAGCCCCTTATGGTGAAATAAAAAAAATCTTGTTCTCTGAAACTACCGGTCGGAATTCAGCCATAATGGAATGGAAAGATGCTTGGGACATGCTCTTTCAGATTCCTTCTCTTAATCCTGGTTTGGCTGATAACTTGGGTTCTACAGGCTGCCGCGTCATCCCAAAATAACCCTATATGGTATA
Organism: Fragum whitleyi; assembly: GCA_948146395.1. Lineage (NCBI taxonomy): Eukaryota > Metazoa > Mollusca > Bivalvia > Cardiida > Cardiidae > Fragum > Fragum whitleyi. The sequence goes on along the minus strand of OX411548.1, from coordinate 55,111,388 downwards.
ATAAAGAAAAAAATCTTCTCGTAAACTACTGGTTAGCATTCAACCAAATTTCACAGGAATGAACATAATGACACGCTCTCTAAGATTTCGTCCTGAAATTATGATTGAGGTGAAACATGGGTGTTGCCGAGTCAGATAAAAGAGGTAAAAATATGACAATACATATATAATATCTTTTTTTAACCCTTTCCTTTTTTACAAAATTTTGGACCTGTCCAAATTCAAAGGTTTTGCAGACGAAAATTTAAACTGGATTTAATTTGAAAAATAACCATTTAGTAGGATTGAAAATAGTGTGGAAAAAGAAGAAATTGCTCGTCAGAAGCAATTTCTTCTTTTTTCACAATGTTTTCTCAATCATAAAATCACAGACACGTAAAAAGGAGGGATTAAACAGCAAAGAGTTAAACTAATTTTTGGACGCAAATAATTGATGTCTTGATAGTGCTGTGGATAGACCTCTCTCTGATTTCTTGGTGATTATGCTGCTGTGTCATGGAAAAGGGGTCTTTGAGATGGAACATTTCTTGTTACCACAACCAGTACATTTATTGACATATTTCATGAAACTTTCATTACATGTTAACTATCATGGGACAATGCACACATTAAACCTGTCTTAAATGTTATTCTCTGTCATGGAAAAAGTGACTTTTGTGTAAGTTTTTTTTTAATATTATTTCCTTTCATGTATAAACTAGACATCGCCTTAGATAATTATCTACTAGCAAATAGATAATGCACTAACTTAAAACTTTTAATACAATTTATTAATGAATTTTCATAAATCCATCAGGCATTAAGTGTCAGTGGAGCGATACTGGCCCTCTTGTGCCTCTTGTTATTATATATTTCCGTTCTACTCATTTGCGAAATTATACAAAATTTAAAAAAAAAAAAAATACTGTAACGGTTTAAAGGGAGGTAACTTGCATTGGATATATAAATAAGAGAGACCTGTCCCTAGTTAAATGGCTAATTGAAGCCTATATAGACAGAGTCGACCCGTTTAGGGTTGATTATCCTTTTCTCTGAATGGATCACGTCTGTCTATGCGCTCGGTTCAATGCAATACTTTATTTTTGAATTGCGTCCGTAGTCCGTCATTAATTTTCAAATCATCTCCCGGTATACTGGGCCGATTCAGATCAAATTTAACAGGAATGTTCCTATGTGGGCATTTTCAAAAAGAGCTAAAAGAATCAAAATCGGTTGAAGACAGTGATTATAGATTTTGAAGATCTTTACAATTCTTCTTCTTCTGAACCAGAAGCCCTACAGCCCTGAAATTTGGTATGGATCAATAGCTCATAAACCATGATCAAAATAGCTAAAATCATGACTGTCGGGCGACCTGAGCAGAGCACCAGCAGGTGAAGGGGGTAGGTTCATAGACCTTTATAAAAATAGCTTAAACCATGAGTGCTGGACTAACAGGGGCATAGCACTTGGGGGTGGGGGTCTCGTATCAATTTAGAGATCTTTAGAATAGTTTCTTCTTCTGAACCAAAAAGGCCACACATCCTCGAAATTCGGCATGAATCATGAGCTTATAGACCTTCATCAAAATAGCCAAAATAATGCTTATTGATCTAGCAGGTGCATAGCACATGCGGGAGATGGGAGATATTGGATCAATTTAGAAATCTTTCAAATTATCTTTTTTTCCTAAACCCGCACCCCAAAGCTTTTATAGCGGAAAGAGTTTAATTAAAATAGCTATTTTTGTTTTGTTGGACTATCAGGGGCAGAGCAACCGGTTGAGGGATTAGAACTCGGATCAATTAAGAAATCTATAAAATCTCTTCCTCTTCCGAACCAGGAGTCCTACAACCTTAAAAATTTTCATAGGTTATCAGCTCATAAACTTTTATTAAAATAGCTAAAATCATGTCAGGGTGGCGACCAGGGGCGGAGCACTAGGGGTGCGGGTAGGACTCTGATCAAATTAGATTAGTCCTCAACAGCCTGTATATTTGACATGAGTCATCAGTGGGACTATTGGGATGTCAGGTTCAGAGCAACAGGGGAAGGGGGTAGTACTCAGGTATCAATTTCGAAGTATTTAAAATTTCTTCTTCATCTTAACCAGAACTCCAGTAGCTTTGATATTTGGTATAGACTTTTAGATGATAGACAGAGCTACAGATACAGGGGGTATTTTGGACTTTAGATTCAAATATTTAACTAATATTGACATAAAATCTATTTTGTGGGTACTCATTGGAATCGTCTTGCCAAGACGATTCAAATGAGTACCCACAACATAGGGTTTAATTGAGATATAAAGATTTTAGACTGGCTTTACTCCTTCTTATCTGCACCTCTGATAGACCTCTGATTTAATGAAATAAATAAATGAATATTTAAAAATATCTTTTTCTGTGGTTGCTTTGACAGACCTAGGTTTATAGAGATATTTTCTCAGGTGAGCAACCCAGGGACAACGGTCCTCTTGTTTAGTTACGTAATTCGACTTCGGGTAGGAAGCTTGAAAAAAATGTTTTAAATACTTTCCGAACGTGTACGGAGATATTTTGTGCACACTGCGTGTTGTTGAAATATGATATGGCGTTTGAATCTTTTGTTAATATAGGGTTAATTCACGTTTTTGGGGGCGTTAACATTTGCAGATACCCGCGTTAATGCATTTTGAGGGTCTTCAAATGTTAACGCCCAAAAAAACGTAAATTGACGCAATTATTGCATAAAAAGGTAGGTAAAAGTATAAATTAAACAGCAGTTGCGAAATAATTTCATAGAAACGATAATAAACCAGTTACATACCTACTTATATGCCGGAACAATTGCGTCATGCAATACATCGTCCATTTTTGAACGTCATTTATATAAGCAATTATTTTCATTCCCAGACAAAAACGATATACTTGTTAGGCACCAATCAGATTTTAGGGGCAAACATTCTTGTCGTTTAATAGATGAATGGTCAAAAGATATTGATTCAGGAAAGATAATCGGTTCAGATATAAGCTTAATAATACCGTTTCTCTTAGATCTAGCAGTTAAGTTGTCTTCGGACAAGTTGTTTAGAAAAAAAATCATTTGCCCTCAAGTGAAAAAAAAACTTGTCGGACAAGTCTGGCATAAAAATGATAAATCTGATATTACTTAAGACATTCGCCTGAAACTTTGAATATATAATCACTGTGGAAGAAAAAAATACTATTACGGCTATTAGCTCTAAATGCATTTTTTTTTTAAATCGGTCCTCTTTTCAATTAAGATTTTTCATAATCCAGCACGGAACATGTCAGCCGAGCGTAGACATCCGTTCGCGGTGCCTTTGTTTAGTAAAAACAATCCGTCAGAAAGGTGTTCGGTTTTCTCGAATAACACACCAAGGTGTGCGCATTTCATCCCTAATACCGTTAACACATTTGGGGGTGGCGTAGGAGTTAAGGACCTAAGAAGATGTTTCATAAAGGAATGGTGGTTTCAATTAATGGTGTTATTCCAATTAGCGATATTATAAGACCAATCCTTCTAGCCTGAAATTAATTTGAAATCCAATCCTTCCATATTCGAATAGCAAAGGTGCTTGACTTAAGTAAACCTAAAAATCGTGGCAAATAGTGGAGAACTAATGATACTAGCACGACATCAGAAACTAATCAATCACAATCATTGCATTCAGGCTGAAATCGCTACCTTCAACTTTCAACTTTTTTTCAACTACCGTTATGCTATGACAGTAGCCTGGCATTCGCTCGAAACTTGGAATATATATAATCCGCGCTATTTTAAAGTAGTCAAATGTTATGTTTTTCCTTTGTTCATAACTAAAACAAAAAAGAAAATGAGTTTATTATGTACGTATATAATTGCTTTCATAAAACTTCACCATTTGATTATCTTTACGTGAAGGCCTATATGTATATATCATTTATGTTGTATGACTAGAAACCGTAAAAGCTTGCGTCAATAAAGAATGTTTTTATGTCTAAAATCAGAAGATGAATAGAGAATAGATGGTTGGTGACTTGAGATGGAAAAGTTTATCGGGCAAGGCGTAGGAATTTATCTGGTGAGCCGGACCATCTATAATATTTATCCTGTTACAAGTTTTTAAAGTCTATTCGTTATTCATTTACGAAAAATTAATCTGATCCCGATTTACAACTCCGATACTTGGCGAGTCCTCATCATAAGGGTGAATGTGTGGAAGGGGTGGGGTGATCGCTTACGTCTAAAGAACTCGAACATTGAGAGGATTTCAAATGCTGTAGTAAGAAAATATTCAACAAAAGAAAACTTGAGTAATACGTACCTTAATGATTAAGAAGATATGAACCGGGTGATTTTCGCAATCTCAAACGTCCTTTTTTCTCCGAAGTTATGGTGTCATGCAGCTAAAAGCAAATCTCAATTCAATGCCTTCCTTGCTATTAATCAAAGGATGGACATAGATTGAGATCAGATGCAAAGCTACTTTATTCGAAATCCTCCTCGGTCGAATAATCCTGCGTTAAATCCATTCAGGTAAATCTTTTAAAATCCTGACCGTTTTCGAGGTGGAATGTAAACACCGAGATAAGCTTCGTCACAATTTTATAGATTACGTCATCAGTAATGAATTACGTCATCGATATTGTCGCGATTTGATTTTAAAAATATATGAGAATCGAGGGAAATAGTTTTTATCTGGAAAGATCATGAAGATACTCAAATTCTAAAGAGAAAAATGTTATAGAGGACTGTTTTCAGACCTAATAGTCGCAAAAAGAAGATCCGGCAAACTAAAATTTGAAAGAACCCAAACTATTCAAAAGTAAACTCGCCAAATTACGTCACGGTTAAGCCCCGCCCTGCCAGTTCATTTACTTCGCAGAATACGAAAAGGAATGGCTTCAAATTCTATTTAGAGAAAAAAATCAATGAAAATAAAATTGATGTAATAATAGCTTGATCGGCCAGTCCCTTTCCGACTACCACGAATTATCACCAGCGAAATAGTATCTCAGGCTTGTAGTCGATTAAAACTTTACAAACCCTAACCCTACTCACAATAACACCATTCTGATTAGCAAACGAAAGTTCGTTGACCGAACGATTGAAGTACATACATCTCGGATTTTTTTATTAGCTTAAATCTTATAGCACCAATCCGACAATTGGACTATCCTCTTTTCTCCTCGATTCATGCATTTTAATAATAACGCCAGTGTGTACATTGATAAAAGTGAACAACAAAATATTTACTTGTTTTTCTATTGCAGAATTTTGTTACATGTATCTAATTTAGAATAACCCAAAAATAATCATAGTCGACAAATTTATTTCAAAACTTTACCCTAAACAGCACTGGGGTGGCCAGACTTATTCTGACTAAAGTTTCTTATTGGATTCGTGTATCTGATTCAGGAAGCTTATTTAGGATTATTACAAAGTATTTGTCCCGTTCTTTTTCCTCTTCACTATTTTTTACATACAGTTAGTACACATGGTAATTTCCAACGCTAAGATTTGCACAAGTTGCAGACACAAACACTATTTTCAAAGAGGGTATGACGAAGTTAGACGGTCATTTAAGAAAAGTGGGTAATTTCTTTAAATTCATTTAATTAGTACCCGCGCGGGGACTGCAGGACTTATTATCGCACGGTGGCCGTGCGATGTCCGTTGGGCGATCGTGCGATCCTCTACAACGTGTTTGCGGGCTACGGTCTCCGTTCGGTCTTGCGAATTTTTAACAATTTGTATATCTTTTTTTATAACAAATCGCAAGGGTCTACGGCACCCGTAAAACCTTGCGATTATCGCACCGACGTCATATGCCGTGGTACGGACACCGCACAATTTTGGGAATACGGCGAGTTACGGGTGCCGTACGGGCTCAGTGAGGCAAATGTTAACTAGGCTTTACCTAATGTCATTTTGTTGCACGTGTGATAAACATGGCCCCGGATAACAGTTCAGAACGTCACCCCCACAACCTCGAGACAACAGCATTCTCCGTTACACGAAACACCATGAAATAACTGTATGCTCGATCGGGGAACCCTTGGCGATTCTACGGGATAGACCTCGGGAATAATACAGGCGCAGCCATGTAAGTTCGCAATTCGCTCGTTGGTTTATATGAGGTCACAAACATCAACGATCGCACTGTGGATAATGTTCCATAAAACAAAATCAACGAAAGAATAAAGGTTGGCATTTTATAATTTGATAACAAAACGCAGTGTTTTACTGCGTTTTGTCATTAAACTTTTATATGCCCAACAGGTCTTCAAAGAAGTATTTCCAGAAGCCGAATTGCCTAAAAAGGATCCAAAATTACTACACTAACGTCCGATGTACATTCCAGTATGCATGTATAGAAAAGAACGAGCGATTTTTCAAATGCTGTATACTGTGACCACCTGGATGGCGCGTAAAGAACCGACACTAGTAAGACTGTGCAAATTGCGCAGACTGACTGAAGTCTAAAATTCGTGCATTTGCCCGATTTTCTCATCTAAAATGATTAGCCTACAATACATTCCTGTGTAAGAGTGTTTTCGATGCGATCTCCACCGGGTTGACTGCTACCTCACTGCTCTCTTTTTTAAATATCTATGGTCCCTTTTTGCGTGACGGGTCTCATATAAGATATAAGGATAATGCAGACCTACCACTTTTAGAATGGACTGGCGAAAAAAAAAGATACTTTACAAACAGTATCGACACGATCGATCAGCCGGGACTCAAAACGCGTGTTCAACGGAACGGGAATAGCAGGAAAATATTCGACAATGCAGTAGGGAGCTGATCATAGTGCGTTTAACAAATGAGGCTTACGAATCAAGTAGCAGATACTACTACTCTTAAACCAGTCCTGCGTTCAGGATACATGTATGGACGCGCTCGCCGCGAACAGTTTTATAGCAAGCAGACTATCTTAAACGCACCGCAAGCGCTTCTAAAGATGACAGGTTGCTAGGCAACAAAAGCGACTCGATTGAAAACTTAATCCCTCAAAATTCACCAGAAAAACATTTTTAGAATTAAACAGGCAAAACAACAATCATGGGTTTATCGAGAAAATCGATAATGGTCTAGGTGTCCTCTATTTTCGTTCGATTAGCTAGTCACCTCATGATGTTGCTAGCCGATTATCGAAAGCGCCCCCAAGAAAGCACACGGTTCAGAATAGGATAGCAGGAGCACTTGCTAGCGTTTGCAAACGCTAAAGATGCTCTCAAAACGCAAAGCAGGCTTTCGATCAAGAGAGCAAAGCGCTTGCAAAATTTGCACGATTTCTTTTCACATAATTGAAATAGTAAGCGTCTGATAGGTTTTTGAAGAAATAGGAAGCTATTTTTCAGAACTTGTATGCACATTTTATTTAAGGGGGGTGGGGTTAATAAATATCGCCAATTTTGTTCATAAAAAAACAAAATTGGCGATTTTGGGTTGCCTCCCTTTTAATTCACTCACTATTGCTCCACACACTCATTCACTGTAGTCCTTAAACCATTCCAAAATCACTCGTCTTGTCAATTTTACGATGTTGCCAACTGTATTATTTTCTAGATCTAATTCGCTATACTAATTAAAAATGAATATAATGGCTCTGTATTAATAAACGTGATCATATGGACCTCAAACAGCGTTCAGGATGACAAGATTGCATACAATTTGCAAAATATATACCCCGCTTTTTGTAAGTGTACTTGGGGGCAAAGCAGGGTATAATTTGCAAGCAGTTTGTACCATTATGTCACCCTTTACTCAGGGCGTTCTTGCAATTGATAATCCAGTCCGCTCTGTATAGTTAGGTATGCGCCTATCACGTTAGTTGCTGTATTTTATAAAGGTGTCAGTCCTGTTTCTTTATTATTCAGTTGTAGGTGGCCACGCTTAGTTAGACACCACATGGCTTCACACTTTGAATTTTTTACACAGCCTTTTCAACTAAGTTCACAATCTACGTAAGAAATTTCCATTGTTGGTTTGTTATGACGCTTGCTTAATAGAGACTTGAACATCCTCTGGGCTAGATTTGTAGTAATTTTATATACGGAAGAAAAAACCTTTCGATCGTTTAACCCAATACAATGGCAAAGTTCATGTTTAGGCTGGCCAAAATTTCAAAGTTAACTCAAACGAAAATTTTTTGTTGATGGCATTTTCAAAATCTTTGTCTTTTTGAGTGAAAAAATTGTGGATAATGAAGAAATTGCTTGTGACACGAAATTTCTTCATTTTCCACTTTTTTTGCCAAAATTCCTTGGGGTGTCAAAAAGGATCGGGTCATTGTTTCACATGACATTCTGTACGTGCTAGTTCATTCGGAACCTAAGTTCTAACTTTATGGATAAATTGCAAATATATTTGATGCAGTCTTAGCGCAGTTGGGAGTGCGGCTTCCAAACCACGAGGTAAAGGGTTCGATCCCCGATAGCAGCACTTATCTTTTACGACAATTTTTCTTCCACCAGTGAATTGTCATTGGTAAAAATAATAGGGGGGGGGGGGGGGGGGTTGAGCCTGACAATTCTAATTTCTTAATTAATCACAAAACGGTGCGAACAGTTAGCCAATTATTCCCCGCTCGGCACGCAAATGCTCGTGCGGGATAAAATTGGCTAACTAGTCGCATCGTTTTGTGGTACAAGTGTCTTAAAATATCGATGTTATTCGGTCTCGGCAGCAAGAAAATATCATGACTCGACAAGGCTTCGTCATGATATATTCTCCCAACCTCGACCAGATAACATTGATATTTTAAGACACTAACATATTATTCTCTATATATCGGATCACTTCTGGGTGCCGCTTGACTTCGGAACCTATTTATAATAGAGAGGTGTTAAATATGGCATTTTTGCATTTAAATTTAGATAAAATTTCCACTCTATAAGTGTGTCAATGACGCAAGTGAAATAGTTTAACCAAGGCCTTATTGAGTGCAGATTGGTATGTGAACCGAACATAATTTATTACGTTAGTGTTTGTAAACAAATTTAAAATTTAATTCATCCGCGATTTCTTGTAAAAAAGAAAGAATCAGTGGATATCCTTAAACGCGGCTGTCTACAGATTGTTTTTCTTTTAATTATTATTTTTAAGATACTTATAAAACAATATACTATGATATCGCTTGTTTAGATTTGTTTGTTAGTTTGAATGGGATTTGGCGTCGCTTTCAACAATCTTGCAATTATAACCCGAAGGATGGCGCACCTAACAATGGATTCCTGGTATTTCTCTCACCAGGTCTACCATCACATCCTTTCCTAGTTTACAGCTGCTTTCTCACATAGGTCTACGTTTATCGACCGATAGATGAAGGACAAATAGTCGAAAAGGACGAGTGTTCCTGTCGGGTATCGAACCCTGGACTTTAAGATTGACAGTCTGACGCACTACCGACTGCGCTATGACGGCGGCTATCTGGTTAAGAGAGCGAGACTATCTGTAAGGAAAAATTATATTGTTCATATACACCTAGTTTTAAAATGATTTAACTTATTTAAATTCTGTTATTTTGTTCCGTTTAGTTAAACTCCTAATTACAGTCGATATTGCTCGAGCGACCACGTGTATTAAGCGACCAATTTCATTAAGCGACCACCATAAAAAGTCCCCTCACCGTAGGCAAATTCCCTGAAAAAGGACATTCTTAACGAAAAATTGGTTATTGTTGAAACTTATGTTGTTGGAACCCATTAGAATCGTCTCTATAAGACGATTCTAATGGGTTCGAACATCATGGGATTCACTTCGACTTGGCCGACAATCTATAAATGTTGTCAAAATGAACTGTCACATTTATTATAATATTTAGTATTAAGCGACCATTCTCATAAACGACCGCTTTTTGGTGGTCCCTTAGGTGGTCGCTTAACACAAGTTTTACTGTATTTTCACAATGAATTGCACACCTACCAGTATAAAAATTGAGAAAGGATGAAAGATATGTTGATTTCAGTCTCTAGTTTTCAAAAGAATACCTAACTTCAAATTTTGATTTATCATGGAACAAAAGGAAGATGTTAGTGAAAACGGTTGAATTTATTAAAAAGATTTGAATGCAATTCAAAATCAATCTGCGTGCTTTTTGTATGTCATTGTACTTGCCTTCGTTAAATAAAATATGCGCTGATTACAGTTAGAAACTTCGTGAAATTGACAAGGTAAATGATTTTGGAGTGATTTTCGAATAAATTTGAATGAGTGCGATGGATGAGTTTTGAATTAATTTAAAGGGAGGTAATCCAATATCGCTTAATTTGTTCAGGATGACCAAAAATTAGCGAAATTAATTACCTCCCTTTCATAAAATATGCATACGAGTTCTATAAATAGATTTCAATGTCTTCACGAACCTAGATGAACAGGATTAGAGATTTTGGATGTCCTCAATTTTATTTCGTTCAAAACTCGCTCCACACACTCATTCAATGTCATTCGAAATTCATTCCAAAATCATTCATCTTATAAATTTCACGATTTTTTTTACTGTACACAAGAGCGTTATTACCATTTCGCAAATAACGCAAGTGGGTAATGGAAATAAATCCTCTTTCGAAAAATATCGTTAATGCATGAACATAACATTGAAACTACATCTTATTCAAGCTGTAGTTACGATGGTTTGACCATTCTACTAACGCTCAAATCATAAAGAAGGGGGAGCGGACGGAGGACATTCGTCTTATCTTTTTTTTTCTCTCTCTTTTCTCTCTCTCTCTCTCTCTCTCTCTCTCTCTCTCTCTCTCTCTCTCTCTCTCTCTCTCTCTCTCTCTCTCTCCCTCTCTCTCTCTCTCTCTCTCTCTCTCTCTCTGTCTCTCTCCCCCCCCTCTCTCTCTCTCTCTCTCTCTCTCTCTCTCTCTTTTTTTCTCTCTCTCTGCAAACTTAGGTCATAAATGCAATCCTCGGCTAAGCCAACTTTCGCCGGGCACTCGATATAAAGTGATAAGATTTTATAATTCTGAAATAGTATGCCTTGGTGAAATAGACAACCGGTGGCTTGGCTAAAATTTCTGCTTGTCCTGGTGTGTAAAATGATAGGCAACCATTTATATGTGGACCCGTCGCGCGAAATAAATGTAATACTATTCAAAGCAGTCTTGCATCCAAAACAAAAAACCTACCCTCGTCTGTTCGTTATCAAAATTGCCTATATCAATTTTAAACCGATAGATCGGTTTATAAACAAAAGCCAAATATGACAACAAATCTGAAAATACAACCCAGACAAAGTCAATACTAAACATCAAAATTAAAATTCCTTGATGGAAGGCAGGTTGTTATGTTGGGTCGTTTAAGTACAATTCCGTTTAACCTACTTCTTCTTCGCGCGATTCTACTTTTCAATTGCAGTGATTTTTAGCTCCCATTTTGAGATCGTCCAATGTCCTTCGCCAGTCGTCCGTCGAGCGTCGTCCGCAATTTCTTTGACTATCTTCTCCTCCTAAGCCGGTGGGCAAATCTTGATGAAACTTGGCAGGGGTGTGAAAATAGGAAAATTTTCAAAAATCTTCTTTTCTGAAACCAGAATGCAAACAACTTTCACATTTGGTATATAGCACCATCTAGTGGACCTCAACCAAGTTTGTTCAAATCAAGACCTTGGGGTCATAAATGGGCTCAAATAGGGCGCAACATTATCATACATAGAATCAAAGAGCGAGAATCTTTTTTTTTTTTTTTTTTTTAAAAACTTCTTCTTTGAAAACAGAAGGTAGACAGATTTCATATTTGGAATGTAGCATCTTCTAGTGGAGCTCTATCAAGATTGTTCATATCAAGACTGTAGGGTAATATTTGGGCTCCACCCGGGCGCATCCCTTCTTACACAGAATCAAAGAGAAAAAACCTTCTTCTCTAAAACCAGAAGATAGAGAGCCCTTTTATTTTGGTATGCACCATAATTTTGTGAACCTATACCAATTTTGTTAATTTCATGCCCCTGGGTTCATATTTGGCCTCTTGTCCCACCTCCTATTTTACATGATAGACACCAAGAAGGAATTTATCACCTTGTTGATATCTTCTTATTTTATTGATGTGATGTCCTGAGGGTCAAAGAGACTCAGGTGAGCAATCTAGGACCATCATGGTCCTCTTGTTTCATATATGCCTAGATCAGATTGCGCATATTGAATTATGTCTTTGTTGATTTTTAAAATGTCTATCAGCGAGCTATATACCGTAAAAATTCTAATAGAGCCCCCCCCCCCCCTCCTTCTTCGAAATCGACCATTATCTGCATGTTCGTTTGAAATTTTGAAACCTCTAATAAACCCCCATCGACACCAAATAAATTCATAAATGATTTCAAAGGAGGGTCAATGAAACTTTTCCGGGCTGGATTTTAAGATTTTGTGGGTGTTTTTACCCTAGATTATTCATCAGGCCTCTAATCCTCACTTAACACTTATGGTTATATATTACACGCGTCCATCCATGAATCACCTGTGGTTCAGGGCACGACTTTGCAGTAGCCTAGTAGTTAATCTCTGGTAAAGACTCACTGAATAAAAACTTAAGTATTTACAATCAACTAAAGTTGGGCTTTATTAGTAAAATAGTAAACTGGAGCTAAAAATGAGGTAGTGATCTCTTTTTAATACGATACTTGTATTGTAGGTTGTTTGTATTGTAGGTCGTGTAGAAGTGTCATGTCAAACAAACTTGGGATAGCTCTATAGTCGAAATCACAGGTCAAGGCCAAATTATAAAATTTCAAGCATTCGGGCTCGCAAAAATTTTTGCTACCTTTGAAATTAAACAGTGCAAAGGCCGAAAAACATCTCTGTGCTTAAGATGACAAAATGTTTAAGAAGTGGTATCCAGGTTAGTGTTTCAATTTGCCTGCAGAGCGCGGTACTATTTGCCAAACGCTTGTTTTATGTTTTGTCACCCTGAAGACAGGACACTCGAGGGATCAGCGCAAACCAGAAACCGTGCAATCGTATATCAAGAGGTCAACAAAATACTATTGCAAGTGCATATATAATATGACCGACGTCGCGGTAGAGTAATAAACCCGTTTAATATTTTTGATATTACACGCGTGTCATTACACTAGTGGAATAACTATGCAAATGAGCTCAGAGAGAATAACAATGCTATTTTGTAACCGCGGAAATGACGTCATAATGTATTTATTGTGACGTCAGTCTTAAACGGCGTTATAAGTTTCGCGGAAAATTGAAATGTTGAATTTGAAGAATTTTGACGATATTTCGCAAAAAATTCGGGTCATATTATAAATAGAATATCAAATTTGTGCTCATAAAATACCGAATTTATTAAACGAGTCATGTATAAACAGATAAAAACGAGGCTGCGCCGAGATTTTATCTGTTTATAGATGACGAGTTTAATAAATTCGGTATTCAATGACCACTCATTCAATATCCTCTAAGTATACGATTGTGTGGTTTCTGTCTTGCTAAACTTTGCTATACTTTGATAAAGATGTCTAACCCGGCTAGTGTGCACGCCCGGGAATCACGCTTGTCATATCGAGATGCGATTCAAGGTACAGCGCTCAACAATGGGTTCGATAATCGTAGACCTATGTTGGATAGCAGCTGGCGGCAAGGAAAGGATGTGGTGGTAGTACTGGTGTGAGAAATACCAGGAATCCATTTTTATGTGCTCCAATCGCCGCGATATGACTGAGATAATGTTAAAAGAGGCGTAAAACCCCATTCAAACAAACAAGCAGCGCCCCACAACAACTAAGCTAATTGTTTTTTTACCAGTAATATGCAATTATCTTTTTATAGATACTAGGGGTCAAATTCTGGATGTTGCCCAATATTTATATTATAACATACCCTATCGACTTTCTGTCAAAATAATAGAAGATGGATATCTTATATGTTTACGATGGGCTCAGAAAAGCTCAATCTTGATTAGAATTATCTAAATCTTTAACAACTCTGTAAGATTCTAAATTCCAGTCATTCATTTGAATCTAAGGTGACGTTAAAAGTATTGCATCTAAAATCCATTGTCTGATGAAATAGTGAATACATAACTAGTAATATAAAAAAGTAGAAAATCTTTTTCAGTATAATTGCCGGGGGGCCGTTTTACTAAATATCTTACGGTCATTTTTTGCGTAAGTCAAAAATTAAAGTTGTATCTACAGTGGTAACTAAATATGGAATTATGCCATGCATCATCTCATTGGAATCGTCTTCTTATGAGATATTGCAATGCAGAATCTAACAAAGAATTAAAACACCAGGTACGATTTGTGATTTTGACTTACGACTAGTATTTTTCGTAAGAAGTATAGTAAAATGGGCCCCTTGTCTACACAACTTTTATTCTGAAATTACAAATATGCGACCGGTTAGGCAAAGGGGATCATCTAGAGATTTCCAAAAAAAAAAAAGAAAGAAAAGAAAAAAAATCGCTTGAAAATTAGGTTGATTTCATCATAAGTAGGCAGTACATGTAGATTGCATCTTGAAAATAATTGTGACCCGTCATGCGAAAGAGGACCATCTGGGCGGTGCGTAAAGTGTAGACTCCAGCCAGACTGCGCGGATTTTGCAGTCTGACCAGGGGTCTGGTTTACTAAACATCTTACGATCTTTTTTTGCGTGAGTCAAAAATAAAAGTATCTTCCTCATAAGTAACTTAATATGAAAATCTGCTGTACATCATCTCATTGATTGCAATGAGATATTGCAAGGCAGAATCTAACAACGAATGAAAACATCACGTATTACTTGCCTTAAACCGTAATGTTAACTCATACACGTACTTTCATATTTGATTGAAGGGATTAGGTTCAATTCCTATCATATGCCTTTTGAATATACCCGATATACCTATGGTAATGGGCTCATCGCCTACATCAGAGTTCAGGTTTGAAAATATGTGCCTGTCGCGTATTATCATAGTAATATGGTAATACCATCGTGTAATTTTCGCTCATTCCAATGAAAATAATCACAATCGCATTTCTAGCATTTCTTACAATTATTTATCGAAGGAAAAATTGCCTTGAAATATTTACACAACATCACCAAAGAGGGATAACCTTGTCAGAAAAGACATGAAAAAAAAATCCGTAGTTACTTCCCTTTTGGCATGGCATATCTTTACTGAGCCACCAGCTACCCTTCGCACTTATGTTCATAACTTATTTACCTATTAGATGGGAGACAAATGTAGAAAAGGATATTCCACAGTCACAGTTCAAATGCAGAACCACATGATTCAGAGTCTGTTTCAACAACATCTCATTAATTTAAGAATTCCTTATTTAGCTCCACTGGCCGAAGGCCACTGGGACTTTTGTCATGGTGTTGTGTCTGTCGTGCGTCTTTCCGTGCGTAACCCTCTTTCAAAGTTATTCAAGAACTTTGATCCAAAGAAAAAACAAGATTCTAATGGGCGTGGCAAATTTCCATATATGGAAATATGTGACTTTTCTTAGAATGTAACTGATGGATATCAACCAAATTCCATTGGAATGATACTTGGGTAAGCCTTTATCAATCTACCAAAAATTATTGTAATCAGATGAAAATATGCTTTTATGCGCAAAGGTCATTTCTCTATATGTTATATGATGGTAACTTTGAAAATCATTTTCTCAGTATCTAACCAATGGAGATCAACCAAATTTTTATTCTGTGATCCTTGAGTGATCCTTTATCGTGAAAAATATGAATTTAACGGGTCAATTTTCTATGTTATTTATCAAACAAGATTTTTTCATGGCAGAAAAAACAACACTTATTTACTGGATATAATACTGGATATAAACATTTATTCATTCATTCATTCCTTAAATAAATTCTCCTTTAATCATAAGAGTAGATTCAGGCCTGTGGAGCGAATCAGATGTTCAAGCAAGTCTAGTTTTTTACGACTTTTCACCAAAGGCGTTAAATTTCTTTTCGCTTTATAGATAAATTTCTTCAGGTGAAGACATAATAATTTCGATAAAACGTGTTTTATATCTCAAAGAGAATGTAAATAGTATAAAGTAAGTTACCTCCGGTCCATACTCGTCTATTACAATCCATTAAAATAAAGAATTCTGATTGATTTAAATCGCATCACGTGAGGAAATCCATTGCACTTTATTTCTGTATAAAATGCAATAGGTCTTTCTGGAGATCACCGACCTTCGATCTGCAAGTCCTGTGTTGTAGGAACTCGAATTTATCTAGTTCCCGATCATCAAGGCATCATTGCTATTTAATCTATTATAAATTAAAATATTTTCGAAAGAATTTACGATTACAAGCATTCAGTTCTGATTCTTAGCCGACGTGAACTTAGAAAACAGCAGGTCGACGAAGACCATCAAGCAACCCTCTCATCTAATACCGACCACGCCGTTTTCGTTTAAAAATACAGATTCACTTGGCAGAAACAAGTTTTTTGTCATAAGAACCTCTACGAATTTCAAAGTTGTCGTCAATTTGTGTACCATTTGTTTTACTTGATGACATTTCACTTCGATAGCGAGATAAAAAAAATACAAAAATCGTAGCTATACGCGCAGAAAGTAGACTAGAAGCTTTCATGTTTGGCCGAGTATTTTAATAGTTTCTTCGATCTAGAGGATTGCAATTATAAGGCACGAGTATCTTTTTCACTGCGTTTATTGGGGTACAAAGTGCAATTGCCTTAGCACATGGCTTAAACATAACGGCCTACGGACGTTATTTGCCATGTGCTAAGGCAATTGCACTGTATTCCCCAATAAACGGGGTAAAAATGACACTCATCCCTATAGTGAATGAACACGATTATGCTCGGTAACCCAGTCTCGGTCCATTCCGTCGACTTCATTGATAGAGAGAAAATAAATGCGGAACGCTTTTACGAGGCTACGAGGATGGCTCAGGGTGTGAAGGTACTGCGGGAAAGAGGTTTGTGTTGAAGTAGAAGTTCTACGTTTCTCCCTCTAGGACCGAGACAATCAAACTCTTAATATCCTCAACTGAGAAGTTCAATTTAAATTTCAAATTTGAACAAATATTTCATAACTTCATATTTAATTGTGCATTTAGTGTTCAAAGCAATAATCAAAAATTCATTTTATTTATTTATCATTTTTTTAATCCTTGTCATGCGGAACCCGAAATATTTCTGCTTTGGCAGGAGGTGTAGAAAAGGATCAGTCTGCACATATGTGCAGTTTGATCCTAGTCTACACCATCTATTTGTCCCTTTTCTAGGCAGAGTCGTTCATGAAATTAATTTTCAAAAAGAAAGATTGTCATACACTATTGGATATAATCGCGTTCAGTACTTTGATGAGTGCAAAATTTCTTAAAAGGATTTTAATGTACTTTTACAAGGGTTGATGCTCTTCAACAGATACACTTCACTTAATCTAAAGTCTAAATTTGAGTAAATATTCAGAACATAAGAACTTGTCCCTATATGACTTCAAAGGAAGATTAAAGACGGGCTAGTTCCAGCATCGAACCAATTACCGTTTCATCAGTATTGTCACATTACTTTCTTTTTTCATTGAAAGCCTCATTGTAAATATTTTTTTTTTCATTCATTAATTTGTGTATGATGTTAGCTTAATCAGCCACATTCTCTAAATAAAGAAATAATTATCATTATAATTATTATTATTATTATTATCATTATTATTATTATTATCATTATTATTAGCCTGAAATCGTTATTTCTCATTGAAACCCTCTGTTTTGGATACTCATTTGAATCGTCTCGACAAGACGGTTCCGGTGAGAACCCACAATATACGATTTGTGTAAGTATTCATAAAATGATTTTATTTGAAAACCAAAATACCCCGTCTATCTCTAGCTCTATGGCTCAATTCAGTTGTTGCTTTAGGGTTAGCGATATTGAAGGCTCCCATATCAATTTTTCAGAGAAAATAACGCTTACTGAAAAGGCCAGTTTAATTAAACTTAAACTTAAACTTGTTAATTTCATTAAACGCCTATTGCTAAAAACATAGTCAATGGCGGTGTACATAAAAGTATTGAAACAAATAATTCATGTAAAACAATATCCAATTATAAAAGGTATAAGAAATTAGTCTTTAAAACTACCTTATGCTTGTTTAAAAAATAAATTTCAATTTAGAAAAGGTCGAAAAAGTCGTTAAAATTGAAGGATTTGAGTTTTCGTTTAAAGATATCTATGGATTCTGATTTCCTTATGTAAACTGGTAATTTGTTCCATAATTTTGGGCCCATCGTACTGAAACTCCTGTCAGAAAGCGATTTCTTCTTTTTGAAAGGAACGTTGAAGATTCCGTCAGACGATTCGGCAGATCTCAAAGCTCGTTTCTGCACTCTGTAGGATTGGAGTTCTGTTAAATAAGTTTTCCTACAGAGCAATTTTACATGTATGTGAGGATCTTAAAGCTAATTCGGCCTTTAATTGGAAGCCAATGCAGGTCCTGTAGAGCCTTTTGTGCGCTGTCATACTTAGAACGACTAAGCACGAGTTTAGCACACATATACTGTATTCGTTGAAGTTTTGATAATTCTGTTTTTGAAATGCCATAGAGAATGATGTTACAATAGTTTAAATTGGGTATAACCAAAGATAAAGCCAGAGTTTCAGCAGCTTCCTTCGACAAATATTTTCGAATGCTCTTAATTTTGAAGAAATTTAACATAGCGGTTTTACACATTTTGTTTACGTAATCTTTGAAGCTTAGGGATTAATCTAAAAAGGCACC
This sequence comes from Fragum whitleyi, assembly GCA_948146395.1. NCBI lineage: Eukaryota > Metazoa > Mollusca > Bivalvia > Cardiida > Cardiidae > Fragum > Fragum whitleyi. Next base: position 55,092,715 of record OX411548.1, on the reverse strand, counting down.
GAGATATCTGATGCATTTTTGAGATTTGACAATATCGCCACATATATTAATTTGTTTTGTGCTACATTTCGTTAGCTGTTAGCGACTTCTAAAAAGAATGAACTCTGTATTTGAATTATTCATCTTAAGTTTATTGCTGCTCATCCAGTCGTTTATAAGGACAGCACATTTTTCTATTTCTTGGATAGCAATAGCTTCCTCATTTGGCAATGGTTTAAAACGTTTATTCGCCGTGTGGTCATCAGCGAATCCGGACACTGAAATGAATGGAGGCACTATATCAAATATAGTTCCTGCGTAAGCTAAGTAAAGCCATGGCAAAAGACAGCTTCCCTGCGGGACACTGCAGTCATGTTCTTTGGAGTCTAATTGCGCGACTGTTGTTTAAAAAGCTTCCTTTCTTTAGCTCTTTTCTTTAAGAGTATACAGCGCTATTTTAGCTATATCATTTCAATTGTCTTAAAAGTGAAAGTCTTTTGTTTCAAAGTGGGTTGGGTAGTTACGAGGTTTCGCTTGAATTGTTTCGAATACAGATAAGATCGACGTTTAAAATAGTAACCATAAGTTGATTTAAATGCCAAATACGTTTGTACGTAGTGCCAAAATAAAAACTCTTCGGAGATTTGGAAAACGGAACATTAATTGAACAGTTTTCATAAAGATTCCTTGAGAAGAAATTTGGATTTCACGGAGATGAGTTAGAAGGTTTTGATTGGATAAGAGGGCACTAAACGTTCAAAAAAGGAAATAAATGATTTTGAATTTTGTTTTAAAGACAGTTCATTTGTGAAATCTTGTTTGAAAAAAAAAAACATATTCGATCGCCCCGAAACACATATCATAACAATGAATATACACGAAGAAATTAATCAGAATATGAATGTTAGCACTGGTGGAGCTTTCGAATTAAATAATGATGAACTTGAGAAATTAAGAAACAACCAAGTTTGGGCAAACAGTCGGGCAAACAGACGGAAACCAGGTGCTGATAAGACATCTCAAAGAATAACCGCACAAGACTGGATAAACAGTTCTAACCCGTTACAAGTTGAAAACACCAATGTGATCGTACAGCAAATGACATATGACGAAAACCGAGAATTGATAAATCGAAATAATCAGAATAATAAAAATAGTTCTGAAAACATACCCGTAGATACTCTAAGAGAAAACATGAGAAATAGTAAAGAATCGTTAAGAACAAGCAGCAGTGAAAACATACTTCAGATTGAAGAAAATATGAGAAAAAACTCTGTGAAACGTTTAAACAATAACGAAGTAGTTGTTGATACTGATATAAGTAATGTTCAGTTGCGTCATCCGTCGAAATTAGGACTAGTAAACACCATATCTAACAGAACAACTGGAAGTACAGATACGTTAAATGGAAGTATTGTCGATGTATATCAGAGTCCAACATCGCCCACGATCAAGGACGCCCACACAGCTTTTATTGACCTGTCTAACAACTGTCGACAGTTCTATTTTAACCATCTGAAGAACGCTGAGGCGATTAAACAGTCAATACGCACTCAGAAACACAGCACGGCCTTGAACAAAGTGAACGGAAAATCTGCCTCTAGAATCGATCTTGCTATGGATCGACTACGAGCGGAGATGGTATGCATTCTTTATATCACCTTTTCCGATTTTTAATGGAATTTAACAACATGCTTCAAAGAAAATATCGTGCTTCTACTTTTTCATCAAAAGTCTGTGATTCAATATTTGTACGGATTTCAGTAGATCGAAAATACTCAAATGCTATAACGTTTCGATTGTGAATACGTAATTGTTCTTTCGAGATATCGTAATCGTAATATTGCGTTATTGTTATCGTACCATATTTCTCCAAATAAACACTCCCGTGAACTTTACATAACATAGTCAGGGAGCTTCTATTTAGTATGCATTTTCTTATTTGAAAAAAAAATCATTAAAATTGATTTCTTTTTTGCCCCTTTTCCTTTAATTCTGGGTGAATTTCCTCTAAACAACCATATCAATGATTGTTTAGAGGAAATTCATCTAAGATTAAAGAAGAAGTCTCAAAAAGTTCTTAAAAGTTAGGCATTTGAAATGGGTTTTCTTAATAAAAAATATAGGGGTGCTACTATTTCGGGGGGCGCTGTTATTAGAGGAAATACTGTGTCTAGAGTGTACTATAATTACGCTAACTCTACAAAAACTGGACTACAAGGGTAGTAGAAAATGTTTAATTATTGAAAATGGACCAACTTCCATGAACTTTATCAAACACGCAAAAGAGAGTGTGAGATAACAAACAAGTAAAGGTTCATTGATTGATTGATTGATTTACGCCGCTTTCAACATTTTCCAGCTATATCGCGGCGGCTGGAGCACCATACAATGGATTCCTTGTATTTCTCTCAACAGTACTAACATCTCATCCTTTCCTAGCCTCCAGCTGCTATCTCACATAGGTCTACGATTATCAACCCATTGGTGAGAGACAAAAAGTCGGAAAGAATGAGTTCCGCCGTCGGGGATCGAACCAGTAAAGGCTCAAAACTTCAATCAATATCATCGTGAAATTGACTCTCATTCCGATCAGAACCATTCTGAATCCCTCGCTCAGCGACCTTTTCATTCATTCCAAACATTCCCCAAGGTCATTCAAAAACGCTCCAAAATTACCTAAAGATATAGGATCAACAATTATATTCAAAATCAAAACCGCTAGAAAAAAAAAAAAAAAAAAAAGATTTCGCTGACTATTTAAATTCGGAAGCGTCTAATTGGTTCGTAAAGACACAGATTTTTTTTAGAACCTGTGTGTATTTTTCATTACAGGGAGGTAAAAATAACACTTATTTCGTCCAGTTTGGACGAAATTGGCGAAATTGTATTACCTCCATTGAATTTCCCTTAAAACTCGCTTATTGCACTCATTCAATTTCGTTCCAAAGTCATTCACCTTGTCAATTTCACGATGTTCTTAACTGTATTCCTGTCTAGATATTTTAATCGTGAATTGAGAAGTTAAAATTCGAAAAAACTTCTACCAAAATCACAGACCCTAAATTTCATGTCATATCAAATAAGAAACTCCATTGTTTAAAACAATTGGATTTAACTGTAACAGTTCCAATGAACGATTCCTTTGTAAAAACTAAAATTGAAACATTTTCTTTAGAATTTCAAACGTGGAACAGTATCATATTCCACTATCTAAGTATTGCTAGCGTCTTCTTTTAAGACACTAGAAGTTTCAGGAAAAACTATAATAAAAATTAAGGGAAAAGAAAAGAAAATGTCGCACAGTATAAATATGAAATCGAAAACAAGATTACATTTTAGGATGGGTCGTCATCGGTAAGAGAAACATCGGTCTTTTAAGATTGAATTGACATCCAATATTTGAATCAGCAAATTTTGACTTAATGTATTCCCTGTTTTAAATCTGAAATGTCCCAAAACTTTTGACCGTCGTGATGTAAGGAAAAATCTATGATGTGCGGTAATGACCGACCCTGGACAATCTGAGTAAGATTTTTTTACTTTCAGATGTTTTTTTCTGACACTAGAAAGGATCTACTGAAATAATATTACATGTATATCAGCATATGCATGACATTTTCAACAAATCCACATATCGAGGGTCTAACGCAAGACAATACCAGTATATATACACGTAGTACCGTCTTTTACTGAACCCCCGAATTATGCTTATAACAGAGTCTCAAGTAAGGCTGTGCTTCTGCAGAGACTGTCCAAATCTTTACTGCTTTACTAAGATATACAAGATTATCAGTCGTTTCAGTGTAAGATCGATTGAATATGCCAGTGAGTGAACAACAAAAGGTATGTTTTCACGAGTACGAGTGAAAATATAGCCTTTGTTGTTAACAAAATAAGATTTCTAGCGGCCCTACTCGAAAAAAAAAAAAAAAAACCCACGATCATTCTATTTCTTTAATGCAAAAATGTGACAAAAAATGTGAAAATTTTAAGACGAATTTTCTAAAAGTGCGTCATTTTGCACGTGATTTCTCAGCAACGTTTATAATGACGTTACGTATTGGGGTCCGCTTAGATAACGTCAAATAGGGTGAAATGAACGAAAGCTGGGTATAATATTTTTTGATAATTTTACTGGTAAGGCGGTGGGTTCATCAAATGATAATCTACCTTTATTTGCTTGTCTTCACCCCTCTTCATGCAGTCAACGAATATTCTGCATATTCATCCATATTGCTCCATCTTTGTGTTTGGCGTACGTGTGAAATCGTTGGAAATGTACACACATTTTTTCATGTCTGCCCTTCGAAACGAAATCTTGGTTGACACTTACTCGATATCATGATTTTCCAAAGTGTACTGGTATTTTTTCGGAATTATAAGATCATTTTATCACTTTAGTTGCATTTATTTGAAGTCAACATTTTTCTCTTTTCCAGGCTGATTTAATGGACCAAGACCTATCGTTGATGTCCCAGTTACTAACCTTGAACGACAAAATTGAAGAAATCAAGAACCATGTCAGAAACTCGGCCGAGCCATTCAGTCAGAGTCTCAGTTACCTTAGTAACGGTGACGTCACTGATAACGAATACAGTGACCTGGAGGAGAGTGGAATATTCCATAGGGATTTTTCTATCAGAAGACATTCCGCTCCCCAGACAACGCCAGTACGAAGTGTGGTAACCGCGAGCGCCCAAAGTTCCATACCTGAAGCGGATGACGATACGCAAGACGAATCAGAGCCACGAAAAGTGGAACCATCAGAAAGAGAAATTATCGTGTACAGAAAAAAGAAAGGAAGACGTAGAAGTAAGAGTGACAAAATAAGAGGTCGAAATAACAGCAGTGCTGAGGACTCTGAAGCTACGGACGAGGAAAGTGGTGATACTGATGACGCAGGGAGTCACTCGGATACAGACAGTACGATAGGTTGTAATTCTGCTGACGAGGAAGCCGAACTAACTGAGACTGACACTAAAGAGATAAGTGAAACTACAGACAGTGGTGTTCAGAGTCCGACACAGTCTAAAGAACCGGAAGTCGTTAAACCAGTCAAAGGGGGCGTGTCCCAAAATCGATTCTTTTTGAAGTTTCATAAGTTTCACAAGAAAAAGGGTGCAACTGAGGGAATTCCCGGTGGCAATTCGGTGTTGACACTTACGGGCCACCATATACCGCTCGAAAAATATTACATTCCACAAGGACTGGTGTATCTTAAACATACAGAAAGTGAAAACGTTTTCTGTCAGTTCTCGCATTAACCCCTGTCATGCCGAATAAAAATCTTTGCAAAATAAAAGCAAAATCAAAGTGCTAAACGCACTGGAAGTTACCAAATGAGAGTGAGAATTGATTTCGGAAACGCATTGTTTTGCACATTCCTGGTTTAAAAATGAAATCCAGGTGGTATGAACTAAGATCAGACTGCACAAAAGTGCAGGCTGATCTTTGTCTATACCTCCTGTCAATGCAGGAATATTCCGGGTTCAGCATGACATGGGTTAAATACATTTCCAGTTACATTGAAAAGAATACAGTTTGTCAAATCGTGAAATTGTCACTCATCTCGATCAAAACCATTCATAACACTAACTCAGAGCTCATATTAATCATTCAAAACACTCACTTAAATTATCTAGAACGTTCCGAAATGGATCAAAAACCCTTTGAAATCGTTTAAAATGATCAACATTCCATCAAAAAGATCAAATTATTACAGATTAGCCGCCGTCATAGCGCAAGTGGCAGCGCGTCGGACTGTCAATCTAGAGGTCCCGGGTTCGATCCCCGACGGCGGCACTCATTTTTTCCTACTATTTTTCTCTCACCAATGGGTTGATAATCGTAGACCTATGTGAGATACCAGCTGGAGGCTAGGAGAGGATGTGATGGTTGTACTGGTGAGAGAAATACCAGGAATCCATTGTTAGGTGTTTCAATGTGTTTTAATGTGTCAAAAGAATTAACATTGTATACGACTTTTATTCTCCTTTAACATGTTTTCCTTCTTTCAAATAAATGACAACATTAGAATATTTTTAGAATCTTCTATTTTTTGTCCCTGAATGATTTACCTAAGGAGATGAATTTCTATAATAAAGTGACATTTTCTTGTCGCTAGATACGAGATATCAATACTCCATGATAATGATTTGAAATCTAACAAGACAATATGTGTTAGTCTCAGTGCAAGATTTGTTTATATTCCATTTGCTTTATTGTGAATATGATTTTTTTAGAGTTCCTGTTGCTTAAATTAAGAAATTACCAACACTTTAGATAGAATCTTTTTTATAGTTTAAAGAGATCGCGATATTATCAAGAGGAAACCACTAAATGTTCAATCAAAATTTCTAAGAATCTTTGATGGTTAAAATCCCCGCGATAAGGCTATCTCGTATCTCATGTCATAAATATGCCACCATAGAATTACAATTCACAGATCAATATTCACAACAATCTATGTACGTCGTAATGCTCTTTTAAAGTTCGCCGTTTTTGATTAAGTAGCGTTATATTATGTCAGTTTTATGCTTAAAACTCGAAACTACAACAAGTATTAAGCTCTAGTTATGTATTTTTAGCAGAAAATCGAAGATAAATTTAAATTGATTATGTCTATTTACCTGTAGGTCGAAAAAAGGATAGGGATGGTGCAAACAGGAACTCATACCTATTCACCATTCTTAGATTCGGATTGCTAGTGTTTTTTTAAGAATTTAGAAATAGAGAATAATGTGCAAGTGTCTAAAAATAACAATGTTATCTGGTCAAGGTTGGGAGAATTTATCACGAAGAGGCTGTGCCGAGTCATGATTATTTCTCACAGCCGAGACCTGATAACATTGATATTTTAATATACTAACATGTTATTATATTTATCATGCAATCATTTTTCAGTGCTTGAGTATTAAAAAACCCTTAAAAATCAAAGAAACTCAGGTGAAAATGTATGCAAATTGTTTCTATAAATAGACTGCCTGATATCATATTATGTTATCAGACAAGTGATATCAGGTCATTGCAGGCTTCATTGTATGATAAATTCATTTTATTTGTCTTTTGGTCGAATTTCTCAAAAATTTATCTTTGACTCGAATTTCTTTCGTACAGCTTTCTTTATTTTTCCTGTTAGTATTCCAGGTATGTTTTGTTTAACTTCGTTCTTATCGAAGCTATTTTCGATAAGTTTTCTTTTCGCTAGGACTAATTTCATAGGTTTCTGTCTTGGTCTCAAATTGAATAGTAGCTGTTTTGATAACGCGTTGTTTGCCGATGACGTTGACGTCGATAATGACGCTGACGATGATCTTGACGTAGGTAACGTTGACGTCGGTGGAGCTGTTTCTAGCGGATTTCCTGCGGTGGCTGTGTCCGTCTTGTTAACAACAAAAGCTCTGTTCCCGGGATCGAAACTAACAAAACTGGTAAAATTATTGGAACGTCTGAATCTAGGGGAAAATAAAGTAATAAGCTGGCATTAGGTTATCAATACATAAAGGGACAACCCAAAAAGCGGCCCTTCAGGGAAACTTGACCAGTCAAGCATAAAATGGCCATCTGGGTACTTTGTTAAAAATATTTGAAAAAGGAAGTTGGTTCAAAAGGAATTGAATCGGATGTCGCAGTTCGAGATTTGCTTTTAAATTTTTACACTATAATTGTGGTCGCCCAATGTGCGGCCACTTAATGGAGGATGTTGCTCATTTATAATCGACTTCACATTTAATGAGTCATATTAATACTTCTGAGGGAAACCGCGACAATTTGATTATACAAAACAACGACGAAATTTTGTTTTCGGGGGCAAATTATCGTTCCAAAAAAGATGACATCGATACATGTATCTGTGATTAATGAATGTTATGTATCAAATGCCCTGCCAACTTCACGCGCTTTATAAACAGTTCAGTCTATAGAGTTACCATTCATTAAGAGGAGGTGGAAATTATCCTTCAAAACATTAATGGGCCAACTTATTTCTCGCCCTATCGGGGCCAGTTGTTGTTGTTTTTCAACTTAAATCTAGCCCTGCGTTCAGGATGACAAACCGGTTCAAGTCATATCCCGCTTTACCCGTATATTTGCCTGTAAAGCGGAGTATAATTTGAAAACGGTTTGCAACATTTTTTCAGCCTGAATGCAGGGCGGGTTTAAAGCTGAAAAAACAACAACAACGGGCCTCGATAGGGCGAGAAATAGGTTGGCCCATTGTGGCGAAAGTTCCTAAGATACTATAACAAACATAGAGAAAAGAGAGAAATTGCTTAAAAAGGGAAATTTCTCTTTTTTCTTCAATGTTTCCCTCTTTATTATCTTAAATGCATGAAAAAAATCCGGTTTGTAGGTAAATTGTTACATTGACAGATACAAAGTATCTTATTCTTTTTTTAATTAACGTCTGGCACTGACGAAAGTAGCACAGTAGAATTACGCTAGTAAAGGGAATAATTAGCGGTTTGAAACTAAATAGAAATATGTTACCTCTCATTAGTGTTCAACGACTTCCACGGAGTCAAGAATAGCCCAGTCAATACCATGTACATCACATTTTCACCTGAAAACGATGAAAATGTTATCCGAGGTGTTTTTGTTTGTTTGTTTGTTTTTTTTTTTGTTTTGTTTTGTTTTTTTTTTTTTTTTTTTTTTTTTTTTTTTTTTTTATTCTGGTGATATCGTTTGTTAGTTCTTTTAGATAATTAATCAACCATCCACTTGTTTGCCAGCTTCTTGACCAAAATACATCTTTCGGCTCTCTGAATCAGCTATCGATTTTGATTATCAAATAAAGTAGGTCATCTTGTCGAAACAAGGGTTGCGAACGTTTTACTTATCGAGAAGAAGCTATCGATTCGATACCCCTTGACACGTGAAGATAATGAAGTACGTCCCTTGTAAGAATTTTTGAAAGAGACATACATCAGAATTTTGTTGTAGAAATTTCCTTAAATATTCAAATTGGTAAATAATCAGCGTCACTGCCTTTGAAGTGCCTTAACAATGTATAGGTATTATTGTGACGTCATAATGACGAATTTATTACGTCATTACCGTTCACTGGTAACTATGAACGTTAGGACGTAATCCGAATAATTCTGTCATTTTCTACATTTCTCAGGAGATAACTTCCTTAAACGTATCAGGAACTTTTATTCATGAACACAGGGCTTGTATTTTGTACATCAACCAGGAAGTGGAAGCATGCGAGATACATCTGACTATTCTTTAGCAAAATCAGATCCTAACCAAACCTAGTCAGTTGCTTGCAAAAACATAGATATTATTTGTGTTCGATAATAAAAGGTAGGAATTGAAACTTACCGTTTGAAACAGTCAATTCCATACAAAAGTAACAAGATACCATAAATGTAGACGTTAAAAAGCGCTTACATTCCATTTCTGGCGAAGAATGTTGACCAGCAAGTTTAACGGTAACTATCAATTAGTGTTCGTTGTTCGAAGAAACATGCGCAGTACAAACTTTTTTTCGGCGAAAATAGTCGTTAAAAACATGTTACGGCTACTGTTTGAAATGTTGTTTGTCGTCACTGGTCCATGAAAAACAATCTCAACCTGTATATTTACAAGTAATCATTCACTCTTTATTTTTATGGCTCCTTTTCTTTCTTAAACACATAAATGTGAGAAATCAAAATGGAACCGTAATAGTTCCGCAACATTTCGGAATTCATGATCTTTCACGATATTGACCAAGGTTTACTAATGAAAATCATTAGGAAACCTCGATTAACACTGTTAAAGCTCAACTTTCAAAAGTTTGCAGATCTATTTCGTTCCACTACCTTAAGACTTTCATACGTGAAAAGAGGGTAATAATTTACGTCCGCGAACATTCTGTAAAGCTGAGCGCAAGATAGTTTTAACAGTTCGCGTATAATTTGTCGTCCTGAATGCAAAGATTTAGGCGAGCTGTTGGCATATCGACATCTCTCACCGTGAACAGTTCTCTATCGGGGTGCAAATTGAGAACGAGCGCTTTTCACGACTGCAAGGATGGCCTGACTTATAGCTAACTATACAGTAAAATTTGTGTTGAACAACCACTAAAGGGATCACCAAAAGATAAGTAAAACTTTCGTAACCCTTGGTTCGACAAGATGACTAAGATTATGCAGAATGATTGATTGATTGATTGATTGACCGAATGGAGTTTAACGCCGCTTTCAACATTATTTCAGTTATATCGCGGCGGCTGGAGCCCCTAACAATGCATTCCTGGTATTTCTCTCACCAGTACAACCATCGCATTCTTTCCTAGCCTCCAGCTGCTATCTCACATAGGTCTACGATTATCTTGAACCAATTGGTGAGAGACAAATAGTCGGAAAGAACGGGTGCCGCCGTCGGGGATCGAACCCGAGACCTCTAAATTGACAGTCCGATGCGCTACCAACTGCGCTATGACGGCGGCATTATGCAGTAAGAGTAAACAGTCGACACTAGATAGTCAGCCTGCACAGTCTTGGTTTTCTTATATGTCTTCTCTATACTTTGCTAAATACCTCGCTCTCTTCTTCCATACCAGAAATTACAACAATCTCTTTTCTATACTTTATTGCCGATTGCGACGCATGCTAGATACACAACGATGGAGTGAAACAGGTACAATACAATGCATTCACAAAAGATCCGCATCATAGCAAGGAACGCGACGTCCAGCCGTAAAAACAGAGAAGATGGCTCTGAAAAAAAGCTGTATCCCAGAACAGTTCAGCGCCCTCCTCAGCGGTATGCGTGGGACTTCGCATAGTCTATACAAAATAACAGTATATTCTACATAAATCTATAGTATTAAATACAATTACACTGAACGTTTATGTATCATTTGACGTGCTCGCTAGAACTGATTTAATCCTGTATTCTCTACCCCTCCACGACTTACATGTGCATTCTGATTGGTCAGAATATCAAAACAACTTCATAACAATTTACCTTTAGCTGAGGCGTAACAAGAAGACAGCCTTTTTCCGCTATACTGGCGTAACGCGGAAAAAATTAAGTCTTCTCTATACTTTGCTAAATACCTCGCTCTCTTCTTCCATACCAGAATTTACAACAATCTCTTTTCTATACTTTATTGCCGATTGCGACGCATGCTAGATAGAACTCCTTAAAAGATAGAAGTAAGGGAACATCCACATTATTAAGATTTGTGCGACTCTATGAAGTCAAACGGAAAAATAACTTTTAAAGCCTTGGCTCTTTCACTCTCCGGATCCTGTTAAATTTTCCCGGAGTTGCGCTCAAATTCTTTTGGTATTGATTTCTGAGCTCAATTTAGGATCGATACAAGCAATGAAACATACAAAATCCTTAAGACCTATTCAAGTTTGACCAAAGATACTAACATTATAACAAGCTTCCATGTATGCTATGAGCCGCACAAAGATGCTAATCTGAAGAAGCAATTGGACCCGTACAATGCTTCTCATTCAAATCTATACTGGTCAAATATACTGTGTACTCTAACTTATATTACATAAAAAAGCCCATGTAGACTATTACACTGCGTAATTTTAAATAAAACAATATAAATAAATTTCTGATAAACAATAAATCGTCTGATGTTTTAACATAGCCCGCAACCATAAGGTCTCTGTTCTCTTTATTGGGTTCCCCAATGAGAATTCTTCGCTGATCCGAGCATACTTGTCGTTTGGACCCTGAAGATAAATGTACTTCTTTTCGTAAAAAAACACCATTCTTTCGACTTCACGATTTCACATAAAACAATACTATTTCACTTAAAAACGCATAGCTACCACGACAAGCTTTACACGAAGATTTCGCAATTTGAAATACATAACAAGCGAATCTTTATCCATCGTTGGAATGCACTCTCGTAAGCAACTGAAATCATAGGAAGTCGTAGAAAGTAAACCGGAATATCATGTCAGAACTGTGGATGCCATCTGCCTGCCTATAATCTGAAAAAATATAAATCGTGTAAGCATTTGACACTGAACCCTCCTAGAACATAATTCGTGCCCGTCTTTAAACTCAATCAAGCACGTTCGATAAGATTATTTAATTCTACCTTCCATTTTTTCCAAGGCGAAAAAGCTTTTCCGAAGAATTTTTTAGATTTCTAACTGATTCTAAATGAAACGTAATAAATATAAAATATTTGAAAAAACTCCTCACTCCGGATTACACGGGATGTAACTAATATAGACATTATGTAACGTTTGTGCGTTCGTCAACCAAACCAAATAACATCCTAGGTGATCAAACCACCGATTCGCCTCTCCAAACAGAAATCGACTCATAGTGATTTCGTCTCAACCTATCGCCTACGATTTCAAAGTTAATTGCAATTTGCCAGTCGGCCCAGATCGATTTTTTGCCAAACAGCTTTCTCATAATCTAATTAGGGAATAGCCTTTTTTTAATTATTTTATATTTATTAATCTGAATTATCACATTTTAATTGATCACATAGCATGTTGAAAATACATTTTCAACATTTCTTCTACTCTTTCCGTACTAACTCGGCATTGTCACAATAGCCTGAATGGCTTTTTCTGTAATTGAACTCAACTTGATTACCATCAAGCTTCAAGTAAGCACAGTTCACTATAGTCGCTTTTCTCGACTCTTCAGTTTCCTTTTGTGTGTGTGTATTTAGCGAACCTACAACACAAACGGCAACATAACCAAGCCTTCAACTAAGGCGCCCGCACAAAGGGTAACACAAATAAGCCTTCAACTAAGGCGCCCGCACAAAGGGTAATACAAACAAGCCTTCAACTAAGGCGCCCGTATAAAGGGCCAGATAACCGCATTACGCGTATACTCAAACAATACAACAGAAAACATTTCAAATAAACTGCCCATGAAACATTTCTTTACCGGAAAACAATAACGGTATCTCCCTCTATATATATGCCTGATCCTAGTTTGAACGCGAGTTCATACACATGTGACAAACGCTCTAGCCGGCCTAGCAATATCATCGGCAGCAACAAACCTAGAATCATTTTCGCCAGAAAAGTCATGCCCCTCAAGTTCTCAGTAGATCCGGCATTCGCTCACAATTCTCTCCTTGCTAACAACGTTCCTCAGGATACCGGAATAATCATAAACTTACTTATAACAGCCCAATATTGCTGAAAACTAGATCAAATGAACTGAGATTGGGTGAACGTCTCTGTCCATTTCAATTAAAGAAATAAAGTATACTCAAGTTTTTGTACACATTGTGCTGATAACTACGTGCAAGATGTCATAAAAGCCTAACAATTTTTACTTTCTTTTTCCGTAATTCATCAAATCTTTACCTGACAGTGCCGTATTCCGCCTCCGACAAGGGCTTCCGTTTATATTTACGTTAATCCAAACCCGATCTTAAGGAATATAAGCAATTTACAACTATCTCAGACCTTCGAATTGCAGCTTTCAATTGCTAATTGATGCCGAATACTTATTCCGAACTACGGGATGGACTTAAAATTTCATTTCATTGTAGACTAGAAAAGCAAAACCCTGCTAGGCTCTTTTGTAAGGGAATAAAATGTAAATCAAGATAAGTTAAACAGAAAACAAAATATCTCTGTGCAAATTTTGATGTCTGTTAACTAAATCTTATTCAACTTTAATAGAGCGGTTGATCAATCCACGACACTTAAACTGATGGCGATATAGCGTCACTTAATGTTCATGAAAACCGATCTGCCATCTACATCCGCAGTACTAGATACAAAAAACTCGTTAATCTCAATGGAATTCAGGCCCACATTGCCATCCGTGCCATTTAGGCCACATGGCCAAAAAACATACAACTTTCAGGGTGCTCAATAATTTTTGTTGAATTTGTCATAAACATGTAAATACAGCCGTACGACTTCACGTCTGTAACGTTTGGCATCGCCGGATGAAAATAATATTTATTAACAGCCTTTTCACTGGTGCATGTTGATGCATCTATATACACTCTTATACGATTAACTTTCTTTTATAACCAATATTCCTATAAGTTAGCATAATAAACAGAGACAAAGTTATGAATGAATAATAAGCGTATTCTACCTTGCCAGACCTATCGTACAAAATAAATTACGATAAGATATTTGTCCACAAGTTTAATTGGGTATCGAGAAACAGCTATCGCCTATCAAGTTCAGTGTAATAAGTAATCTTTAAAGGCCCCACTCTAAATGTAGGTCTATACATGTATGCATTAACTGAGTTCAAGAATACGACAAAAGTTGGTACCCATTAATATGCTATTTTTCCCGCTTTGGTGTATTGACAAATTACCTTAGCCTAACTTTTCTAAAGAAAAACATCAAGCTCGCTAGCATTATTTGATTTATACCAGTTTGTATTTTTCGAGACTAATCTGGTCCTATGATGCGACCTTTAATGTCATGTTAAATGACATGAACAATCAATTGATCGATTGAATGGATTTTTACGCCGCCTTCAACATTTTTTGAAGAATACGGCATCTTGTGGCCTGCTCACATGTACTATCAAAACAAGAAACCCTTTACTTAATAAGCCGTACGTGTAAAACAAAGTTACTTATCTGTTTCTTCACTTCTCTATTTGGTAACAAAACGACATTCATCTGTACAGTGCTGTTATCGCCTATGCTCTCGGAATTCCTGTTTCCATCCGTTGAGTCTTGAAAATGGCTACAATATTGGTACTCGCTACGCTGGAAGTTTGCTATGTAGACATGCTCTATTTGACTGTAAGGATTTTAAACCGGCTCGAGGACTCCATCGCGTTATGTATCATTTGACGTGCTCGCTAGAACTGATTTAATCCTGTATTCTCTACCCCTCCGCGACTTACATGTGCATTCTGATTGGTCAGAATATCAAAACAACTTCATAACAATTTACCTTTAGCTGAGGCGTAACAAGAAGACAGCCTTTTTCCGCTATACTGGCGTAACGCGGAAAAAATTAATTCTACAATTACTGAACATCGTGGAATTGACAAGGTGAATGATTTTGGAATTATTTAGGAATGAAATTGAATGCGTGTGTGGAGCGAGTTTTGGTTGAAATTAAAGGGGGGGGGGTCCAATACTGCCAATTTTGTTCAAGATGAACAAAATTAGCGATATTAATTACCTCCCTTTAATAGAATATGCGTACTTTTCTGTTTGTCCGTCTCCGTGGACATTTTAAAGTCAACACCAGCTAATAAAATCGTGGAATAAACAGATTGATTTGAATTTATTGTTGAAAGTCTTGAACGATTTTTAAATGTTTTCTAATGATTTCGGAGCGTTTTTGATCGGTTTGAGTGAATGTTTGGAATGAATGAATGGAGCGCTGAGTGAATTATTAAGAATGATTTTGATCGGAATGAATGTCAATTTCATGATGTTTTAACTGTAACAATCTTTATTCATAGTCGGGGGTTTATACGAGATACAGTAAACAATTAACATTAGCTTTGTATATAGAGGATAATCGTTTGTTTCAGTGTAAGATCGATTTATATTTCATTGAGTGAACAACAAGAGCTATATTTTTCACGAGTGGCGGAGTCACGAGTGAAAATATAGCTTCTGTTGTTCACGAATGAAATATAAATCGATCTTACACGAAAAACAAACGATTATTCTATTTCTTTAAAGCAAAAATGAGACAAAATGTGAAATTTCTATGACATATTTTCATAAAGCGCGTCATTTTGCGCGTGATTGCTATGCAACGTTCATTGTGACGTCACTTATTTTGCCCCGCATAGATGACGTCAGATAGGATGAAATGCAGAAAAGCAGGGTATAAGTTTTTGATAATTTCACTGCTTTTGCGGTGAGATTATCAAGTGATAATCTACCGTTATTTATCAATAAACCATCGAAAAGCATTAAAGAAAGAGCGATAAACCTATTCTTTACTAATTCATGATGTTATCAATTTGCGTTAGAAATTTGAGAGGCAGTCGAATCTTTATGCCGTTTTAAAAGGTTTTTATCAACAACCTCCCAACCATTGACAGCTTGAGGCAGTGACTATTAAGTTTCAGTCTTGCCCAAGGAAACACCCCGCTGCAACAAGGATTCGAACCCCTGGCTTGGATCAGGAGACCGACGCTCTAACCACTGAGCTATAGAGGCAGACTGTTACCCGGGTAGCCTGACGAGCATCAAATCTTTTCTCATTCCAAAAACGATCCCCAAAGTTTATGCCTGGTTGTTCACAACAATAGATTTTTTTCGAAAGAAAGGAACCACAGAAGAGCTCAAAAAACATTTTCAACAAGATTCATCCAGGTGAGCAATCTAGAGTGATCATCGGCTTGACAATTTTATGGCGATCAGTGCAACACTATTGTAAGTGCTTGTGTTATTATAGACACTATAGTATTACGCTGACCCATCGATTTAGGCTGCTCTCGACATTTATCAAAATGTGATTGTACATGTATAGGCTTCTGTTATTCAGCCTACAAAATCATTTGATTCTCGGTCATCTCATCAAACTAAAACAGGGTGATTTTGAAGGGTAAGACAGCATATCACTTATTACTGACACTTGTATCTTTTTTCTTCTATTAGCAGAAAATTTCATCTGTAAATTAGACTGATAACCTTGGGCGTATTAATAAAAAATATATTTTTTTAAACTTTTGCATACCGTCGCTTTTTGGCTTGGTGGACATAATCTAAAAGGTTTCTAAAATGGATTTTCAGCAACTTTGGCCCTCTGTATTTGGGCTATTTTCACCCACAAGTATATAATTTGAACAAACTTGGAAGATAATCTTCTCTGCACACTACATAAACTAAATAAGGACCAGAGACTTTGTTGTTTAGGACACGAGCATTTTTTTTTAAAAGTTGCGAAAATTTAGGGTTCCAATAAGCTTTGACAATATGGCCCATGTCATGGTCAAATGAATGCCTTTAGAATAAGTAGATTAACCGTTATAACTTGTCGTATAACAGATCGAAAACTGTCATATTAAGTTCAGGCGGCTTATCAGTTTCAGTGCTGCATTGAAAAATAGTAAAAAATAAGCATAATATTATGGTGTACCGTTTGGGTCGAAAGTCAGCAATCAGTCGTGCACGCTTAATAATGGGGATGCGCCCGTAAATAAAGGGGACGGACCCGTATTATTTTTGGGTGAGGGTCCATATTTTAGCCTTTGCACCCGTATAATTTTGGGGTGCACCGTCAAAATTTTGACGTGCATCCATATTATTACTGGTGCCGCAAGCCTTAAATATGGACGTTCACAAAAAAAAAAAAAAAAAAAAAAAAAAAAAAATACGGGTTCACCCGTAAATTTTACAGGCCCGCCCTCATATTTTGGACGTGCACCCCAAATCGTGATTAGGGTGCACGTCCAAATTTACACGTGCACGACTACTGATAAAGGCTTTAGACCAATTTAATGCGCCATATTAAATTGCAACAATAAACTTCGTTGTTAAGTTCTTTATTAGAAATGGATTAAGGGCATAATAAAGGACATGGTTCACAAACTGTACGTATTTTGGCCCCGTGTAAGTCCGGACATTTTCTCTTTTGATCATCTACTGAATGATCTCAATGAAGCCAAGTTTTAGGCGGCCTAATGGTTTTCATTCATGACCCCCTCCTCACAAATTGTAAAAAGAATATTTTGATAACCTAGCCATTTCTTGAAATAATGCCTTCAAAGTATCCCTTATACTGTAAAATTGTCTATTTTTCTACAAAATTTGAAATTCATGCAGCTAAAAAAATGTGATGCCCAAATTGCGACAACACAATATTTCTGACTAAACTTTCTAGAAGTCATAGCTATCACTTGATAAAAATATTGATATGTTTCAAGAGGGGCTTCGTTTTTTAGCTATTTGCTGGAATTTTTATGTAATTCTGTGGATTTTGGAGGCTTTATTGGCCTATAGGCCTCAAGTTAAGGTAACTGTGTGGTCAGTTTTGGAAAATACATTATTTGAGAGACTGTGTGAAGGTTAATTTATAAAAAGGTGGGTTTAATCGTGAACATTAAAATTTTGAAAAAATGCTGATTTTACAGGGCCGATTTCTTATGTTCGTAAACAGGGGTCAAAGTAGCGCGCATCTTTTTGTTAATATTTTTTTTCACTAAAAATATTCGATTTAAAATTTTGATACGCACATTATTTTTCCTTCACGACTGCAGTACACGCTCAGCTGCAAACAAAGAAAACTACTTCCGTGTCAAAGTCTGAAATAACTTTATATTTGTTTTGATTTCATATTTCTAATAAAATCAAAGACCAAAAGCGGTAAAATGATTGACAAAAACATTACTTAAGGTCTTATCTGCCTGACTTAACAATGATCACTGTCAAATTGACAATTCTTGACAAAACTTTCACAACGGTAAAAACGAAATATAACCGGATAGAACATCAACAAAGAAGTTTATCAGTTTATGTTTCTTTACATAAAGTGGGAAAGGCATCATACAGTTTTTTGTCAACTAACTTAAAACCAGAACTAGTATACCGAAGTTAAAATTATTTATGAATTTTCCAACAAAGTTCCCACTGCATCCTCAATTTCGGGGTACGTGGAAATACCGGATTAATTATTTGTACCGGATTAACCAAATTAATCCCGATTATTTTTCAAAATATTTAAAAAAGTCTAATAATGTGTAAATGAAAGGCAGAATTTGTAGTAAATGAATACAATTGACATGAAAGATACATTTTGAACTGTCTAAGCAATAAAAATTCTTTGTTTGTGGTACCAAATTAACCCTGTTACTCCGGTGATTTAATATTGAATGAAGAATATCAAAGTGGATGAAATTGAATAATATTTAAAATTTTCATTTATTTTCAAGAGAAATCTAAGCCATTAAAATATCAAATACGTAATATCTTTACGATTTAACAAAGGAAGACAAGGAAATGTACTGTCATATCAATTTAAATTACTGAAATAAAGATCGGGAGATGTAATTATCCAATACCGGATTACACTCATAATCCTATCAACACCTGTTTCATTTAAGTCTTAGTTACCGGATTAATGACTCGTTAACGATGTTATATTATGAAAAAAAAGAATAGGCTCTTAAAATTGATAACTATTTTGATTTAGTGGATTCTTGGGTTAACACGCAACACCAAATTAATTTGGTAAAACATACAAAGCCAGTCATCAAGTAGGAAAATACAAAAACAAAACAAAGAAACAAGAAAAAAATCCATTTATCATTAAGTTTCATTCAACACGGTGACTCTTTTTAAGCTCACCTGAGCACATCATGCTCAAGGTGAGCTTTTGTGATCATTGAATGTCCGTCGTCCGTCGTGTGTCGTCCGTCGTGCGTCGTCAGGCGTCAACAATTTAAGTGTTTACACTCTAGAGGCCACAAATATGAACCAATCATAATGAAACTTTGTCAGAATGATTGTCATGTCACAAGGATGAACCCTATTGAAAATGGGAAGGATCCGTGCCATATCACGGGAAAAGGAGCCTTAATGACATTTTTCTTGTTTACACTCTAGAGGCCACAAATAAGGCCCAATCTTCATGAAACTTGGTCAGAATGTTGGCCAAGTCACAAGGATGAACCCTATTGAAAATGGGAATGATCTGTGCCATATCACGGGAAAAGGAGCCTTAATGACAATTTTTTTGTTTACACTCTAGAGGCCACAAATATTGTCCAATCTTTATGAAACTTGGACAGAATGATTGTCAGGTCACAAGGATGAACCCTATTGAAAATGGGTAGGATCTGTGCCATATCACGGGAAAAGGAGCCTTTAAGACATTTTTCTTGCTTACCCTCTAGAGGAAACAAATATGGTCCAATCTTGATGAAACTTGGTCAGAATGTTTGTCAGGTCATAAGGATGAACTCTAATAAAAATGAGAAGGATCAAGGCCAAATCACAGGAAAAGGGGCCTTAATAACAATTTTCTTGTTTACGCTCTAGAGGCCATAAATATAGTCCAATCTTCATGAAACTTGGTCAGAATGATGGCTAGGTCACAAAGATGAACCCTATCAAAAATGGGAAATATCCATGCCATATCACGGAAAAAGGGGCCTTAATGACAATTTTCTTGTTTACACTCTAGAGGCTACAAAATCTTTTATGAAACTTGGACAGAATGTTAGCCAGGTCACAAGGATGAGCCCTTTTGAAAATTTGAAGGCTCTGTGCCATATAATGGGAAAAGGGGCCTTGTTGATACTCTAGAGACCACTAGTTTTAAAATTACAATTACGATTTGCTGGAAAATTTGATAATAGTTTATTTAGACAAAGATACACAGGTGAGCGATATAGGACCATCATGGTCCTCTTGTTATAACAATAATTACTTATTAAAAAAATATTTAACTATTTTATTATTTTGTTTTGAAAATTAATCCAGTTTAATTTGGTTAATCCGGTATGAATAGTTAATCCGGTATTTCCATGTACCGTCAATTTCGGGTTGAAAATGGTTATTTTACAGCATGCATGTAGTCCATCTAAAACCAGACAAAGCAGAATACTTACAAACTGTGGGACCATGCTTCAACTGACAAAGAGCGATTATTTCTTTGTACATAGACTGACCAGAGAAGTCCAGAAATAGTGTTCAATCACCTTGGCACTTTGCTTCCTGTCACAAAATCACTTATGACACACTATTAAACAGATTTTAGAATTTTAACCCTTGTCATGCTGACCCCGGAATATTCCTGCATTGGCAGGAGGTATGGACAAAGATCAGCCTGCACATATGTGCAGTCTGATCTTAGTCCATACAACCTGATTTTCCTTTTTAAACCAGAAAAGTTTCAGAAATTATATTTTCAATATTAAATGCTGACTCAAATTAGGAAATACAGAACTTTTAACACTTTGATTTATATATAATTTTGCCAAGGTTTTTTATTCAGCATGACAAGGATTTAGAGTTTTCTGACATATGAGATTTTTTCCATTTCATAACTTTTATACAGACTTCACGAAATACCGCCGGTCCCACTGACATGACTGGTAAAAATCATGCCGGTCTGATAAGTTGCGCATGAATACAGGACCGACTGTCTGGTACAATCTAGCTATATACACAATGTGTTCAATTGATATGTCTCGCAGAATTTCATTCGGTCTGGTAAAGATTTTAAGTTTACCAGACCTACTGTCTGGTAAAAAATATGGGTATTTCGTGAAATCTGTTTTATAAAGACTACATGTCCACCACAGGGAGTTAGCACATGATGATGACTTCATGGATACTGATTTTTGTAAATAGAATTTTTTTCATTCTTAGCTACGTCTAAGATAACGGCCAACCATCAAGTGTATCCAGATTTAGACACAGGACCGGACTCCAGTCTGCTTAGGCCTTTTCAATTGCCTACTTAATTCATGTGTCAATATCTTGCACATTTTAAGAGATATTTCTTATTAGAAACGCTATTATGCTCTAAGCTTCACAACAAGCTAATTATTGTTTTTTCCTATGTCTTCTACCACAATATACATGTGAGTTTTTGCGTATAAAACGTCAAAAATTGAAATTACAGCCTAAATCAGTTTGTCCTACACAGATTGGTAACCACCAATGTCCCCCCTTAAATGCTATGTAAGGGATATTCAAGTGTATGTCAAGACTCTGAATTGTTCCATTATGATTTGCTTAAATTTTGCTATCTAAAATCCTATTGAAACAATCACCCTTCAGCTGCATTTATTCTCTGCAGTTTCAAATTTCCTTCTTTATACATGGTTTCAGTCAGACTTGAACAAATTTTTCAGTACTCACAGGATGATACAATGGTGTTAGATCAGGGGTCGACACTAAGGAGAGTCTGGGAGTCCGAGACTCCTTGTTTACCAGTTGGGACTCGTTCAGTTTGTAAGTAAGGAGTCTGTTGGACTCCTGGCATTGTATGAGAATAGTTTGAAAAAACAAATGCACTGAACAGTTTGCATTTAAAACCTTGTCAAAACTGTAGACCTTTTCACTACAGAGGTTGTTGAAAATATTTGCTTGCATTTAGCAGTATTTTGCAATGACGCCATCTTTTTTGGGGGAGAAACTTATGGAAAAGAAGAAATTGCTAGTGACCAGCAATTTCTTCTTTTCCACAATATTTTCCCCATCATGTATAATCAGACTTGTTACTTTGAGCTTGGAATCCTAGATTTAACATGTTAGGAGTCCAATGGACTCCTTATTTACAGAAGTTAGTATCTATCCCTGTAGATTGAATAAATTTCAGAATTGCTACAATTTCTAATATGTGATGTTGCAGGTGCATCATGATCGCTTTTTATCAGATTATTTTTTTACCCATGAGAATCCTTTAAATAGGGGCATATAATATTGAGCATACTCACAAAGAGTTTGATTTTTCTTTGCAGATGATTGCTGATACCCTTTTGAATATTTTTATAAAATGAGAAGACAGACAAAATAGGGGAATAGGATGGAGTTGTTACCATGTATTATAGCTGTACTTGTGACTACCTTGATAGCAGTTGGAGCAGAAATGAGTATGAATATGGTTTTGTAACTTTTGTTACAGTTATTGAAATTCATATTGATTGAATATAAAAAGCAAATTTGACTAGTAACTTAATAATTTTCATTATTCCTTTTGAAGATTCACAAGCCTAAACAATACTATGTTAAATATTGTTTCATATGAGATCATAAAGTGAAAATCAGTGAAGAAATTTTTTGTTGCACCTAACATGTGTATGAAACAATTTGAACCTCTTTTAGACAAAACTGAATGATAAAAACTTTGTTGACCATGGTGCTAAGAGTGATAGGCCATAATTCAAAATATTACGGTAATTTAACAAGCTTTTGGTATAGAGATTGAATTCAGCATAGGGCAATTATGGATTTCATTTGTAAAATTTTTTAACTACATAGTATGGTAAGATGATCATTGTTTATTCAGAATATTATGTACAAGCATTTACGTGTAAAATTTCTACCCAGAACTGGTTAACCCGTGTGCATGCACCATTTTGACAAGGGTTATTGCTTAAAGACAGTCCTTTTTGTGAAATAGTTCATAAACATGTATACTGATGACTCAGCAGAAAACAGTTGTAACTGCCCAAATATTTATAGGCAGTTTCAACTGTTTTGCACTGACACTACTGCAAGATCAACCATGAATCAGCCATGAAAAATTCATGGCTTGAGCCATTAATCTCACCCATTAAAAGCGACATTGTGCTGGGCATTAATAAACCATCAAGATGCCATGAATTTAACATAAAATTATTTTAATGGGAGAGTAATGGCCATTAAAGAAGTCATTCATGGCCATAAATGGAGGAAGGACACCATTAGATTTTCAGGAGTAATTACTGGGGAAATAATGACCATTACAAAAATGAATTATTGATGGGCATTGATTTTTTAATGGTAGCCATTATTAATATTAATGGTAGCCATGAATTTGTAAAATTGCTTAATTCATGACCCATTAATATTTTTCATGGCATATTTTAATGGGCAGTGGCCATTAAAAGCGACATTGTGCTGGGCATGAATTTAAATTAATGGGCAAGAATTTTATTTTCACTGCTTTACCATGCCCATTATCCATAAACCCTGAAATAAATGTAATGGGCATTAAAAATAAAATGACAAATCAGTGGTCAAAATATCTGCCAAGTAATGGCCATGAAAAAGTACCTAACTTTTTTTAATAGATAAATTATGACCATTAAAGTTTACCCATTAAATGTTGTAAATGGGCATTAATTTTCTAATGGCCAAACAATGGGGAGAAAATACCAGTCATGGACCAAAAATGATGGCCATGGAAAATTTTTATGCCAATTATTTTAATGGCCATCAATACAAATCATGCCCATTATTGTTTCCCCTTCAATGTTGGTAATCTTTAGTTTCCTAGGGTTGAAAATTCATAAGTATGAATCTACAAACATTAAACAACTTGACAGATCTTATTCATACAAATCTTCTATAAAATTGATGCAATAATGTTTAATTGGGGTTTGAGAATATTTGCACAAATGATTTATTGCTAAAATCTTAAAAAAAATAAAATCTTATTTTCTTCAAATTTTGCAAATTCGAAGGCTTACCATTTACCATTTACCATCGTTGAGAGGTCGCAAGTCTATGTTGACTTATGTAACCCCCTCTTGATTATTGACACCCATGCATTATATTCTGAAGGAGTGCTGAATTGTTCTTCTCCAATCAGGTCGTCTAGGCTGTTTTTGAATTGGTTTAAAGTTGGTGCACTAATGACATATTCAGGCAAGCTATTCCAAGGTTCTATAATTCTCACGGAAAAGAAGTACTTTCTAATATCTCTTTGGCATGTTTTCTTTTTCAATTTTAGTGAGTGGCCTCTTATGTTATGATTATCATTTTCACACTTTTCAAAGAATAAGTTGAAATCCAAATCTTCTTTTCCATTTAGGAGTTTCCAAACTTCAATTAAATCACCTCTGAATCTTCTATATGACAAACTTGGTAGTTTTAGAATTTTTAGTCTTTCAGCGTATGGGAGTTCTGATATTCTTTTAACTAACTTGGTAGCACGTCTCTGGGCCCGTTCTAAAGCGTCGACATCTTTCTTGAAGCGTGGACTCCATATGATGTTGCAGTATTCCAATTGAGGTCGTACCAATGATTTGTTAAAATTTGTCTTATATTTTGTTAATCAATTGTTTTAAGTCCAACAGTACAAGATTCTATTTAAAATAATCAAATTTCAGCTTTTTACACACCTTCTGCTTGCTATTCTTCCCAATGTACATGAGAATAAGGCAAAAAATATTTTAACTGGAAATTTTGTTTGAAAACAGCAGCCATGTTGGATTTCCATAGACTGGATTCACAGTCACTTTTAGACTGGTACTCTTGGCCATGACTTTGTATAACGACTTATTCATGGTTTGTGTCATGGGCATGAATCAAAATGAAAATAGTTAAAGCTTTAATTCTGTATTTAATTTCTCATTAATACCCATTTCAAATAATGTAAAGGGCCATGAATAAACTGATTTAGAATTCAACAGCATATGAATGGCCAGAATTAATTGTCAGAATTTTCTTTTCAATGCCAATTAATGACTTGATTTTTTTTATTATGGCTATTATTTATCATATTTGGTATTTAATTATCGTCATTTATATGGGTGATAACCTTTAATAAATGTTCATGATAGTAACTGGGCATGAATAAAAAGAAAAAAAAGTTAAAACTTTTCTGTATTCCTTTCATCCCCATTAAATAAAGTTAATGATCATGGATTATCTGATTCATAATTGTATGATATATTTATGGCCATAAGTAATAGTCAAGATTTTTGTCATGCCAATGAGTTTTTTTTTATAATAGCCATTATTTGTTACTGTTTTGTATTTAATTGTCATCTTCAATGGTTGATTGATGGGCATGAATAAATGTTCATGGTAGTTAATGGGCATGATTCAAAATTAAAAGAGCAAATGGTTTTAAGGAATTTTTATAATGGCCATTATTCGTTACTGTTTGGTATTTAATGGCCATCTTCAGTGGATAATATTGGGCATGAATAAATGTTCATGGTAGTTAATGGGCATGAATCAAAATAAAAGAACTTTAAAAAATTTCAGTATTTCTTTGGTCTTATTACAATCAAAGTTAATGCCACTGAATGGTCTGATTCGGATTCAATGATACATTAATGGCCATGATTAATTGTCATAATTTAATTTAATGCCAGTGACTTTTAGCAATCTTTATTATGGCCATTATTTGGCCTTTTTTTTTATTTAATGGCCATCATTCATGGGTGATTGATGGGCACGAAAAAAATATTCATAGTAGTCGATGGGCATGAATAAAGCTAAAACAAGAAGTAATGGCCCATTACTTTTTTAATGCCAATACTTTTATGCTGGCCCATTATATTAATCTGCATTTTATGGTTTTTTAATGGTCAAATCATGAATTAATGGCCATTAGTTAGCATTTTAATGGCTAAAAGTGTTACCCATTATTATTTTTTAACAAGGACTAATGGCTCATTTTCATGGTTTTCCTTGTTTTCATGGGCCATTAATGGTCTTTTAATGTAATTTTAATGGGACCCTTTTGCAGTAGTGTGAGCCATCAAATATTTTAAGAATAATAAGGGGTATAATCTATTATGAAAATTGAAAAAAGTTACTTATTCAAGAGTGGACATCTGCATATTCTAAAATCTTTGGTACTCATCATAGTTTTGAAACTTTAGAAGTAAATTTGAAATACAAGACCCATCAGCAGGGTTTTAGTCTGACATCAAGAAAACAGGGTCCAGAGGACTCAACCTTTTGGATCTTAGGGGACCCTTTATGAGATTTGGGAGTCCCTGCTTTAGATTACGACTATTTGTTTTAGAGCAGTGGTCTAGTTTTCTGTGCTTTTAAAGCTTTTCTCTATCTAAAGGTTAAGAAATTGTTGGATAATAATAACTTGGCACTCAACTTCAGGAAAAAATTGAAGACTGTTTAAAACAGTCTTCACTCCTATTTTGAAGTTGATCCCTACATGGTCCATGGGACTCCCATCAGATTGTATTGAGGGTCCTGGCTGCTTATTTGGAGTCTCAGACTCACAAAACCTGCATCCCTTAAAACCCTGCATCAGGCAAAAAAGGCCCATATGGATAGTGCGTAAAATGTCAACCCTTGTCAAACAATGCAGACTGTGCAGGCAGACCAGGGTCAAAACTTTTTTGCACTTGGCTGTTTTTCTGAATCTGGAATGATCATTCTACCTTTCTGTATAAGAATTTTAGAAATGCAACATCAGGTTGACCTCAACTGAATCAAATCTCTAACAATTATTCATTTTTTAGAGATCAAAGATGGTCCTTATTCATGTAACGGGTAATATATACAGCTTATCTTGCTCAAATACCCACATCTATAAAGGGACCCCTTTTATAATGCAACCACCTTAAAAAGTCCCTTCACCGTAAGCAAAATCTCCAATACAGCGGACATTTTTAAACGGAAACATTGTTTATTATTGAATCTAATGATGTCAGAACCCATTGAAATTGTCTCAATTAAATGATGCTATGGGTCGGAACATCATAGGATTCAGTAAGAATTAAGCGACAATTAAAGCTGCTCTTTCACAGGTCTTTATAGAACAAATACAAAACTGGTTCTTTGATTTGGAAATTTGTGCATTTTCCTATGTTTACAAATCCCACATGGGTATGGCACTAACAACAACTTGTTTCAAAAATTTGTAGCTTGAATGTTCGAAGCGGCAATGTCAGTGACGGGACCAGTCTATTTATATCCAGTCTATGAAGTACAAAATTGTTATTTTTCTGAAAATTTAATGTAATACACACAGTATAATGTTTTGTTTTTCGCATGTATCAATATGAAGTTTCCAAATTGACTAATACTTCTACCTTGACCTTTGATAGAATGAGACAAACAGGCGGAATTAAGATTTAAGAATAATCTTTTAGGCATTAATAGTTGCTTTATAATTTCAGAATCCAATTCTGCTAAATTCAGAATATCTGTCCTTTTTTCCTTGCCCACCAGATAGAATCTTATTATTGTAGAGTTTTCTACTTGGTGAAGTCATAATTTCCGATTAATTTTACAAAAAAAAATCAAAAATCGCATTTTCCCAATCTGTGAAAGAGCAGCTTTAATATATGCTTTCAAAATGGCCTGTCTTTTTTATAATGAAGTATTGTATTAGGCGACCATTCCTGTAAGTGACCACTTTTTGGTGGTCCCTAAGTGGTTGCTTTACGCAAGTTTTACTGTATTTAAATATACCAATATTTCAGAGTTTCAAATCAACCCTCCAGGTGATATTACCCTCCTCAGAGGCTCTGACTTCGAGCTAAGCTGTACAGTTAACAATGCTTCCTATGATGTTACGAAGATGAATATGCGGCTTTGTCATTTCAACAAAACTTGTAGTGAAATTGATGAAAGATCTATTACTAGATACCAGGATGATGCCGGGATACGAACTCTGAACCTTCAGAAGTCGAATGTCACATTGGACGATTCTGGGAATTTTGAATGCCTTTATGAAAACAAGTTTCAAAATGTTAAGATTGTCAGGGTTGGAGGTGAATACATTTTTTGTTTCAATAAATAATGATTCCTTTGTTCCTAACAATATTATCAGGTCTGAAAAAATGAAGACACTCTGGAAGGTCTCTGTATTTGCATAAAAATCTGATATACCAGTAATTGGTTTGAATGAATGTCATTGTGTTGTGGCCCATTTTTGTCAAGAGCATAACTTTTACCTTTATGGGTGAGTTTCAAAAACAACTTGGCACAGTTGTTCTCATTGATAAAATATTAGTGCCTGTCAAGCAGTTTTAGGCTCTAATGGCTGAAAGCCACTGGGGCTATTGTCATGGCATTGTGTCAGTCGTGCGTCTGTCCGTCCATACGTGCATCCGTGCATCCGGTCGTAAACTTTTTCTTTTAAAAATCTTCTCAGAAACAACTAGATGATTTTCAACCAAACTTCATAGGAATGATCCTTTGGTGACCCTCTTTCAAAATTGTTCAAGAAATTTTGATCCAATGAAAAACATGGATTTAATGGGCGTGGCTTTCTAGTTCCAGATAGGCCAAAGGTCAAGGTCACTGCTCAAGGTCAAGTGAAAATTAGTGTTCAGAGTACATCTTCTACATTTGTCAATGGATTTAAAATAACTTGGCACAGTTACTGTTTCCCTTAATGAGTACTCGTGCCATGGGAGGAGTTTTCTCTGAAAAGACCCAAGGTCAATTTAGGTCACAGCTGAATGTCATTGTCAAGTAGTAAAACTTGTCTTACTTTGAGTGTTTCTTCTATGTTCATGATTGGAACTCAAAATAATTTTGCACAGTTGCTGGCCTTGATTAGCACTATTGTCATCTAAACGGCTTGTTTTGGACGATAACAATATTTTCGGGGGCATCCATGTCTATGAAGCATTTCTAGAAATTTGTCCTCAAAAACCAATGCACATTTCCTACCAATTTCAAAGAAACAATCCTTTAGTGACCCTATGCCAGATTCATAAACCTACATTATTCTTATCATTTAATTTTGTTTCCCAGAGAATACAAATATATGCCAAATATGTTGGTCAATCAAAGCCCTAAGCTCTGTTTCCACTCCTATGTTAAATATCAGAGTTGCTTGATTATAAAGTCTTAGCTTTACCCTCAACTTCAGGCCACACTTTAATAGATTTGAGGTTTACGGTAACCCCTCAACTTCAGACCCTCAACTTCAGACCACACTTTGAAAGATTTGAGCTTTACCCCTCAACTTCAGACCACTCCTTGATAGATTTGAGCTTTACCCCTCAACTTTAAACCACACTTAGACAGATTTGAGTTTTACCCCTCAATTTCAGACCACACTTGGATAGATTTGCCAGATATGAAATTGATATTTTTATTCTTCAGACCTACCAGAGAGACCAGAGAACATCAGCTGTGTATCATACAACCTGATAGGTTTGCAGTGCTCTGCCACAATAATACAGAAACCATCAGATTTGCCCATGAACTGGACTCTGAAATACGTCTTAGACAGGTAGGCAATGCTCAAGGGCATTACTCCCATTAATTATGCATTTACTTAAGTGCGTAAAAAAAAAAAAATACTCTGTTGAAAAATATTGTTGATGAATGATCATAACACTGAAACTACAGCTTAATCAAGCTGTAGTTACAATGTTTTGATTATTCACGCTCAAATCATTAAAAGGGAGCGGTTGGAGGACGTTCACCTTTTGTCAACAGTTCTCATACGGCCTTTATACTATCTATATGTTCCTTGGTTGCCACCTTTGGAGTGCATAAACATTCCTAGATACACCTATGATGCTTCATGATTTAAATGCAAAACAATTTTTTTTTTATTTTAGAAGTTGTGTTTACACAAAATAGTCTTAATTTACTAGGGGCGTGGAAAAACAGATTTTCTCTACTTGTCCCTCAGCTTGGACAAGCAAAAATGATTTGCTACTTGTCCAGGATCGAAATGAAGCTGTCCACAAAAAATTGAATAAGAAAAATTTGAGGAAAAAAGATTTTATTGAAAAAAAGCTGAAAACAAGCTTTTTCTTCATAAAAAACATTTTTTTCTACTTTAGGATAATTTATATCTTAGATCAATTTAGGACCATTCCAAGATTTGCTTTGGTACACATGTACTTGACCATGGACAAGTATCCCAGAGAAATGTACTTGTCCACAAGTAGAAAAGCCTGGGTTTGACAAGTTGGGCATAGGAATTCCACACTCCTGAATAACCTTCAAATATTAGCCATGGTTATTTTTTTTTTAAAATGTTAGTTACAGCATATCATGGTGAAAGTAAGAGATTCATTAGCAAGAAACACAAACCATGAGTAAATACACACCATGATAAGATGTTTCCTGGTATTTACCATTTCCAAGCAGGAATAAGTCAGGGCTCGTGTTAGTGTTTTATATTGGGGAGTCATTGACTCCTCACCTTAGAAACACTGGGTGTCAAACCTAAATTTTAGGGGTCAAAACAACAGAAAAAAGAAATCATAAGTAGAAATTTGCATAATTAAGAGTCACTTTAACTTTTTCTTGTAATGAAATGAAATATCGAATTAATTAGTAGAACTTTTGGATAGATATTTGTGAAAATCTTAGTTATAAAACCTTGTTTTGACCCATAGTTATTGCCCTAAGAGGGTCAAAATGACCCCTTGGTGGAAATTTCTAGGGGTCAAATTAAAATATTTTCTGATTTTGTGGGGTCAGAACCCTGGTTAAACGATAAAACATGAGCCCTGAATAAGTATACCGTGCCTACTGGTAAAACATCAAGTTTAAGGCCAATTTTAATATGCTGGCAGAGGTGGACATATCTTCTCTGTCTGTCCATTCATCCCAATATCAGCATGGCAAACTTATCAGACGGGACCCAACAACTATAACTATTACCAATATTTGGATTCAAAATTTACAAAATTATCCTTGTAATATGACCTTGCTCATATAGTCAAGTTTTGGAGATATTCTGTTGGTAACTATATGGCAGCATATCAATGACTCAGTGCGAAATAGTTGTTATGCCAATAAACATATAGACAGTTACAACTGTTCATGCTGAGCCGTTGATATACTGTGACTATCACAGTGGTTCACAAACTTGCATGTCTTAAAGACACATGTGTTAGAGATCAACGAAAAAAAAGTTTTAACCCTTGTCATGCTGAACCTGGAATATTCCTGTTTTGCAGGAGGTATAGACAAAGATCAGCCTGCACCTATGTGCAGTCTGATTTTAGTCTACACCACCTGTTTATCCCCTTTCAAGGCAGAGTCGTTCATTAGAGTAATTTTAAAAAAGAAAGATTGTCCTACATCCTTGGAGTTTAGGGCTTTTGGTACTTTAATTTGACATGAGTGCAATTTTGAAAGAGGATTTTAATTCAGCATGACAAGGGTTAACTATTCATTGTTGGGCACTTACATTTATAAAGACAAGTAAAAAATCTGAAACATCAGTTTGCTGGTGTCAATTTGAAGATGACCAATCTATCAAAACATTGATTTGGTCTTTTGACATTTGCCTTTTTGATTTTGAGTATATGGGGTTTTAAAAAAGTGTGATCCTATGGGAATCAATCTAAAGATTACCAAGATAAAATCAAAAGCTCTCTGACAGAAATTATTCACAGTCCATATTTGACTTGTATTCCCCTTGCATGCAGCAATGTTCTTCTATTACGTCTATCAAATAGTTTGAATCTTCTGTATATGTGATATTTATCTTTCTAATCAGAGCTACAGATAGAGGGGTTATTTTGGATTTCAAATTCAATTTTTTCAACAATACTTGATCTATTCCTATTTTGTGGGTATGCATTGGAATTGTCTCAGTGAGACAATTCCAATGAGTACCCACAGCATAGGGATTCATTGAGAATCAAAGATTTTAAACTGGCAATAGCCCCTATTATCTTATCTGTACCTCTTGAATAAGCATTCCCTGATATATTTCTCTGATTGTTGGATATTATGATAGTAAAACTGCTTAAAAATGTACCCATTTGATCGACGAGCAATTGATATGTGAAAAATATTTTTTCCTTGAAATGTTTTTGATGTCTTGAACTATAAGATTTAAATCCTTAGGCAAAGTTTATGGACACAAACATATATCTGTTTGAAATTTATATCACAAATTTGCTGAAACAATAAATTTGCAGACCTATATTGATATAACCTTTGTCATGGTAAACCCTGAATATTCCTGCCTTGGTGGGATTTATTGAAAAAGATCGGTGCACATGGGAATTTGTTGGAAATGTCACCCATAGGCTCATTTGTAGGTGATAATTGATATATCTGCACTTCCAATAGTTTTGCATTGTTCCCTTGATTTTTTAGGAGAAAAGTCATCAGTTGAATTCAATGAGATTGAAAACTTATTTTGCAGATGTAATAGGTTTAGCCAATTCCTTATGACCTGGTAAAATACAGCTTGCCCACATTTTAAAGAAATGTGAATCCACATTTGTAGAATTCCTGTGTTTGTACATGTTTGAGTGCTTGAACCTTTATGAAAAAGCTTAATGGCAAACTTTTTTAGGTACATATGTTGTATATATGAACTAAAAAATAGTTTCCAACAATTTCTGCTGTTATTTTAATGTACCTAGCTTCAATTGCATATTGAAAGCTTTTGCATTGTTGCAACGTATGAACCCTTTCCGTTTCTCACCAAAATTTTAGACTGGATCTAAATTGAAAGGGGTTGCAGATCCAATGAAAAGATGGTGCATTTTGAAATGAGCAGCCCTTCTTGCTGGAGTGACCACATATCTTTTTGGTGACCATTTTTAAAATCCCGATCTTAATATCAAAAATCTTAAAAAGAGGATATTATTGATCGAAAAAGTATTGAAAATGAATCCTATGTTGTTAGAATTATCAATTAGATGATTCTATTGAGTTTTAACAACATAGTATAAATTATTGAGAAATTGGCAACAATCATTTTCAATAAAAAATTATGTTTCTAAATAGTAAACAAAACATGTACTAAGCAACCATTCTCTTTAATGACCACTTTTTGGTGGTCCCGTAATTGTTAGCTAAAGGTGGTGGGTCTGTTAGAGTTCTAAAGCATTTCGGAACACAGTACTCTTTCACAATGTCAACAGAGGTTTCATTAAAAAAACTCAGTTAACACTGTAAAAAATCATGACTTCCTATAACGTTGCAGAACTATTATGGGACCATTACCTTAATACATGTTTTACTGTACAGATTCACAGGAATATAAAATCTGGAATCTGCATTGAAAAAGAATAAAAGATTGTATTTGTTGAGGGAAAATTATATCTTTAATATCAGGTTTTTAAATTGTTAGTGAAGTTAAGACAGTTTGAAATGAAAACATTCAATATGTGGTGATAAAAATATTGTCGGAGAGGGTGATATTTTCTAAATTGGCACAGTTATTTTCTTAAGTGTGAAAAAATACATGGCTGTATAACCCAAGAACAGGAACAGAAAAAGCCATGTCAGACCATAATTTATTAAAGGTAGTGGACCTGTAGTTGTTCCGCAAAATTTAAGAACTCGTGATCTTTCACAATGTGAATAGAGGTTCCCTATTAGGTCATTAGGAAATCTCCCTGATCACTGTTAAGGTTCATGACTTCTGAAACATTGCAGAACTATTACATGTCCACAACCTTATGTATATATTTTGTGTGAAAGAAGTGTCTTTTTACCCAAAAATAATCCATCCATTTAACCACATAAAATTGAGTAGAGAATCTCTGTTGGTTGCTCTTGGTTTTTCTAAAAAAAAAGACTTAGGAATCAGGGGAAAGGTATATAAAGAACCTGTTTTTGTTTGTTTAACTATTTACACAGGAAAAGTCCACTTTATCGAGGCAAGGCTAAAAGTCAAGATTTTCCCCATTGTTTTAAGATTTGAAGTTTTTTTAGTTAAGTCAAGAGGGCATGTTAACTTTATTTGATTGAAAACTTGAAACAGGGGTTATTTCCTATGTTTCCTGTATCAAGTATTATTGTGGAATGGGACCTGAAGACCAGTACCTACAGCTTAAGTAACCAGTCGTAACAAGATTATTGTCACTAACATAAGCATGAAATAAAGTATTGAGAGTCATCACCAATCTATTGTAAGTGTCATTTATAGTATAGGCACTCAGAACAGTTTAGCGCTAATCCCTTAATATGTCCTGATGAAGAAACGGTCGTAACCTTTCTCATGCTGAATAAAAAACTTTCCAAATTGAAAAAAAAAAATCAAAGTACTTCAGCAATAAGTAAAATAAAATTTGTAAACTCTGCCCTGAGTTCAGGATGACAAAAGAGTGCAAATTGTTTGCAAATTATACCCCACTGCACATGATTGTGCAAGCAAAGCAGGGTATCATTTGAAAACAGTTTACACCATGATTTCATCCTGAAATCAGACAAGATCATCCTCCACATATGTGCAGGCTGATCTTTGTCTAAATCTCCTGCCAAAGAAAAAAAATGTTAAGGATTGAGCATGACAAGTGTTAGCAATTATTCCTCAATGTAAGTCTGCCAGTGGCTAAGTTTATCTTACCAAAAATATCAGAAACAAATATTTTTCTTGTCATATCATATTGTTCATCTAATAATGTGAAGAATTTTCTTTTTTCATTTTTTTTTAGCTCACCTGAGCACGAAGTGCTCAAGGTGAGCTATTGGGATCGTAGAATGTCTGTCGTCAGTCGTGCGTCGTCCGTCGTGCGTCGTCCGTCGTCCGTCGTCCACAATTTCTTTAAACATCTTCTCCTCCTAAACCAGTGGGCCAATCTTGATGAAACTTGGCAGGGATGTTCCTTGGGTCAAGCTCTACCATAGTTGTTCAAATAAATGAAATCAACCCTTAACTTTCCCTTTACCCTTAACAAAAAGGGTGAAAATATGAAAATCTTTAAAAATCTTCTTCTCTGAAACCAGAAGGCAGACAGCTTTCATATTTGGTATGTAGCATCATCTAGTGGACCTCTACCAAGTTTGTTCATATCAAGACCCTAGGGTCAAATTTGGGCTTTGCCCGGGCCCAACCCTTTTTACATAGAATCTAAGAGCGAAAAATCATTAAAAATCTTCTTCTCTGTAACCAGATGGCATACAGCTTAAATATTTGGTGTGTAGCATCACCTAGTGGGCCTCTACCAAGTTTGTTCATATCAAGACCCTTGGGTCATATTTGGGCTCTGCACGGGTGCATCCCTTTATCTCTTATGAGCATGAAGGGTAAAAAAATGAAAATCTTCAAAAATCTTCTTCTATGAAACCAGAGGGCAGACAGCTTTCATATTTGGTATGTATCATCATCTAGAGGACCTCTACCAAGTTTGTTCATATCAAGACGCTTGGGTCATGTTTGGGCTTTGTCCGGGCCCAACCCTTTTTACATAGAATCAAAGAGCGAAAATCTTTAAAAATCTTCTTCTCTGTAACCAGATGGCAGACAGCTTAAATATTTGGTGTGTAGCATCACCTAGTGGGCCTTCACCAAGTTTGTACATATCAAGACCCTTGGGTCATATTTGGGCTTTGCACGGGTGCATCCCTTTATCTCTTATGAGCACAAAGGGTAAAAAAATGAAAATCTTCAAAAATCTTCTTCTATGAAACCAGAAGGCAGACAGCTTTCATATTTGGTATGTAGCATCATCTAGTGGACCTCTACCATGTTTGTTCATATCAAGACCCTAGGATCATATTTGGGCTACACCCGGGCACAACCCTTTTTACATAGAATCAAAGAGTGAAAAAAATCTTTTAAAATCTTCTTTTATTGAAACCAGAGGGCACACTGCTTTCTTTTTTGGTATGTAGCATCATCTTGTGGGCCCCTACCAAGTTTGTTCATATCAAGACCCTTGGGTCATATTTGGGCTCCACCCGGGCGCATCCCTTTCAGCTCATCTGAGCACAATGGGTGAAAATGGGAAAATCTTCTTCTCTTAAAACAGAAGGCAGACAGCTTTCATATTTAGAATGTAGCATCATCTTATGGACCTCTTCCAAGTTTGTTCATATCAAGACCCTGGGGTCACTTTTGGGGTCCACCCGGGTGCATCCCTTTTTACATAGAATCAAAGAGCAAAAAGGCATATCTGTCTTGCTCTTCGCTGAAAACGTTCCACAGTATTGATCTTAGGCAATTATCTTCTTTTTGACATCTGCCTATCTAATTAATGTGATGTCCCAGGGGTCATAGAGACTCAGGTGAGCGATCTAGGACCATCTTGGTCCTCTTGTTTAATTTAAATAATGATTTTGTCTGTCCGCCAACAAGTTAAATTTCAACCTTTCATACCGCCATGTGTCTGTATTAAACAGAACACCGAAATTGTCTTTTCAAAAAAAGTTCTAATTGGCATAGGGAGTGGTTTTAGTATAAAAGTGAGAATTTTTGTAAATCAACTTTGTCGAAGGTATTTACTTTCTTAGGATATCAAATCTGAGTCTATTCTTTCTTTGTTCAAAAACCATTTGACCAGATAATTGATAATTATTTTTATCTATTCTAAGATGAACCCCATATTGAGACCAATCTCAATTCATCATTTAACAATGTTGTTGGGATTTTCTCAAGGAAAAATAGATAAGCAGAAATAATGGTACAAATCACCAGATATTTTAGCTACAGATGGTATAACAGTAGATATGCTAATTAGTGTTTGTAAATAAGGAATAATGGATATTTCTTCTGTCAAAATAATGTTTAGTATAAAAAAACCATGTGTTTTTACTATATGTTTACATTTCCTTACTATTGAACAGCCTCCATCACCCCTTGTGTCTAAGAGCGGAAAATACAAAAATATTAGCATTAACTAGATAGACAAAATCATTATTTTGAAACCATTTTATATTCCAAAAATAATTTTTTGGAATGGTATTAAGCTGAAATTAAGATTTTACGACATACAAATCCTTTATTCAAACACAATTTTATGTAATTGATGAAAAGGTTGGTCCATATAGAAGTCAAACAGACGATAACTTTGAATTGTGGATGGGTTTGAAAAAATTAACATACATGTATTATCAATTACCTTGATAAATAAAAGTATTCTATTGGAATTAATTGATTCCAAATTTATATATTGATTTAGAAACCATAAATGACTAAGATTATCCACCATTTGTGAGTAGGTTAAAGGTCAAGATGATTTTTCAAGGTCAAATGATAGCTTACAGACATCCAATCTAGTGTAAAACTTTGTAATCCCTGTGGTCAAGATCTGGCATTCTCATAAGGTAGTGGACCCCTAATAGTGCTGCAACATCTTGGGACTCATGATCTTTCACAATGTTGACCTTGGTTCCCTAATGAAATCATTAGCAAATCTAGGTTAACACTGTTAAAGTATATTGGTAGCGTTTCAGAACTATAACGGCTCCACTACCTTAAACCTTTAAGGAATAAACCCCTCTGAATTTTTTCTGGAACAAGAGAGAATTGTCACAAGCAATATTTTCTTTTCCCAAAATATTTTCTACGAAAAGGATATTTTCTTTCGAATTGTACCCACTTTTTAGCTCACCTGAGCACAAAGTGCTCAAGGGAGCTATTGTGATCTATCAATGTCCGGCGTCCATCTGTCTGTCTGTCCGTCACGGCTTCAACAATTTCTTTAAACGATATCTCCTCCTAAACTTCCGAGTCAAAATCAACCAAACTTGGCAGAAAAATTGCTTGGGTGGTCCTTTGTGAAAATTGCTAAAATGGAAGGGATCCATGCCATACCACAGGAAAAGGGGCCTTAATGACAAATTTCTTGTTTACACTCTAGAAGCCACATATATGTCCAATCTTCATGAAACTTTGTTGGAATGTTTGTTAGCTCATGAGGATGAACTCTATTAAAAATGGGAAGAAAAACGTGAAATATCACAGGAAAAGGGGCCTTAATGACAGCTTTATCAACAATTTCTTTAAACGACATCTCCTCCTAAACTTCTGAGTCAAAATCAACTTAACTTGGCAGAAATATTCCTTGGTTGGTCGCTTGTAAAAGTTGCTAAAATGGAAGGGATCTGTGCCATATCACAGGAAAAGGGGCCTAAATGACAAAATTCTTGTTAACACTCTAGAAGCCACAAATATGGTCCAATCTTCAGGAAACTTTGTCAGAATGTTTGTTAGGTAATGAGGATGAACTCTATTGAAAATGAGAAAGATCCGTGCCATATCATGGGAAAGGGGGCCTTAATGAAAATTATATTGTTTACACTCTAGTGGCCACAAATATTGTCCAATCTTCATGAAACTTGGTCAGAATGTTTGCCAGGTCACAAGGATGAATCCTATGGAAAATGGAATGGGTTCGTGCCTTATCCACGAAAAGGGGCCTTAATGACAAATATCTTGTTTACACTCAAGTGGCCACAAATATGGTCCAATCATCATGAAACTTGGTCAGAATGTTTGTTAGGTCATAAGGATGAACTCTATTGAAAATGAGAAGGATCCATACTGTATCATGGGAAAAGGGGCCTTAATGACAATTTTCTTGTAAGAGCTCCAGACGCAACAAATATGGTCCAATCTTCATGAAACTTGGTCAAGATGTTTGCCAGGTCACAAGAATGAACTCTGTTGAAAATGGGAAGGATTCATGTCATAGGAAAAGGAGTCCTAATGATAATTTTCTTGAAATATCAGGCGAGCGATCTGGTAAATTAAATGACTTTTAGTTTGGACCAGCCTGATATTTGTATATATATATCCGTCATATAAAAAGGGACCATCTGGAAACTTTTAGATAAAATAAAACATTGAAAAAAAGAGAATAGTTCTAGTACAGGACAACCAGAGGTCACATTTTAAAAATTATTTCGCAGGAAGATAGATTGATTATTCTAGGTTGAGAAAATATGTAAAATGAGGAAAGTTTCAACCCTTGTCAGTCTTCGCAGTCCGCGCAGTCTGACTAGGGTCCACACTTTACGCACTACACAGATGGTCCCTTTTTGCATGATGGGTAACAAATAAAAAGGAAGGAATTTTGAATTAGCTAAGCGCAATAACATGTGATTTTTTTGTTAATAGACTTTCTTAAGATCATTGGAATTTTTCTCTGTAGGTCAGGAAGGTTGAAGAAAAAAGGGTTTCTCAAGAAAAGGTTTTTTTTACAGTTTTACTGTTGTGTTAAAACATTGTTGAGTTTGCATGGCTGTTTGCATGAATGATCAAGGTTTCCCTTATTAGTCTCCTATTGGTTACCAGTTGGGGGACTATAGGTTTGCTTGATTCCATCTGTCTGTCTGTCCATCCATCCATAGGTCACACTTTTTTTGGTAGCATATCTGTCTGGAGCATGTCTCCTAACTTTATTTACAACATCCTTGTTGACGCTCTAAGGTCCCTATTTAATACTGTATTGACCCGTGCAAGAGTTATTCAAAAGACTATCATAAAACTGAAATATTGACTTTTGCTGAAAAATTGGCCTTTGATAGTCTTTAATTGAGTCAAAGAGATGAAGGTGAGTGATATGGGACATTTATGGTCATCTTGTTTTCATAGTGAATGTTCCATGCACACTCCTTTTTAGCTCACCTGAGCACGAAGTGCTCAAGGTGAGCTATTGGGATTGTAGAATGTCCGTCATCCGTCGTCAGTCGTCCGTCGTCCATCGTCCACAATTTCTTTAAATATCTTCTCCTCCTAAACCAGTGGGCCAATCTTGATGAAACTTGGCAAGGATGTTCCTTGGGTCAAGCTCTACCAAAGTTGTTCAAATAAATGAAATCCACCGTTAACTTTCCCTTTACCCTTAACAAAAAGGGTGAAAATATGAAAATCTTTAAAAATCTTCTTCTCTGAAACCAGAAGGCAGACAGCTTTCATATTTGGTATGTAGCATCATCTAGTGGACCTCTACCAAGTTTGTTCATATCAAGACCCATGGGGTCATATTTGGGCTTAGCCTGGGCCCAACCCTTTTTACATAGAATCAAAGAGAGAAAATCTTTAAAAATCTTCTTCTCTGTAACCAGATGGCAGACAGCTTTGATATTTGGTGTGTAGTATCACCTAGTGGGCCTCTACCAAGTTTGTTCATATCAAGACCCTTGGGTCATATTTGGGCTCTGCACGGGTGCATCCCTTTATCTCTTATGAGCACGAAGGGTAAAAAAATGAAAATCTTCAAAAATCTTCTTCTCTGAAACCAGAAGGTAGACGGCTTTCATATTTGGTATGTAGCATCATTTAGTTGACCTCTACCATGTTTGTTCATATCAAGACCCTAGGATCAAATTTGGGCTTCACCCGGGCGCAACCCTTTTTACATAGAATCAAAGAGCGAAAATCTTTTAAAATCTTTTTTAACCGAAATCAGAGGGCACACTGCTTTCATTTTTGGTATGTAATATCATCTTGTGGGCCCCTACCAAGTTTGTTCATATCATGACCCTTGGGTCATATTTGGGCTCCACCCGGGCGCATCCCTTTCAGCTCATCTGAGCACGATGGGTGAAAATGGGAAAACCTTCAAAAATCTTCTTCTCTGAAACCAGAAGGCAGCTAGACAGCTTTCATATTTAGAATGTAGCATCATCTTATGGACCTCTTCCTAGTTTGTTCATATCAAGACCCTGGCGTCACTTTTGGGGTCCAGCCGGGTGCATCCCTTTTTACATAGAATCAAAGAGCAAAAAGTTATATCTGTCTTGCTCTTCGCTCAAAACGTTCCATGGTATTGATCTTAGGCAATTATCTTCTTTTTGACATCTGCCTATCTAATTAATGTGATGTCCCAGGGGTCATAGAGACTCAGGTGAGCGATCTAGGACCATCTTGGTCCTCTTGTAGTTGTAATACACCCTACTGCTATTGATTAATGTTTAGTTTGTTTACGTGTAATCAGGTAACAGAATTATAGACCTGCCAAAAAGACATATAAAAAGCAGCTTTGTTGATATGTCTGTGATTCCTAATTTTCATCAGCTTATAGGTTAATTCATATTGTATATATTATATTATATTTATTTATAATTTATTATTATTAGGAAAATTGCTGAGGATAAGTCAGTTAAACAATATCGACCTCCTCCAATCTAATAGATGCGTGTCCCAGACCTTTTTCAAAATTTAGCTTGCATGCATTGCCAATCTTACAATTTTTAAAGCCATTTTTATACCCCCGCAAAACGAATGTTTTCGGGGGTATACTGGAATCAGCCTGTCTGTCCGTGTGTCTGTCTGTGCGTCTGTCCGTGCGTCTGTCTGTCCGTCTGTCCGTCCGTCTGTGGACAAATATAGTAGTAAATTTGTGTCGCAAACTCCTCCTTCAGTTTTCCTTCAAAAGCTTTGAAACTTTATAGAAACATTCATCACGTGTTGAAGTTTTGCAAGATGCAATTTTTAGGTCCCAACTTCCCCTAGTTCATGAATTATCTCCCCTTGAACTTAGACAATTTTTCCTATTTGTTACCACATACTTATAATTTTGTGTCGCATACTCCTCCTTCAATTTTCATTCAATTGTAAAGAAACATTTTTCAAATATTTATCACAAGTTGAAGTTTTGCAAGACACAAATTTCAAGTGGCAACTCTCCCAGGTTCATGAATTATCTCCCCTTGAACTTAACACATTTTTTCCTATTTGTTACCATGTACTTATAATTTTGTGTCGCAAACTCCTCCTTCAATTTTCATTCAATAGTTATGAAACATTATACAAACATTCAGCACATGCAGAAGTTTTTCAAGACTCAAATCCCCCTGGTTCATGAATTATTTCCCTTTGAACTTAGACATTTTTTCCTATTTGTTACCATTTACATATAATTTTGTGTCGCAAACACCTCCTTCAATTTTCATTCAATAGTTTTGAAACATTATACAAACATGTATCACATGTTGAAGTTTTGCAAGACGCAAATTTCAAGTGTCAACTCCCCCAGGTTCATGTGTTATCTCCCCATGAACTTTGACATTTTTTCCTATTTGTTACCATGTACTTATAATTTTGTGTCGCAAACTGCTCCTTCAATGTTCATTCAAAAGTAATGAAACAGTATACAAGTATTTATCACATGTTGAAGTTTTGCAAGACTCAAATTTCAAGTGTCAACTCCCACAGGTTTATGAATTATCTCCCCTTGAACTTAAGACAATTTTTCTTTGTGAACACGTATACTTGTAATTTTGTTTCCCAAATTCCTCCTTCAGTTTTCCTTTAATCAGTTTTCATGTAATATCTTTGAAATTTTATACAAACATTTACCACATGAAAATTTGCAAGCCACAATTATGAGGTCCCAACTCGTCCTGGTTTAAAAATTATCTGCCCTTACACTTACTACATTTTTTTTCTTGTTCGTTCACATATACTAGTAATTTTGTGTTACAAACTCCTCCTT
This sequence comes from Fragum whitleyi, assembly GCA_948146395.1. Taxonomy (NCBI): domain Eukaryota; kingdom Metazoa; phylum Mollusca; class Bivalvia; order Cardiida; family Cardiidae; genus Fragum; species Fragum whitleyi. The sequence goes on along the minus strand of OX411548.1, from coordinate 55,050,307 downwards.
CAGTTTTCCTTCAATAGCTTGAAAACATTTATCTCATGTTTAAGTTTTGCAAGACGCAATTTAGAGGTCTCAAATCCAAGAGTTATCTTTATATTTGAAGCATTTTTTGCCACTTCTGTCAAAGTATCTCATTCTCTGAAAGCACTTGCGGGGGTATTAAGTCACATTCAGTGACAAGCTCTAGTTAGCTCACCTGAGCACATCGTGCTCAAGGGGAGCTTTTGTGACTTTTGAATGTTTGTCGTCTGTCATCTGTCATCCGTCGTCAACAATTTAAGCGTTTACACTCTAGAGGCCACAAATATGGCCCAATCTTCATGAAACTTGGTCAGAATGTTGGCCAGGTCACAAGGACAGACCCTATTGAACATGGGAAGGATCCATGCCAAATTAAGGGAAAAGGGACCTTAATGACAATTTTCTTGTTTACACTCTGGAGGCCACAAATATGGCCCAATCTTCATGAAACTTGGTCAGGATGTTGGCAAGGTTTCAAGGATTATCCCTTTTGAAAATGGAAAGGATCCATTCTATATCACGGGAAAAGGGGCCTTAATGACAATTTTCTTGTTTACACTCTAGAAACCACAAATATGGCTCAATCTTTATGAAACTTTGGTCGGGTCACAAGGATTTTCACTATTGAAAATGGGAAAGATCCATGCCATATCACAGAAAAAGGGGTTATAATGACAATTTTCTTGTTATAACTCTAGAGGCCAAAAATTTGGCTCAATCTTAATAAAACTTGGTTTTGTGTAGAAATTATCTCCTTTATTACATCTGCCTATTTAATTGATGTCCCAGGGTTCAAAGAGACTCAGGTGAGTCTAGGACCATCTTGGTCAGGTCACAAGGATGATCCCTTTTGAAAATGGGAAGGATCCAAGCCATATCACAGGAAAATGGGCCTTAATGACAATTTTCTTGTTTACACTCTAGAGGCAATAAATATGGTAAAAACTTCATGAAACTTGATCAGAATGTTGGCCAGGTCCCAAGGATGAATCTTATTGAAAATAGAAAGGATCCATGCTATGATGGGAAAAGGGGCCTGACAATTGATGTTTACTCTCTAGAGGCCACAAATTTGGCTCAATTGTCATGAAACTTAGTCAGAATGTTGGCCAGGTCACATGAAACTTGTTAAGAAAAAACTAGAAACAAATGGAGGGATCATAGGAATAGAATAATGTCTTTGAAAAATTTAATGGTCATTTAATATTCTTTCAAGCATTTAATTGTGCTAAGGGAGGAGTCAAAGAGATGAAGATGAGCAATATAGGACCGTTATGGTCCTCTTGTTTACAATTGTTTGCTGTACTGATTTGTTGCTGATAATCATATCACAAATACTATAAAAAGTCTTTGAAGTGTTTATGTCATGGTAGCTTAATCTATTTCCTTTTATTTACAATTAAATTTTTCAAAAAAAGAGACAAACCCATGGTTAGGTGAGGAACTCTCAAATACATGTATATTTAGGTCAGGAGCAAAAGAAAATGCTGCAGACTCAGATTTTATTTAGCTTTAGCTTTTAGACTCTGCTTCAATTTTGAATAATTCACCTAAAAATGTGGCTTTACACACTTAGGTTACAGTAAAAGCTCTGATTAAACACAGACAGGTTATTAGGTTATCATGCTTCTATTAGAAGGAGTTGGTAGTAAAATTAGAGGTTACAGTTATAAATACACAGAAAATGGCCAAAAATGCTACTGCATATTTAGCCATTCTTCCAAATCTTCACAATTGTAAACTTCTGTTATTAAATACAGGCATTTTGAATAATCTAGGGCACCGTTCACTTGAAAAATCAAACAAAAACTTAAAGTAGATCATTAATTTAAGCATTAAATTAGAACAAATGCTTAATATTTTGTCGGGAAAAGTTACTTTTACCCACCGCTAAAATTAACATGACATTGATTTGGTGGGGATGACAGCTTATTAGAGGGGTTAGGTTTCCTGAAAATCAAACAAAAAAAACCATCTTAATATTAGAAGAAGGGATTGTATTATAGCATTAGACTCTATTAGAACCTTTATGGTATACATATAACTTACTAATTTTGGTTACATGTTTCATTTATCTTTAGCAGACTGAACTTGGTATGTTAGTTGTATAGTTTTAAGTTTGGGGTGTTTTCATTCTATAGTGGTGTGATTAACTTTTTCTTATGGGGCAGTTACACATGGCAATTGGTGATAGATCGGTTGTTCGTTTTATCCAGGTAAGGACGGAACCGACCAAAACCGATATACAACCGACATCTCCGATTGGCAGACGATTTGCCACTCACCACAAACTATTTGTGAAAGATGAGTTTCATCGGTGAAAACTAACCGATCGGGATTTTTAAACTGTTTAAAATTCTCGATCGGTGAAAATTTCAAACGAAAAGAGATTGACAACCTATTTATAACCGATATCACCGATCGGTCAGTGATAAGCAACCAATTAATAAATATCTATTAGTGATGGGAAAAGATGAGGTATTTTCCAGCCGGGTATCCATTCTTGGTAAAACTTTCAAACGAGACAGTCACAGATTATGAAATCGGGCAAAGGAACATATTTTCTAATGAAAATTCTGACAATTTAAAGTCAAACTATTGCGGCGTTCACGAGAAAATGATATTTTCTATTCAGTTAAGTGAAAATGTTGCACTGCATTTGATAGGGAACAATTTTTTTTCCCGAACGTCTCTATACTTTGTCTCAAAAATTTTCATACGATAATATGTACATTCAGATTAAAAGTAAAATTTGTAACTGAAAATTATTACATGTCCTTTTGGTGTCTTAGATTTCAAAATGGCACATTATGGGGATTCTACCTCAGATAGTTTTGGAAGGCACTGGTGTCACCCTCTCTGAGTTCGGTTAGGATAGTGCTGTATTGCCCAAACTGAAGTCTTCTTTCTGGCGTTAGCCATAAATTCGTCCACCATCTTCTTTGTCTCCTACGGCGGCGACCATTTCCGCATCGGGGGCCCGAGTGAATGGCATGTCCAAGGTTTAAGAGAGCTTACTGTTGCAGCAATAGGCCAAACTGCTGGATTGCCCTTCCAGCATTCATTATATCATACACTGAACTAAAATGTATCGGTTTTCATCGCTTATAAATCATTTCAATGAAAAAACCGACGACAGTCTGCTGAACAAAGATTTGCAAGCTAATCATCACCGACATCACCGATCTTTGACTGGTGAACAAATACGGATCACTGGTTGTAGCCGATGGAAAGCGATAGACCTCTGGTCGAACACGGATTAATCACCGACTGCCCGATTGACAACCGCTTTAAAAGCGACGACAGCTGATGGTAAATAAAGCAAATAAGCGATCATCACCGACCAAGCTCCAACTGGCCAGCTATTTGGCGCCTATTGATAACCGATCTACTTTCCATTTTACCGATCAATAAGATATTTATCGCTGATACCCTGTTACACATAAAGTCTGAAATGCTTAAACCGATGACAACCGATCATATGAGAGAAATAATTCACCGATGGAGGACCAATCTAAGTCTCATCGTATGTGTAACTGCCCCATAATGCTGCTGTGAAAAGTTAAATTCTTGCCAGAAATTGAAGCGACAAGCTCTTATAAGAGTGCCCTAGAATTTTGGGATGTATTGTTTTACCCTTGTCTGTCAGTCCATCTGTCCAATTATCTGTCTCCACATGACTTAAGATCTCAATGATACGCATCTTCATTTACCAAGATCTTGGTTATCTATCATTATCGCATAAAATGTACATTTTTCGGTTTCCTATAAACATATGATATTGGATAAAACTCAGGTGTTAAGGTGAGAAAACATGGATTAAAAAGTAAATTGCAATGCTCCTTACTTGGGCGTAAATCCATTTTTGGGCCTTTGCAAATATTAATGCCCTCTAAAAAATGATTTTAAAACCCTATAATGTCGAACTTGTGAAAAATATGCAATGTCAAGGGCATTTGTTTTGCACACATCCATGTTGTTACTGTTAGCGGATTCATACATGAGTGTGATTAGGTTTTTAGTTTAATACCTCCATGAAATTAACAAACGCTCTTTTAATATATTTTAATTTAATATAATGAAGCAAAAGTGTATTAATTGTCTCCAAGGGGACAGTTTTTTCGGGACTACTTTGTGCAGAAGCTTTCAATATAGCTGCGTACTCAAAATTAATTTCATTAGTTTTTAATGAATCTAATTTTTCAGCCAATCAGAAAGCACATTTTTTTTTTGGAAATCAATAAAATTAAATTATAGAGGTATGAAATTAAACCCTAATCGCACTGCATAAATATGAAAAGAGGATTCATACATGAGTGTGATTGGGCTTTCAGTTTTATGCCTTTATGAAATCAACAAATATTATCTCCATATCTTATAATTTTAATATCATGAAACAAACAAGTAACATATTGCTTAATTTAAGTTTGATATTATAGTGATTAGGAGCAATAATTGTAAGTCCCTCCCTCAAATATGAACTTGTGTAATTTTTCTGAAGGCCTCTAATACGCTGCAGGGAATCTTTAACACAACATTTTCAGTAAAAAAATCATCAATAATTCTATCAATACATGACCAAATTAAGCAAAGAAAGTGGAAAAATAACAAGAATTCGCTGCTAACAAAAAACTGTTATTGAAGACCAAGTAAAACTTTAATTGGTCGTCAATAATTTTTTTTATCCACAGATATTCAAAAAATCTACCACATCCAGCTATTCCCTGGCATTTTTCTACCTTCTGTACTGCAACCATTTTCAAATTGGTCAAGTATTTACTGAGAATTATCGAAAAATATTTAAAAATCTGTGTCATATGATTGACCTGGCTGTGTGTTAACTGACTAGAAAATTTACTGATTTACAGGTAATACTTTACTACAGTTTTAGAACTATTGGTATTGGTAATACTAATATTATAACATGACAGGGTTCGACACTAAGGGGGTCTAGGAGTCCGAGACTCCCTGTTTACCAGTTGGGACTCCTTCAATTTGCAAATAAGGAGTCAGATTGACTCAAAAGGTCATATGAGAATATTTTGAAAACAAATTCACAGAGCAGTGTCCTTCCGAATATTTGCTTAAACTTAAGATCTTTTCAACACAAAAGTTGTTGAACAAAACATTTACTTGCATCCTGTAGTGTTTCAAGAAAAAAAAAATATTGGGACGAAAATTGTTGAAAAGAAGATATTGCTTATAACAAGCAATTTCTTCTTTTCCACAATGTTCTCCTATTCTTAAAATTTGGACTCCTTACTTTGAGCTTGGACTCCTTAATCTCAGGACTTAGTGTCAACCCCTGCATGATTTTGTAAAAATATATTACTTTGTTAGCGACACAAATGGTTCATGGGAAACTCAGTGCCAGGACTTCGTTGTATCCAGTCATGTGACATGCATGTGGGGGGATTCCTATTCAGACCCTCTTGACACGGAGACGGACGTGTTTTATCCGCTTGTGAAATCATACAATATCAAAGTAATTGTCACGAACAGGCTAGGCTCTAGGGCTAGCAATATCATTAGTTTTGCACCCATGAATATAGGTATAAAGCTTTTGGAGTTTTTATTTTGCATGTTTTATGCTTGTTTGTGTTGGCAGCTTTATATTGCTCCATTATTTCTAATTTGCCTTGCTTTGTGGTTGTATGGGCTTTCCTTTAAAATCAGAAGCTTTTAAAAACTGTATATATAAGAATAACTAACCAACTACTTAACCCTTAGGCTGGTTAATTTCATTTCAAACATACTGCAAATTTGGAGGGAAATTTTATAAACAGTTTGGCTCAAGATTTTCCCCCAAAAAATTAAACATATGAATGGTTCAGCATGAAACAGTTGTAACTGCCTATATGTTAATAGGCAGTTACAACTGTTTCATGCTGAATCATCGATATAAACAGTGGATAGTACAGGCTGGGAAAAGACTGCATGTCTGTGCAGACTTATCCTAGTCTATATTGTCTGCCAAAGATTTATGTACAGCATGTTTGTGTCTGAACAGTCACATATTAGCTTTAAACCATTATGAGATTTTTAAAAAAAAAAATATTTTCAAAATTTTAATATGTTGTAGATGACACATTCAAAATGATGTTGAATCCAGAAAATCTCTATATTTCGTACATGTATATAACATTGTGGCAAAGAAAGAATTTGCTGGTTTTTAAAAGAAATCTCCCCTATTTAAAAGAAAGATTGTGTAGAAAAATGTAATTTAGTAAAGTAAGCCTAATTTATTTAGGATACTTCAAACTTAATTTACAACTTAAGTTTAAAAAAATCAACATTCTTTAATGCTTTTGGTGGTTTATCTAGAAATAACGGTAGATTATCACTTGATAATCTCACTGCAAACGCAGTGATATTATCAAAAACTTATACCCTGCTTTTATGGTAATGTATAAAACAGCAAAACAACAAAAAATTGCAGGTTAAAGAACTCTTTTCAATAACCAGTTCTAGAACACTCAAGAAAAGTTAAAGAACCAGTTCTAAAACGTTCAAGAACCAGTTCTTGATATTTTTTTCAAGGGGATCTGGTCACAGGTTAAGGTCAAATATTTAAATGACCTTGGTAGGAGCAAAGCTCCTTCATTTATAGATTAATATAACTAAGGGTGTATTTTCAAAAATGAGCTCTGACATATGGGTATATCAGGTAAAATTTAAAAAGCAAATGATAGGAATTTAACCTGATCCCGTAACTGAAAGAATGAAAGTACATGTTTTGGTGAACCTTAAGTTTCAGTTAAGCAATAGCGTTGGTATAAAAGGTAAATTTTAAACATTCTCAATGCATTTTTTTAACCTGTTTTATCTATTTTGAACAAATGTCACGAGAATCTAACAGTAAAAAGTTGATTTCATGGCTTGACACAATAATTGATCCTTGGACAATAATTCTAGTTCACAAGTTTTTGTTATGCCCCCCTTTACAGAAAAAGGGGTATGTTGCTTTGCACTTGTCAAACAGTAGGTCTGTTGGCCTGGTGCATATCTGATAAAGAATGTAAGCTTGAATCATGAAACTTCACTAGTAGATAGATCTCATTGAGGAGAAGTGCAGTGTACAAGCATAACTTTACTAATCAATTTTTAGCTCACCTGAGCACAAAGTGCTCAAGGTGAGCTATTGGGATCGTAGAATGTCCGTCGTCAGTCGTGCGTCGTCCGTCGTCCGTCGTGCGTCGTCCACAATTTCTTTAAACATCTTCTCCTCCTAAACCAGAGGACCAATCTTGATGAAACTTGGCAGGGATGTTCCTTGGGTCAAGCTCTACCAAAGTTGTTCAAATAAATGAAATCCACCCTTAACTTTCCCTTTACCCTTAACAAAAAGGGTGAAAATATGAAAATCTTTAAAAATCTTCTTCTCTGAAACCAGAAGGCAGGCAGCTTTCATATTTAGTATGTAGCATCATCTAGTGGACCTCTACCAAGTTTGTTCATATCAAGACCCTGGGGTCATATTTGGGCTTTGCCCGGGCCCAACCCTTTTTACATAGAATCAAAGAGCGAAAATCTTTAAAAATCTTCTTCTCTGTAACCAGATGGCAGACAGCTTAAATATTTGGTGTGTAGGATCACTTAGTGGGCCCCTACCAAGTTTGTTCATAACAAGACCCTTGGGTCATATTTGGGCTTTGCACGGGTGCATCCCTTTATCTCTTATGAGCACGAAGGGTAAAAAAATGAAAATCTTCAAAAATCTTCTTCTATGAAACCAGAAGGCAGACAGCTTTCATAATTGGTATGTAGCATCATTTAGTGGACCTCTACCAAGTTTGTTCATATCAAGACCCTGGGGTCATATTTGGGCTCCACCTGGGCGCAACCCTTTTTACATAGAATCAAAGAGCGAAAATCCTATAAAATCTTCTTTAATTGAAACCAGAGGGCACACTGCTTTCATTTTTGGTATGTAGCATCAACTTGTGGGCCCCTACCAAGTTTGCTCATATCAAGCCCATTGGGTCATATTTGGGCTACACCCGGGTGCATCCCTTTCAGCTCATATTGAGCACAATGGGTGAAGATGGGAAATCCTTCAAAAATCTTATTCTCTGAAACCAGAAGGCAGACAGCTTTCATATTAAGAATGTTGCATCATCTTATGGACCTCTTCCAAGTTTGTTCATATCAAGACCCTGGGGTCACTTTTGGGGTCCAGCCGGGTTATCCCTTTTTACATAGAATCAAAGAGCAAAAAGGCATATCTGTCTTGCTCTTTGCTGAAAATGTTCCATGGTATTGATCTTAGGTAATTATCTTCTTTTTGACATCTGCCTATCTAATTAATGTGATGTCCCAGGGGTCATAGAGACTCAGGTGAGCGATCTAGGACCATCTTGGTCCTCTTGTTTTTTGAGTTATTGCCCTTTGTTAAATTTATAACTTGATTTTTGTCTGGAGCATATCTAAAAAAATATGCAAGCCTCATTGTAGGAAGTGCAGTGCAGAAGAACAAAAACTGTTTGAATCATATCTTTAGAATTATTGCCCTTTGTTAATTGACAAAGATTATGCCATAAACCTGCTCTTATGGGGGAGGGGCATAAATGTTTTACAAACTTGTCTTGTTCATCTTGGAATATTCTTCTTTTAAGGTACAATATACATGACTTTAGTTACCAACTGATTCTATGTTTAACCCTTTCCTGTTTTACAAAATGTTGGACCTGTCCAAATTCAAAGGTTTTGCAGACAAAAATTTAAAATGGATTTAATTTGAAAAATAACCATTCAGTAGGATAGAAAATAGTGTGGAAAAAGAAGAAATTGCTTGTTAGGAGCAATTTCTGCTTTTTATGTCTCCGTATCGAGAGATCGGGGGGCATATTGTTTTACTCATGTCCGTCTGTCTGTCTGTTTGTCCGTCTGTCTGTCCGTCTGTCCGTCCGTCTGTCCGAAAACTTAACCTTTGCCTTTTCTCCAAAAGTATTTGACATACAAAGCTCAAATTTCGCATGATTATAGATCTCAATGATCCGCATCCGCTGGTACCAAAGTCAAGGTCATGTGACAAGGTCAAGGTCATCTGTCAAGGTCAAACTTTGAAAAAAAATTGCTGTTACGGGGGCATTAGTGTTTCACAAACACATCTTGTTTCACAATGTTTTCTCAATCATAAAATCATTATAAGGCACATAAAAAGCAGGGATTAAACAGCAAAGGGTTAAATGTCTTGTTCGTCTTGGAATATTCTTCATTTAAGGTACATGACTTTAGTAATGAATTGATCCTATGTTTAAATGAAATTGATATGTTTTGCTCTAAACATGCAGGGTTGTGGAAATACAATTTTTCTCTACACGCCTATGGACAAATAAAAGATCATCTTCTACTTGTCAAGATGAAATTGAACTTGTTCTCCATAAAATGGATACATTGTAGATAAATTTCAAGAAAAGATTGTTTAAAATGAAGAAAATGCTTGGCTCCAGCATTTTCTTCATTTAGACCAATATTTTCATCCCTTTGTTTTAAATATTTGGATAATATATCACATAGATGTATTGTGTACCATTCCATGATCTATCCTGGTATTTTCTTGTAGATCTACAAGTGACCTCAAATCAGAGAAAATGATTAACAATTTTAACTTAGATGCGTAGACTTCCGAAATTCCATACTTAACATTAGTGGTATAGGCATTTTCCAAAGAAAATCTAGGGGCCCAGCCCACAATCTTGAAATAATGGGTGACTGAGCCACTGTAGCCTTTTTCCCTGCTAAAAAATGGACTTGTTTGCAAGTGGAAAAAACCCATGTCGGACAAGTCATGCATGGGAATTTCCACAAGCTTGACATGCAATTACGTCTTTTACAGTGACAGCGATGAAGTGACATGTGAAACAGATTCTGAAACCTTGATCTGCCATCAAATTGAAAATATCCTTCCCCTGCAAACCTATCAGATGGCTTTAATCGGGGCTGCGAGTACCATCAATGCATCATGGGTGGTGATGGAGAACTTTTCTCTCGCAATTGATTATAGCATAGGTAATTCCTGGTAACCATTCCCTGGCATCCATCTCCTGGTAACCATTCCATGGTAACCATTCCTTGCACGGTTTGCATGTTCTATCAGGCTTGTTCCTTGTTTTTTGTGCTTAAAGGTGGAACCCTTCAATAATTATTGGTGTTTTTATTTCTGCTTCTCAAATGAGCTTGTTGCATCTGGTTGCTGTTCCTTGCATTTTCTTGGTGCTAAATAAAGAAAATCTGCTACTACTCAATTTTCATTGTAAAGTAACCAATTTGTGAGTCGTAAACTTTTACTGAGAAAAAAACAGTGAATATCTTTAAATTCTTTCACAAATGCATTATGTTCCTATAGTTGTGTGACTCTCTATTAGATGAGAAGAATTACTTTTGTTGTTGTTGTTGTTTTTGAAACTTATGATGCTATGAATTTTACTGCAAGAGTGAAGAAACATCATGTTTGGATTACTACAAGTTTGATCATTGTAAATTTATGTCCACTGTAAATTTTAAATTGGTGATAAACACCTCTTAATTCTCTTAATTACAACTTAGTACAAGCTGATATACAAGGCTTAAGTTCCTGACATATGACTTGCTTGCATGCTTGTTTTAGTTGTTAGTCCCTTTCCCAAACCCTCCCCGTGATACCCCTCAAAAAAAGAGAGTTCTGAAAACATGGTGTAAAGAAATCTCTTGTAAACAAATGATTTTTAGCTCCACTGGCTGAAAGCCACTGGGGCTATTGTCATGGCGTTGTGTCCGTCGTGCGTCCGTCCGTCCGTGCGTCCGTCCGGTCATAAACTTTTCTTTAAAAATCTTCTCCTCAGAAACTACTGGATGGATTTCAACCAAACTTCACAGGAATGATCCTTGGGTGAACCTCTTTCAAAGTTGTTCAAGAGATTTTGATCCAATGAAAAACATGAATTTAAGGGGCGTGGCTAATTTCCAAATATGGTAAAAAGTGAGTTTTCTCAGATTCTAATCAATGGATACCAATTAAATTTTACATGAATGATCCTTTGATGACCCTTTATCAGTCTACAAAAAATCATTGTGATCGGATGGAAAATATGCATTTTATGGGCAGAGGTCATTTCACTATATGTTATATAGTCGAAACTTTGAAAATCATTTTCTCAGAGTGTAACTGATGGATATCAACCAAATTTCATTGGAATGATCCTTGGGTGACCCTTTATCAGTCTACAAAAAATCATTGTGATCGGATGGAAAATATGCATTTTATGTGCAGAGGTCATTTCTCTATATGTTATATAGTGGAAAATTTGAAAATCATTTTCTTAGAATCTGATTTTTGGATATCAACCAAAGGGCTTGGTTCACGAAAGGGTGTTTTTGGCCCTGTGTTATATTTTTGTACGAATGTTATAAAATGGTATTTATGCATCTATGAGTTACAAAATGAACTTTAAAAGTCGTATTTCTTTTTTCTATGTTACCATGGCAACAACTAACAAGCACTTAGTAAATTCATTATTTTTTGGCATTAATCTTTCAAAATAAGTATATAATGCTTCTTTTACCTTTGAAAGCAATGAATATATTTAGACAATTTACTTTTGAACAAAATACCATGTTCGAATTTTGTTGCCATGGAAATGAAAACGATTCTATTTGCAGAATCCATTATTAACTGTACAAAAATGCACATTAACAAACACAAAAATACATGTATTTATTGTTTTAAAAGTGTTGTGATAACCGATTGAATTAAACATGTGTTCTTACAAAAAATCTTCTTTGCCTCCTAGATTTAAATGTGTGTGCTACGATCTTAACCAAAGGACTTATTTTTGAAATGTTCGATTTATTGATAACATGCATTACGTATTTTTTTCTTGATTCCCTGTAACTATTTTAACAATATTTGTAATTATGTTTTCCGATTTAGATTTATTTTGGAACAAAAGTAGAGACATTGAAAAACTGATTAAATTGTCTTGAAAAAAAGTTCAAAGAGAAACTGGTTACCATGCCAACAGGCCATAAAGATAAAAAGAAATTGCTAAATTAAGCCCTACTGTGAAATACAAGTTTGGCCATAAGTATTATATTAATGGAATATTTTCTATGTTGATTAGAATTCAAAATTTTAACTTGTTCATCTCATTGTGTAATTAAAAAAAAATATGGTTACCATGACAACTTAGATAGCTGGTTTTAATTAATGTATCTGATTTAAGTGATTTTGCAATTTTCCGCATTTTCTTTACTCGTTATCGTATATGATACACGAATGGAATCTTTATTTTATTGTAAAATGAGTAATAAATCAAAATCAACTACTCAATGCACCCTGTATAAGTTACCTGGGCAATAGTTATGCTTTGCGGAAAATTTGAGTATAATATTTTTAATGATATTTGAAATGCCTTGGCTGGAGGACTAGAAGCTGGTCGAGATTGGCCCCGTGAAACTTCTGATTGCAAATATGCAATTTCTAGGTTATTTTAGTGTTGATCTTTTTTCTTGCATTATGATGCACATTTGATAATGATTGGAATATATATGAAAAAAGAGAGGGTTTATACAACAAGAGGGCCAGAATGGCCGTAAACCGCTCACCTGAATTTTATTGGTCCAGTGGATCTCATCCAAGTAACTTTCTGGCAAAGTTCATTCACATTTACCTAATTGGTGAAGAGGAGATGTTATTCCTAGAATTTATAGGGATAATCGACCCTGCACAACCTTGCATTGTTGAGAAGACTCAAAATTAGCCCATGTTGCCATGTCTATAGATATAGGCGTATCAGAAATTCGCGAACAAGTTTTAAGAAAATTGACGCACGACACACGACGGAGTCAGGCTGATCCTAAAAGCCCCATTGAGCATGCTATGCTTAGGTGAGCTTAAAATACACAATTTTGGTTGTTTTAATATGAATGGTTTTGGTGACTCAAATTTGCTTTTGTTATATTCTCATTTCTGGAATTAGGCATAAATGAACAAATGAAGAAATTCCAAACATTCAGTACAACTTTAACATAGTCTGTGATAATGACGTCAAATACAGAAAGTGACGTCATTACGACAACATATCTAATTATTAAATTGCGTTTGACACACTTAGATAAGAATAAAAATTATTGGAGAAAGTTCAAGTTTTAAGGAAAAGGGGAAGTCATCCTTTATCACATGTCGATTACAAGGCAAAATAATTCAAATTATATTGTTGTGTTTGGTGACCCAGACATCTCAATCTTTTTTTCAACAACACTCACAATTGTTGAAATATTGCAAGATTGTACTTTAATTTTCGTTTTTTTAATATTGATCACATATCTGCCACACTTTTAAAAGCTGAAAAATAGATTCCTCTTTAGTTTATCTAAATAATTTCAAAATTTAAAGGTGTCGCATGAGTGTGAACATGTTTTTTGGCGAAACTTTTTACGAAAAATATGTGGTAAAAGGCTATTTTTGTGAAAACAGGGGTTATTTGGGGGTGTTTTTTCGCATGACAGAAAGGAATAACGAAAAACTGTTTCATATTGTGGAAAGGAAGGAAGCTTGTTTAATACAAACACAATATTTAAAGTATGTTTTTCAAAGATTAATAAAATGAGAAATTACAGGGCCAAAAATGGATGTTCTTGAATTCTGCCCTTTCACTGGAATGATCCTTGAGTGACCCTTTTTCAGTGTACCAAAAATTATTTTGATTGGATGAAAAATAAGCATTTTATGGGTGGAGGTCATTTCTCTATATGTTATATAGTGGAAACTATGAAAATCATTTTCACAGAATGTAACTAATGGATATCAATCAAAAATTGTTGGTATGATATTTGGGTGACCCATTATCATGCAGCCAAAAATCATTTTGATTTGATGAAAAATAAGTCTTTTAGGAGCGGAGGTCATTTCTCTATATGTTATTTAGTTCAAACTTTGAAAATTATTTTCAACATCAGTAGAACCCCAAATATCTAAAAATCAAGTCAAAACATTTATATGCTTTTACAAGAATTTCAAGCCTGTGGAGCGACTCAAGCCATTCATGGCTTTCTAGTCCATATTTACTAGAATGTTTTCTACACACACACAAACACACACAAAGAAATTAGAATATAAACTTTTTGTTGGAAGCTTCTTTCAATATTGACAAGTATAAATTTTGTCATCTGATGAAGGGCCAACTTTTTTCTTTCCCAGATCCTACCCAGGAGTACACTGGTCCTGCTATCGACTATCAAAATAGCTAGGCTATTTTGATAGTCAATAGCGCGCAGTTGGTAGCCCGTCTGTCAATCTAGAGGTCCCGGGTTCGATCCTTGACGGCGGCACTCATTTTTCTGTCTATTTGTCTATCACCAATGGATTGATAATCATAGACCTATGTGAGATAGTAGCTGGAGGCTAGGAAAGGATGTGGTGTTTGTACTGGTTAGAGAAATACCAGGAAACCATTGTTAGGTGCTCCAGCTGCCGCGATATAACTGAGATAATGTTAAGGGGCGTTAAACTCCATTCAATCAATTAATCAATTGATAGTCGATCGCAGGACCAGTCTAAAACTGGTAGTATGCTTTCTGGGAGATACTCTGTATCCCTTTTCTGACGCTCATCAAGAACCTGGCGCAACAATACCTGCCTGGGGCCTGAAATACCTATGGATAAACATCATAATTATACCCCAAATTTATTAACCTGTTCCACACACATGGGGATTGTATCCCTTTTCTGACGCTCATCAAGAAATGAGAGCTAGGGAATAACTGAGGGAAATGAAAAATTTCAAATTTAAACATTCTGAAGTATTAAGTTCATTGATCCTTTTGCCCGTTAATTTTGGCTTCCTTTATTTACAATCCACTTGGAAGCAATTTGATCATGAACCATGCAGAAAATGTTTGCAATAAGATGCACCAAGGCCTAAGGCAAGCAAGCAATTGTCATGGCAAAGTGTCTTTCCATCCATGAGCAAACTTAACTTAAACATCTTCTCCTAAATCATTGGCCTGATTTCAATGAAACTTGGCATGAATGTTTCTTATGTGACCCTCTTCACAGTTGTTTAAGAAATTTAGAATGACCCCCAAATATTGGCATGGCAGAGCAGAGCTTATTTTCATTATAAAATGCTTTCCTCCCAAACCATCGGACCAATTTTTACCAAACTTTGCAGGATAATATTCCTTTGGTAAATCTGTGCGTAGCAGGATTTGGATTAGTCCATGTATGAATGGCGGGGCTTATATTCATAAAAATGATTGTTTTTTCCCATGCTTTATGTAAGATTGTTTCATTGTTGAAGATTTATCAAGACATATCTATCTTAAAAAAAAACAACAAACTTTTCCTATTTAGAATCAATACTATTATATATTTTGCAAAACAGCTTTCCATATAACACAGGGTATTACGTGCCACGCCGACACCAGAAGGTTCATGGACACCTGATCGATTTTTTCGATACTGAACTAAGGGTGGGGCAAGTTTTTGACTGATTTGTAAACCAAAATAATCATTTTCATTTCAATTTTTAGTATCACTGTAGAGATAAATGGTTCTTCTTTGAAGGAAATAAAAGGGGAGGGTAACAACTAAGCAAAATGAGCGAGTTCTAGCCCTAGGAGTGAGTGACTTTGCTCGTTTTTTAGGTTTGTCATTAATTTTTTGTCAAACAACCTGACTATTCTTCATTGTTTGTGTTTGTCCAACAGCATTTATGTGTCCTCTATATACATTCCAAATTGCTCGGCAAAAGATCCACATAAAGCAAAGCTATTTGTACTTTTATTGGCCTGGGTAGCGAAAAATATGATAACTAGACACCCCCTGATTTTTTTTCGATTGGAAATCGACACCAGAATTTGTGATAGGGGGTGTCTAGTTATCATATTTTTCGCTACCCAGGCCAATAAAAGTACGAATATCTTCGCTTTATGTGGATCTTTAGCCGAGAAATTTGGTATGCGTGTAGAGGACACATAAATGCCCTTGGACAATCACAAGCAATTAAGAATGGTCAGGTTGTTTGACAAAAAATTAATGACAAACCTAAAAAACAAGCAAAGTCACTCACTCCTAGGGCTAGAACTCGCTCATTTGGCTTAGTTTTTACCCTCTACTTTTATTTCCTAAAAGAAGAACCATTTATCTCGACAGTGATACTATAAATTGAAATGAAAATGATTATTTTGGTTTATAAATCAGTCAAAAAGTTGCTCCACTTTTAGTTCCGTATCAAGAAAATCGATCAGGTGTCCACGAACCTTCTGGTGTCGGCGTGGCACGTTATACCCTGTGTATAAGGTTTAGCCTACACTAAAATTGGCTTTTCTTTCCATCTTTTGGCCCCTTCACAAATATCCTTGTAAATTCATATCTGACTGAGTTTTGAAAGCCATTGCAGCGATGTTTATTGATAGCATGTATACCTCGATCAGATTTAAGGTCAAGGTAATGAATTTGTATAACAAAAATTTTAGTCTTTATCTCTTAAGCCCTTGGACATGTGGAACATAGATATGAATTTTGATACAAATAACCCTCACTAGCTCAAAGATTTTGTTAGTTTTTGGGTCACACTTAGCAAAGGTCAAGGTCACAAACGAAGTTTTTGAAAAAATGCCTTGTTCTAATCCAATGGTCATTTTACTGATTACCATGAATGGGGTGGCATAAATGATTTACGAAGATTCATTGTTTATTATGTTGCATGTCTGAATATCTCTAACTTGCCGATACATGTATGAATATATATGCCTAACCACTAAAAATGCTACTCTACAATATAGAGTTGCCTCAACTAGGTATTATGATTGCATGTTTACGCTTTTTCCTTTTATAGGTAATTTCTTAAATACACAGAAAAAGATTATTTTTAATTCTTGGTGTCAAGTTCCACTGAAAATAAAATAGATAAACAACATTCTTTAAAGGTAACACATTCATATCAAAAAAAGTTTACTTAAGTTCAATATTTCTTAATGTAAACTTATTCTTGAAATATATGCATTACTTTCTGTAGTTAAGATACATTATGAACAGTATTACAAAGAATTGTGTTCTTGAAACAATTTTGTGTTTAAAACCTGTTTAAGCAGTATGAAATGTACACAGAATTAATATGTGTTATATGTAGAAGTCTGCTTGTCCGTCAGTCGGTAGCTTTTTCATTTCTGCTCAATTTCTCAGCAACAAATGGTTGGAATTCATTCAAACTTGACATTTGTTATCAATATCAAGCAGAGGTTTGCAAGATATGTTTTGAATATGATCCATTTTCTTTTTGACACAGTTATGGCTCTTTGATGGAAAATATGCTTTCATTATGGACAAGCACTTGTTAGGGGTATTAATCCGCTTCGCAACTGTCTGGTTTTGCAGAGGAGTTGTAACATATTGACAAACATTGAAACATTTTGACTTCTTCCATGCATCAATAGATGGGAGGCGTATTGTTTTACTGATGTTTGTCTATTGGCCTTTGTGTGTGTGTCCGTCCGGATGTCAAAAGAAACTGAGTCTGGGAAGTTTTTTTCACTCTGAAAAAAGGCGAAATGTCATAAGCAATGTAAGGACTAAATCAATGACATTAGTGATCCACTGCGAAAGAAAACATTCCTTATGTTTTTAATTAACCCTTGTCATGCTGAACCCGGAATATTCCTGCATTGACAGGAGGTATAGACAAAGATCAGCATGCACATATGTGCAGTCTGATCTTAGTTCATACCACCTGAATTTCATTTTTAAACCAGAAAGGTGTAATACAATGCATTTCTGATATCAATACTCACTCAAGTTTGGTAACTTCCAGTGCTTTTAGCACTTTGATTTTACATTTATTTTGCGAAGATTTTTATTCAGCATGACATGGGTTAAGATAGGGCCAATATTGCTTAGCAATATTTCCAAAACATTGTCTTTCAAATTAAAAGCTATATGGAACAAACAAAACAAGACAGAACTTAAGTATATAAAAATTGTGAAGAAAATAAATCTACATAGAAGAAGTAATCCTTACATTCGGGACACTTGCACAAACTTACTCAGATTGTTCAGAAAGCTCTGGTATCGTTTAACATTACTTTTAAATGTTCCACATCTTGTACAAAAATGTACAAAATGTTCCACATCTTTAGTCAAATTGATTAAATTATTCATTGATTTTGTTAGGGGGAATGGATATGGAAGTGTGTGAATAAGTCCACAAAGAAACACCAATTTTATAGATAAAACACTTAAATTTTATCAGAGGGGTAGTAACAGAATATTGCTAAGATTTTCTTTTAAAAGGAAGTAATATAATATTACCAACTTGTTCATTTGGAACAAAATAAGTCATAATATATTACGTCCTTTTAATTACTTTCAAAAGTTGCTCATTCAACTTGTTTAATTTCATTCCAAATCCATTCCAAGCTCATGCACCTTTGTGAATTTCACAATAGTGTCAACTGTACCATCCTTTTGTATAATTACTGTCAATGTCAATTTCATCTTTATTCCCACAGTTAAGCCAGGTCCGGTGGACAATTTAAAGGTCAGTTTAACAGATGACAGCCGGAGAGTTGAGATGACTTGGCAGGTCAATCAAGAGCTCTTTGCTGCTGGAATGAAGCTGGCTCACAGAATCAAACTTGTGTCCTTGCAGGGCTGGCAGGAGCCTAGGACTCTGGTATGTATGTCATCAGTAGGCACAAAAATCTCATAACTACAGCTTTAAAACTATAGCTGTTAAAAGTTGGCTGCTTTCAGATAACATGTTATCAGCCCTTGCATCATATATCCAACATTTTATTTGTGCTTGAAGCGTGGTCTGAACAGTAACACAGTGTGTTAGCCCTTACATATTCCTATTGTACAGAAATCTTAGGAAGACTGTTTAACCCTTTGCTGTTTAATCCCTGCTTTTAATGTGCCTGTGATTTTATGATTGAGAAAACATTGTGAAAAAAGAAGAAATTGCTTCTGACAAGCAATTTCTTCTTTCTCCACACTATTTTCTACCCTACAGAATGGTTATTTTTCAAATTAAATCCACTTTAAATTTTCATCTGCAAAACCTTTGAATTTGGAAAGGTCCAAAATTTTGTAAAAAGAGGAAAGTGTTAAACTAATGCTAAAGTCACATAAAAATTGGGCTAGCTGATGTGTAATAGTAAAAAATAACATTGGTCTTGTGCCAGCTGTATCAGGACAAAATGTTTAATTTGCAGTCACAAAATCTAACTGAAGTGACAATGTCTTATTTCTTGTCCAGTGATGATACAAAAATCATTGTCAATTAAACATAGCATGCTACCAATACATTGGCCATACATCGCTGACTAGTCAAAGATACAAAACAGAAGTGAAAGGGTCAGAAAAACCATCTGTGATGAAAATAAAATTGGCCAGAGCCCAGTTGATGGTGGGTCTTAGCCCTGCTTGTTGTGGGCTTTAAGTTGTCGATACAACTTTGTCTTCCAAAAATCTAATAGATGTCGCCAACTAGTTGGAAAGGTTTTAACCTTGAAGAAAAAACTCACTGTGGCTACAACAATCTCAGAAATAAAATAAACACTATTGAATCAGTCAATCCTCATATCAGTTGGCTGTAGTTGTTGATTTTATCAACAATCCCACAAAAAGAAAGAGGACAATAGCTCTTGGCCTGTACAGACGTGCTATAACTAATATGAGCCTGCTAACACATGCAGTGAGACCTTAATTGCATATGTTTTGTGTTCAAGCCCCACCGTAGGCAGGTAGTGTATTTGGGCAGGACACTTTACAGACAGGGCCCCAGTCTACCCAGCTGTAAAAGTGGGTAGCAGTAGTTAGTTGCCTCTCTCTCAATGTGTAGGATAAGATCTGGAAAGAGTTAGGACCATGATGGAAATAAGAGTAATTTGACCCTTTATCGTGTCATCCTCGAATAAAAAAAGCAGGATCAGGGTTAATACATATGAGCCTGTGTATGACATTTACAACAATTTGATATCTGCGTAAAGGACAAGCATTAACCAGCCTCGACAACTACATAGTTTAATAAGAAGATTACCTGACTGTCTAAAGACACTTTGAGACATGTTCTATCTAGTAATCACAAGGTGAAGACTCTGGTCGGCCTGTACAGACATGCTATAACTAATATGAGCCTGCTCACACATGCAGTGAGATGTTAGCCTTACTTGATTGTGTTTTAACCCTTTGCTGTTTAATCCCTGCTTTTTACGTGCCTGTGATTTTATGATCGAGAAAACATTGTGAAAAAAGAAGAAATTGCTTCTGACAAGCAATTTCTCCTTTTCCACACTATTTTATACAATATTGAATGGTCATTTTTCAAATTAAATCCTCTTTAAATTTTTTGTCTGCAAAACCTTTGAATTTGGACAGGTCCAAAATTTTGTAAAACAGGAAAGTGTTAATTTATTGTTGGGAAAAATTGATTCAGACTGGTGATCCATGAAATTGATAACGTGAATGAAAAAAAAAATGGCAGGTTAGAATAGAATCATCCACTAGATCTTCGTTATTTTATGCTGGAAAAATGAAGAATAAGAATAAGCAAATTCTCCTTTACCTGCAATATTTTCTACCATGTAGGAACGATTCTTTCTAAAAAGCTCTTTCAATTTGTATTAATATAAGATAATAGAAAACAGAGCAGTTTCATGCAAGTAAGAAAATTTGCTTTTCACAAAGCCTCATTTGGATGCATAAATATGTTTCAATTCCACTCTCTTAGAATTTTGAACATAAATTGTCTATCTTTTGAATGTCTATAATTAAGGTGATTATTGTAATTTATTTTCATTTCAGTATACGAGAAATTTTGAACTCACATATGATGGTTTTAAATATCTGAATTTAAATCTGACAAGCCTAATCCCACATGCAAATTATACAGTGTATGTTTCAAGTAAGCCAGAGGGAGCGGTGGGGGAGCAGTATTGGAGTGATCCAGTTAATTCAACGTTTTCTACAAATATCAGTAGTAAGTTCTTAATTCTATTGGTCACCAATATACTGTTGCAATAGGCATTAATACCTATACAAATAAATCAATTTGTTGGTTCAATTCTGAAACCTCGTAACTACAGCTTTATTCAAGCTGTAGTTACAAGGTTTTAGAATTAAACCTGGGAATGTCTTTTCAGTACCTGGGGAGAGTGTGACAGTCACCAATGGCAGTTTTCTGTATATACCTGGGGAAGATGAAACAGCCAATGTTGTTCTATACTGGAAGGTAAATATTTGTTTTAAATTGTTCGTAGTGCTGAAAAATAATTATGAGTTTTTTTTATTTCTTAAATGTTCTTATATAGATTATTGAGAATTAAGGTAGATTATTACTTGGTACTCTCTCAGCCAAACCAGTGAAATTATCAAGAATTCTTGAAAATTCATAACAGTGAATTATCACTTGTAATTTCACTGACAAACCACCAAAATTACCAAGTGATGATCGCAGCCGCTGTCATAGCGCAGTTGGAATCGTGTGGGACTGTCAATCTAGAGGTCCCATGTTCAATCTCTGATGGCTGCACTCATCTTTTTCGACTACTTGTCTCCCACCAATGTGTCGATAATCTTAGACCTATGTGGGATAGCAGCTAGAGGCTAGGAAAGGATGTGATGGTGGTACTGTAGAGAGAAATACCAGGAATCCATTGTTAGGTATTCCAGCAGTCACGATATAACTGGAAAATCATTGAAAGTGGTGTAAATTCCAATTCAAACAAACAAAACCAAGTGATGCTCATTTCATAAAGAGTTGCAGCTCATGATCATTCCTGCTGTTCACAAAGCTTTGGTAGATAGTTTAATAAAGACCAAGATTGGTCTGCACAGATGTACAGCTGTATCTTAGCTTAAACTGTCTGCTTTCTACTTAGTATCTTAGCAGAAAACTTTAGCCAGGATAGTTGATTTGTTCCAAATAAAGGCAATTGATATTAGATTTATCTGAATCAAATTTAAAGTCAGTAGGATAAGGTTTAATTCATATGATACCTGACAAAAAAATCGACAATAGACTTTTTACTTCGATTCTAAGAAATATAAATTTTATTACCGGGTATTCATAAAGCAAAGGAAATTTTGAAATTTCTGAAAATAGTAAGATCATTCGTACCTATTTATGTGAGCATTACTTTTAATACATTTAAATCAATGAAGTTGGAAAAATTGAGAAAAAGAGAGAAATTGCTTGAAACAAGCAATTTCTAACTATTTCTCAATGTTTTCTTCAAAATTTTGCTGCCTTTTCCAATTTTAAGGCACATTGAATTAACGTTTGAAATTCTTTGAAATTGGATTAGTCTAAATATGTTTGTTTTGTAGTATCTGTTTTAAACAATTGAAATTAAAAGGTGACGTCATTTAGGCAAGGTTTCTTGGAAAATTGATCATAATAGAAGTGGTAATTTGATCTACCGGTATATCTTTTGTATTTGAATTTCAGAATCCACCTGATAAGGTTAGTCATGGAGAGATTGTCGAATACCAAGTTGAAATAACAGAACATATCGATGTTGGATATAACATGGCAACAGTGTCAACTGATAAAGAGGAGGTTAACATCACAGTCACAACATTGCTGGAAGATTTAGACAGCGTCAACAGAGTGTATATGGGAATATTGATGGTGGAGGATGGAATCAATAATGGAGATGGTCATAATTTGAGCGTCCCTTTGAACAAGACCTCGGCGTATACGATCAAGGTGTGGGCTGGTAATGATGCAGGGTTTAGTGATAGGGTAGCTGTTATTGAAATACCTGCATGGAAAGATGGTAAGTTGAGGAATTTGAAAAAAGAATATCAAATTTTTTTAAAAAGTTGAAGTTGAACTTTCCTTGTAAATTGATTTAGTAGACTTCGTTTCAAGGTCAGAGTTGAATAATTTACATTTATTGTAAGAGGCGAAAATGACAATAAAGAAATATCAACTTAAATTACATATTTTAATTGACTTATTTATAATGCAATTGAAATGTGGCGGTAAGATCTTGTTCGTGGACGGAAAACAACCGAGGGTACCCTAGCCTTGCTGGCTGCAGCTAACGCAGTAATAAAACAGTAGGACCAAAACACATGTGGCAGCCACCACAACACCTCACTACAACCACCAACAGCCATTGGGGGAATGAGGATACCATGGTCCTACAACCAGCCAACCCACCCACAGTCCAAACCATGTGGGAGGGGCTCAATCCACCCCCTGAATAGTCCACACCATATTTGGAAGGCCAATGAGACAATGTATCGACTGCAAGCCAGCACACGCTCTAGAGTATACGCAGTCTTGACTATTACTTAACTTAACATGGTACCCCCAGGAATTTTCCGCCACACAAACAAGATAGGTTATTTGCTAGCACACTTATACAAAACACCATCAAGATTGTCACAATTGTCCAACAACATGTAATATAACAACACAATTGATCTCGTCCCACGAAGCGTTGAAAACACAATCTGAAAATAGATATACAAGGGTAGAAAGGCAAAAAAGATGAAAATTGCAGGTGGGTGGGCGGGTTTTTTCAATGAAATTGCTCAATTTGCAAGCGCGCGTAATTAGACGGTGTAGCGTGATAATAACTATTTATAACTGTGCAGCATTAGAACTACCAACTTGCGATTACCAATAAACCCCCCCCACACGCACCAACGTCATTTTCGTACAATAAACTGGACTATTTGTTAAAAATAGTCTGTTTTATTGTAAGAGGCAAAAATGACAATAAAGAAATATCAACTTAAATTACATATTTTAATTGACTTATTTATAATGCAATTGAAATGTGGCGGTAAGATCTTGTTCGTGGACGGAAAACAACCGAGGGTACCCTAGCCTTGCTGGCTGCAGCTAACGCAGTAATAAAACAGTAGGACCAAAACACATGTGGCAGCCACCACAACACCTCACTACAACCACCAACAGCCATTGGGGGAATGAGGATACCATGGTCCTACAACCAGCCAACCCACCCACAGTCCAAACCATGTGGGAGGGGCTCAATCCACCCCCCGAATAGTCCACACCATATTTGGAAGGCCAATGAGACAATGTATCGACTGCAAGCCAGCACACGCTCTAGAGTATACGCAGTCTTGACTATTACTTAACTTAACATGGTACCCCCAGGAATTTTCCGCCACACGAACTTGTTTAAGTTCGCCCCAAAATTCCTGTTATTTAAATTTAATCAATTTTTTCCAAAATATCATTTATACTCAGAAGCATAATGTCATAGCCAATATCAGACAAATGGACACCATCTCTAAAGTACAACCCTGGAGTTTCAACACCGATATCTTCATGTTTAACAAAGTAACCGCCGTTGGCCACTATGAATCGGCGGATTCGATTGTTGAAATGCTTTCTTTTTTTCTCAATTTTATTATATGGAATATCAGTAGTTCCCCAAGAAATGCGTGGTAACATTGATGAAAAAATAAATTTTGTGTCAGGTAAGTTAGCCATCCACAATTTTATGTCATTACAAACTGAATGTTCTAGTTCACAACCAGTCATGGATATAAGATCGTTTGATCCAAGGTGGATAACCAAAAACTTTGGTGGATCGGCATGAAGGCACTGCATTTGGAGGACTGTGGTAAATTCCGCCCAGTGCATCCCTCTCCGGCTGATCCACTTTACACTGGCTATTGATGTGCTGCCCAAATTTGATTGTATATTTCTAAACTTCAATCGCTGTTCCAACCAATGAATGTATGAATTGCCCAAGAACCAAACATCTGAAAAATACTTGTTTGATGTTATTATTCAGAAATACCACAAAATCTGCCTTGTTTAACGTAATGTTATGATGATGTATAAAATTTGCTTTTTTTGATAAAATTAAGTATCGGCTAAATTTAAGCTATTGCGATAATGGTTTTCCTAAGTCAGGATTGTGCTGTTACAAGACATCTATGAATATAAGACATTAATTGCATATATGACAAACTTGATATAGTCTTTAGTTGCATGTACAATTAACGATATAGTCCGTATCAATACAGTTAAATGCGTATTTAATGTAGGAAGGCATCTGAAGACCATCTCCCTAATTTTTTAATCTTTTCGTTAGAAACTCCCTGTTCTGCAAGCCAAGTGGCAGCTCCTATTCTGAAAGAATGTGTTTTATAGCCCTTATGGGGCATACCCAAATTAATTAAGCTTTTAGAAATTACTGCACCAAATTGATATCTAGTGAGAGGAGAACCATTTATGTGACAAAACAAATGGTTAGAGGATTTTGGCTTGACAGACAAGTAATTTTGCAAGGCTTGTACTGGACACACCTTGGAATTACTAAGTGGATACACATTAACTATTTCCGGATTACCGGACTGGTTGGCTTTGGACTTAGGCAGATTTATTTTTACCGAATGAATTTTATTGGAACGGTTTACAAATTGTATGTCGGACACTTGAAGATGCCGGTCAGGTTCCACAGGAGAGGTATAAACCAACTCTCCAGCCCGAAATAACCCAAAAAATGCTAACGAGTATGCGGCCTTAAAGAGTTTAGCTTCATAAGCTGAAAAACATGTTCTGTCTAAAACGCCCCAGATTTTTGTTAGAAGCTCCAGCGTAATAGGCATTCTAGTATCTTTAGAAGGGTTCAAACGACGATAACCCTCAAGAAGCTTTTTGCAACGAAAGTAATTACATGTGTTTTGCATATTGTTTATCTTATGAAAGAAACTAATTGCTGCAATGAAAGTTGTCGCAGTTTTTGATGAATAATTCTTTTGATGTAAGAAGGCAATGTAATACTCCAAGTGTATTAACGGGACAGGCCATTCGTTCTTGAGCCCGCTAGTACTTCTGAATTCATTGAATTTTGCAAGAGCATTTTTATACACAGTTTTTGTATTCTGTGATAAGCTTGCTTGTATAAGTTTTAATGAGTGTTGTCCAAGATGGTCCAAAGATAGGCTGGAAAAATTCTTGGTTCCCGGTCCGCCCTTGGAGCCAGCTGTCTGAAACGCTCCATCTGAAAACGCGATAAACTGTCCGCAATCTGGTTTTCACAACCAGCCAAAAATTCAGCTCTTAGATTTATATTGAGTTTAGGGCAAAGTAGTGTAAGGGATCTGACCAGAACCATAATTTTGTCTGATTTGCTTGTTTGGTTATTGATAATGTTTACCACTGACTGGTTATCACATTTAAATAGGACCTTCTTATTTCTCAATTTATCGCCCCAGATATGAACTGCCACCAAAATGGGAAAGTATTCAAGTAACGTGATATCTTTTGTGAGCCCAGAATCATGCCACTCAATAGGCCAAGCACCTAGGGCCCACTCATTCATAAAAGTAGCGCCGAAACCATGACCCACCGCGGCAGAACTATCTGTATATAGGCAAATATCAGAATTGCAAGTCCAGAACTTTTCATGAAACATTGAAACGCCGTTAAAAGACGTTAGAAATTCCAACCACATTATTAAGTCCTGCCTTATCCCTTTTTTGACCTTGATGTGGTGGTAGGATTTAGTGACGCCACATGTTGCATTTATGATTCTCCTACAAAATGGGCGACCAGGAACTACTGCCCGACAAAGAAAGTTAAGGGACCCTATTAAAGATTGCAATTCTTTCAATTGTACAGACTTTTTATGAGATAACACAACATTGATATATTCAATGAACTGTGATACTTTTGAGGCAGGTATCCTAACTTGCATTAAAATGGAATCTAACTCCAGCCCTAAAAATATTAAAACTGGTGTGGGCCATACAGTTTTCTCCTCTGCCACGGGAACCCCGAGCTTAAAACAACACCTAAAAAAGGCCTGTAATAACTGATGACAATCATCTGAATCCCCTTTCCCTCCAAAAATAAAATCGTCCAAATAATGGTCCAAATCCCCTAAATTGCAGTTCTTCCGCACAATCCATTGCAGTGCGCATGCAAATTTTTCAAAAATTGCACACGAAATACTTGCCCCAAAAGGCAGCATACGGTCATGAAAAAAGAAACCCTCATGGCAGAATCCCACTAGGGGATAATCCTCTTTAGCTAGTGGTATCAGACGGAAGGCTGATCGGATATCAGCTTTGGCCAGTAGTGCCCCCGGACCCAATCTTTGAATCATTTTTACCGCATTATCAAACTTTGAGTAACGAACCGAGCAGAGAGTGGGGTCAATATTGTCATTCAGAGAATCCCCTGGAGGGTAAGATAAATGGTGAATCAACCTATATTCATTAGGTTCCTTTTTGGGGACCAGACCAATTGGGGAGATTTTGAAATCTGGAAATGGAATGGACTTAAATGGTCCAGCTACCCTGCCTGCAGAAATTTCCTTATTAATTTTTTCCTTAACTATAGCAGGGTTTTGAATCGCTGATTTCAAATTCTGACATGTTTGCAAAGTTCTCGGGCCAGTATAGCACAAAGAAAATCCATGTTCAAACCCATTTAATAAAAATAGACTCAAATTTGTATCATAACCTACTAGTTCTTCTCTTAAAGTGTGTAATTTTACTGGGGTGATGCCAAGACTAGAAACATCGCTTTGCATTTTATTTGCGAAAAGTAGCATTTGATTGAATTTGGTTACATCTAATCTGTGCATGTTCCCCTTTGCAGACCAGACAAACATGTGTGTACTTGCAATTAAGGAACTTGCAACCTCTGGTTGAATTGAATTCATAGCAAACACTCTTTGAACGACTATTACTACCAGCATAACTTGGGTTGAAAGTGTTTTTCTGATTTGATGGAGTTGACAAACTCATAGCTTTGAGCCAAAGATCAGCATTGATTTTTCCCCAGGGCATTGGGGATAGAGCTTGACGCATTCTGAAATTTTCATCATAAGTTTTCCACCAGTCCGATGCAAAATTTCTAGTCCCGGCCTCCCTTATTGTTGACATGTATTGAATGAGATCACAAGTCATTTCCGGTCTTTTTTTCGCCACTATGTACATATAGATTAAGAATGCATCCGTCCACTCTCGAATATTAGCCACTCTTTTGGGATTTTTTTGAATCAATTGGATTGTACCCTGCTCCGTAACTCTGACATTAGAGTCACGATTCAAAAGTTCATTCGGTTCTTTGCGAATAAGCTGTGCCAAATTAACATATTCCCCTTTCCAAATCTTAATGCATAACTCCGCCGGTACGTGCAGAGCAATGTCGTCGTCTGCTAAACGCATAGCCTCCGTGGGTACATTAAATTCTGATTCAGGCCATACAGGGATCGAATCATTGAGCGCGGCGAAAGGATTACCCGAGTTAGGTTCATCCGAAGACAGAACCACCCGTTCTGCCTCGGCGGAAGCTGCTTTTGGCGACTTATTAGCAGAATCATCTGACTTCCGGGCCGGCTCTGCGTCGGGCCGATCGTATGACTTAGCCCTTGTTCAACGACCTCTAGGCATCGTGAGAAATTGGACCTAAAATACGATTTTTTTTCAATGAAATTGCTCAATTTGCAAGCGCGCGTAATTAGACGGTGTAGCGTGATAATAACTATTTATAACGGTGCAGCATTAGAACTACCAACTTGCGATTACCAATAAACCCCCCCACACGCACCAACGTCATTTTCGTACAATAAACTGGACTATTTGTTAAAAATAGTCTGTTTTATGTACAAATTTCAAGGATTTCAATAGATTGTACATGATATCATAACTCAAGTCTGCAAAGGTCATGCTTTAAGGTTATGGTCATTTGCCAAGGTCAAACTTCTGAAAAAGTTGCCATCTCATTATTGTTTAACAAACATATCTTGTTTACATCTCATACCTAACAGGTCTTGTAAAACTCAAGATTGGTAAAGCATTTTTTTTTCAAATGCATAGCAACTTGTTAGATAAATTAAAAACCACTGAACACTCCTAAATTGTCCTATTTCTGTTGTCAGTGAAAGAATTATTACCAAGATGGGTTGTGACTGAGGTTGATGATGAATATCACAGAACTCTTGTATCATGGGATGATGGAAACGGGAAATTTGAAAATGTTACCATGGTTTCTGTGTTTTCATGCGGAGATAATGATGGAATGACAGCATCATGTGAGGTAGATAAAAAAAACAACTTTTTTAAAAAGTAAATTTTTTTGTCTGCTTGCAATGCACAAGACATGATTGTTGATGATTCTGTTTGAATCATATTTCTATTAGAAGGGATGGGGTTTTAATAGAGGCTAAGCTACATGATTGGATGGCTCAGTGCAAAACAGTTGTAACTGCCTACAAACATATAGGCAGTTTGCGATTTGTTAAAAACAATATTATACATAAAATTAATAAGCAGGACAAATTATTGTTATAGTCCGTTTGACTTCTATATGGACCAACATTTCGCCGAAAATCTCAGAATCGAATAAATGAAACGTATTTTTTTCTTGTCATATCATATTTTCTATCTAATACCATGACGAATTTTGTTTTTCATAATTTTTGAAGGCGCAATAATGATTTTGTCCGTCCGTCTACATGTTAATTTTCTGCCTTTCATTCCTACTCTTGTCTGTAATAAACGGAACAGCGAACTGTCTATCCAAAAATAGCTCTGATTTGCATAGGGGCCGAGTCAAAAGTGCATGAATTTTGGCAAGACGTCTTAGTATATTATCGAGTATTTTTGAGAAAATAATTTTGTAGATTTTTTTTAATTCCTTAGGATATCAAATCTTAGTGTATTCTGTATTTATTAAAACACTGTTTGACCAGATAATTGAGGGTAGTTTTTATCCATTCTGAGATGAACCCCATATTCCCTTATTTAGACCAATCAAAAAGGATTATTTAGTGAAGTCGTTAGGATTTTCACGAGGAAAACTAGATAAGCAGGCGAGTAACACCGGTACAAAACAAGGGATATTTAAGTTTAAGATGTCCTGACCGTCAATATGCTAATTACCTTTTCCAAATATGGAATAATAGACTTTTCTTCTGTCAAATGTTTAGTATAAAGCCACATGTTTTTAATATTTGTTTACACTTTGTTACAACGAAACAGCCTTCACCACCCCTCGTGTTTAAGAGTAGAAAATGCGAAAGTATTAACATTAACTAGATAGACAAAATCATTATTTTAAAATCATTTTGATTCCCAAAAATATTTTTTGGATGGTATTAAGCTAAAATTAATATTTCGCCACATAGAAATCCTCAATTCAAATGCTATTTTATGTAATTGATGAAAAGGTTGGTCCATATAGAAATCAAACGGACTATACTGGTAGAATAACTTCTAATGTTCAAACAATATCTTGAGGGAATATACCACATGACAAATTTTGAGATATCTTTTAATAGGTTTGTATATTGCTACACTGTGATTAGGTTTGAGTTTTAATCCATGAATACAGAATATATCGTATTTGTTTCCAAGATATTTTTGTCAAGCCCTCAATGCGGTTAGCAAGACATAGTCTTTACTTTTGGTGTATGTACATTAGTGTGTGTGTCTTATCTAATTTTGTCAGTAGCAATACTATCATGACTGTGGATGGATTACAACTAACTTGGCACAATTGTTCTCCACCATGAGAAGATGAGCCAATCGATAGAAATTTTCGGATAGCTATGAGGTCAAGGTCACAACTCAAGGTTAAATGTCAAAATTTAGCTTATCTAGAGCATATCCTGTATTCAAATGGACATGTTTCAAAATAATATAGCCATCATAAATCCCTTAGTAAGTAATGTGCTCTGTGAAATAAATTTTCAAATTCCTTAAAGGTCAAGGTCACAGGACAAGGTCAAATATTTAATTTGAGTTTATTCATGGGCAAGGTCAAGTTAGTAGTAAAACTGTTGCAGACTCTACATTATTGTTTAAGGACACCTATCTGATTATATGTTAAATTAGATTTAGCATGACAAAAGTGTTTGTGTTTTCAGGATTTAAACTGGTATACAGGAAACCAAGATAATGGTGAAATATGGGTGAATGCATCTAAGGAGGAGAGTGTTGCTGTTTCTATGACAACTGATGATGGCCAATCAGGAGGCATGGTGTGGCAAAGTCTATCTTATTCCTATGGGAAAAGTATGTATTGGTGTAGTTGATTTGTGTTATCATATCCCTTAAACTATACTTGGGGATATGAGGGAGCTAGCTTATAGGTCTGTCTGTTGATTGGTCAGTCTGTTTGCTGTAGCTTTTTCTATGGCTCAGTCCGAAACAGTTGTAACTCCCTATATGCTTATAGGTAGTTACAACTGTTTCTCGCTAAGCTATCATTATGTCCACTCAATATCTTTGTTTCTTCATGTACATTGACTTGAATTGGACTTGAATTGGACAGTCAAAACTTGAAAAATCAATTTTGAAATTGTAATCACATGATCTCAGATCATGACAAAAGTTTAAACTTTAAGGACTACTTAATCTGAAATAATACAGTAGTCTTAATTTTCAAGCATTTCAAGTCCAAAGGTTATATGAAAGTTTAGGGAACAAGTTACTTAATTTTATTTCATGATTTAGTAAAATATAAACTTGACCCCACTAATCTCAGTACTTTGACTTTTGCTATTTTTGACGAGCTCCCTTGCGTCACAATAAAAGTTTTGTGTGCTTGCCATAGTGCTGCCCTGCATCTATCAGTCCCTCTGATTTTGTCCAGGCATTAAATCCTTCATTTATGGATGGATTTCAAGATTACCTGGCACAATTTATAACAATCAAGAGTAGATGTGTTGAAAGAAATTTTCATATATGTCCAAGCGCACAGCTCAATGTGAAAAGTTAAAATGCCGTTTTTCTATGAAACCACCTAGTAATTATTGTCTGTTGGCACCCTTATGTTGTATCTACTGCTTCAATGAAACTGCAGATACAAAAAATCAGTCATCTAGCAACTTTGTGAAATTTAATGGAAGATATAGTCATATCATTTCATATTTTATGTATCTGAATCGATAGAATAGAGGTTATTGTTTTTTACCTTTCTGTATGTCCATTTGACCTCAAAAACTTTAACATTGACCATTCCTTCTGAATGGTAAGGGAAAGAGCCTTCATATTTCACATGAGTTTTGCGTGTGACAAGACCTTTCTATTGGTACCACTTTCAAGATGATCTGTCATGGTCATTTTTCAAGGTCAGGAACCTTGATAATTTCTGAAAAATTGCAGTGGCAGGGGCAATGGTGTTTAACATGTTTCTTGTGCTTCCAGGACCTAGTATTTCACTATACAGTGTGAATTCTGACCCTGCTAACCCCAGTACACTGACAGTTACTGTGAATCATGCTAATTTGAATATTGTTGGTTGGCATCCAAAATTTTGTATCTAAAGCTTTTTACAAGCTATAGATACATCATTTTGGTTGCCTATTTTAGGGAAGACAAAGTCATTCAATTTTTATGCCCCCGTATCGAGAGATCGGGGGCATATTGTTTTACTCATGTCTGTCTGTCCGTCCATCCGTCCATCTGTCTGTCTGTCCGTCTGTCCGAAAACTTAACCTTGCCAATATCTTCAAGCCTATTCAAGATACAAACCTAATATTTGGCATGATGATAGATCTCAATGATCCGCATATGCTGGTACCAAAGTCAAGGTCATGTGACAAGGTCAAGGTCATCTGTCAAGGTCAAACTTTGAAAAAAAAAATGCTGTTACGGGGGCACTAGTGTTTCACAAACACATCTTGTATTTCATTATTTTTTGTCAGGACCTGGCATTCCACTGTTCAGTGTAATTGACCCTGCTAACCCCAGTACACTAATAGTTACTTTGATCCATTATGTAAATATATTATCTTGATCATTTTGGTAGTCCATCAGCTATGTGTATTCAAATTTTAGGGGAAGACAGTCATGCAATTTTATTTCCTATGGTTGTTTTAGGACCAGGTATTCCACTGTACAGTGTAAACTCTGACCCTGCTAACCCCAGTACACTGATTGTTACTGTGACTCATGCCTCCAGTGATGATGGTAGACCAGAGACCTTTAAAATGGCTGCAGTGAGGAGAGATGAACTTCATAGTCCTTCTAAATGTCAAACAGGTATGTTCTTCATTCGGAACACCACTCGGCCAATATCACGATCAACCTCGGATGTACATAGACGGACTATTTTTAAAAATTACGGGAAAACCTTGGAATAACTCGATGACGTTAGTTAAAATGGTGTTAGCCCTCGAAACTGTGAGTGAAAACATTCGACGTCGCCAACGCTACTCGTTTAAGTCACTGAGGTGAATTCATCGAATCCTTATATTACTATAAATAACGGCTGGAAAAATCTTAATTTTTGAGAATGATTCGTCATTCTCAAAAATTAAGATTTTTCAGCCGTTATTTACTTAAAAAGATATAAATCTACAGTGCTAGTTTTTCTTACACTGTTTCCGCCTAACAAAACGCACGATTTTGTTACATACCTATCCGCCTTACATACATCCGAGGTATGTTGTAGTTTACGGAAATGGCGGAGTGATGTTCCGAATGGTATGTTCTTGTCAAATTGTCAGATTGCTGTTGACTATCAAAGATTTGATTGACCAATCAAATAACTTGTCTCAACAATTTTGAAATTTCTATGCAATGAATTTCTATGTTCTATAAACTATAATGTTTTTAGCTCACATGAGCATGAAGTGCTCATGGTGAGCTATTGTGATGTAGCTGTGTCTTTCACCCGGTTGATGGGCCATCTGTTGTCTGTCAACATCTTGTGTGCTCTCTGGAGGTCACATTTATGGCCCAAGTTTCTTGAAACTTGGTTAGAATGTTTGTCTCTATCAGACATCCAACAAGTTTGAAATTGGGTCAAGTGGAGTCAAAAATAGGTCACAGGGTCAAATTTTAGAAAAACCTAGTGTGCACTCAAGAGGCCACATTTTTTTATCAGGTGTATAGAAACTTGGTCAGAATATTTGTCCACATTATATCTTGAATAAGTTTCAAATGGGGCCTAAAACTAAATCAAGGGGTCAAATCTTAGAATAACTTGGTGATCATATTTTTGGCATAAATCAAAATGTCTTGAAACTAGAACAGAATGTTTGTCTGCATGAAATCTCAGATGAGTTTGAAATTGGGTCTTGTAGGGTCAAAAAATAGGTCATGGGATTGAAGCTTAGAATACTCTAGAGGCAATATTTGTGGTTGAAATGTCTTGAAACTTGGTCAAATTGTTTTTAAACATGATAATCAGGCCAGTTCAAAATTGGGTCAAGTGCGGTCAAAAACTAGGTCCCAAGGTCAAATTCTGCAAAAAGACTTTTGTGAACCATATAGGCAACATTTTTTGCTAAAAAATCCTGAAACTTTGTCAGAATTCTTCTTTAAATTAATCTGAAGCAAAGTTCCAAACTTGGTCATATTTGGTCAAAAACTAGACCATGGGATCAAATCTTTGTAAAACACTATGAGAAGTTGTTGCAATAGGCAACTTTTGTTAACAATATTAGGTGAGTGCTTTAGGGCCAATGGTCCTCTTGTCCTAGAAAACTTAAGCTATTGCTAAAGCCATGGTGTTGTCATAGTTGATATTGTCAGCATGGTCATGAAAAAACTTTGATTTTTTTATATTACCAAAAGCATTTAAATGAAACTTGGTACACATGTTTACTAACGAAACCTTTACTATCAAGGTATATAACGCTAGATGCACTAAGATTATCAATCCACTATCCAGCACCTAACAGCCAAGGGTGCTCTGTTTTCTTCAAATTACTTATTATGAAATTATGTGCTTTTTTCAAAACTATAAAACTCACTGTAAACATGAATTAAACCTTGTTTTCTTTCAGTCTGACCTTTTGATAAAATCTTGTCTATTATACTTATACTGTCACATTGTCTCAAATACATGAATAAAATGACATGCTTTCATTAATACAGAATATTGATATTTCAATAAATTAAGTTATTATTCTTTCTATAGTTTCAGATGGCCAGCTACAAAATTACCCAGTAGACTTTACAATGAAAGAACTATTTGTTACCGATCTAAAGCCTGGAACGGAATATGTTGTTTGTATGAAGGCAATGAACCAGTTTGGTGATAGTTCATTTGGACAAACTGTTGTCATTAGGACAAGTTCCAATAAAGGTACAAGATTGTATGATTTCTAGGACATGCCTGAGAAGGAGATCATGTAATTCTCTGAAGGAGCATATGGTTATAAAGTAATCATCATTTTAATTGAGCTAGTCTTTGACAAATGTTGTAGAAATGGTAGGGAAACATGTTGAGGATACTGAAGAAATATATTACCTTGTGACTTTTTCCTTTTTTCCAAATCTTAAAAACTTCTTGTCTGGTCGTCGATACAATTCCAGACAGGCCCTTGACTCAGCTGTCAGTCAGTGCCTCAGAGGTATACCTAAAACGGTGTATCTTAACCCATTTCAGAAATGAATTTCGGGGTTTGAAGTTGTGTATTACAATCTTGGAAAATACTTTGAAGGATTATAATGTCCAATCGACTATTTGAATCAAATGCTTTTAAGAAATAATTCTGTTCACCAGAAAGTTGTTTAAGATACTATTTGCTTGCATCTGGTAGTATTTTGAAAGAAAACTATCTTCTAGAGGGAAGAAACATATGGTAAAGAAGAAATTGCTTGTGACAATCAATTTCTTCTTGTTCACAATGTTTTCCTAATTTGAAAATTTGAACTCTTTACTTTGAGTTTGGTCTCCTTAACTCTTTCCCAAACAAAACCGGTTTTGACGTCTCTATTAGAGAAGGCTTAGGAAAAACATTGTTGTAAAAGAAGAAAATGCTGATCATCAGCATTTTCTTCTTTTGTCTCAATATTTTCTATTTTCTAAACAATACACATTTTCTACCTTTGATATAATTTATTTTGTTGTCTGCAGCAGCTTTCAAATTGGACCACCCTGAAATTTTGTTGTTTGGTAAAGGGTTAATATCATAAGTTGGGAGTTCAATGTACTACTTACTTACAGAAGTAAGTGTCAATTCCTGTTATGGCCATCTGATCTCTTTTTATTATGGCCCCATATGGAGAGATCGGGGCATATTGTTTTACTCATGTCCGTCCGACTGTCTGTCCATCTGTCCGAAAACTTAACCTTGCCAATATCTTCAAGCCTATTCAAGATACAAGGCTCATATTTGGCTTGATGATAGATCTCAATGATCCGCATCTGCTGGTTCCAAAGTCAAGGTCATGTGACAAGGTCAAGGTCATCTGTAAAGGTCAAACTTTGAAAAAAATTGCTGTTACTGGGGCATTAGTGTTTCACAAACATATTTTGTTCTTTTCAGAAGTAGGGTCTGAAGGTCATGTTGCAGAAATAATTGGAGGGGTACTCTGTTTTGTTGTCTTTTGTGTTCTTATAGTGGTGATTTTTGTATGGTAAGTATGATGCAATGATGAAAAAGGATATTGTAGAAGAGATTTGGTGAAAAAGGAGATATTGCACTGAACAAGGCCCAGTGTGAATGAGTGCAGTTTTAGATCTACTGACCAAAGATCAGAAGAGTGATAGTGATGGTGTTTTTCCCGACCTGTCTGTGGGTCTGTTATCTTTTTCTTATTTACAGGACAAAATCCACTATAATTATTGAATTATCTTGAAACTTTCACAAGATTATTGTAGAGTCAATAGGAATGTCGCTTATGAAAAATAGGGATGATCAGAACTCAGAAAAAGGGGCCTTTTGGAATTTGACTTGAGAATCGCACTTTGTGCAATCTTGTTAACACGATAAAATCCATAATTATTATCAGATTCTCCTGAAACTTTTTCAGGATGATTGTATGGTCATAAAGATTGCAATGTCGAAAATAGGGACAATCTGTGATAAAACACTGAAAAAAGGGGCCTTATAAAACTTCACTTAAGAATGTTACTAAATGCAATCTTGTTTACGAATGAAGTCTACTAATATTATTACATTCTTCAGAAATATTAGCAAGATGACTGTAGAGTCACAGAGAGAGTTGCTTTCAAAAATTGGGACAATCCATTATAAAACAGGGGAATTAAAGAATTTCATTTAGCTTAATCTTGTTTACTCATTAAGTCTACAAATCGTCGAGTTTCTACCAAAACCTCGTAACTACAGCTTGTTCAAAGCTGTAGTTATGAGATTTAGCAGAACACCGACGAAATATTAATTTATTTTCCGAAATTTTCACAGGAAGATTGTAGGGTCATAGGGATTTTCACTTTATAAATTGGAATGAAATGAAAAACATGGGAAAAGGGGCCTTATCCAATTTTACTTAGTGCAATCTTGTTAAAGTAATAAATTCCACAAATATTTTCAATTCTCTTAAAACTTTGAACAAAGGATGATTTAAGTGTCATGACAATGGTTGCTTTTTAAAATGGGGAAGGTCAATTAGAAAAAAGGAAAAGGGGCCTTATGGAATTTCACTAAATGCAATCTTGTTTACTCGATAAAGAGCACAAATACAATGGGAATCTCTCGAAGCTTTCACAGCATTATTGTCAAGCTTTTGAACATGGAGAAAAGCCATCAGAAAACATTGGAAAAGGGTTCTTGTTAAATTTCACTTATTTTAATCTTGTTTTTGTGATGAAGTCAACAAATATCCCAGCACAGGCTCAATTAAAAAAGATATTGTGCCCCTCTATTTCACTTTGCAACACCCAACAGTACACCAACTCCTTGGCATTTGCAATGTATTGGTCTTCGATTTCATTGATACAAAGCTGTGATTCGTTTCATTTGTCAGGGTAATAATCTTGGACAAAACCTTAAAGCCAGTCTAAAATCATTAGGTAATTCAATGTTTACAAGTTTCGAATAGGGTCAAGGTCACATGTTTAGGTCAAAACAGACTTATCAGTTTAAATCATTGTTGTTTCATTTTATTTATGAAGTTTACAAATTCCATATTTCTTTAATTAATTAGTGGAATGGGTTGTCATTTTTAAATAAAACATATATAGATTGCTTTCAGAATATTTGTTTATCCAAAAATATTAACTTCAAATCAAAGATGTAATTTTCGAAGAAATTCAAAGGCAAGAACTAAAGGGCACTTAATGTTTTGGGTATCTATTTTCAAAAGGCTCTGAGAAAAAAGTAAGCACGGTGACCCCATTTTTTCTTTTCAAAAATCGAAATAAAACATTGAGATCTTTCTAAAAAATCAGATTTAAAGAAAAGTTAAATAGTAAGAAAAAGCCGAGCAAACTTCCTTAAAACAAGTGTTGTGCAGGACGAAGAGGCACACTTAAATGACAATAATTTCAATAAACCAGCCTGTGTGAGACAATTCCATCAATGTGACATTTGCGTGTGAAGCAAACATTTAGCAGTCCGGGCAGCTACTCAGCGTAAGTAGAGGATTGCTTTACAGTCCACAGATAGACCTTATCTGTCTACAAAATCTCTGGTCAGACTGTGCGGAAGCACAGATTGGCCAGAGTCTTTGCTTTGCAATCATTTGAAATCGTTAAAAATGTCACGCACAGGCTCAAACTTATTTTTTTTCAGCTGTAGAAGAAAAATAAAAAGTGTGAAAATGAATAACAGGATAGAAGATCCGGAGGTAATTATTAAACTGTTTGAAATATAGGAAGAAGATAGAAAATACAGATTAATCTAAGCTATACTTATATAGCAGCTGGAGCACATAACAATGGATAGAAAATACAGATTAATCTAAGCTACACTTATATAGCGGCTGGAGCACATAACAATGGATTCCTTGTTTTTCTCAAACAAGTACTACCATTACATCCTTTTCTAGCCTCCAGCTGCTTTCCCATATAGGTCTACGATTACAAACTCTTTAATGGGAGAAAAATAGTTGGAAAGTGTTAGTGCCCCTGTCTGGGATCAAACTGGGATTTTTTCATAGATAGTATTGCGCGTTAGCACTGTGGTATGAGGCTGTCTGCATTATGACTGAAAGATTGTTGTTTACAAAATATTCTTGCTGTCCAGAAAGCTTTTGCAGATTGTATAGGAAAAGATCAGCCTTTTTATGACATCAAGGGGTCAGTACAACTGTATTGTAAGTGCCTACAACTTTATAGGCACTTACAATAAATAGTGTTGCACTAACCCCTTGACATGCAATCTGATCTTAGCTTCAATTCTTGTTTTCTACAAATCTATTGCTATTGTGGGTGAAACATATTACTATATAATTCTAATTTTTATATGCAAAAAAGACAAAATATGAAAAATTGTCGACAGAATTCCAAAACAGCCTCAATAAGACAATGTAAAATAGAGTGAAATTAATGAAAGGAAGGTGAAAATTTATTAAATCAGTGAGTTTATCAAGTTCACAACTTTTGCAGTGAAATTATATATTAGTAATCATCCACCAAAATCTCAATAATTTCTATAATCTGCTTGATGTCATAAATGAAGTTATATTAATATCTATTTACAGATGAATTTTGACAAGTTTGTCAGCTATCATAATCAAAATGGTGTCCTGATGAATGAAAAGGTATAAAGTTGAACTTGTTATTTGTGTCGCATTTAGGTTACCTTTCTTGATAGCACATGGGAAATAACTCTTTCTGTACTGAACATTTGAAAATGAGTTTCTTCCCTTGTTTCGCAAAAAAAGCAGCATCAGTTATAATTCTCTGTCCACCCACTCCAGGCTTTAAAACTTTTCTTATTCTTGACTCAAAATGTTCTCAAATTTCAACTCGAGACTGAAGCTATAATTTGGTTGAAATACTAATATTAATGTATGAACATATAGGATAACATTAATAAGTTGTTATATATAACAATGTCTTATATGTTCCTACATTTATTTGAATTTTTGATTTGAGAAAATTCTCACAAAAAAGATTTTAACCTTGGGCCCAGATAATCACATTTAACAATGGTTTAAGAAAAGGAGTTGGCAGATAATACGACAAAGTAAAGATTTTTAAAAAACATCATAAATAGGGCAGAAAAATATTGTGAGAAAATAGACATTGAATATTATCTTCAATATCAAATCTCCTTCAGATCTCTCTGATTACTTACTTAAAAGTACACATATTGGGCGGACTGGTAAATTCCAGCCCAGTGGACAGATAGGGGTGGTTATGAACACCTTGATACCTGAGCATACTGTAATTTGGTATCTTTTTACCATGGCCTAATGTGCATTGTGGCAAAAATTGAACGCAATAAATTATCCATAGTGGTTTGAAAGTGTGCTATCCATACATATAGAACTATCTTTATATATTCAGACATGTACCTTACTTTATGAGGTGTCATTTACAGTTATAATTTTCACTTGAACAATGAAAAAGATTATTCCCTTATGAACTCTTAAAATATGACTGACTTGTATATCTCATTTTATTGTGTCTTATTTCCGCCACCTATTCTAGGTGGCGTAAATAAGACACACAAAAATTAAACAAATAAGGTTTTAGTATAAGTAGCGCAAATAAGATGACACGAAAATATCCTTCAATACAGTAATGGGTCTGTGTGGTGATGGATTTATCATGCGATTATTATATTGTTTTACAGAAATCAGATGATAGCAATTTGACCAAACCAGACAAAGAAAGTGGTACTGAGAGTGGACATGTTTCTTCATCTAGTAGTCAGGAACAGGAAGGTGTGTGGGCTCAATTTAACCCTTGTCATGCTGAATATAGAGATGGGCAAACTTGCATCAAGCTCAAAGCTATGAACACTCTGGTTTCACTTATTATGTCTGTATTTACTTCCGAAATAACTATTTTAATGCTTTTCTCGTTTAAAAAATAAAGTATGATTGTTGAGACTAAGAGCTGACTGCACATATGAGAAAGCTGATCTTTGTCTACACCTCCTGTCCAAGCAGGAATATTCTGAATTCAGCATAGAAACAGTTAAATTACTATATGCATTATTTCTTACAATGTCCCATTTTCAGTGAATTGTGTATTATCCGTACAGTTATTAATCCTAAAGTTACTTTTAAAAGTTATAAGTACTTCTTAAGGTTAATATCATCACAGCTACTGAGAGTTTTGTTGATTTTCTTCCAAAAAACAGACAAGCAGAAAACAGACAATATGATATATATATAATACATACTTAATATTTTGTATGAAAAAAATATTTAAGCAGGTTGGGAGAATTGATAATTGTCAAGGCTCTGCCGAGACAATTATCAAATCTCACAACCTAGTTAGATATTTGTTTCATACAATACACTATGTATGCATTATATATATATCATATAACCTCTATTTGTCTTGTTTACATCGATGTTTCTAACTGAAATGCAACTTTCTAAAAATAACTGCATTATATCATTGTTCTAAAAATACTATGTGATATCATAAAAAAAAATCATATGGGATGTTATCACACGGATATTTGTATAGTAATAAGATAAATGGTAATACAGTGTTTAAAAAACTCTTCTTTTCTTGTTCTGCAGATACTGGTGATGGACTTGTACGAGACCGCCGCTGGAGTTCTGTGTCAAATGACAGCAGCTACATCAAGGCGGGGGCTCGACGGAGATCTGTCAGTTCTGTTATATCAGGGTACATCTGTGTGGACGGGGATACATCTGGAGCAACAATTGAAAACGAACAGGATTCTTTGATGAATCACAATGGAGATTCAAGTGATGATGATAATGATAAACAGGGTAAAACTAATGAGTATTTTGACAGGGTTGAACCTCCTGTAAGACATTATGCGGAAATCGATGACCACCCTTTTGAAACTAATTTTGAACACACTGTAGATAACAAAACTGCTGAGTTACATAAAGAAATCCCACAGGAAGTTACTTCTTATATTGAAAATAGCCCACCTATAGCCGATTCTAATACAGGGTATAATGGTATAGATGATCAGGGTGCTGAAGTTACAGAAGAGACCTTGTTAGAAAGAATGACAAATAGAATTACAGCCAAACCAAATGATAAAAATTATGTGCCAAATGAACCTACAAATACTCAATCAACATTAGCAAATCCATATCTAGATAATCATATTGATATCAATTTTATGCAAGGTAATCCTACTTCAGACAGAGATAAGTCTGTAAGATATTCTCCACATGCTAGAACGAAAGAGGAAGCTGAGATTAAAAATCATAGTCTTGACAATAGAAGTATAGAATGTGATCCAAATACAGATGGAGATGATGGATTTGATTTGTTTGAGGATGATAAGTGCAATATAAATCTGACTTGTACTGCTGTGCAAAGTCAGTTAAATGACAATCAAGCTGATAATGAACAGGAAAGTGGTACTGTTTGCAGTGCAATTGAATTGATTAAGCTACCAGGTGCTGAAATTAACTCAAGTGGTGGTCATTTTGAATTGACATCAGATTCTGGGGATTTCAGAGTTGAGGAATTAGGAAGTAGTGGAGGAGTGCAATCAGACTTCAATCATTATCATGATACTGATGAAGTTTCTCTTGGACAAGGTTCATCATTCAATGGTGAATCTGACACTGATAATGGCAACCAAGATATGTATAAAACTGATGAAGAAAATGATCTTATAAATAATGATTTGATAACAGAAGTAATCGATGATACTTTATTTCTTGATATGTCTAAGAAAAATGGCTATTCTGTCCCATTAGAACAATTAATGCAGTTAAAACCACAAGTTGAACCAATACCTGAACCTCATGAAAATGGAACTGAGGCCACTGTTCAGCCTGAAAAATCTGCCACTGAAAACAAATCAATCAATGGTACAGGAAATAGTTATGACTCATATGTTTGTGCTGGCGTAGACCATTCTTAGCCCTCTCCTGTTTTTTGCGAAATTAAAGAGTTGTTCGAATAGAAAGTGGATGCAGACAACAATGAAAAGTGGAGTGATTTAGAATGAAATCTTATTAGGAAACCCCTGTTAACATTTTGAACAATCATTTAGGTCCAAAACGTTGCGTACCCATTTTGGGTCCACTATCTCACTAGCTTCAAATAATTTCTTCTTTTGGGAGGGGGGGGGGGATTTCAAAACGTTCCCTAGATTTTGTCTTTTATATTGGCATGTGAAAAGAGGGATAGTGTGGGATAAATGTTCTTTTACAATGCACCAATATTTTGGATAGGTCCAGATTTGAATTACTAGCACATCTACTTTCTATAAACCAGTCATTACTTATTGCAAAGCCTCTAATATGAAAAAAAAAATGTTGAGTGATGTAGAACTTGTAGACATTTTCCTTAACCCATTATAAGACCATCTCACATTTGACCACATTTTGTGTTGAGTTTTTATGGGAAAAGTGATATTCCTGGTTCCTCTGAAATTCAAGATTCAGATTAAAAATTACAATCTTAGACAATCCTGAGATTTGGGTGCTATTGGGGATGTCTTGTCGAGACAATTCAAATGAGTTCCAGCAACACAGGGTTACAATGAGAAATTGAAATTGCCCTCAAAACGAAGTTCTCCATAAAAAATGAATTGATAAATATTGAGAAAAATGTTGTTTTTAATGAAGAAAATGCTGTAACTCGGCATTTTCTTCGTGAAAGACAATGTTTTCT
The DNA here is from genome assembly GCA_948146395.1 of Fragum whitleyi. Classification (NCBI taxonomy): domain Eukaryota; kingdom Metazoa; phylum Mollusca; class Bivalvia; order Cardiida; family Cardiidae; genus Fragum; species Fragum whitleyi. The sequence goes on along the minus strand of OX411548.1, from coordinate 55,006,859 downwards.
CCCCTTTGATACAAACAATAGGATGACTTTTCTCCTAGATCTTTTTAGTACTGTATCAAGATTTGCTCTGGTATTTTCTTGTCCACAGACAAGTGGCCTAGAAAAATGTACTTGCCAGCAAGTGGAAAAGCCAGTGTTGGACAAGTCGGGCATGGGAATTTCACACCCCTGCTTTCTTAGCTAGACCTTTGAAATTATTTTGATGGATCATAACAAAACTATTGTAAATGCCTATATCTATTAAGGCATCTACAAAAGTTTTATGCTGACCCATTGAATTCCTATAGCTTGATTTACTTGTATAGCAAACATGTATTAATTTACCAGTTATGAGAATATGAAAAAGCAGTCATTTGAAAGAATGGTCGCTTAGTACATAGTTCGAGGGGTCAGCGCAACACTATTGTAAGCGCTATAGATATATAGGCACTTACAATAGTATTGGGCTGACCCTCGATATGTTGTTTACAAAAAATGAGAAATATAACTTTGATTGAAAATGTTCATTATTGCAAATTTCTCAATGGTTCTATTTTGTAAAGTCTCATAAAAATTGCCTGAATGAAACAATTCTATCTATAACAACATAGGATTCATTTATAATAATTTTCAGACCAATCATATCTACTCTTTTTGTGCTAGTCGAAAGATGGGAAATCTTATGTGATCATCCTTGGCGTAACCCCTTTGTGCAGGATCATAAAACAGTGCAAACAGTTTTCCAATTATACCCTGCTTTGCACCTACAACTGTGTGAAAAGCTGGGTATTATTAGAAAACTGTTTGCACCGTTTTGTCATCCTGAGTGCAGGGCATGTATCAAGGGTCCTGGCAGGCCGGCGGGCGACGTCCGCTACTTTGTCAGGAGAATACTCCGTCACCTTATGTCCCAAAGATTTTAAACTTGGCAGTTGTGTTCCTCTCATAAATACGGAGTGTAGTGCATAAGAACTGTAACTCAACCTAGCATAATATTTTAGTTATTGTTGTTTTTCATTCTTTGACATCCAGCAGTGTGATGGGCATATTTTGAAACAATTTGCCACCTTGTTTAGATGTGTTGATTTTAAGAAGGATATTTTGAAAATGATCCTTTTTGGCTTCACAGTAAATTGTTGCCTGCATCCTCTTTGTATTTGTGAACTGTCACGGGAAAAAGGGACCATCTGGGTAGTGTGTAAAGTGTGACCCTAGTCAGACTGCGCAGACTGACTATTGTCAAAACTTTTTGCGCTTGGACCATTTTTCTGAATCTAGAATGATCATTCTACATTCCTGCATAAGAATTTTTGACATGCGACCACTTGTTGACCTCTACTTGAACACATCGCTTTTTCATAATTTCACTATACAGAGTTCCATAATGGTCCCTTTTTGTGTGACGGGTCACATATATGATGTTGGTGGTGAAAACAAGTGGTATTGTGGCTTATATTAGACTTTACCAAAATATAATTGATACCGGTGACCTTTAAACTTTGCTTTGAAAGAAAAATAGAAATTCATAATGACATTTATATTGTTTTATTATTGAAAATGAATTTATTACAGTTTTCATTTTCAAGAGTTCATTTCTAGCTTGGCTGTTTTTGAGATATTATGATTACCTTGGTATTGTTGGTGCAGGCTTTGGCGTGACAAACTCTAACCTTGGTCATATGTCTTTTGCTTTTGAAGATATCTTCATGAAATTTGTCATGAGTGTTCACCATCACAAGAGCTATTTAGAAAATCAAGGGGACTATTCTAAAAGGATGTTTGTAAGAGTTGTGCCCCTTTTTGGACTTTGATTATTGCATTATCAAACACCTATAGCCAAGCCTTCAGAAAATAAGGCAAATGAAATGCATTTCAATGGGTCAGCGCAACACTATTGTAAGTGCCTATTTAACTATTCCACCTCTAGAATTTTTCCCACTATCCAGCGCGGAACAGCTGAGCATAGGCATCCTTTTATGATGCTTTTGCATTATATGTATATGTGTCAAACACTTATGAGGTCTTGCCTTTGTTAATGAGATTAACTTCAGCAAGGAAACTTTAGTTGTCAAACAACATTATTGTTATACCAGGAATCCATTGTTTGGCGCTCCAGGCCATGTAATATAACTGAAAAATTGTTGAAAGTGGCATATTAAAACCCATTCAAACAAAACAAACAAAGATTATTGTGAAAGATATATGAGCCTGTGAGTGGCATTTCCACAATTTGCCATGTGAGAAGGGGAAGCACTGCAAAGTGCATCAAGAAGATTGCCTCTCTGTGCAAATATGCTTTGAGACATTTTTTATCTACAAATTGATCAGTGAAGACTATGGTCAGACTGTGCAGATGTACAAGCTGGTCAGTGTCTTTGCTTTGGGCACAAATGAAATTGTTGAAAATGTCACACTTTGGCTCATGTTACCTTGATGGCTCTACGCAAATCGGTTGTAACTGCCTATTTGTCTGTAGGCAGTTACAACTGTTTCAGACTGAGTCATCAATATGACTTAAAACAAAACAAAAAACAAATTTTTGATGTGTTACCCTAACTTTATAACTACAGCTTGAATTTAGTGTAGACATGATATTTTATTTGCTCAGATTTGTCAAAACCTAATCTTCAAAAAACATCCCTTTTACCAATTTTTCTAAACTTTCTTATTATTTAATGGTTATAATTTTGAAGGATTCACTTCTGATTTATCATGTAACAATTTATTATTTGCAAGTATATAAAATATCATGAAAATATCTTACTCAAGGTTTAATTCCTGGATATTTTAAATTTTTTAGCTAATTGTGTTTGACAGAAGTAATTTCTTCATTTTTCAAAGTGTTTCTAGCAGCTTTCTTTTCTCCAGGGACGTGAAATGGTGCAATTGTGTGGAAATTGACGAAATAAAAGATTATATAATGTAGATATATAATTGTCAGTATAGTTGGCGAAACTATGTTTCTTCCTTAGGTCATTAGTCAGTGAAGCTATACCAAAGAATTGTTTGTTTAAGAGATATTAGATGTTGATATTATTATGTGCCATATTTTTGTATGTACTCATTTAATACATGACATTATGCGATTTTTTTTGCATGTAATCATTTAATACATGACAAATGTATAATTGTAATTGTAATAATGTGTTTCTGTTTTATAATCTTAACCTCCAAATGTCTAACAAAACATGCGCGTAGTTGCCATCATAACTTCTTCGTTTATGTACATCTGTTGGTCTGTCCTCGTTATTTGTTTTCGGAATTTATTAAACGACATGTATAATATGTGACCCATCATACAAAAAGGGACCATGTGGGTGGTGCGTAAAGTGTCGACCCTAGTCAGACTGCGCAGATAGCGCAGACTGACTAGGCTAGAAACTTTTCACAATGTCATATTTTTTCTGAATCTAGAATGATCAACGGGATAACTTTTTTAAATATGACCTTTGGTTGACCTTTACTAGATAGAAACTCTTTTTTCAAATATTTATTTTACAGAGTTCCCAGATGGTCCCTTTTGGCGAGACAGTTCACATATAAAAAGTAGCCTTTTCCATGTCGTTTCCCCAAGTGATGGAAGGTAAATGCCCCTTTTTGTAGTGGAGAGGTGGCTATTTTGTATGCATCTGCACAAAAGTCCTTGATATGTTCTTTAATAATCCTCACTTCAGAAACCTACTTATGTATTTCGAACCCATTTCTCATGGATGATCCTTGGGTGACCCTATATTGGATTTTAGCTCTTCTATGCACAAATTTGAAATTTTAATTCTTTCAACCCAAGAAACAAAACTACCCCCTGTTTACGTCTACAGCCAACATTCTGTAGCATCTCCACCTATTCATATGAAACTTTACAAAATTTAATTCCGGTTAGCTAGGGCGTGATTTTTGATATATTCTGTGATATTTCTTTAAGTAGATATGGTCCAATCTTCATGAAACTTGGTCCGAATGTTTGTCAAGTCACAAGGATGAATACTTTGAAAATGGGAAGAATCTGTGTCATATCAGGGCAAAAGGAGCTTTCATGCTAATTTTCTTGTTACACTCTGTAGAGACCAAAAGTCTTAAAAGTACAATTATGACTTTTGCTGGAAAATTTGATACAAGTTAATTTAGACAAAGATACACAGGTGAGCGATATAGGACCATCATGGTCCTCTTGTTTAGCTCACCTTAGCACGAAGTGGGCACTTCTCTTATTTCACAAAAACACTGATAAATGCGTGGCTAAATTTAAAAAATGGAAACATTTTGGATACGCAGATCAAACAGCGTTTCTTTATTTCGTTAAAATAGCCAAATTGTAAGTAAAATGAAAGTACAGATAATTATATATTTTTAGCTCACCTGAGCACATCGTGCTCAAGGTGAGCTTTTGTGATCGTTGAATGTCTGTCGTCCGTCGTGCCTCGTCCACCATCAACAATTTAAGTGTTTACACTCTAAAGGCCTAAAATATGATCCAATCTTCATTAAACTTGGTCAGAATGTTGGTCAGGTCACAAGGATGAACCCTATTGAAAATGGAAAGGATCCATTCCATATCAAGGGAAAAGGGGCCTTAATGACAAATTTCTTGTTTTCATTCTAGAGGCCACAAATATGGCTCAATCTTCATGAAACTTGGACAGTATGTTTGTCAGGTCACAAGGACGATCCTTTATGAAAATGGGAAGGATCCATGCCTTATCACGGGAAAAGGGGCATTAATGACAATTTTCTTGTTTACTCTCTGGAAGCCACAAATACTGTCCAATCTTCATGAAACTTGGTCAGAATGTTTGTCAGGTCACAAGGATGAACCCTATTGAAAATGGGAAGGATCTGTGCTATGTCACTGGAAAAGGGGCCTTAATGACAAATTTCTTGTTTTCACTCCAGAGGCTACAAATATGGTCCAATCTTCATGAAACTTGGTCAGAATGATTGTCAGGTCACAATGATGAACCCTATTGAAAATGGGAAGGATCCATGCCATATCACAGAAAAAAAATATGACCTTTGCTTGAAATTTGCTTATTAAATGAGATAAAGATACGAAGGTGAGCGATATAGGACCATCATGGTCCTCTTGTCTTGTTTTTATTGATTAATCGATCACACAAAATTCGGCGTAGCCTTCAGGTTATTTATCGCAATGTCGACATTTATACAGTTTTTCTGATGATGAATTAATGTTTAAACTCTTCTCATGCTGTTTATAGTATTTTACTTCTATTCACAAAGCTTTGACAGGCAGTATAGGCTAAGATCAGAATACACTGACGCGCAGTCTAATCTCAGCCTACACGGCATGCTCTTCACTTAATAATTGTCGGAAACTCTTGAAAACGACATGATGAAATGTCCACAAAATTGGTAATTTGTTTTGACCAATTACATACAGCATAATAAGGGTTAAGTCAAATAAGTAGGTGATGGACAAAGAAAGCCAAGTGAACAGGGCAGTTTCAGTAAACGGAGCCCAGCGACACTTGTAAAAGAAATTGCTTTAAATAAACAGTGAACTAAACTTTCAAATTCTTGTAAATATAAAGTGAATTAAAACTTGAATTTTCTTTCGAATATACAAAGTTCGTGACCAGTATATTGTAAGATTTTGATACACATCCAACTCAAAGCACAAAGCAAGATGTCGGGAGGATACAGTTTTCAGACCGGGCAAAAGAGACCTCTTGAAGTCATAGACTACGTGCTCTTTTCTTCATTATTCGTGGCATCTGCGGCCATTGGGTTTTACCACGCATATCGCGGGCGACACAAAACCACGGAGTTCGAGTTTAATTTTGCTGGGCGGTCCATGCATCCCGTTCCAGTTGGCTTATCCATATCCGCCACATTTTTCTCTGCAGTTACAATTTTAGGAATACCAGCAGAGATTTATACCAACAATTCGATGTTCTTATGGACCGTAGTCGGAAACTTGATTTCAGTCGTTTTTGTGGCGCATTTGTTTGCGCCATTCTTTCACGGATTGAAAATATCAAGTTGTTATGAATACGTAGAAAGACGATACAATCGTGGATTACGCCTGTTGGCCTCCACCCTATTTCTGGTACAGTATCTGATATATCTTGGTATAGTTCTTTATCTACCATGTTTAGCTCTACAAGGCGTAACTGGGTTATCCCTCTGGTATACCATGATCGCTGTCTGTGTCGTTTGCACTCTTTATACAATGCTGGGTGGAATGCGGAGTGTCGTGTGGGTGGACGCGCTTCAATACTGCGTCATTGTTGCGGGACTTCTAGTTGCATTCATATGTGGTACAGTAGCATCAGGCGGCCTTGAAAATACGTGGAAAATAGCATCAGATCGGGGTCGGGTCTCGTTTACTGAGGCATCGTTTGATCCGCGAACACGCCACACGATTTGGGGACTAACACTTGGAATATCCGTGTACTACACGTACGTTATCGGAATGACACAGCTCCAAATACAGAGAACATGTACATTGAGTACTGAGAAAAAGGCGACAGTTGCAGTTTGGATCAGTTTCCCGCTATTTGTTGTTGTTCAGTTTCTTGTTTGTATAAATGGGATCGTGATGTTTGCCTTCTATAGCGATTGTGACCCGGTAAGTTATGGACTAGTTACCAAGAATGATCAACTCATGCCATTCTTTGTCCTCGATGTTACAGCCAAGATCCCCGGAATGCCCGGTGTGTTTATGGCGTGTGTATTCAGTGGATGTTTAAGTACAATTTCTTCATGTTTAAGCACCATGTCAACCGTCCTCGTAGAAGACTTTGTGAAGCCATTTTGTTGTAGTAAATTTGCTTCAAACCACGGTGTAACAGTAACACGAATTTTAGTATTCATAATTGGTTGTGTGCAGTTTTGTTTTGCAGTGTTAATTTCAAATATGAGCACGCTAGTCTTACAACTTACAAATGCTCTGCAGGGGATGTTAGCAGGGCCTCTAATGGGGTTATTTCTCTCTGGAATGTTTTTACCATGGACCAATTCTAAAGGTGCTACAGCAGGTTTACTCGTTTCCTTAGCGTTTATGTTGTGGCTAGTAGTAGGTACTTTGATAGAAAACCCTGCCGGAAACACACCTCTGCCAACAAGCTCATCAGGCTGCAACTGGAATAAAACCTCAACTTTCTTTAATATCAGCGACGTTTTGGAATTAAATAACACTGTTCAAGTATCAGAGCCACCTGCATCGACCGAGGAGCCAGTACTTCATAATTTTTACAAGATTTCGTATTTGTGGTACAGTGGTTTAGGAACTGTTGTTAACCTTATTGTCACACTAATTGTGAGTTTGGTGACGGGATTTAATAATCCATCGACCGTCGATAACCGTCTGCTCTGTCCGGTGTTTGACAGACTGTTACCATGCTTTCCGGAGAGATTTAGGCGGCCTTTACGATTTGGAATCGTTTATGATAAGACCGGTGACAATAAGAGTGCAAACGAAGAATGCGAACATGAGGGTACAAAATTGCAAGAAACTAGTTTACTCGATGATCCAGAATAGTGTTTGGTATAGTGGTATAGGAGTGAATTTGGTTTGAAGTGTCTTCCCTTTTTTTTTTTTTTTTTTTACTTAATTAAAATAAATAGTGTAAAACTGGAATTATAGAACGCGAAGACAAAAAGTAGTCCGCTGAAAAGCTGCAAAATGTATCATGCTACCAACGATTTTTTTTTCTCGAAATGCCATAACATTATTTAATCAAAGTGCCAGTCTTTTTCACAAAACATACTGTTTTGTAACTAAATTGTTGCGATTTCGAAACAAACAGTTTATTATATATTTTCTAACTTCTTGTCCCACGTAACCTTGGGGGAAATAAGCGCATATTTTGTGCATTATGAGCCTCAGCCTTAATTAAGGATGAATCCACTTGCAAACAGCCCATTGCATTTACGTCTTAAATAAATGTTAAGCATATGTATACTGGGTGCAAAAATGGTAGAACTTATCTTTTTCGCATGTATCTTTCAATTGTTTTTAGCTCCACTGGCTGAAAGCCACTGGGATATTGTCATGGCGTTGTGTCCGTCGTGCGTCCGTCCGCCCGTCCGTCCGTACGTGCGTCCGATCTTGTTTTTTTTTTTTTTTGTTTTTTTTTTAAATCTTCTCCTCAGAAAGTATTGGATGAATTTCAACCAAACTTCACAGGAATGATACTTAGGTGACCCTCTTTCAAAGTTGTTCAAGAAATTTGGATCCAATGAAAAACATGGATTAAATGGGCGTGGCTAATTTCCAAATATGGTAAAAAGTGAGTTTTCTTAGATACTAATTGATAGATACCAATCAAATTTTACATGAATGATCCTTGAGTGACCCTTAATCAGTCTACAAAAAAGTTTTGTGATCGGATGGAAAATTTGTATTTTATGGGCGGAGGTCATTTCTCTAAATGATATATTGTGGAAACTTTAAAAATCATTTTCTCAGAATGAAATTAATGGATATAAACCAAATTTCACTGGTATGATTCTTGAGGGACCCTTTATCAGTCTACTAAAATAATTTTGATCGGATGAAAAATATGTAATTTTTTGGCGGAGGTCATTTCTCTTTATGTTATATAGTGGAAACATTGAAAATCCTTTTCTCAGAATGCAACAGATGGATATCAATCAAAATTCATTGATTGATCCTTGGGATGACCAATTATCATGCAGCCAAAAATTTATGGCATGGATAAAACATGTGTCTTTTATTGGCGGAGGTCATGGTTTGATATTACAAGAATTTCAAGCCTGTGGAGCGACTCAAGTCATTCATGGCTTTCTAGTTTGTTGTTGTTGTTAACCAATGTCGTTTGGGATTTTATTTTGTTCCCTTTAGGCTTTTCTCTTTCTGTTTCTACAAAATTAGTGTTTTGTTAAGTAAGAATACGTGTAAAAATCAAAGCACTGAAAGTACTGATGGTGAACGAACCTGATGGCATTCTAGAGTGATATATTAAATTCAATTAGAAAAGAGAAATTACGAATGTAAAAAAAAGTGGGAAGAATTGTCTCGACAAAATTTCCGTTATTCGGAAATTTCACTGCAAATTCAAAGAAAGGGAAAGAGAGGAAAAATCCTGTTAGAAAAATATTTGTTAGAATATGAGATGTTACTCTGTGAAAAATTCTTTTACACACTTGAAATAGGTACATTTATTAATTAAACATAAATGGAGAAAACGATTTAATCCTATCTAAAACTGTCTTTAACCTATATCCAATGGTGTTTGTTTTTACAAAAGTAGTTGTTATCATGTTTTAGCTTATTTCAAGTAAATTTGTTGTATTTGTTTTAACTTTTTTAACTATCTTTGTTTCTTCTCAGAGGATGAAAAGGTCTTTGAGTACCAACCAAAGAAACACCTATGAATATCAGTCAGTCCCGAACTGTACTCATTATTTAAACTTATGATTTGTTAACTTATTAATAGTATTTTGAACCATAACCTTAGTGATAAGTTTTTATCATATTTGAAGCCATAACCACGGAACACTTATGTCGTTATTCAATTTTATGACACTGCAGAATGAGAAATATTTAGGTATATGTTAAAGGAGGTCTAGTGCCCTATTAGTATAATTCATGGATAAATTCTGTTTAAGGTTTAGAAATTAAAGTATAACTTTTTATATTAAACAATTGCTCCATAGTAAATTGCATACTAAAAGTCTTTAAAAATATTATTTTTGTAACGTAATTTCTACATCAAAAGCGAATAAGAATCTTATTTAAGAAGTTTATTTCTTAAAGGGCGGTATTAATTTCATGACTATGTCTATGACTATGTTTAAGTATAATACAATGTTTTTTTCCTTCCGACTTTCTTTCCAAAAAGAATTGAGAATCCTTACAATTGTCGGTTTATTTTTTTGCACGAGAACCTATTGTTTACCTTCAAGAGTTTGGATGCTTGTAAAATCACTCACTATCGATATCTTATTACAGTATTGCGGCTGATATCAGACTTCTGCTCGGAGCTAGTTTTTGCTTTAACTGAAGTAAACAAATTCTAAACGTATTTTGGGAAGGATGGGGCCATTTTTTATTCATCGATTAAGATTTTCATGATTTCTGTAAAAAACGCAGTGACTTTTCCAGAATAATTTAACAACTAAACCCGCCTGTCGAATTGTACACAAGTGCATGACGGATCTGGTCCCCCCTTGACCACGGCAATATCTACTCGTCAATTGGAGTGGTATCTAGGGTTGAATATTTAGCTATCATTCATTTAATTTTCAAATAGAATTTTGAATTGATATGGTTTTACAGATTGAAAAAATGCAAAGTAGAATGGCCCAAATGAAATATCTTCCGTGCCTGTCGCATTTGGTATTCGGCAATATTCGCTTCTGAGACAGACGAATACGAAACGTTTTCGCTGGGAATAAGTTCACTGAATATTCGAGTGTATCCTTACAAGCCCTACTTCAGCCAACGCAATTTGCATAAAAATCTTAACAGCGGCGTTCATCCCTATTTAAATAAAAGTACAAGAAAGGTTGTACATGTAAAACACATGTCGAATCATTCTTAAAACCCGTCTCGAGACTGACTGTCGTTAGTTGAAAAGTTATGTAAAACCGCGTTACCGTTTCTAATGACACAAGGTGTCTGGATGTGTCATTCGTCTCAACTCGGCCGATTCCTCTAACCTACATTTAAATCGGAGCCGTCCGAGATCGCCCGAGTATTGCCGAATGTAAGTTCAAGAGGACATGACCTAAATAAACACGTATTTCCGGCTAATTACTACAAGTTGCACCAGCGAAGGCTTGGGTCAAAAACATAGTATCTGTCTCTACGGTGTCTAGACACAAACTTTGTTTTTGCTTTAAACTTTCGACAAGCTTACGCCGATCAAAAATTCCCTTGATAAACATTGCAAAGATCATTTTGTGATTTTCAAGGCGAATTTTCATTATTTTCACTTGATAAAGAATAATAGTATCATGCCATTAAAGAAGAAAACAGTGATTTTGCGGAGAAAAATATTGAAAGATACTAAATTGAATTTTAGGAGGTGCTACTTTATTTCAAATGTATTAACATCCAACACGATTTTCCTGACATGGTATATAACACTGGTGAACGACGTTCGTTCACCAAAAACGCAAACTGTCCTATTAGTACAGATGATTTTTGAAAATTTTCGTAAAATCACTTGGAAGTAACGACCTCATCAAATTGAAGGCTTTAAAATAATAAGATTCAATCTGGTAATGCATGCAAAAAAAAGACTGACATTCCTGATTTTAGTGAAAATCATTCTGAAAAATAAAGCATCTACTAACGCCTTAAAAATTGTTCTTCAATTTTGAGCCAACAATTTTCGTATGTGCATTCCACATGTTTGTCTTATTCAATCAAAGATTTAGGTGAAAGTATTTGACAGCTTGAAACTTCATATCAATACAAGCAAAAATGAAATATTATTCACGAAATGTAACGATTTTGTAATTTATAGACTGGAAATAGATAGACTGGATTCCTTACTGATCTTGCCGCTCCAAAAAATAAGTAACAAATTATTGAAATATGTTGTTTTTAATACCAATGCCCTTTGGCCATTCTTAGTAGTCTAAAAAAACACACATTTCTTAATCTAAGACCAAGTTTTTTTTTTATTTTTTCTATGAAAAACTGTGAAAGAGCAGCTTTAATGCCACACTGTGCTTTTATTTGAAATTTATGTAAAAAACTTTCTACCCCTGTATGAAATAGTTGCGCCCCTTTGTCGGGTTTCTTAAGAAAAAGAAACTGTTCATTTAGAAAGGGCGAAAAGGGACCATCTTGGGAATAACATGCGAAAATCATCGTTCCTTGTCGGCTTGCACAGGTTGACTATCGGGTAAAAAATTGTGCTTAAGGTAGTGGACCCGTAATAGCTTTTGTTGTTCACGAATTTTAATATCAATCGATCTTACAGGAAAAAAACAAACTATACTTATATGTTTCTTTAATGCAAAAATCTGACAAAATGTGAAAGCTTTGGGACATTTTTTTTAATCCGCGACATTTTGCTCATGCATTCGGAACATCTCTCGGCCATTTCCGTTTACTGCAACATACCTCGGATGTATTTAAGGTGGATGAGTATGTAACAAAATTGTGCATTTTGTTAGGCGGAAACAGTGTAAGAAAAAACTAGCGCGGAAACAACCAGCGCTGTCTTTAGATTGATATTTTTACAGTAAATAGCAGCTGAAAAATCTCAATTTTTGAGAATGACGAATCATTCTCAAAAATTAAGATTTTTCAGACGTTATTTAAGAATCTAAAGTTATTATTGAAGAACGCGATGGTGACGTAAACGAGTAGCATTGGCGACGTCGAATATTTTCATTCAAAGTTACGAGGGCTAACGCAACTTTTACTGACGTCATTGAGTTTTCCCAGGTTTTCCCGTATTTTTCATAATAGTCCGTCTATGTACATCCGGGGTTGATCGTGAGATTGACCCAATCGGAACTCCTTCGGTCAACCGATCAAAGATTGGTCGAAGGTGATCCGAATGAGATTGGCCGAGTGGTGTTCCGAATGATGCTTGTTGGACAACGTCGTGACGTCATATGTTAATTTTGTTCCGCTTAGATAACTCCATGAACGAAAGCTTAAGTTGCGAATTTTCCAAATGACAATCTACCGCTATTTCTCGACAATCCATCGAAAAGCATTAAAGAAATCATTTTCTTTTTTTTTTTAATTCTTATTACAATTGTATTTACACAGACAATTTTATCCAATGATATTAGAACCGACTTCTTCAGTCTGATACAACAAAAACCCGGTAAACGTCGACAGCCTCAGTTTGGGTCCTCCTTCGATGTGGTCTCCGACACTTCTGTGTAGAACCTGCACCGTGTCTCCGACAGCTAGTTTGACGGTGGCTGCGTTACCGCTCTGATCGCTGTGACGTTGGTCGAGACTTTCGGCGACGACGTCAACGTAATTTTGGTTGTTTATGGCAAGCATGGTGTTTATTTGGTTGGCGCCCTTTTCTCCTGCAAAAAAACATTTTTTTGTCAATCTACGGTCAAGAACATCGTAAAATTGACTTCTTATAAAGAGAATTTCAATGCATTCAAAATATTCTTATCACTAAAAAACGATCCGATATCGTTCAAAAATCTGCACAAAATCGTTCACATCGATAAAATCATTGTGAACTATTTAAATAGTGTGGATCTTAAGGGACCTATTTTACTAATCATCTTACGATCACTTTTTTGCGTAAGTCAAAAATTAAAGTTGCTTCTACAGAAATAACGAAATATGGAATACTGACATGCATCATCTGATTGGAATCGTCTTCTTAAGGCGATTCCAATGAGATAATGCAAGACAGAATCTGACGATGAATGAAAACACCAGGTACGATTAGTCATTTTTTACGTAAGAAGTTTAGTGAAACAGGCCCCTGGTCCATAAAGAGACACAAACAGAATAGTATTCAGATTTTATTAAAGCGATTTCTGAATTGAATAAAAGGGGGGGGGTGATGAAATGTTGCTAATTTCGTCCAAATTTGGCGAAATTAGTCATATTTTATTACCCCCCTTTAATTCAAAATAAAACTCGGTCACCCCACACTTTCATGTTCATTCAAAATTCATTCTCCATTCATCATGTCAATTTCACGAAATGTTTACTGTATACTCGAAACTAGAACAATATCGTGCTTTTTAACGATAAGATTTTGACCTAAATGTATCATGGAAAACAAAATTAGGGACCGCTGTGACAAAAAGGAAGCATGAATGTTTTTCAGTGAAACCAACAATCGCGAATCCAGGGTTTGGGACCGTGTAGTTGGAACTTTTATTACAGTTAGCAACATCGTGAAATTGACATTCATCTTAATCAAAACTATTCTAAAGCGCTTACTCAGCGATCCATTTATTTATTCATTCATTCATTCGTAACACTCACCCAAAAATGCTCCAAAAAATAAAATCAACAGCTACATTCAAAATGAATATAAAAAGAAAAAAAATCGCGATTTCACTGACATAATTGAAGTCGTGAGCGTCTGATTGGTTCTTGAAGAAAAATGAAGCTATCTATAGAACTTGTTTGAATGTTAAAGGGGGTATTAAATATCCCTAATTTTGTTCTTCCTGATCAAAATTAGCAGCGGCATTGGATTTCGTCCCTATAATTTCACTCAAAACTCACTCATCACACTCATTCAATTTCATTCCGCAATCAATCCAAAATCATTCACCTTGTCAATTTCACGATGTTGTTAACTGTATATGGAGACTTTTAGCTGCAACATTTTCTTGAAAAGATCATCTGAAAGAGAAAATACTTCCTTTGCCTTAATTTAAAATTAGAAGTTATATAAAGAAAGTCTACGAATATCAAAAAAAAAAATCTCTTGAACTGTACACAAATTGTACATACCAACAAAGTAGGTAAAAAAGTAGACCCCAGCAGCAGGCGCGGTGAAGATCCCCGTCTGATTATTGTATCCATCCGCGTCGTTATGAAGAATTTCGTCGAAAATGATCGGACTGCTTTGTGCTATTTGATCTAAATCTCTACTCAAATAAGATGTAAATGCGATCCGCCCACCATCTTGGAGTGCTACAGGTATATAAAAATAACTTTGTATGGGGTTTAACGCCTCTTTCTAGATTAATTTACCTATATAGCCACGACTTGTGAAATTATCATTTTCCGCAGTTTCTCACACCAGTACAACCACAACATTTCATCTGATCCACCAGCTGCTTTACCAAGGCGTACTACATATACTGAGCACCTTTAAGTACGCAATACTTAAAAACATCAAAAATGCAAATATGGGTGAATAACGTCAGACTAAAATATACTTATTTTGTTATCTTAACAAGTTGCCTTAAATCCGACATCAATGTCATTTTGAAAAATTTTCTTGTATTCCCAAAACGGTTACATTTTTAAACATACCCACGAAAGTTGAAATTTCTCCATGGCCCTACTGTTAGGACGATATTTTCTTTTTCAAATGAAACAAAAGACAAACCAATTTCACAGTTAAATTGAATGAATCAAGGGGTCAAACAAATCATCAATACTGCGTTTAAGTACGTTTGGTCCAAAGACGACACCAAAACGTCGTCTTTTTTTACCAAAAATGACGTCACTTACAGGCTTTTCCATTCCTTTCACAGAACGACAAACGTTGTTAAGCCTGTTAACGTTTTTTACTACTTAGCAGACATGTTGTTTAGGACTGAGATGACATTTTGAGCGTGTTTACGGCATGACACTAACGTCATTTTAACATTTAATGTCTTCTGATATTCCTTATTGGAAAGGTCCTACCTTACAGATGTTCAAATATTGATGGAAAAAAATCAATATTTTTCAGTCTGATCGAGGTTAACGACGTTTCGATTCTAAGGAACAATTTCCCTTTTAACATACTCGATTCAGAGTACAGTCTTTGCAAAAAGAGTGTGCTCATTTTATTTCCTTTAACGGTTTCTGAAATGTCTATCGCTAATTACCTTCCACACCTCTGATTTGTTAGATCAATCAACCATAAAAAGTGCAGGGACAAAGAAAGAGTGAACAGTAGATTGCTATGCGGAAACTAACCAAAGCGTCAGATCAAATAGAGATTAAGTCGATTCAACAGAGTATCTCCTATGTATGATTTAAGCTAAATTTATTTAAAACAAATCTACCTTTCCTCGCTCAAATTTACAATTTACTTTGTTGCGTTTTTAATGTCGCTCAGTATATCATACGCCCGTTGGTGGGAGACAAATGACTCAGGTCACATTGATATTTTACCAATGTCGCCGGACCGGGGTTCGTTCACGGAACTTAATAATAGTGTGTATTCTAGACATAGACAAGTCGTCATATACGTTTAGAAAGATAGCAATCTGATTTTTTTTCTCTTTTTCTTACATTATTGATATCGAAACGCATTCGTAAGAACTAAAATGTTTATGTTTTTTTTTTTTTTTTTTTTTTATCTTTTTCATTATTGATACTGAAACGCATTCTCAAGAACTAAAATGCTTTGGTGCATGCTGATACATTCGAAACCCTATTGAAGCGCTCATCAAAATCTCATATGTTCATTCACATTTGACATTTTACACATTTCTCTTCGCGATGTTTAACAATGTGCGCCATGAAATGGCATGTCAGTAACGTTCAGAATTCAAAAACGTTTGCGAACATTTACAAATGGTAGCCCGTTTTGCACGTGCACTCACGTCGTTTTGCACGTGTATCATATGTAAACCTTTTCGCGAACATTTTCAACCTGAACGAGATGTAAGATTCATAAATGTAGCTGCAACGTAAAAGCGGCCTTAAGTCACCAGTGATCAAGAGACTATGGCGCCCTAAAGCGGCCACTTTAATGGCCCGTGTATGTATCATAATTATACTACAGGTCATAATGTAATATCTAGTATCTACGATTATATATGAATTTAATAAAAATCATCATTTCTAAGGTACATACTTACTTACTGTTCTCATAATGACTATTTTTTCTCGATTTCAATCTTAAGGCGTTATCCAAATAGCTTATTCATAGAAAAAAGTCTAGAAATACTTATCTTAATGTGACTGTAAACAGTTAATCTGTGGCGTCCTATAGGTGTATTTTCACAACTGAGCTCGTGAGTCTATATATGAATATAGATTTCATGGCTCATCGCACAAAATCTACCGATATGTTAAAGGAAAACAACAACGTACTTACAAACACAATAAAACATTTTCACTCAACAATTCTTACCATACATACCTCTGCTGTTGCGACTTTTTTCCTGAAATAAAAACTCAATTATATTTATTCTATAGGTGTAGTAAAAATTTGAAACAATCTTCTATGTAATATACTACATACGTTTTAGCATGGTATATGTAAATAGAAATATCTTCTTAATTCTTATCACGTCTTTAAACGCATAAAATCCAACTTAAATACATTTGCAGATGGAAGTATGAAACAACTATTGCTTAGGAGGGACAATTTAGAGGTAATTAACTTGAGACCAGTTTTGATTTGAAATGATGTTTTACACCGTTTTTCACGCTTCATTCATATAACAGCGATGTTGAATCATCCGTTTGCTTCATAGGTATCATCAGTTCAAGGCTGAGACCCCAAAATCCCTTGCATATCATATAGAGGGGCCCGATTCCAACCCATGACCCTCGATTTTTCACGGTCCAACCCCGACCTTCCTTTTCTCACGGTTCAACCGTTGGCCTTCGATTTTTCACGGTTCAACCCATGGCCTTCGATTTCTCACGGTTCACGTGCCCGCTGCCATAACCACTGAGCAACGTAGACATCAAGATACAAATTGCGACGAAACATATATACTGAGCAAAAATGAAAACTTGACACTTTTGGATTTCCTATTTGTTCCCTTCCGTCAAATGAATATGCAATGCAAAACGTGTCTTTATAAGTAGAATCGATGTGACTTTATGAATTATGTTTTTATATACGTCAACGTGTAGCCCCCGAAATCGGAAAACATTGACTTCCCATGCACGCCATAAACGGCGTTTTATCTCATAATCGCTCGGCATAGGTTTACCTGAATAAAATGGGAAAACAAGACAAACAACTTTAAATTTCAAACTGGACTTTATTGTGAACTTGCCGTCTCTTTCAAATAAAAATGAAAACAAGTTTTGGATAGTTTTTTTTTATTTGTTGGTGTATAAATGGTTTCGGTGACATAATGTTTTGAAAGACATTCATTTGAAAGTGCTTCAGCGATTCATAGCAAAAATTCGAGAGTTTTTGGCAAAACGAGCTTTGGAGCGACGCCAGTAACGTCACGTTGAAACGGCTCTGTAATAAACTTACGACAACTTTTGTGAAAGATTTTTACATCAACATTTAAAAGGATAGAGACGTCTTGTTAGATTGAGACCGTTTCAATTGTGAAAATCGATTATTCGGGCCGCCACTTAGTAAAATAAAGTGCATCTTTTTGTAAATTTTGTGATTTTTTTTTTATGGTACCTCGACTATGTTGACGTTATTTGTCGAAACAGATGTCCAGTGAGAAAATTTCTGGTTTCAACCTTTGCCAAGGTGGTCTGTGGCCTTAAATCTATTAAGAAAATAATTCTGAAGAAACGGAATGAACAATTTTGTTTAAGATTTTTGATGTGTCAAGTTTTCATTTTTGATCAGTATTTTTTTTTTTTTTTCGGTCGAACAGAACGCTCTTAGTTAAGTAGAAGGGACTAAAATTTGAACTGCAATGATTCAATCGCAATCTAAGAATAAGGAAAGGAAAGTAAAGATCACTATAAATACATAAGAACTATAAAGACAATGTTGTATATAACAGAAAAAGATCTACAGTAACTTGTAATATTTTAAATGATACCCTCTGTCTCTTTCTCTAAAAGGCGACCGATCAATTACTCTCATTGAAATCGCATCAATATGTCTTGATGACGACACCATGGGCCGTTTTACTAAATTTCTTACGAAAAAAAATAATCGTAAGTCAAACTCACAAGCCGTAACTGGTCTTTTCAATCATTGTAAGATTCTACCTTGCAATATCTCATTGGAATCGTATTTAGAAGACGATTCCAATGATTTTTTTCTTGGCAGAATTCCATATTTAGCTACTACTATGGAACCAACTTTAAATTTTGACTTACGTAATAAATGATCGTAAGATGTTTTTAGTTAAACAGGCCCAAGGGCTATAGCAAAATCTTTAGTTTTCTCAGAAAACGGCTTAGCTAAAAAATCAAGGTTATCAAACGTTTGTTTACCTGTCTGTTTAGACGATGTTTCAGTTCTTTGATTTCCGTCTGGTATCGTAAACTTTGTTTTTCGACTGCTTCAAGACGTTTCAAGACATCTTTGTTACAAGAAGAACAAAGCACACTGAGGACGAGACTGTTAAAAACTAAAAACAATGCAACGCACTTCATTTTGACAGCGTCTTGCAATAAAGTGTGCAAATTTGTTATCTTATCATTATTCAATTCTCCATAAGACAAAATAAGGTCCCTGTTCCTTAAATGGTCATTCGAAAACGGGCTCGTCGGTTGTCCGCTATAACACTATAGAGTCTAAGCGCCTTTCTTATGTCAGGTTATCAATGTCAAGTCGAAATATTATTCGAGCACGACATTTGATCGTAATGTTTGTTTTGAAATTGATGCATGAGCACAAAGCCATGGTGTTTGTTTGTGCGGAAAATAGTTTTGAAGGTAGTTCCATAAGTAACAGCGTGGCAAATTTTGTAAATACTAATAGTATTTTTTCCGTTGTGATATGAAAATAAAACCTCATCCCTCGTATGTATGAATCTTCTTCACGTATCTATATAGTGTGATAAAGGTTTTTAGTTTGATACCTCCATGAAAACAACAACAACAAAAGATATGCCATCCCTTAAGCGGGGTTGAAAATCCGCTGAAATATTGATTATAACTATCTTAGAGAAATCTATAAATGAATTATTTAACAAAATTATCTTAATTATTCCTCACTTAGCTTTGACGCTTGGTTGACAACAGCGTTTATATGCCTTCATTGATGTTAATTTCCATAGCAACAAGTCAACAGATGACAGGTATCGTCATTTAACCTTATCCAGCAGAGTCCTTGGATTTCACGTCCCTTTTATAGTACAGTCAATCTTGCTGGAGCGACCACGTCTTTGAAGCGACCAATTTTATCATCCGACCACTTTCATAATCTCTGGACCATTCTGCAAAGCAAAATATCTTACAAAGTAGCTAGTATTGGTAAAAAAAAATGCCGTAAACTAATCGCATGATGTTAAAACTAAATCGATTCTAATGAGTGTTTTTACACAGGCTTATTAAGAAATTCGTGATGATATATAAATATATATTCAGTTAAAATTATATTACTTAATTGTAAATAAAACGTGGCCTAAGCGACCATTCTCTTTGATGACCGTTTTCGGTTGACCCATAAGTGGTCGCTTAATACAAGACTTTACTATTCTTAGATAAATTACATGTATAATAATAATAATAAAAATCTTTATTTAATGAAGGTAACACATTAAGAAATTAATCGAAAGACCAATTTCTTATTTTCAATATGGCCTTCAAACAACATCAATCCTGGAGCAAACATGCATGCATACATAATCCAAGTATTTACAAAATGGAATACCCT
Source organism: Fragum whitleyi (assembly GCA_948146395.1). Lineage (NCBI taxonomy): Eukaryota > Metazoa > Mollusca > Bivalvia > Cardiida > Cardiidae > Fragum > Fragum whitleyi. Next base: position 54,986,727 of record OX411548.1, on the reverse strand, counting down.
TTAAGGCATTGAACCCGCAACGGCTCCGCAACATGTCGGAACCCATGATCCCTAATAATAATAATGAAAAGGGGTGTTGATTTTAAAAAGGAATTTCATGTAAAAACACAAATTTCATTTGGTTCTGTTATGAGCATGAATAAATGGGTATTTATCCGTTGGCATACAATGACGAAAGAAATATATTGACGCAAGAAGTTTCGAAAGAAGTGATGGATTGAATTGATTGATTGATTAAATGGGTTTTACGCCGCTTTCAACAATTTCGCAGTTTTATCGCGGCGGCCGGAGCACCTAACAATGGATTTCTGGTATTTCTTTCACATGTACTACCATTACACCCTTTACTAGCCTCCGACTGATATCTCACATAGGTTTACGATTATCTACCCGTTGGTGTGAGACAAACGTCGGAAAGTATATTTGCCGCCACCGGGGATCGAACCCACGACTTCCAGATTGGAAGTCTTATGCCTAACCAACTGCTCTATGGTGGCGGCTGATGCATTGAAGCAATGCATGTTCTCCTTTTACCAATATATCGTCCCCTGTATTCGGAAAGGTGCTAAGAGCACTTTTTGGTGAATTTTGCCCTTTGCTTTTTTTATTATTCATCTAACTAGCCCCCTTATACAGTTAACAACACCGTGAAATTGACTAATTTTGTTCAGAATATTTATTACCTCCCTTTAAAAAAAACATGCAAATGAGTTCTACAAATAGCTTCCTATCTCTTCAAGAACCAATCAGACGCTGACAACTTAGTGACATCGCGATTTTTCTCTTTGTATTCATTTTGGATGTAGCTGTTGATTAATTTTGTCGCGTTTTTGAAAACCATTCAAAACTAGCTCCATACGCTCATTCAATTTCATTCCGAAATCATTCCAAAATTATTCAACTTGTCATTTTAACGATACTCCGTACTGCAACTACTTTTTCTTCAATGTCTCATGTAAGAGAAAACATGTTCCAATTATGTTCTGGATATTCTAGGACATCCCATCTGTAAATACTGTGATATTGAAATTTGCAAACAGTTCGCATGGTTTTGTAATCCTGAACGCAGGGCAGATTCTGCAAGGGCCTAAAATGGTACTCTGCATTTCCTAACGAATCGTATTCAGTGTTTGTTTTAAGATTCGGGCGACAGCGGGCGCTTTGATGTTCTGAACACAGAGCTGGTTCCCAGCACAAGCGAACAAAGAATATAATGAACGATTATTTGCTATGGATTTTGGCGAATGTCAGTTGTCTTTGCTAAAATACTAAAACCTTACTTTGATATGAGAAGTTGACATCGCGTAAAAAAAAGAATTCCAATATTTTTTTTTCCCTTTCTTTACCGCATCAAATATGTCTTTTATGATTTTTGTATAAACGTTTTTATTTTAAATCTTATTTGAATCAAGGTAGATCTTAATTTACAGAATGAAAAGAGTTAATTTGAAAGTCAGTCTTTTTTAAACGATTGATCATTCGATAAATGTTTCGTTAAACTTCCCTAATTATAAAAGTGTTTTAACAACCACATTCTTTGCTATGGTGGTCTATTGCTGCCACGAAATAAAAGGCAGAACTATCGTTAAAATTCGTAACTTATCACATGAGTCCAAACCAACCCTGCGTTCAGTATGAAAAAACGGTACGAACAGTTCGCCAATTATACCCCGCTTTGCACACAAGTGCACGTGCAAAGCGGGGTATAATTGGAAAACTGTTTGCATCGTTTTTTTGTTTTTTTTTTCATCCTGAACGCAGGACTGCATCCATGATGAAAACGTCATCGAAATGCTCGAAAAATATTACTTCGGTTTATACTCATATGCAAAGCGGGATATATTTTTCGAAACGTTCGCAATAGTTCATCACCCTAAGCAAAAGTTAAGGTGGCAATGGACAGCGGAATCCCGACTCGATAAACCGGAAGTGGGTTTTCGTTTATTTTACGGATCTTTTTGCGCGTTGTTTAAAAGACCGTTTTTTGTAAGATTCTAATTATGGAAATAACGTAGAATAATGATGGCCAAACTCCATATTTTAGCTTCTTTTCAACATCTGATATTAATTGAATGACTGGATCACTAAATTTAACAATAAAAATGCGTTAAAACCGTCATTTGATTAGGGGGTAACACTGAAAAATAACGAAAAACTTTCTTATTTGCATGGAAAGGTATGCTGAATTTTATACCAAATGAAGGAAAAATATGGATTATAAACATATCGGAAAATAAGAAAAATTCATTGGGTAATTTCTTCAAAAAATAGGTTTTTGTGGCATTTTTACCTAGTAAAATTACAAAAATTAGTGCATTTTTAACTTTTCAAAGCAAATTCTGCAAATGCAATTGATCAAAGAAAAATTTTCTTATCAATAGCCATTGTGTACATGTATAAGGTCTATCAAAATGTATCTGTTTAATAGCTATAGCCTAGTACAGAGTGTATACTATACATATAACGAATATTACCGTTTAACTGAAAAAATGGCCTATATCACTCAAGGGCAGATAACCCTAGCATGAAAACGAGCGTGGAAAGGTACCTTCAAATTTTGATATGATGACTACACAATGTTAATCTACAACATATGTGACTAAGAAAAAAATTCATTGGGCGGATAAAAATGACGCCATGTGTCCATTGCTACCTTAAGTCTTCTTGAAATGACAAGAAACTGTAAAGTTTGCGTCTATGAAAATATTCTGTATCTTGAAATTAAGGTCTAATCTTAAAATTATGCTATTTCAAGATGAAAATGTTGAAAGCGACGTAAAACCCCAATTCAAATCAATTCAAATTCAAGATGAAAATATCTAGATATTTCTTACTTCTATCTCGATTTTTATTCCCTTCGATACTGATGTTAAAATAAAATTTTGGCAATTATTAAATCACCTTATTTGAGGACAACAAGTAACGACGGTTCGGCTGCTTTCATATTTCTGATATCTAAAGATATAGCTCGAATACGCTATTGTGACTTGTGATTACAGTACATTTGTATACAATCGACGAGTCAAAATAGCTAATTCTTATTATATATCTAATACGCACTAAGTGTTTTGTATGAAAAAAAATATATAACGAGGTTGGTGGAATTGATGATTATCGAGACTCTGCCAAGACAATTATCAATTTCCACAACCGAGTTGGATATTTTTTCATACAATACACTAAGTACGTATTGTATATATCTTTTAACCTCTATTGGCCTTGTTTTCGTCGATTTTTTTTTTCAAACAGAAATGCAAGTTTCTAAAAATAACCGCATTTTTTTGTTCTAAAAATATCTTTGTGATATCATAAAAAATATCATATGGGATATTATCATACGGATATTAGTATAGATATAAAATACATTTGGACGGACACGGAATCAAACATAAACTATTTTCCTACAATCCAAAGAAGAATTATAGATCAATTCATTCAGACATGCACATCCGGTGTTTCTAATTCATTTAAGTTAAAATATCACAAATTTTCCAAGGAGAACTTCGAATTGGAATCTTATTAACTGAAGGTAAAAAATGATAAACAAAGGATAATTCTAACAAAAATAAGGATATCGGATCATGAATTAGCCATTGAAAGGGGAAGGTATTATGAAAAGTTTTATCAGAAGAACATGTAAAATGTGTGAACAAAATCAAATTGAATCAGAATACCATTTTATTCTAACCTGTTCAAAGTTACATGAAATTAGAGCGAATTATCTTAACACCAATTTCCCTAGTTTATCCTCTTTTGTACGACTAATGTCTTCTAAAAAAAGAAGTTCAATACAATTTATCTCGCTTCATATTAGAAGCTATGAACACTAGAAAGCAAATTTTGAAAAGTGAAGTTTAAACGTTATATGAAAAAAAAAAAAAAAAAAAAAAAAAAAAAAAACACACATATATTTGTACGTTTAAAAATGACTAGATATTTTTAATTTTTTTAGATAGAAGTTCTTAGTTGTTTCCAAACTTTCTTGATAAGAGCTAAACTCTATGTATGTTTTTCACTTGTTGTTGAACCATGAGTAACGGTTTAAAGGGAGGTAAGTTGCATTGGATATGCAAATGAGAGAGACCTTTCCTTAGTTAAATGGTTAATTGAAGCCTATATAGGCAGAGTCGACCCATTTAGGGTTGAGGATCCTTTCCTCTGAATGGATCACGTCTGTCTATCTGCTCGGTTCGTTACAATTGGTGGCAGCGGTGGGATAATGACACTGCCAGACCGGAGTTGCCTTACCCACGGATCTCCCAGGCAAAGACTCGGGACGAGTCTTCTCGGAGGGGAGAGTAATATAACGGTTTAAAGGGAGGTAGTTTGCATTGGATATGCAAACGAGAGAGACCTGCCCTTAGTTAAATGGTTAATGGAAGCCTATATAGACAGAGTCGACCCATTTAGGGTTGAGGATCCATTTCTCTGAATGGATCACGTCTGTCTATTTGTTCGGTTTCGTTACACATGTATGTGAATAATATTATTATTTAAATGCTTATTTTGCCATAGGCACATTAAGTGCCGACATGCCTGGATTAAAGAATTTGAGTTGAGTTAATAAAAATGAATAATCGGTCGGATGGCCATTGACATTTAGAAACCATTCAACTATGGATAATAACACAATAACAGGTACATCCTATGTCAGAAAATGGTCTTTAGCATTTAAGCGTATAATTTCAGATAGAAATATAACTAAAAATCATCAAGCATTTTTTTTTCATGAAAATTAACTTAAGATGTCATCGAAACTTTTTTTAACTTGGCAGCTTTGAAATTACCACAATCGTAGATCGTTCTCGTGACATAATTATGAAACTGTACTTTCTAGATAAAATTTTCAGGAAACTTTCATATTGTGTTATTGTTTAGGGAGACTATTCTTACATTCTTGCATAGCTTTTAAGGTTTTAATACAATGCCTGACACCTGTATAGGTAAAGATTTTATTTCGCTCAGAGGTTAGCGCGCTGGTGTTGTAAAGTAACAATTTCTATATTTATGTTACGCGTTGGTTCGACACCGGCCTACGTAGTATTTGTTCTTCGTCCTGTTTTGTACAGGAGCAGTTCCACTTTGGGGCAGTATCGTACAACTCGTACGGTTTTTTGGTCTTTTTTTTAATTATCGTTAATCTTCTTCTCGTACATCATGGCAGAAATAAGGCACCATAGCCATCATACCTTAATACAGAAGTTAAAAAGACAGTTCTGAGAAGGCCATATCTAAAACATTCTGTATGTGACAGAGACCATGACGAGAACCATTATGAATAATTTACATGTCATTATAAAAGCTACAGGGCTCGACTCTAAATTCCCCGGGGACCAACCTCAAACATGTTGGTGCGGGACTACTTTCGTCACCAGAGCGTTTCGAGTAAAAGTTCATATTTCACTTAAACACCCTGAAATATTTATGTTATATGGCAAATGCGTGCACTACTTATTATTTTAAAGAGTAAACTGGTAGTATATTACTGGTTTTGACAAAAAAAATTAGTTCATTTTAAAGTAAATTATGCAAAAGCCGCAGAGACAATCGGCACTACGACTTTGTATCATTTTTTCTCAAAAACTCAGTGTATGGTCCATCTGGCTCGAGCGACCACACTATTAAGCGACCCCTTTTATTAAGCAACCACTTTTACTACATGTAAGCGACCGTTTTCGAATCCTCCTCTACAAATCAAAATGCCTTTAAAGGTAAATGATATGAGTGTTCTATAAATTATCAGGAATGTACCCTATATTGTTGAAATGCTATCAATTCATAATCATAATCATTTACATAACCATTGGAATTTTCAAACAATTATACCCCGCATTCGTCCATTTCACCCTATCTGACGTTATCTAAGCGAGGCCCAAGAAATGGCATCATCGTGAACGTTGCGTAGCAATCACGTACAAATGACGAGCTTTTGGAAAATTTGTCCCTAAAAAATTCACGATTTGACTCATTTTTGAATTGAAGAATATAATAAACGGTAGATTCTCGAGTAAGGTCGATTGATATTCCATTTCGTGAAGAACAAAAGCTATATTTTCACTGAATGAAAATGATATATAGCTATACAGTTCTATAGTTATACATTCTTATACAATCATCAAATCATGCCCTACGTTCAGGATCACGTAACTGTGCAAATTGATTGCAAATCATATCCCGCTTTGCACGTGAACCTACGTGCAAAGCGGGGCATAATTTTCAAATAGTTTGCATCGTTTTTTCATCCCAAACGCGGGGCTGATTGTTAGAGATCATTGATGCTGACCAGGCTGCTAATTGTCTGTGATTCACTTACCTAATCCATTTTGTAAATGACACGCATCTTTAATATAGTGGTGCTCTGAATATATATAACGGAAAATCCACATGAAATGTCTCTAGATAAAGCAAAACTAATTTTCAAAGGGAAAAATAATTAAGACAATTCAATATTGGCGATAGTTCCAAACGACGATTCAATTTCAGAGTCAGTTGAAAAGAAAAGCTATTAACGTAGAAAATAATGTTATATATTAAGCCTTATCCTGCAGAACAAAACATTGGCAAATTATTGTTGTAAAATTAAAGTGCTGAAAAAGTGAAGACAGAATTAAATTTGAAATAATGCTCTTTTTTTTCGTTTTAAGATATAAAATCAGGAGGTAAATCTAATATTAGAATGTACATACATGTATTTACAGGCTAATATTTGCATATGCCCTGTACCAAAGTATTATATTCCGGGTCCAGTATGAGAAACTAAATAGGTTTTCTAACTTGCAACCAATTATTTATTTCAAATCTGTACAACGTTATTGTTCATTTTGTAAATGAACTTGCCTTGAAGTATTAAATTCTTTTCTTTTTTTCAAGCACTCTGAGCAATTCAAACCATAATGTACAAGGTGTTTCGTTTGGAAATGGGTTTTTAATGAAATGAAATGCATACGATGAGCGTAGCGTATCCCTCTCTTTTATGTACCCCTGGCGAAATTCTTTTGTATTTGTTTCCTTTTAATTAAAGATGAATTCACACTTTAAGGGGGGGGGGGGGGGGGGCACCGAAAAGCGGTCTTTTATGGGAAAGGTCGCTAAATACAATATCTCGTGATAGGTAGGACAGGTCATTTTCAAAGTTTACATAGATTGATCCTTAGTTTTACTGATTTCTATTACGTTCGAACCAATCAGAATCGTCTCATCGAGACGATTCTAATGGGTTCTAACAACATTAAATTCCAATATATATATTTTTTCGTTAAAAAATATCCACTTTTTCAGAGATTTTGCCTACGGTGAAGGGATTTTTTTATGATTGTTGTTCAATAAAATTGGTCGCTTAATAGACGCGGTCGCTGGAGCAATACTGAGTGTACTGATAAATTTTATGAATATATTTTTGTGCTTTCACGGACCAAATCTCTTCTTAATTTACGTCAGTCAAGGAATTCAAGGAATATTAAAAGGAACCTGAGTTACGTTTTGGAACGTTTATAACAATTTTGTTGCATTTGCAAACGAGTCAGTTGAGCAGTAATAATACTAGAAATCCATCGATAAACCCTAATCCTGTTAAATTCTGTTGCAAACAACTTGCAAAATTTTGAAACATTTTGACTCTTTTGGTTCAAGTTTTTGCCACAGTAAACAAGAAGACAGCAGACAGTGTAGGCTAAGATCAGACTGCACGTCTGTGCAGGCTGGTCTAAGTTATCTGCAACACCTTTGTGAACTCTTGAACAGAAGAATTAGGATTTACCCATGTCATGCTCAACCCGGAATATTCCTGCTTTGTCAGGAGCTATAGACAAACATCAGCCTGCACATATGTGCAGTCTGATGTTAGTTTATACCACATGTTTCTCAATTTCAAACCAGAATTATCAATAGATTTAGTTTTTCAAATAAAAATTGACCTACAGTTGGAACTTTCAGTGCTTTTTGCCCTTTGATTTTGATGAAAATTTGTAGCCAAAATTTATACAGCATGACAAGGGTTAAGCTTCTATTGTTGTTCAGTAGCTAACAGTAAAGACTAAGATCAGGCTACACAGACGTGCAGACTAATCTTAGCCTTTATTATCCGCGTTCTACTTTTTTTTTTATTTCATAGGAAAAACTTGATCTCCACTGTTAAAATTGCCCTTAATTGTTTCAATTTGTTTAAAATTGAATCAAAATTCACCATTATATGGATAAAGCGTCGATTTCTTGGTGAAATAACTGCACGTGCGTTGAAAATACATGCATGTTAAAAGTAATCATTTTATTGTTTTGAAATGGATTGAAACAGAAATGTATAATTCAGCAAACAGTGATCGGTGTTTGAGAAACAAAGAACGACGGTAAAAGCCACTGTGATCATATTTGCACATAGATAATAACGCCTAAACATGAAATGCTTCTAATTTCAATAAACCCCAGCGGCTTTAATGGAATTTTACATAGAGTATATGATTTATAAATGAGCAGTTATTGATTTTCATTATGGACAGTATTTGAAATAAGTGACATTTGACTAAACGATATTCATTGATAGCACGTTTCACTGCTTCGCTGCTTTTTATCCCTTTGGCATTGTCTACCAGGTTACCGAAACGTATACATTGAGAAACCGCCAAGTATACATTGCTAGCTTCGGTAAGTTCTGAGGGTTTTCATAGACGGATGTTCGAATCCTGCCTTGCGTTCAGGATGCAGAAACGCTTGTAACAAACGTTTGAAAATGGCACACCGCTTTGCACGTTAGTTTTCGTACCATAAACTCAGGGCAGGTTGGTCAGCACTGTGGGTGGTTCGTAAATCAACTAAAAATCCTCGATATGATAGATTTGTTTTAATCGAAAGACTAAAGAAGAATTAAAATTGAAAAGTATCTAAAAGTGTCATACTAGAAAAGAAATCTAAAAAAGGTGCATTCTCCTCCTTCCCCCTTTTTTATGTTCATCTGTTTGTTTGTTGTTCATTATTTACACTGTTGCGAGTCTGTCAAATCCGTATTATGATAAACGAAATAAGAAAATGGATGGGTTGAAATTTACACTACATATATGTTCTGAAACTATCTTGAATGTCATTAGCATTCTAGCGCTCTTATATCAATAGAAATAGGGAAAATAGATTAACAGTTATTAGATTCTCACTTAGAGCTGTTGAATTTATATACATGTATTAAGTCTTTCGTTGAACACAACAGCATTAAAGCAGAACAAAGTATCATTGATTTTTTTTTCTGATAGAAATTGAAATTATAATTTCATGAGGCGTTAGCTTTCACAAAAAATCACTTTACAAACATGTATATGTAATTCAAGCGGCAAATCGATAGTGAATTGATCGAAAATAGGATAATCATATCTTTATACAATATCATTGTATTTCAACTCTATTGTTGTTACATGTATGTCCTTATTGACAAATAGGGCTAACACTATGAAATATTCTTCCTACTTTCCATGCCGCCGTCATAGCGCAGTTGGTAGCGCGTCTGTCCCGGGTTCCTTCCCCGACGGCGGCACTCATCCTTTCCGCCTAATTGTCTCCCACCAATGGGTTGATAATCGTAGACCCATTTGAAATAGCAGCTGGAGGCTAGGAAAGGATGTGATGGTTGTACTGGTGAGAGAAATACCAAGAATCCATTGTTAGGTGCTTCAGCCGCCGCGATATAACTGAAAAAATGTTGAAAGCGGCGTAAAACTCTATTCAAATCCTACATTCTATAACATTTGTAAAAAGCTCCAACAAAATGAGACGAATCGTCACTGGGCGCCAAAACTGGCGTAAATAAAGCTTTATCCAAGCTTTATTTACGCCATTTTGGCCGCCCTGTAACGATGAAGCAACCATATGTTCAGGATAACAAAACGCCCACTGACGCATTCCTCTTGAAACACACTCGGATAAGTTTTAGATGGCAATGCGGTGTACGAATTTCTAAGCAGTCTCAAGTCTTATTAAATTCTAGCTAAGCCTTTTTAGCAGTATTTCTAAATAATGTCCAATTCGAATTTAATTAATCAAATTAGTTTTATATGCGAGTCTTGAATGATATCAAAAGGCGGTAATAGAATATCGTTAAATTCGCTCAAATTAAACGAGATCATAATTTGTATTCTCTTTACGATTTAATATTATATTTGATATAATATCGTTCTGTAAATGGCATTTTTTTCGGACGCTTATATAACGCCCATTGCAAACTCAAACAGTGCGATTTGTTTTTCGTCTAGCATCTAAATTAATACAGAACGAAACATTCTCTTCATCTCTTAATGATATCGAAAATAGTGGAATTACAACAAGTATGTGACCGTCACCACGTGAAAAGAAACCCATCTTGGAAGTGCGAAAAGTACCGACTGTCGGACTGTGCGCTCAAATCTTTAAAACATGAAAAAAGTAATTAGTAAACTTTCCCTTCTTTAGCTTCTCTTAATAAAATTTTCGGTAAAGCTCATATTGAGTCTTGAAAATCGGATATTCGTATTCGAAAATCATATTCGAATATTCGCAAAAATACCCAACAAATATTCGAATATTCGTGGCATTCCTAAAATAACTTTTACAGCGTGTCATTTGGTGGACTGGGTTACTGTCTCTAGATGTATCGAGTCTCTCAGACAGTGGGCTACCAGTTCAAGTCATTGGGTGACAATAATATCGTTTCTACAGCTTGAATAAAGCTGTAGCAACGACAATTTGGTCAACCATTAACGGAGACTTTCAGGATCAAGAAAGCACAACCTAGCGCTCCAGAAATGGAACCCTGAAATTCCAAGTGAAGCGTTCCTAACGCGTGTATTAGACTTTGGACGTTCGCTCAAGTGCTACCTTATCCTCGGCGGTACTCATTCTTTCCGACTTTTTGTCTCCTACCAATTGGTCGATAATCGTAGAACTATGTAGGATAGCAGCTGGAGGCTAGGAAAGGATGTAATGCTAGTACTTGTGTGAGATATACCAGGAATCCATTGTTAGGTACCCAAGCAGCCGCGATGTAACTGACAAAATGTTGAAAGTGGCGTAAAACCCCTTTCAAATAAAAATCTAATCAAAATCTTATCCTGAGCGAAAGGTTTTAAGTTCTGTGGGTACCAGAAATTGGTATTACATTAGAAGTCACCACCTGGAAGCGGAAACTTGCCATAATTGGGCTCATCAAATTAAGGTTATTTGAAATTAACGATCACACAATATTCTATTTACAATTCGACGCATTTCAATCGACAAGCGAAACCAGAGTCCTATTACTTTCATTGTCATGATTCCAATTTCATTTCGAACTAAAGCATTGTAACGTTACCTAAAACTATAGTTATAGAGTACAATCGATTAACTACACAAACTACTAATGAATAATTCTAGGGAATGTCGAGGTAAAAGGGTCCATCTCTTCAAAAATATTAGATACATTGTTACTTCAGATACATTGTTGATTGAACTGTCTTCGCTTTTGAAACTGCATTCCGGTCTTGGCTCCTGAGATAATGTTTTCTTGAGTGCAGAATGTCTTCTTCTCTTCTATTCATTATTCCTTTTTCGATGGTTTATCGAGAAACAGTAGTAGGTTATCACTTGATAATCTCACCGAAAAACCAGTGAAATTATCAAAAAAAAATATATATATACTCTGCTTTTGTTCATTTCACTTTGTTGGACGTTATCTGAGCGGAGCTCACTAAACTAATATCAATGACGTCAATAACGTGCAAGATGGCGCGCTTAAAGTAATTGCGTCCCAACATTTTTCAAATTTCTCCCTTTTTTGCGTTAAAAAATAGAATTATCGCTTGTGTTTCGTGGCTCTACTAGTCTTGAAAATATAGCGTTTGTTGTTCACTCCGTGAAAGACAAATCAACCTTACACTGAAACAAACAATTACCTTCTATTACTGTTCATTATATAATCTTTTTCAAATTGCCTTGTAGATTCTAGGCTGGCCTCAAGCGTTTTTGGATGCATTTTCAGGAAATATTTTTACAATCCTCTTTAATCCAAGTTCATATTAATAAGTGATGAACAAAAATATCTTCTTATTTAGAGCCAGGGGACTAAATTAAGAGTTTTGTAAGAGACGTCGCAGCGAACTGAGGCTACAAAGCGTAACGTAATTTGACGTTATTTTTGCAGCGTAAAATTGAAGAAAAAACAAACGCGTTTCATTTGAAACAACCGTATGCCACATTGTGAATTATATCAAAAGGGGTGATTAAAATGTGAATTACTATCATGTTCAGATTTGTATCAATTATTTTCAGGATGTAGAATCTCTGTATTTACGTGACAAAATCAATTTTGCATAAACAAAAGCATTAAATATCCGAATAACTAAAAAAGGTTTATAATCAAAGCACTGAAAGTACTGATGGTGAACGAATATGTTGGCATTCTAAAGTGATATATTGAATTCGTTGAGAAAAGAGAAATTATAAATATAAAAAAATAATCAAGGGAAAGTGTCTCGTCAAAATTCTAAATTCAAAGAATGAGAAAGAGAGGAAAAGAAAGGTAGAGAGAGTGACAGACAGAGACAGACCGATTGACAGAGAGCGATAAGCCTTGAGAAAAAAAAAACATGCAACTATAGTGTCTAGACTAATGATTCTTTTCTTAACTCAAAAAATAGCAGTCAGAAAGGTAATTCAAATTCCACATGCGGAACCCATATTTTAGCAGATTAAACAGCAGTCATTCTGCATTTTGACTTTTAAGCGTTATCCGCTATGGCTCTGGTACGACCTGAATGCCCCCCCCCCCCCCATCCTCCGAATTAAAAGACCGCTGTTTCGTAATTGTAATTACAGGGTTTTGGTCTCTTTCGGTAATATTCAGTCTCGTGAAAGAATAATCATCAGATGCCATTGCATAAAAAAGAATAAAAAAAAAAAATCAATAAAATCTATGTAGGAAGGTATTTTGTACAGCTAATGAATTGTCCAAATATAGTCGTTGTTTAAATTCTATTGCTCCTACCAAAAGGCAGATAATCGTAAACCTAAGAGGGTAGAAGATGTCAGCTACGTACGGATGTATGCTCATTATAGTTCTGGTGCGAGAAATACCAATTTCCATATTAAGGTAAAGATGCTCAAATCCACAGGCGATTGATTCCCAATCCAAGTTTCGTTTTCGTAATATTTTACATACTTCCGGTAAAACAAATAGATGAATGATTGTATTGAGGAAATTCTAGAGCCATCCGAGGGATAGAAGTGCTACTATACAGTTGTAGTTACGATGTCAAGTACTTTGAAAAAAAATCCATTCGATGTTAAAATTTGAAATTAGGTCTATCGTGTTGGGATATTTGTTCATTTGATTCTTTTATTTATTTATCTATTCACGACATTCATATTTTAACAGTAAATCGTACCGAGATTGCTATATCCCCTGTTTTCCGGCCTTGTTTGAAACGAAAAAAAAAAAAAACCAAAATCAAAAACAAAAAAACCCCAGGAAATTGGATTTGGGTAATATGATACAAAAATACCCGTAACCGAAGATATTTACATTACACAAGTATGCAACGACAAGCTTTAAGATAAAAACGGGATTTAAGCAAGAGGTGTAAATTTGGTAGTTGAGAACATAAGTTGTCTGGTAATGGTTTGAATTTTATTTCATGTCAAAGTTGGTCACGGTCAAGTGGTGCGTGTTTATGTTTCAATGAGAATTTAGACGCGCCCTCCCTAATAAACGCGCTCCCCCATAAACACGATTCCCAGGCCCTTGACTATACGATCAACAGCATCCAACCGTCCATGGTCCGTGGTGAAAAATCCGGTCTCGAATTTAAATTCAAAAGCTGCTACTCCACGACGTAATGTTCATTAGATTGTGGGTTAACTATCAAAAATTCCTATTAGGATAAGGCTGGTTGCGTCATTAAAAGATCGTTCAACATCTGAAAAACTAGCGCGTCCTAAATCGCGCAGTCTTCCGGAAGTGCGAAAGGTTAAAATTTAACACAAAATTAAAACTATTTCTCGTTATTCTTCATAAGTCACATGCGAACAAAATCCCCTTTCGTTGTTACGAAAATATTTCTGAAATCATTTCACCTTCTGCAAATATACAAAATATCCGAGTCAAATGATAAAATCCTAGTCACAATTCATACTGTTAAAATAGGAAAACCCCCGTAAAATCTCGTGTGTGACTTATTTCAAAAGCGACGTCGCCGCTTGCAAGAATCTGGGGACTTCAAAGAGTGCCGACACGCGGTGACCCAGCTAGCTCCAGACGTTTTGTGTTTTCACTACGAAACACTTTCATTTCATGTACCGGGTGCATTTACACATCACGAAATTTTAGGATTTAATACAGGATTATTTATTTCATACCTAAATAGGTAATGATTTATTAGACCGTTTTGTCCATCAGTAGCGGAACATTGAATATTGCATCGTCTGGAACTTCCTACCTTGAACAAATAATAACAATAATAATAATCTCGGCTTCTGCTAACACAATCACTTGCTTTTGAAAGCTGCAATTAATGGTCGAGGTTGACCGTATTTCGATAGATGACTTAAAATGACAGAATTACAATTCATTAGCTAACATTTTATTATATTTTTAAATCTATAGCCTTAATCGATAAATAGAAAAGCGTATTGGGTAGCGTACGTATTTCAATCGATAATTACGAACATGTTTACAGTTTGCTTCTCTTTGGTACCAAAATACGTATTTTTTTTAATTAAGTAAAAGAGTCTGAAATAATAGCGCCCCCACGACGTTTTGCATCGCGCTCGGGCGCGTTTAATAGGAGAAATACGGCAGGAACATTCCATTCGTTTGTAAACTTGACCTTTCGTAACTTATAAGCAAAGACTTCATTCATAAGAAGGTAGGTAATATCGTAGTAGGTCATCACGTGGGATGTGGCCAATCAGGAGGGGTGTGTAGAAGTTCAAGAGTTCACGACCTCAATAAACACACATTTCCGGCAAATTACTGCATGTTGCAATAGCGAAGGTTTAAATCCAAAACATAGTATCTGTCTATACAGTGTACAGACACAACCTTTGTTTTTGCTCTCAACTCTCGACAATATTACGCCGATCAAAAATTCGCCCGTATAGACATTCCAAGATATTTTTGTGCTTTTAAAGGGTAATTTTCATTATCTTCACTTGATGAAGAATGCTAGAATTTTGCATTACACGATACAAATAGTGATTTTGTAGAGAGAAGTATCTAGAGATACTAAATTGAATCTAAAGAGGTACTGCTTTACTTAAAACCTATTAAGATCCTACAGGATTTTCCATACACGGTATATAACACTGGTGAACGAAAATTTCGTTCACCAAAAATGATAAAAGACTTAATATTATTGGTCTTACTATTCTTAAAACTCTTCGAAACCGAGGAAAGTTTCTTATTTTAAATAAACCGGTCAGTATATCATTTTTCTGCCAGTAATTTCGAAATAATCTATTTAACGCGAAACTCGAAACGTTAAACGTCATTAAAATGAGAAAGCGTGACATTTTTTCAGACTTTTTCAGCATTCTCGCATTTAGCGTTAAATCCACAAAACATAGATTGTTATATATTTTTGAAAATAATGGACTGACCATTTTTTCTAGTTTAATTTTTATATCATTTAATCGACATTTAATAAGAGTTTAGTTACTCCTCGCAAAAATGGTGCGAAAAAAATGATGTTATTTCAAAAAGCGTGACATTTTTTCAGACTTTTTCACGCGAAAAGTTTGTATTTAATTAAGACACGCAAATAAACCAAATTCAAACTGAAGAAATAAAAATCTGACCATTTTTCTTAAATGTTTTTATATTTAACAATTTCCTTCATTTTGTGTGTTTATTTTTACGTTGAAATTTCTTAGTCGTCATTTTTTGCTGCATTTTTAGCAGCGTTACACTTTCCGCTTTTTTATTTACGTGATGAGATTTTCGCAAAATTTTATCTGAGAGTTTCAAAAATCACACTGCATAAGGACTAGTATTTTAGGTATTTGTGTGTAAAAATTTACGATGATAAAGAGCGTATCCGCGATTTTATGGCATTTTGAACAAGTATTGAAAGAGAAGCATGTTACGCGTTACATGCGCTTTTTGGCGATTTTTTTATGATAAACTCGATAATATTTTTCATTCACAGCCATGGGTATCAGAATTTAGTGTCTATAAGATGGAGCTTTTCAAAAGCTTTAAAATGATGTACAACAATGTGCTGTTGTAGGCTGTACAACGATTTTATTTTGAATTAAAACATAAATATGACTGATTTTCATAAAATAGCCCGACGTTACTGCGACGTCTCTAATGACTATCACGCATTTAATTCCCTTTGAAAAAAAAAACTGAAAAGAAGAGTCTGGCGGCCAGACTATGTAGATGTCTTTGGTAATAATTTTGTTTGATTACTTTTTTGCTCACCATTGAGTCGACTTTCAAGATGATTCGAACCTACTTCCTCTTTAGATGTGATTTGCAAATCACTTGGCCATGGAAGCATGTAGATGCCTTTATGTGAAAGGATCTGTTCCTTTCAGTCTATTAACAAGACCAACCTACCGAGTTAGTGGATAATTTGCGATTTTGAATCTTACGCTTTATTTATTTACTTGTGACCCGTCATGCGGTAAAGGATCATTTGGATAGTTCGTAAAATGTCGATCCTAGTCAGACTGCGCGGATTGCGCAGGCTGACTAGGGTCGATATTTTTCGCATTTTGCTCATTTTCTGAATCTAGATTAACATTCTATCTTGCTGTTATTTTTTTTTATATGTGACTCCTGGTTTACCGCTACTGAAACGAATCTCTCATTTTTCAAATTTTCTTTTAACGGAGTTGCCAGATGGTCCTTTTTGCGTGACGGTTCACATTTATTTATTCAGTGCAAATTCGGAAAATGCTACCATATCCCTAAATAGCCCGCTTTCGTATATATTGATATCAGTTTTTTTCACGACACATTTTATATGGCGAAAATGTAGATAAAGCTTAATTTAAGGCTGAAGTCTGGGCATTCTAGTCACACAGTGAAAAACAGTACCTCGAAGAAAGACTTATTTTGAAGCATTTTCTCAATACAAAAATATAAGGACTGATATGTTTGAAAATATTGATAAAGGACATTCTAAAATGGACCACACAAATGAATGTAGTATCGAGAAACCCGTCAAAACGTGGACATGTTTGGCGATTCACACGTTGTTTATCATTAAAAGCCTTCACATAAAGCAGAATGCGCCTTATATGTACAGCAACTATTTTGATATCTTACCAACGTTTTAAAACTTTCAATAATGACAAGGTAGAAATAATTCTGTCAACTGTCATGAAGCTCAAACTTCACAAAGTTAGAACGTTGACAATTTTTCCAGGCAATCGATAATCATGCAGTCACAGCTCAAAAAACAAAGTAGCAGGCAATTATCGTTCCATGTCATTTGTGACGATTTCGCCATGAATAATCAATGGCCGTACCCCGAACGCTTCCCCTCGGTTGTGTTGCAATGTTTAATATTTCACGCATTTTTCGATTCGCTTGATGATAAAAGCCATTATTAATGCATTACCGACAGCCGCCATTTGATTCCGGTGGTAAAACTGGGAGTCTCGTAACGGTTGAAGGAATAGTAACACCTTGGAAGTATGTGTCGCGCGCTCGTTGGCTGCCGAACATTATCTGGTAATTTGGGGCTTCCGATAACAGCTCGAATTTACATTTCAAACGGTAGATAGCCAATGACCGAAGCTGCAAAACCTATGTTGTTGGCACCGAAAAGAATGGTCTTTACGAGACCATTCTTTTCGATGCTAAAAATATAAATTTATGAAATATGATAATATAATTTGATGAAAATTTTGTTCTTATAACCGAAGCTTTACAGTGCTTAAATAGTAAGTGACATAGCTCTATGGGACAATTTGACTCTGGGACGAGAGAGTAATGATTGGAAATAAGCTTTTAACTGATAGTTTGATTATTAAAGCTTGAATTTTTCCTGGTCTAGTTTACGTGGATTATGACATGTTTTGCGGGTATAAGTATCACCTTTCTTTTATTTAACTCGTACTTTCCTTTTCAAGTTTTACTTTTCATTTCTTATTTTCTATTACTAGTAAAATGACTTTCGATATAAAAGTTATGAATATTTGTTTAAATCTGTGATAAAAACAAATATGTTTATAAAATGCACATCTTTATTGCTTTACCGTTAAAGGAAAAATTTTACACTGTCTTCATTAAACGTGTGTGTGTGTGTGTGTGTGTGTTTTTTTTTTTGTCTTTTTTTTAATTCAGTTTCAAATGTAATAGAGTAATTACCCATTTTATTTTCCTTCGTTGCACCTTTTTTCAAAATAATAAAAAAAGCTGGCATTTGAAAAGTTGCAATAATATTTATGCAAAAGCTCTTAAAAAAGTAAAGCAAAACACAAATGATATGGAAGTTGCAAAATAGACTGACAAATAACTCCAACACTCTTACGATATAAATAAGTACGCACGTGCTCTTTTGTTTTCTGCTGTTTCGTGTAGTTGTTTGTTTCAATAATATTCATTTTAGAGATGAAGAGAGTATTTATTTATTTCATGGACGTATGAAACTAAAAATCTAATCGCCCTGTATGAATACGCGAAGCGGATTTAACATGGGTATGATTAGGTCTTTAGTTTCATATCTCCCAAAATAATAAAGGATCTCTTCATATGTTATGAATAAATATATTGAAGCACAAGTTTAAAAAATTTCTAGACAAGACAGATTTCTTTCGGGACTACTGTGTGCGGAAGCATACAAAATAGCTGCGTACTCAAAATTTGTTTCATTAGGGAATGCACGAAAAATGATGAGATCAGCCTATACTTAATTATTCGATCCTTCGACGTAGAATTATTTAACGTTCTGTATCTACGCGAACTTGATGAATTTGACAATGAGTAAGAAGCTTTTGTTCACCATGGATTTTTTTTTTTATTTATTTTATATTTTTGTAAATTGTTTAATTTTTTTGTTTGCTTGTTTTGTTTTGTTTTGTTGATGTGTGTGTTGTTTAGGAGGGGGTACGAATCCACAAATACCTTGACTAGTTTGCGTCAATGGGCGTCGTAGATCTAAAACAGCGGATAAGTTAAGTCTTCTTAGAGCAATTTACCAATATACTAATTGGACCAGGTCGTGTATTTTTTTTCTCAGTAATATGAGACAATTAGTTCGGAGATTTGTTTTTCTTATTGCACAATATTAAATGTTTTAAATGATAAAAAAAACCTGAATATTGTAAATAAATTGCTATACTTTATCGGCATGCGAACGAAATGTCGAAACTGTACCATATCTATATCTCGTCACTTTTAAGTCAAAGACGATGTTTAAAGTGTGTATTCTTATATAATAATAATAATAATAATAATAATATCTTTATTTTGAGAAGGTAAAACATAAAGACATCAAATTCAACCAACAATGAGATAGAAAAGTGTCTTTTTTACAATGTTGCCTTCTTTCAATCCCAAACTCCCACCCTTTCCTTTACTCAAGCACACCCATCGACCCCTTCTCACATTCTCGATCACTTAATCGCTCACTCATTCACTCATTCATATAAAAATATAATTGCTTATAATTGTGACCCTTCACTCGAAAAAAGGCCATCTTGAAACTCCGTAAAAGTATTGGTTCTAGTTAAGGCTAACTAGAGGTTGCATTTCCAAACTTCTTTCGCAGTAAAATAGGTAGATCATTCTGAAAAAGGAATTGTAGCTAGCATTTGTTAACCAGGTGGTGTATTTGGTTAAAAAAAAAACTTCATGAAGGTAGATTGATCATTCTGGACAGCCTGTGTTGACCGTGCAGGTTGAACAGTGTCGATACTGTTCGCACTACACAAATGGTCTATTTTTATCTGATGGGTCATACATATGAAAAATCATATAGAATCAATCTCAAGCCGGTCACAATTTGTACAGTTCTCTCTGGTTTGGCTGAGCCCGGATAACTCTGTCGGTAACGTGTTGAGCTATCATTTCTGGGACGCGAGTTTGACCCTTGCTCGACCAAATTTCATCTTTCTGTCTGTTACACGAATTATCTGTCATCCTCCAATGGCCGAAAGCGATTTGGGCGCCTGGTGGCTGGGAGGAAGTATTTTTGGTTGCACTGGCGTGAGGAACGACGGGAAAACCATTGGTGGGTGGCACTTGTTGCTGAGATACATCTGCAATAATGTTGAAAATGGTATTAGACAAACCACGTAAGTTGTTGATTGGAATATCTGAAATTCTCGCTTTGCATCATTGGCAAACAAATCCGTTCTTATTGCCAAGTGTCACACGAGTGATATTTTCAGAGAAGCGCCAAGTAAAGTGCCCATCTCGATTTATAGCCTCTAATGAAAAACGTGGTTCGGCGACCAAAAGCGCGTAACTACAGCTTGAATAAGCTGTAGTTACGAGATTGGTTGCTTAACAACGATATAATAGTAGGAGACTCAGCGGAATTCACATATCTGATAGAAAATCTCTTCAATTCTCTGTTTAGCTCGGCATTATCTGTATTTGAATAAGTCTGACATTTAACGCAAAACTCCGAAACTTAATGATCTGATTCCTATTTTTTTTATCCGTGGTATTTATTTGGTATCGCGTGTAATATAACTATACAATAATGAGCACCATTCATAAATGTGTCGACAATGAAAGGTGAGCGAGTCTCCAATTTTTTTTCTCATTTTACTTTAAAAAGATAAATAGTAATAACGCCATTCCGAGGTCATATTTGATGATGATAATTTATCCGTTTCAAATTTAATTTATCTTATGTTATATTTTTACCGTAAATTTGAACCTAATCTTAGAGAGATTTCGGTAATATATGTTGTCGTTTTTCACGTTATCTAATCATCATTTCATTTTATTTTATTTTATTTTTTTAGGTTTGCCCGTCTTCAGAAGCAAAACTAAAAAAATACTGTAATACCATTAAGTAATGATAATGAAGTACATTAATTAAAGTAAGTTTTATGTACGACATTTTTGGCAGCTCAGCAAGGAGCAATCCAACAGGGATCTCTAGTAAACACGATATAACCAACATCGGGGGTTTGCGTTGACGGGACAGGTTTACCAGTCTAGCACGTGCTCACTTCTGTTAAGGGAATTAGCCTATTTCCGGACAGGAGCGAGACCGTGTCGTTTTATTGTTAGAAGCTTGATTCATAGCTAAATGATTCTGATCAAACGGTTTGATGTTTGGTTTGTTAATCGACTGAGTCGGATTTTATATTGGATATCTGAAATAGCCAACCCTTAAGATTCCCAGAAATAGAAATTCGTTAGCTTTATCCTAAAACGCCAAGTTTTGTATTGCTTTGATCTGAGCCCGAGGTTAAAAAACTTTTCTCAGGCTCAATTCAAAATTTTATCAAATTTCAATTTTTAGATTAAAGCCGTAATTCTGTTTATTTACTCATTTTAATGCATTAACATATATGAGGATATTAATAAGTTGTTATAAATATCTAGTTATTAATATCATCTTTTATTTTCATACATCTATCTTAATTTCAAAATTTGAGAAATTTGAGCCTGAGCCTGAGAAAAGTTTTATAACCTTGGGCCCAGATGCATGTTTTCAGAGCACAATGACTCCTACTTGGTTTTTCGGTTTTCTTACGTTCAAGATTCATCTGTTGCTTTTTTCTTTTTCTGTCTTTGCGAAAAGAATAAAAAAAAAACCTTCAAAATCACAGTTGGATATTCCTGCCATGAGTTGCAATATAGCTGCAAACACGTGTCACGGTGATCTAGGAACAGGTTCGATCTCCAACGGCGGCAAACATCCCTTTCCGATATCTGTCTCTCGTAGCTTGCGTAACAATCGTTAACCCATAGTATTGGGTCGAATGGGTAGCTTGAGAATTGCCAAAAATGTCGTTGTAGCATTGGGTGGAAAAAATAATATGTATCAGATATTCATAGTAAGGTTCTCCAACCTTTCGCTATATGACTGGAAAATATTTTAAAAGGGGGCGTTAAATCCCATCAAAACAAATAAAAATCAAAGCAATCATTCACAGATTGGAGTTAGTACACGTTATATCTTGAATACCGATCAATATTGTATATATTTGTGGGTTTTTTTTTTCGTTTTGACTCTAAAAGCATGATCGAAATTGTTTTAGGATACCTGTGGCTTCGTGAATCTATGCTAGTTACGCCCATTTGTCCTTCTAGATGAAATATTGAATGGTTGAATGGAGTTTTACGCCGCTTGCAACATTTTTTCAGTATATCGCGGCAGATTCCTGGTATATCTATCACCAGTACAACCATCACATCCTTTCTTAGCCTCCAGCTGCTATCTCACATGGGTCTACGATTTGCGAGACACAAATAATCGGAAAGAATGGGTGCCACCGTCGGAGTTCGAACCCTGGACCTCTTCCGCATGCGCTTTGACGGCGCCCTAGAGGAAGGAAATCCAACGCGAGAATCGTGGAATAGATGAAATCGCGTTTTCCTCCTAAATTCCTCTAAACCTTTCGGATAACTCACATTATAGGCATTCTGAGTCATAATCAGAACTTTTTTGTAAGGTTATTATATAAGACATATATATGAAAAAATCGGATCATAAAATACAGTAAAATTTGCGTTAAGCGACCACTTAGGGGACCAATAAAAAGCAGTCGCTGATGGAGATGGTCGCTTAATACAATATTGATTGAAAAAAATACGTGCTTTTGATATCATTCAAAGTTTGTCACATAATTCAGACTGAATCTTCGGATGTTCGAACCCATAAGAATCGTCTCAATTAGACGATTCTAATGGGTTCTAACGTCATTAAATTCAATGATTAACATTTTTTCGTTAAAGAATGTCCAATCTTTTGCAAATTTTACTCACGGCGAAGGGACTTTTTACGGTGGTCGTTTAATAAAAGTGGTTGCTTAATTGACGTGGTCGCTCGAGCAAGATTGACTGTAATTGCATGTGCTTTCATCGAGCTTGTGAATTATTTCCAAAGATAGTATCATTGGTTATTATAACATGTTGAATGGTATAACATTACCAAAATAGCGCAACCTTCCCAATCTGCCTAATAAATCCATACCCCATGAATATTTTATAGGCAGTTTAGGCCGATCATGTTGCGGGGCGCTATATGTGTTACAACACGCCTCTATACCAGATAGTCATGTTGTATTATTTGAAGTTGTCATGTAAATAAGGGCCCATGGGCGTGGCCAAAAAATCGATGCTTGCTTACTCATTCCATGGTTTATCTATGATAATATCTTTTTTACATTCATTTTTAATTTATCCTTTATATTTGAACAATTCGAGGTTTTTGTCCGTATTCCCTTGTTTCTACCCGTATTCTTTTTTTTTTCTTTTTTATAAGACTTTCTTGAAACGTCCGCATGTTCTAACCAATGACTTATATATGTTTTATTATTTTGATTCTGTTTACATTGTATTTGTTTATTTCTATTTTTCATTTCCCTATTCAAACACTAATGCCATCGTTTTCTAGTTAATTCCAATTTTATTACTATTTTATTGACAAAGTTGCCATGTATTCCAGATATCAAAACTGTTTACAAATTATACCCCTCTTTGCACGTTCATATTCATGCAAATCTGAGTATAATTTTCAAACAGGTTGCACCGTTTTCTCATCCTAAACGTAATGCAAGTGGGGTTTTTTTTGTTTGTTTGTTTGTTTTTTTTTCAGACGGAGACAACCTGTTCAGGATGGTGATCACTCTTTTAGGCACTATTGGCATTAAGAGCCCGTTTTACTAAACTTCTTACGCAAAAAATGATCGTGAATCAAAATAAAAAAATTGAACCTTGTGTTTTCATTTAATGTTAGATTCGTCCTTGCAATAGCATATTGGAATCGTTTTTTGAAGACGATTTCAATGAGATGATGCATTGCGGAATTCCATATTTAGTTACTACTGTGAAGCAACTTTAATTATTGACATACGCAAAAAATGATCGTAAGATATTTCATTAAACGGGCCCCTGTGGCCTGTTTTACTAAAAATCTTACGATCATTTTGCGCTTTAGTCATTTATTAAAGTTGCTTATACAGAAGTAAATAAATTTGGAATCTGCCGTACATCATCTAATTGGAATCGTCTTCTAAAGGCAAAATCTAAAAATGAATGAAAACACCAGGTGCGATTCTTGATTTTGACAAATGATTAGTATTATTATCATTTTTTTTTTGTAAGAAGTTTAGTAAAACGGGCCACGGACCTGCGCTCAGGATAGTAAAGCGATACTGGCACAAAAGCGTCATCAGACAACCACAGGATAAAAATAGACTAGTAACCGTTTCTTAAATAGAGGTAAATCTACATTATTGAAAATATACTAAATAAAATGATGTTCAGTTTCTCAAAGCCTATTTCTTTGAAGAAAAGTTATCCCTTTCTAACAAGTTTGGAAGGGTTCAACGTGGTTATCTACCTTGTAACAAAGACTTAACTAACAGGGCTTGAACCCTAGGCTAGATGACGTTCTATCTTATTCTACCATGCCTCGAAGAATACGAAATGGACTGGAATTCGGAGGATAAAAGGAAGAAAGCGTTTAGCTACTTATTTGGCACTTGTGGAATAATCAGTACTCTTAAGACTTTGATTATACACTGGTGCCAAGTAACCAACGACGCAAATCAACAAGGACAACAACTAAAACATCTACGTATCACACATGCTTTACGGACTTGAACGCCCCTCTCTCCGCTCGCTTATTCCATGGAGTCCGTCCACGATGGTTAAACCCAACAAGGATGCGACGGATAGACCGGTGCGGAGAGAGAGAATGATATTATAAAAGGAGATAGAATTACATAAGGTATCCTGTTCAAAGCGGCCACTTAAATTTAAGTGGTCGCTTAAGGACACCGTATAGAACAGAAATAAATTGGCCGTTAAAGCCTTGGATGGAGGTCAGACGTTTTTTGTTGTTGGTTTTGGTGTTGGTGTTTTGTTTTCAAGCGGCCACAATTTCACTTTTTTACCTGACAGCAATCCGGTTGAGAAAGACTCATTCGATGAAGCCTTATAGATCCCTATAGCTACTCATATTGAGAGAGAGCCCGACGCAGTTCAAGTTAAAAGGAGAAACTTTATGTACAACCAGTATTTGAGAGGTGCAAACCAAGAATGTTAACAAGTGTTGTTTGTAGTCTGTTCCGTTGAAGGAAATATTTATACAGTAGTCATTGTGGTGATAGTTTGGCCGTTTCGAAAATATTTGTTGCTGTTGTTTACGTCTAAGTGTTTCCCTTTCAGCTATCTCAACAAATCTTGGGCCTGTTTTACTAAACATCTAACTATCATTTTTGATTTATTCCATTGACTTATGTTATTTCATTTTCATTGTACTTATTTTTTTATTTATTACTATTATTTCTATAAAAATGGGTGTCAAATTTGCTCGAGAAAAATTTAGTGCAATCCGCTGGATTTTCGAAATTGTTCGGTAGAAAAGAACTTGATAATTTCACCACTAGACCGGTAAAATTACCAACTAGATAAACTCACTGTCTCCTTGAACTCTGCTTTGCCCATTCCACGCTTTTGACATCATCCAAGCGGACGCATTAAATATGTGATCTCAACACATTGGCGTATCATATACCTGCAGAAAAATAATTCTCCCGAATTTAAATACTTTTATTTTCAAATTTTCTTATTTTAGCTTTATAGAGAAAGATAACAGGCACATTTTGTTAATTTGTGAAAATGCACGAATTATCTTCTTTCATTCCTTAATTAACCATATAGATCTATACGTATAGTTACTCCAAAATTTAGCATTTTAGTTTTGTGATTTGCATTTCTCCTTAATGAAATCCATCCGCCCTTAAATTTTCAACGTTAATATACTGTCAGAGATATGCTCATTTATTATTCAATTTATACGGCAGATCATGCGTCTCACGAAAAAGCCATCGTTTTTCGATTGATTTGTATTTTATGTAACTCATCTTTCATAAGACAAAGTCAAGAAAAAATATTTAAGGAATATTCACAAAAGGGCGATTTTTTCCTATCACGCAGACTGTGGCTTTAAGCAAGAAAGAGTTAAGGCTATTGTACAAAGTACTTGACCCCAATAAGATCTATCCATCTATCGAGTTACTGGCTTGTAAACTTGCAGAGATATAGTCCAGACTGAATTCAAGCCCAAAAGAGCAAAGCGAAGAAACTCTATCATTAAACAGTCAAGAATTATGGCTCTTACTCACTTCACTTCTCCTTAATCGGCCCTGCGTTCAGAATGTAAAAAAATCTCAGTGTAATTGCATGGTTCAAAACGTCAACTGCTGATCCGATACGATTAATCTTGGGCGGAAATGACGTCGAGACGTTATCAACGACGTTAACGACGTAGTTGTCACATAACAACGCATAATGGAGTCCGTACGTTTCTCTTTCGAAAAAACAAAATCAGATGAAATGAACAGTACATGGCGAGATATTTTAACAAAGGTTAGTTAACAATTCATCAACGTTGCATTATAGTTAGCAAATTTTAAAAAAGCAAATGCCTAAATATTTTCTATGTTAACAGTACATGTATTTTTACAGACTGACGAAAATTGAAACTGAATTAATAAAGCTACATATTTATTAGATCTGTCACGCGAAAAAGAACCCCATTTCGAATGTCGAGTAGTTATGCAGAAATGTTGATTGATTATTGATTATCTTATTTCTAAGGCGGTTTATGTTTTGTAGTACAGTTGGTTACATACACAAACTAAATTACGGACTTTTATATTAAAAAAAAAAAGAAAGAAAGAAAAAAAAATGCTCAGAATTATCAAATCTGAAAATTCGTAAGAAATTCATGTTTTTTCTTCTTCTTTATTGTTTCAGAGGCAAAATAATCGACGCTATCTATATGTAGAAGGTAGGATATTATTATTTATATACTCGTGTATATTGCATTATTAATGATAATTATTATCATTTATGTTTTTCTTATTTTTTATATCATTATTTTCAAGCTTTCATCTTTTAGTTAAGGTATGAAAATAAGATTCTTATCTTATTACTTGTATTGTTTTTGTACTTTAACAATGTAAAAAGCAATACATGTTTTCATTTGTCTATTCCTAGTCTATATTTTAACCTAATTGTTCCGCTAAGTACCAATTTATTCATATATTTTATTATTTTAGAAAATATTGAAAAGAATCGTGTACGTTACCCGATCACCAACAACATGAACAGGATCTTACAGGATCTTTTTCAAATTGCTATCTTCTGATGACAACTTCTGATGACAACTTCAATTTATAGAGTTCATGCTATGCCCTTGTTAGCGTGACATTGTCAAAACAGTCATAGGGGCTATCATTTTGAAATTATCACTCATTTTAAGTATATCGTTCTTGAAAATGAAAAAAAGAAATGTTATATTAATACATTTTCGACAAGCTCGTCTGTTGTGACTACGGACGGCTCTTTGGTGTTTGTGATATGGCCAATGCTTAAAATGTGAAGGTCAAACTTAAGTTTCCATTTTTAGCTAAAGCATAACTGATACAATGGTGGATTGGTTTTAAAATAATGGCGCAATATGTTCTTCACAAGGGTCCTGTTACACTAAACATCTTACGATTTTTTTTATATGCATTTATTTTTTTCATAAGTCAAAAATAGAATTTCTTCTACGGTAATAACTAAATATGGAATTTTGCTTTGCATCATCTTATAAAGACGATTCCAATGAGATATTGCAAGCCAGAATCTAACAATGAATGAAAAAACTGGAACGATGAGAGATTTTGACTTACGATTAATTTATTCGTAAGAGGTTTAGTAAAACGGCCTAAATGTGTAGAAATACCATCGATAAAGTTTTGGGTATATGTCAATGCCCAAGGTCACATTTCAAGGTCAAACACTTGCTGGTTATAGATTTGTTTTCTCGAGACAATCAATTTAGTTCAAATGATTACCAATGAGTTCCTTTAAACCTTACAGACCCAGCAATGATCGTGCGGGGAACCCTACATCAGAGATATCTGGGTAAAAGAAGCATGGGATTAAGCATGTCTTTAGCTGCTATCAATTGGTGGAACGTGTTTGGAGAGCAGACCAGTTTCACAGAAGATGACTTAGATCTGATTATTCGGCTGGGCCATATCGAACACAATGATGCATGGTAATTAATTTTCTCTGTGGTCTAGACTTTATGAAGGTTTACCTCACAGGTTTGGGCAATACTTAAATTGCAGACACGTTGAACTACTGTATATTTACCATTTCGTCTGCTATTTGATCAATTTTTGATAAAGAAATAACTTAAAATATTCAGTCTTACCGATCGCCCTATTTTTTCCTCCAATGAAAGGCCGCTATTTCGTTTGAAATTCAAAAAATATATCCCATAACCTGATGATCTGATCGAGTAAGTTAGCTACTTGACTTAAGGTCATAATGGGCGGAGACTACATTCAAAACCAGACAGTGACGTCATAACCTTGTCTGATTAAATGTTCCGAAAGACCCTTAACTTGTAATCGAGTATTTATATAAAAAAAAAAACGTTTTGTGAATATTCTTTTGAAGTTATGCTTATATTCAATTACTCATTAAAAGGAGGAAAAAAATCTTGAATAATTTGCCTGCGTGTTTATCAAGAAAAGATTTAGAGGATAAATCTATGATTTTGATAATAAAATATTAATCTACATGGTATACAGCAGTAAGAATGACATCGACGAGTTTGCAGGTACCGAGCCTTTCTGTACTTCACTTTTTCACATCGACAAAAAAAAAAAAAAAAAAAAAGACGACAGGGTTGAAACGATTTAAATTCTCACTTTTTTTTTTAAATGAATACTTTGGATCTTTTGAATGACATTTTAATTTAATAGTCCTGCAAATGCCCAAATTCTAGGTATACAAAAATTTGCAAAAAAGCGATTCGAAGTATGTTAGGCCTGTAATAGCTGACTAATATCGAAAAACAGTGTGACCCGTTTAACTGTGACGCATCGGCTGGGAACCAAAACTTCGTAACTAGAGCTTGTCAATGCACTTTGAATGTTTTCTACTAACGTGTTGTTGCAAACTTTATATTATTGATAATGAAAATGCCGTGGTTTCGTTTGTTTCTATGGGGCTTAACACCGCTTTCAACAGTCCTTCAGTTACCCCCCGGTCTCACAGACCCCGATTTAATCCCGATTTTGAAAATTTCAAAATCGGCGTGAAATCGGCTAGCTTCGGGAGAGTCGTAGTGCCTCCTGACTCAAATCGGCATCAATTCGGGATCAAAAATAAATCGGGACAAAAATTTCAACATGCGCAAATTTTTCTCCCGATTTCGAAAATCGTGCCGAAATCGGCGCACCTCGGTGTACCTCGCACTAAGCCGTCGTTGTTCGTAGTAAGCAAATCGGCGTTATTCGGAAAAAGAATCGGTCCTATTTCGGCGTACCTACCTCGGCGATAAACCCCGAATAACGCCGATGCCCTACGAGTAACTCCCGATTCTCGCCGGTGAAGTACGACGAGATACGCGACTAGCAACCAGAGCTACACCGACCTACACCGAATAACTACGAACTGCTAAGATATCATCCCTTAATACTACAAAGTACCCCGATTTTCGAGGAGTATAAAAAAGCGAATCAACTTTGTAAACAATTCATCACTTCAAAACCTTTGAACGAGACGCTTCCCTATACTTCGATTGGTGGTCATGGGTAGTTCACGCTGCAATAGCTAATGAAATTGTCCAGTGTTTTACCTATGCCTTTGGTAATCCAAGGCCGCACCCACCGTCGCCTTTATTTCCTATGCTAAGGCTGCATCTAGCGTTTTTTATACTCAAGCTCTTCAAGACTATTTTCAGCTGGAGCATTTTCCCTTTCCTTAAGTTGAGTACAGAGGTAACACGAGATTGCTGTTATAACGTCGTCTGTTGTTGTTGGCATGTTGCCACTCTAATATCCATATGATGACCGATTTTTTTGCTGTTGAAAAACGGAATTTATTTACACAGTGTACGAATCGGGGCATAATCCTGAAAAAAGATTTGAAACTCGTAGTCGATCCGGATCTGCCGGCCTATGTCGCAGTATATCTTTCTGCATCGTAGTCTATCGTAGTAAGAAATCGAGATAGTCGGTCTAGATCGTACTGTTTCGTAGTAACTCGGCTCCTAAACTCGGGGTACTTTGGAAAAAAATCGGGACAAAAGCGTAGTAAATCGTATGGCATCGTTTTTTTTTTCGCAGCCCGTCGGGAACACACAGCATGTATGTCTACAAATACGCGCCGTCCAAGGATGATCGGAGAAAAACGGCTCGAATTCGTGGTATATCGGACAAAATGCGTTCTTCCGAAGCACTACGATTATTTTGGAAATCGGGGTCTGTGAGACCGGGGCGTTATATTGCGGCGGCTGAAGAACCTAACAATGAATTCCTGGTATTTCTTACACAACTTCTACCATTCCTTTTCCAGTCTCCAGCTGCTATCCCACATAGGTCTACGATTATCAACCAATAGGTGGGAAACAAATAGTCGGAAAAGATGAGTGCCACCATCGGGGATCGAACCCAGATACAATTTGAATGATTGTCCGACGAGCTCAAACTGTACAGCTGAATATGCCGTGGTAGATAATCGTTTTTTCTAAAAATACAAAATCCCTGAAGGAAGGCATAATGTCCCAAAAAACCTCACTAAAAGGAATACAAAATCCACTAGCAGCAATTACGAGGTTTTGTTCACCGAACGTTCTTAACTGACATTGTATCGCCAAATGACAAAATAATTACAGAAACCCGATGGTGATTTAATTCGCTCCTCCCACTTTTTGTTTACCTCGATTTGATTGAAGAAAGTATGACGCAACAAAAATGAATGACATCATTGATTGACGTGAAACTCAATTGAACACGCGTTATTTTTTGAAAAAATAAGTCGATCGGTAAAACAGTTATAGTTCATATTCTGACAATTTACGCGTATAACCTTGCGCTCCACTAACGCTCCGCTTAGGTTATATCGCGTAAATTGTCAGAAATGAACTATAACTATTACTTATCGGATACATAGTCATAGTTTATCGCAGAGGACCAAGTCCATTAAAATATAAAGAGTACTTATGTCATATATACGTCTCTTTAATGGATAATTAGCGACGTAAAAAGTCATCAACTGTAATGCTAATTATGAAAATCAAACTTAAATCAATGGCTTATACCAATCATAGGACTGAAGGTCCTGAAAATCGCCATCATTTCCTAAGTGCTCTGTAAATTTATAAGGTCTTAACAACTCTATTGGCGGTGGTTATTATTTATTGCTCTTTGTGTCTGTCTAAAAGCTTAGAGCTTGGCGCATATATCAAATTATTGTTAATGCCACACACAAATTCAAATATAATTCATTTTTTTTATTATTTGTTTGCAGGCGGTACATAAACGAGTCTGATATCAACCAAGGACCTGCACTAAAGGTTTCTTATCGACATCATCCTTTCTCTATGCGTTCGAATATTGGTGAAGACCATACCATTCCAAACTGGCAGTTACAAGTCAAGCTTGGCCAGGGAAATTGCATGGGTGACATGGGCGAAAATCTAACCGTAAGCAAACTTTCTAAATCTACTTTTTGTTCAGTGCAGTTTCATTTGTACTGATTTTGATGTACATTATTTTCAATGACCACCTATTTTGGCAAGTAAATATACAGTAAGGTGTTAAAAGTGTGGCAAGAAAGTACCCACCAAGATCACTTTATAATTTTCAAGATGTGTCCCTGCCAGTCAACTGTTAAAAATTGCGTAATACAATCATTCTATAAGTTGTAGAAAAACCATAACGGCCATGTACACCCAGATAATTTGTTTTAATCAAATTTGAAATATTGTTAATTTCGGAGAATCGAAAATATTTAAATATATCGAAATAAATGCAACTATATTATGAAATAAGTTAAATAAGTTAAATAAATCATCATAAGATGAATCATTGTAAAATAAGTGATTTGTTTCCCGACAATGGCCGTATAAGTATTACACATATATTTGATATACAGCTGGTGGCTCGGATAACGAGCGACTGGAACATGGTAACTTAATATAGATTAACGCGGAGATTAAAGTATTTTTTTCTCGCCTATGAGAAATAACGAGCTCTTAGCCCTGTTTTAATTGCATACCATCATAAAGGACCGTATAACATAACATTTTCCTATTTTCCTGAAAGCCTTCTTTAAAAGCTGGCCGATAATTTGTACTTTAGAACTTCTGTTTATTTTTTATTTGACTTTTCGTTTCAGGATTTTCTGAAGAGCTTTTCTGACAGACCGTTTGCTGTAACCGTCACAATAGGTGCATACACCAATGCGATATTCTACAACAAATTGAAAGAATGGATCGTATTTGATTCTTACGGGAGATTATCGTACCTAGACCATAGAACAACCGGTGTTTCTGCATGGTGTTTCCATTCCCCTAAAGCTGTTGAGGCTTTCCTTGCGAAGATCCGTCGTCATAAAGGCCTATGTAAAGTTTCGAGACCCGTATTTGTACCAGAAAGAGTTGCTTCAAGCCACTCAGTGAGGCTTCAACTGAGTTTCTCGTCAAGTGAAGCAGATAGTATAGTAGTGGGATCCTTATCGAACCCCGGAATTACAGAGCTAGACAAGTACGGGGATGAGGATCCTTATGTTTCGTTTATGGGAGGGTTTGGGGAGGACTAAATGTCCTCTCCAGCCCTCGAATGAACAGGCCGAGCTCCCCCTACCATTTATTATACACTAACCTTCGCATGCACTAGCCAAACACTTGTGGGCCACATCAAGTCTCCGTAGAAGTTTTATGTATTTTAATTGACTAGATACCAACTCTTTTGATCAATTTTGATTTCAATCAAACTTCAGCAATACAGAAAGTATGATAGAATACATTCAGTCGCCCTCTTTCGTAATAGACCTTCAAAAGTACACATACATTCATAAGCCCAGACAATTACCAGTCCCCCTTATTATGGTGAGTTGTTTGGGCCATAAAACAAGCACTCGTCGTTCATCTCATAGGTCTATCTTATTTCAATGACATGAATCGATACTGCACCACTCTACAATACAAATACACATGCTTTCGTGGCCTTTAACAACCACCGGTCCCCATTTAATTACGGTGAGTTGTTTGGGACATTCTCCCGCATCGATTCTTTTCAATGTATTCATACCTCAATACACGCACCCATACTTTTTTATTACAGTACATTAGGTCATTTTTTCCATCAATATACTAACGCATAACACATATCATTCCTAAATTTACATAACATTTACATAACATTCATATACCAATCGAGACCGAATCGAAATTACAAGCATACTCCACTCGGATGGGGATAAAATTATAAGCATTATCGTCTAAGTAAAATGTACCACCCAAAATTTACAAAGCAAGAGAAAAAGTATTAACTTTACTTAAAAAAAACACAAGCACATGGTAGAGGGAGCTCGAAGAGTTTTTGTGGATTTCGAAACTGAATATCTCTTTTTTTCACCTTTGCTATCCAAAATTTGAACATCTCCATAAAGACTTTATTTGGTAATTTCAGAATTGAATTAAATTAGTAAAAAAATATTATGCTCTTAAAATCATGATTATACTTATCTGCTTCCAACGCTTGGCGAAATAAAACGATTGAAATCATTCGGTGACCGCTGTTCGAAAATCATATTGACTTGCAATATGTAATAGATATGAAGAATGAGTTCTTAAATGAACAGAATTGAAATAAATATTATTCTATCGCGTAAGCTTCTAGTTGTGTCCACATTTTCTTTCAACCCTTTACAAACACAATTCTTCTTTTTGATATCCATCAAGAAAAGAGAGTGAGAAAATATTGTGGAAAAAACAGAAATTGCTTAATCATTTTTTACAATATTGTCGCCCCCCCCCCCCCCCCCCCGAAAAAAGGTAGATATACAAATTCATTAACTTTAAATTGTCGACTTAAATTTCAGTCAATTTGGACAAGTATCGATATGTGTAATCCGGTAATAGATTAACTTGAACTTTAGACAACATTTTAGAAAAGGAAGAAATTGCCTGTATCAAGCAATTTCTTCTTTTCCCAAATAGGTTCTATTATATAGGTTTTATTTCAAATTATACGTTTTTTCTTTATGTTTCGCCATGTTTATAGAGTCCTTTTTATGAAGCCCGAAAGATACTCCGAAATCCCAACTTTTGCTACCGATAGTGTTTGACATCATTTTTTTAAAGGGATATCTCATTAGGGGCCTATTAGTTCAGGCTAAGACTTTTCTACAAACGACTTCTGCATAAATATAATTGAGTTATACCAGAGTCTGCACTATGCGTTTACTAGTTAGATAAGGTCTCAAAGTATCTGTAAACCATCAGGTAACTTTATATTTCCAGCGAGTGGCCGACTAAACACCCCAATATTTGCACCTGACTAACATTTCAAATTCTTGGAAATGTCATGCACAGGCTCAATTGTTATAGTGCGATGTTTCTTGCATGGTTCAGTATATCAGTATGGACTAGTTCGTACAAACAAGATCGCATTTTCAAGTGAACTTCTATGAATCTTCTTTTTCCTGCTTTTTTCCGACAGGTCGTTCCCATTATCGAAATTGACCCTCTTTATGCCACTTCAGTGATGCTGAAGAAGTTTCAAAAGAATCTGAAATATTTGTCGCGTTAACAAAATCGCACTGAGTGAAAATCTATACTGCCTCTTTTAACGTGTTTTTTTTTTTTTTTTTTTTTTTCAAAGACACTTATTTTCAAATATGGACTTTGTTCCTACAATTATCTTAGTAAAGTTTCATTAGAATCCGATAATATTTGTAGAGTTATCACGTAAACACGATTGGATTTAGTAAATTTCTTAAGCAAAATTTCATAAGGCCCCATTTTCAGTGTTTTCTAAAGGAATTGTCCCCATTTTCGGAAACGACGACCATTTTGACCATACAGTCGTCTTGTGAAACTCTAAAGAAAGTTTGATAATATACGTCGGCTTGATAAAGAAAACCAAGATTGCACTAGTCTAGGTAAACTTCATAAATGAAATTCTGTGTGGGCCAATGTCCCGTGTTTTCCGACAGATTGTCTCCATTATCAATGGCGACGATACTTATGACCCTACGATAAATCCTGTGAAAGCATTAAAAGAATCAGATAATAATTTCGCGGAAACAAGTAATGTTAACGGGCGGACGCAGAGACGGACGCACAGACGGGCGGACGGACAGACGAACGGACTGGCGAGAGCGCTATAGCGCTATATCTAACAATGTCTTACTTACCTAAATTTTCTAAATTTCTATTTTCATCTTAAGTCTTAAATAATATGGTTATCATGGCACCATAATTTCTTATTCTTAAACTTAATAGGCTACTGGGTAAATAAAATAATCCCGAATAGGAGACGAATCCTAGGAAAATTTCTATTTTTTCTTATCAATTTTCCGGCTTTTTATTTTTCCGCGACTTTTATCGTCGATTTAACGTGGTTCGTAGCATATGATCGTTTGGAAATGCAAGAGAAAAATTTGACCTATAGATTAGAATTAGTAGGCCTCTGATTATTTATAGAATTACATAATATTCCGTTGGTGGATGACGCAAGCCGTATAACTGCTGTTTTATAGTTTGAACGGCTGTGACTTTAACCCTTTTCGTTTCCAAGGCAACAATATAATACTGAAATATATTTCATTTCTACATAAAAAAGGTTTATGGTGTCGTAGACTAGCAGCGTAGTTTATCTGATATCAAGTTAGTGTCTTCAAATATCAATGATATCTGGTCGAGGTTAGGAGAATTTATCATGACAAGGCAAAGCTTCTCGCTGCCGAAACCAGATAAAATCGATATTTTAATACACTTACATGTTAGGAAAAGATTTCTTTTCTATTTCAATTTACCATGCAACCCCTTTTTAGTGCTGAATTATTATAAACCCTTAAAAATCAAAGAAATTCAGATGAAAGTTTATGCACATTGTTTCTAAAAAATAGACACCGATTTACATGGGCGTAGCTAGCATTTTAAACTTAATCAAACTGACGTCCATTCGCTCCTTTCAGCGAGAAAAGGAGGATAGAGTAAGGGGTCCTCAAAGATATTCTAAATGATTTCAAGGTTGATGAATGACCGTCAAGACATCGTTACTACAGCTTGAAAAAGCTGTAGTGACGATGTTGTGATCGGTTATCAACGATATCTTTCGACAGAGAATTTTTTGTAATACGCACTTGCGTAATGTGCGTAATGAGAGTTACACCCTTGATTAAGGTTGAAGAGCAAATGCTTTGTTTGCCACGGTGTCTAGAGGCACTGTTCGAATATTATTCGATTAAGAAAACACAATTCCAAACCCAGAATAACGAATCAAAACAAGCGTTCCAAAAATTCTGTATCATGGCGACCTCGGCTGTAGACGAAGATGAAACAAGCGACAATGAGGAGGTATTGTCTCGTTATAAATCAACAAGAGCCAACAAAGGGATCATTTATCAATTGAAAATATGAAATTATCCTTCGACTTCGCGCAGAATTATTTTTTCCACGGAATATTCGTAAAATCTACGGCGCTAATTTTTGACAGGACCTGTCAAATTTCCGAGTTTCAAATGTTTATTTATTCGACTTGCCACTACACGTTCAAGTTGGCTCGATAGCTCATTTGTTGAATTGTCGGTCTGCTGATCTGAAGGTCAGGGGTGCGATTCCTGTTGACAGCGAATTGTTCCTTTGGCAAAATAATGATAGTCACTGCCTCAGTCCACACAGCTGTAAATGGGTAGCAGTAGCCTTTTGAACTGTGTTTTTGACCCCTTAAGAGCTTAATCTTTGGGCTGACGCAAATCTTACTTTATTACTATACTTATTTGTAATGAAAGTTTGAAATATTATATTAACAGTCAAATTCTCAAAGATTGTCCTAGACAAATGGGAAGTGTAGCTTGCTACACCGGTATGCAGACATTTCGTACCATAACCATTTCGTACCATAGAATATATTGTCATTTCGTACCATGCGATGACCATTTCATACCATAGGTGAAGACGTTTCGTACCATATGTTAACCATTTCATACCAAACATTGACCATTTCGTACCAAAATGGAAATATTAACTAATTGATTTTCAAAATGTTTATTTCTTAAATAACTGAATTTTTTCCATGTAAAATTGCACGAAAAGAGTTTTCTTGCTTTGCTTGTGCTGCGAGCTATTATACTACTTAAAGGAGTCGGCAAAATTGTGAATAGGTTGATTGGCTGGTATGTTGTTTGACTCTTGTTTGCTAAAAGATTGGTAATAACAATTTGCGGACAATGAACTGTTTGGTGTTTGCCTTCAATTGTTAATTGTCAACTGTTTAGCAATAAGCCTTGTTGGTTAATTGATTAAATAACGACATGCTTTTGAGAGTGTATAAGATTGGTGATATGTTTTTTGAGACTACAAGAGAATGATGAATTTCATATTCAATGTTCTGAAGCAACTGCAGCACGTCGTCAAGTAGTTAATACATAACCAGGAAAAAAGAATATGAACATGTTCAATTCGAACTATCTATATATTAAGAATATATAATTTTAGATTTTTAAGAAAACTATAGCAATTTTGGCAATTGAAAAAATCATTTCCTGTAAGATTAAGTTCTAGTTACGACGTTTTGTTTCGTAACTTATGATTTTTCGGGTATAGATGCTAACAAGTTTACGAAATTCAGGCGCCTTTCAAAATTCAAGCTTCAACAATAAGAAAAATAAAAAGAAATAAATAGAAAAATATTTCATCATCCTTCCACTTTTTTGTGTATATTTATTTGTTTTGTATATTCTATACTTTAGAGTAGTATGTATCATGTATCTTTTTATAAATTGATAAGATATCAACAAAATATTATTTAATAAATTTTGACTTTTTTCTGTCATCCCAAACCAACACATGAAATGGTAATTTTATGGTACAAAACGACTTTTCCTATGGTACGAAACGTCTTCGCCTATGGTACGAAACGTCTCACCTATGGTACGAAGCGTCTTTGCCTATGGTACGAAACGTCTGGTACGAAATGGTTATGGTACGAAACGTCCATAATTCGCTACAACGTACACCTTGCTACACCGTAATAACCGGTGTCCTGTCAATTCGGACTGTGTAAAACTCGGCCTGTTTAAAACTCAGCCCATCAACTCGGCCTCTATAAAGGTAATATTGTGTATAGTAGATGGGTGTATTGGTACACTTATCGGATAGATGAAATGAAATCATTGATTAATACTGTTAAAGTTCATTTCTTCTGAAACGTATATATTCGGCACCACTACCTTAAGTTTGTCTGTGTGTCATATTTAGTAGTTTTATGCCTAAGAAAACATTTTGTTTAAAGAAGACTTTGCAGGTAGCAGCCAATTTCTCCTTTTTCCACAACATATTACCGGTATATGATTTTTAATGTTAAGCCTTACCCTCTCTTCATATCTGTCTGCAACATCTTTTTTTGGGGCAGGAGAAAATTTTCGAAAATTAAGAAAGAATGTCTCATATTGTATCAAACATATGCATAACTGTTTTGTGTTACTTATTGTTTCAGACATTTCAAGATGCGGTAGAAACAGTGCAGGTGTAAGTTGCTAATAATAATCATTTATTTCACGATATATTGCTTTTGCAGACCTAGATGTAATAGCACCAGGGAAAAAGACTAACAGGGGCCCAGTCGCCCATGGCCCCTAGATTTTGGGCTGGGCCCCTAGATTTTTGAAGAAAATACCCATGTTCCTAATGTTAAATGTTGAAGTTTGGTTACCTGGGTCCCTAAGCAAAAATAGTTAGTCTTTTTCACTGTTAGTCTTTTTCAGTGTTTCAAAATTTTAGTCAGTCTTTTTCAGTGTTTCAAACAAATAAATCTAAAATAAGACCACAGGGTAGTGAAAATGAATTTTGAGTTTAAATTGTCACTTTGATTTTAAATTGTTACATTGAATTTGCTTACTAAAGGGACATTGTTCCATTTTAAATAATTCTTTCCTGATCACTGATATAATGTGAAGCTAATTATAAATATATGGTTGACAAGCCCCTTGTACTTTACAGGACAACAGAAGATGATCTCAATACATGTATACAAGACTGCCATGTGGCTCTCAAACTATTTCTCAATAACCACTTCACGGAAGCTAAAGCAAGAATGGAGCCATGGTGAGATATTGTTGTTGAATTGCTTTTTGTCAAAAAGGAAAAATTACTAGCTATGTTCACTCTAATGAACATGTATTTTATTTGGTTAGTTGATATAATCATTTCTGGAAATTGGCCAAAGATAAATACAGTCAAAACTGTCAATAGCGGCCACCCACGGGACAAGGCAAAATCGGCCACATACAGTAGTTGGCCACTTAATGGAAAATCCCGCCTTCCCTGCCGGGGGCCAGGGAACACTAATATCATCAGTCCATCGGATGGGTCACCGAAAATGGAGTACTCGTATTTGTAAGATTCAATATCAAAATTGGTGAGGGAAGACCCAAACAATTTAAATATTTCTTGAATTAGCGGTACTTACGATGTTTTGGTCATTCACCTTGGTCATTCACTATGTTTTACATGGGGAATATTTCTTGTATTTAACGGCGTATGTATGAACAAGTTGCATTTTCGACACAGGGACCAGAGAAGAATTAAATAAACTTCATGTGAGAAACATAATGAACAAGATTTTGACACCAATAATATTCCTGTTTACTTAAAATATATTATTATTCACTAGAGAAAGTGACAATTTCGACTTCATTCCATGAAAGTATAAATGGGCTGAAGATACAACATTTTTTAAAAGTGTTCATAATTTTGACAGTAGCGGGTTCCTTTGGCTTTGGCGGCAATTTGTTTCACGTGCGCGGGATGTAAACAATGTCTGGTTTTCCGGCATGCTTGACGACGTAAGTTGACGTCATTTGGAAAATCCCCAGACTTTTTCGACAAGCAGCGATGATTCCACGGAAATTAACCAATACTTAACACAAAAACATCAATTTTATTAATTCATTTATTTTTCTTCATTTGTGTGTCATTAAACAAACGCGATTTTTTGGTGCAAAGAAGATAAAAAAAGTGTTATTCTGGTAAAAAATAAATACTTCCGGAGCTGACGAAGGGGAATTCCTTCTAACATCAATTCATCAAATAAATCTTTCGATAGTTTGCCCTAACAGTAATGTTAAGGCTTAATAGGTTAGTTAATTGGAATATTAATAATCTGCTACCGTTATCAATCACATTTTATGCTGGCCGCTCAGATAACACAAATTAGTAGAGGTGTGTTACGGTAAATGCACACGATAATCCAGATGCGTTATGGATTTTTCATTAATCAGCGAGTCACCTGTCATAATTTGCTTAAGGGGATGTACAATGTGTGCAATTCAGACAATTAAGGGTGACTGCCAGCTGCATACAACAGAATGCCGCTATTCACAGTTACTTTAAAGAGCAGATTTTTGCGTGGGCGGAACTGAGCTGGCCGCATACCGCAGTGAGACCGCTATTCTCAGGTGACCGCTCACACAGTTTGACTGTATGTGAATTGATGTACACAAATATTTCACAAGTGTTGTCTTTTATTTTATAATGGCTGCGGACATATGTCTGTGTGGAAGTGGGTGTTATGAGTGCATGAATGTGTGGGAGGTGTGGAAGGGTCACCGATGTGGGTGTTCCATTCTTGTCCGGAACATAATTTCAAAATTTATGGATAAGTATCATAATAACTTTGCATAAATGTACCAGGGATGAGTATTAGTGTCATGCTAAAAGCTTGTCTGGATTTGCACAATGTCAAGTTCATAGCTGAAACTCAAATTGGTTACAGGTGAAAACAGGGATATTTCTGGCTCAGACTAGCATGTGGAAAAATATTACATTTAGCTGAATCTAATGAGAAATTCAAGAATTTTTGGAGAGAAATTTTGACAAATCAATCACTCTGCACAAAAAAGTTTTAACTGCCTATATAATAATAGGCAGTTACAACTAATTTGCTTTGAGAAAACAAAATTCTTTGCTTATTGTGATTTGCGATTTTTCTCTCAATGAGCCTGTTTCAATGATATTTCTGGCAAAAAATGAGAGAATCTCACAATATCTCACCCAAAAATGATCCTTGTGTAAATCAAGTATTGTATTTCTGGGGAAATCTAAATGTAAAATTATATAGATTTATAAAGATACCATTTTACAAGTATATTTTTATGCCCCCGATAGGGAGGCATAATAAATTTGACTTGTCCGTCCGTCCGTCTGTCCGTCCGTCTGTCCGTCCGTCCGTCCGTCCGTCATTCCGTCCAAAAACTTTAACATTGGCCATAACTTCCTTATTACTATCAAAGCGGTGTCGGGGGCATTGTCATCTTACAGTGACAGCTCTTGTTTGTATTTAATGTTTGCTATTTCAGTATCAACTGGAGCATGTATCATGCACTAGGATATGGGACCATAATGTACATACAGGCTGTAATGACATTTGACATGGTAATTGTGTTTAAGTTTCCTTCCTAGTTTCCTTAACTCACTTGTTTATTTTGAGGAGTCATTGCAAAACTATTTAAGTGCCTATAATTTATATGTATAGGCACTTACTACAGTTTGCAAGGACCTCTAATTATAACTCATTGTTTGAAGTCAAGTTTTAACCCTTGTTATGCTGAACGCCGAATATTCTTGCTTTATCATGAGCTATAGACAAACATCAGCCTGCACATATTTGCAGTCTAATGTTAGTCTACACCACCTGTTTCTCACTTTCAAACCAGAATTGTCAATAGATTTAGTTTTTCAATTAAAATTTGACCTACAGTTTGAACTTCGTGCTTTTTGCCCTTTGATTTTGATGAAAATTTTTAGCCAAAATTTATTCAGCATGACAAGGGTCAATACTATCCTGATGAAAATGTGCTTGATTCTTTTTGATTATTCAGTTTCCAACTAATAGAAAACTACTTGCAAAAGTTCTTAAGACTTTTCACAAGCTGCTTTCTTTCTAGTATTTTGTTTTGTGGCTCAGTATTGAATTAAGTTTTTTCATTGTACAATAATTATAATTTAATTTCCACTGAAGACCTTTTGCAGGCTTTTATGTTATTAGAAATAAAATAAATACATGAATCACATCACATAAAGTAGAGACGATAACAATTTTTAGTTCCACTGGCCAAAGGCCAGCTAGCTATTGTCATGGCAGAGTGTCCCCATGTGTGGGTACATGCGTGCAAATGGGCCGATTTTAATGAAACTTAGTAGAAAAGATCCTTGGGTGACCCTCTTCTAAAATTGTTGAAGAAATTTTGATTGACCCCCCAATTATTGTCATGGCAGGCGTTGCATTTTTTCACGTTAAAATCCTTATACATCTTTCTTTTCACAAACCATTGGGTCAATGAAATTCAATGAAGCTTGGCATGAAAGTTCCTTGGATGACCCTTTACTTGAATTGCTCAAGAAATTTTGATTGCCCCCCAAATATTTTGCGTGGCAGGGCAAAAGTATGGGGGTTTAAAGCCTCTTGTTTAACACAAAAATCTCTTTCTCATTCCACAGAATGATATAGAAGCAGCCATTCAAGCCATTAAGAAGTCAATTATTGTGTGTAACAAAAGGAGAAGAAAGATATCCATGCTGGGATCATTTTCTCGGGAAGCTAGCAAGAATAACTATAGTGAATTAACTGAAGGTTTGTTGCTTTATCTTCAAATTTTATTCAAATTTTAAAACTACAATCTTGCTCAAGCAATCACATCTATTAAGCGACCATTTTCCAAATCCCCTTCTTTAAATAAAAAAATTTAAAAATAAGTAAGTCTAATAATTATAGAAAATGAGTCTTATGTTGTTTCAGTGAGACAATTCTATTGAACTTTAACAGTGTTCCCACTGCCTCTTCAAGCTGGGGGTAAATATTGGTATTTTACAGCATGCATGTATATAACACAAAGAAAGCTGGTTGCAAGAATTTGGGGGTACAACTTTCAATTCTGGGGTAAATCATTCCCATTTGGGGTTTTTTGGGAACTCTGTTTAACATTATAGGATTATTGAGAGTATGCAAATTCAGTAAAAAAGTATGCTTCTTATTTGTAAACAAAACATGTATTAATTGGCCAATTTCTTTAACAACAGCTTTTTGGTGGTCCTGTTAGTGGTCGCTTAAAACAAATTTAACTGTATAAGGATGACAAACCTAAAGATTTAAAGTAAAAGTGAATAAGCTTGACCCACTCTTAGATTAGTCAGCATCTTTTTCAGGGAGATGGGAGGTAATAAATATTGATAATTTTGTTCATCTTGAACAAAATTAGCGATATTGGTTAACTCCCTTTCATTTCACCCAAAACTCGCTCCACATACTTATTCAATTTCACTCCAAAATCATTTCAAAATCATTCATTTAGTCAATTTCACGATGTTCTTAACTGTACAATTATAAGGAATAAAGTGAAGTTAGAACCCTTGGCTTGTAAAGATATTGGATAACATCTTATAACTATTCTAATATCTGTGTGATAACATCCAATATGATGTTTTTTGATATCACATGGATATATTGAGAACAATGGAATAATGAAGTTATTTT
Organism: Fragum whitleyi; assembly: GCA_948146395.1. Taxonomy (NCBI): domain Eukaryota; kingdom Metazoa; phylum Mollusca; class Bivalvia; order Cardiida; family Cardiidae; genus Fragum; species Fragum whitleyi. The sequence goes on along the minus strand of OX411548.1, from coordinate 54,943,038 downwards.
TAGAAACTTAAATTTCTGTTAGAAACATCGAATAAAAACAAGGCAAATAAAAGTTATAAGATAAATATAATACATACTTAGTGTATTGTATGGAAAAAAAAATCTAACTCAGTTATGAAAATTTGATAATTGTCTTGGCAGAGCCTCGACAATTTTCAATTCTCTCAACCTCGTTAATTTTTTATTTTATACAAAGCACTTAGTATTTATTTTTTGTATATATATATATATATATATATGCTTTTTTATTCATTTCTTTCTCTTTAAAATTCTAATGATGTAGATAAATGGAGGGATGCCTGATTATCAAACGGGTTCTATATTGTAACAAGTAAATTTTCTTTCAGGATCTTAATGAAAAAAACTAAATTTCCACCCTTGTATACTTTTGCTCTTCCAGAGGAAATCCATGCTGAGCTGTGTTATGCTGAATGCCTGTTGATAAGAGCTTTATTAACTTTTATACAAGATGAAAATCTCATTAGCTTTGTGAAAGGAGGACTCAAAATTAGGGAATGTTATAAAGTATATAAGTAAGTGGTTTGAAAAGGCTTTTTTTATGCCCTGCATAGAAAGATGAGGGACTTATTTTCTTTTACCAATGTTTGTCCATCTGTCTGTCTGTCTGGGAAAACTTAACCTGCAACATTCCCCAATTAATCCAATACTCTTGAAGTGACAATGCTCATAACTGGTTAAAAGGTTCCTCTCAACAATATGTATCTTTTAAGGTTACAGTCATTGCAGAAAGTTGAGGCCTATAATTGAGGTCATTCTTCTAAAAAAATTGCTGTTTTGGGGGCATTGGTGTTTAACAAATAGACCTTGTCATAATAAATTTATGTTTTAGCAACTTAATCTCAAAGTTTATTCATAAACTGTTAGCAAGATAATTTGATTGAAATCTTGAAAAAAAGTGTAATATCTAAACTTGCTTAAACCATTATTCTTTAAGAAGGCTAAAAAAAGTTTTGTCATGGGAACTGATTTCCAATTTTACTCACAGAAAAGTAGTATTGTCAGATTTAGCTATACATAAGTATTACTACCTCTTAGTATAGTTCTCAGGCATTTTATAAATAATACAGCTTCAAAAAAAAAACAAAAAAAAAAAACAAGAAAAAAAAAGAGGAACCCTCAGGGATTCAAGAGGATAGACATTTGGAGTAATATTAGTTCTGCCATTTAAGGACTATGACTTAGTGGTTAAGACAAAGCTTTGGGCTTGGAAGGTCTGGGGATGGAATCCTGTCCAGACTATGAGATCTTTCTTAGCACAGATTTTACTCCATGTTGCTCTTCTCCTGTCAAAAGGTAGAGTTGTAAGTCTAAGTGCTGTGGAAACTAGAAGCAGTGATCGTAAACATCCCATCTTTACTTTGACTATTGGGCTTTAAAGCTTAAAGCTGTGTTAAAATACATAACATAAAATTAGACTGTATATTAAACTTTTGGATAGTGTCAAAATAATTGATTATTCTAGTAAAGATGGTATCCAGCAACATAAAATCCTTTATCCATTATTGTTTACAGAGAATGTGCCAAGCTTTTAGCCAAGAGACAATGGGAATCAGATACTCAAAAGATACATTTTGATAGTGGAGTGAGGATGGGAGTGGGTGCTTTTAATCTTGTAAGAGTCTTCTGCTCCAAATCACAATAAATTTTATAATTATGACCTGTCATGCCACCATCTTTGAACTCAATAAAATGAATATTCGAAAAAGGGAGCAGGAGGTGCAGAGGCCAACTAGAACAAAAACAATTACATAAAATGGCAAAATAGTCATTGTAGATTCAGAAAATCTGGTAAATTTTAGGAATGTGTCAAAACTTGATTAGTCTTTGTAAATCCTGCAGTCTTTCACTGGTCATTACTTTTCACATTTCTTATGTGGTCAGTTTTTGTGTCATATTTAGTTGAAAATAAGTGGGAATCACTGTTCAAAGTTATTGGAAAATGAAAGCCAAAAAGTGCTAAAAAATTTTGGTTCAGACCAACTTCTATTTTTTTTTCAACAAAATTTGTTTTGATTTTTCTTCAAGTATAAAGTGAGATTTAGTGATAATGGAATAATTTTAACTCTGAGTAATTCATTGTGATACTAATTACATTCTCAATTTGGACCAAAATTTTAGTTTTGTTTGTCATATATAATTACCCTTACCTAATGGAATATCCTGAAAGCTTGAATTCAGCAGCTAAGCCTGAGATCCATGCCAAATTTTAGAAAAAAATGTAAATGAAAATCTTTTTTTTTATTTTCCAGATGATTTCTTTATTACCTGGTAAAATACTGAAATTGCTGGAGTTTGTTGGATTCTCAGGAAATAAGGTAAATGGGAGGGCTTGTGTTTGACCCTTAAACCAGGGTTTTCACCTCTTAAAATCAGAAACCATCCCATTTTGACCCCTAAAATTTTCTCACAAGGGGTCATTTTGACCCCCTTGTGAGAAATTTTGAAGGGTCAAAACTGGAATTCATCCCTCAAATTTTAGCTCACCTGAGCATGCAGTGCTCCAGGTGAGCTTTTGTGGTTAGGTGGATGTCCTTTGTGAGTTGTGTTCATCAACATTTACTTTGTATGCACTGTATAGAGTCCATATTTTTTGCCTTATCAACCTGAAATTTGGTCAGAATGATTGTCTTGATAAAATCACGGACAAATTTGGAATTGGGACCTGTAGGGTCACAACTAAGTCAAAGGGTAAAATCTTATAAGACCTACTGTGCTCTCTGGAGGTTACATTTTTGCTCTTTCACCCTGAAATTTGGTCAAAATGATTGTCTTAATAAAATCTTGGACAAGTTTGAAATTTGGTCTACTTGGGTCAAACCTAGGTCACAGGGTCAAATCTTAAAAAAAACATGTATACCACTCTAGAGGTCACATTTTTTGCTCGATCAACATGAAATTTGATCAGAGTGATTGTTTTGATAAAATCTTGGACAAGTTCAAAATTGGGTAATGTGGAGTCAAAAAGTAGGTCAAAAGGTCAAATCTTAGAAAATAAATCTTCTTTGCACTCTGGAGGTTACATGTTTTGCTCTATTGTCCTGAAATTTGGTCAGAATATTGTCTTGATAAAATCTTAGACAAGTTTAAAATTAGGTCTATTTGGGTCAAACCCAGGTCACAGGGTCTAAGCTTAGAAAAACTTTCTATGCACTCTGGAGGTCGCATTTTAGCTCACCTGAGCACGAAGTGCTCAAGGTGAGCTATTGTGTTTGTACAATGTCCGTCTTCAGTTGTCCGTAGTCAGTCGGCCGTCATCCACAATTTCTTATAACATCTTCCCCTCCTAAACCAGTGGGCCAATCTTGATGAAACTTGGCAGGGATGTTCGGTTCCTTGGGTCAAGCTCTACCAAAGTTGTTCATATAAATGAAATCCACCTTTAATTTTCCTTTTCCCTTAACAAAAAGGGTGAAAAAATGAAAATCTTCAAAGATCTTCTTCTCTGAAACCAGAAGGCAGACAGCTTTCATATTTGGTATGTAGCATCATCTAGTAGACCCTTACCAAACTTTTTCATATAAAGACCCTGGAGTTATATTTGGGCTCCACCCGGGCGCATCCCTTTTAGCTCATCTGAGCAGGATGGTTGAAAATAGGAAAACCTTCAAAAATCTTCTTTTCTGAAACCAGAAGACAGACAGCTTTCATATTAAGTTTGTAGCATCATCTTATGGACCAAGTGTTTTCATATCAAGACCTTGGGGTCACATTTGAGCTCCACCCCGGTGCATCCCGTTTTACATAGAATCAAAGAGCGAAAAGACATATCTGTCTTGCTCTTGGCCGAAAACATTCCATGGTATTGATCTTATGTAGAAATTTTCTCCATTTTGACATCTGCCTATTTAATTAATGTGATGTCCCAGGAGTCAAAGAGACGCAAGAGAGCAATCTAGGACCATCATGGTCCTCTTGTTAGTCTGATCAACCTGAAGTTTGCTTAACATGATTGTCTTGAAGATTTTTTCAGATGAGTTCAAATTTCAGTCTGCTTGGAACAAAAAGTAAGTCACAGGATCATTCCCTTTGTATGCACTCTAGTGGCCACATTTTAAGCCCAATCAACCTGAAAATTGACCAAAAAAACTTTTCAAAACCTTCTTTAAACAAAGTTTGGACAGTTCACTCAGGTGAGCAATAAAGAGCCACTATAGCCCTCTTGTTTCGTAATGTATCGCAGAAACTATGTAAATCTTTGCAAATAAATTGCTTTCGTTACAAGAAAAGGTTGATTGCCCAGTAAAACCTACAAAATCTTTTCATGATTTGCCGTTTCTGTGATTTGACCCCTTTAAAACCAATTTTGACCTCTAGAACTTCATGGTGAAGGAGTCATTGACAATGTATCTGAACTATTATTTTTTTGTTGAAAAAATTTGGTCTAAAATTGTTGAAATGACCCTATAATTGCCAATTTGTTCTGATTATAGCAGGATAAGGGTAAAGAGATAAAGACAATATATATATTTTGTTACTATTGAGGTATGACCCTCTGCTTTACCATACTAGATTTACTATCGTATAGCATAGAAATATGTAGCTGGTTGATTGTAACTTAGATCACATAAAATTTCAGAGGGTATTAAATTGAAAACCACAAACTTTCATTGAGCATCCCTTATATTCTGTACCTTAGAAAAGAGGTTATGACAAAAGATGAAAATTGATGTTGTTTTGCTGAAATTTGAATATAATTATTGAAAGAAAAAGGCATTTGATGGTTCAAATGTTTGTTTATTATTTCAGAAATTGGGTTTGTCAGAGTTAGAAAAGGGAGCAGAAGCATTTTCCAGTCTACGAGGACCACTTTGCTCCATCATTCTAGTGGCATATCATACAGTGGTATCTTATGTATTAGGTATGTAACATCTCTATTACTAATGTTTTCAAGAAAAGTCTATGGTATACATCAGATATAACAATACATGGACTATTTATTGAAGAAAATGCATTATTTTGTCCATATATATATAAACCTGATGCATTTTCAGTGATTCAGATTGGACTCATTGTTTAAAGGACACATGTCCTGAAATGGCAATTTTTTTAGGACATATGTCTGAAACTGCGGAAAATCTTCCGATATTTATATATGTAATTTTATGTATTAAAAAAAGCTAAGATAGACAGACAAGGTAAATGATATCATTGGTACTATTCTAAATGTTTTTTCTACATTGAACAATGAACGCTGTTTGTCGTCTGGCAAACGCTTTTTACTCGCGAATGTTCCGAATATAGATTAGATTTTAAAAGTATACAACAAAACATCCAAAAATAGTATTCCAACTTACCTACAAATCAACTCTCAGGTAAAAGAACACTGCGATATATTATATTTGAATCATTATGGTGACAGCAAAGAAAATAGAATCAAAGAATCATCACCGAAATGGAAATATGATATATCCAGACTCCCGAACACATATTCCTGTATTATTTAAAATGCGATATTAATACTCCATGCTGGTTTCCTGTGTTTTCACGCATAGAACACACAGCTATAACACATCAGGAAACTAGTTATTATTTTTTAAATCGGGATACTTCAAGTCAAAGTAAAGTGAGTGAAGTGAGTAATTGAAGTAGATTCAGCAGGAAAATGACATTTACCCTGACTGATCAGGTCATAAAACCATCGGAAAAATTGTCTGATGGTCATAATTTATATCATCCCCATCTACAGACAGAAACTTTTTCTTTCGGTCATCTCTAAATTGCATAAGTCCCAGACTGAAGGGGCAACCCAATCTGTATCCCTGCTTTTTTGAGAGATAGTCTGTTGGGACAATGAAATTGACTTAATTATAACCAATATATGGTGTTAACAGATATGATCATAAATAGGGTTTAAAAAGAGCTAAGAGCTCTTAAACAGAAACTAGTTAACATGATTTCAATTTTTTGAGATTTTATTCATTGTCAAATTATTTCTGTAAAGATTAGGTGTATTCAAAAACTTTCATTAAAATCAATTAAACATTCAAATTGAAATGAATGTAGGTAATATTTGTAGGTTAAACTATTTAGTGACTTTAAGAATTACGCTTTAATTGCACTTTGATACCCAAATAAAAATATATGAGCCTATGTTAGACAGTTCTAACAGATTCACATAGATGTGGGACACAAATACTCAGTGGACTGGGCTACCAAACAATACAATAAGAATATTCCCTGACCACATTAAGAGGGATTAAGACCTAACCTATCTTCAAAGTGAAAAGTAAAGACTCTGATCAGACTGTGCAGATGCACAGGCTGACCAGAGGCTTTGTTTTGTGCACATATGGAATTGTGGGAAATGTCATGCACAGGCTCATTTTGTTTAAGAATTCAGGAGCACCTCTTTAAGCGTAGGCTTTCATGTCCATTAAACTTAATTGAATTAGTGCAAACTAAAATGTTTCTGTTATATTCAGGTCTGGCTGATGGAGATATAGATGTAGCAGATAGGTTGCTGGTTCCTTGTATACAGCATTATCCTAAGGTAAGATATGACAGAGGCCGGGAAAGTAAGACAGTATTGTTACACAGTTTTAGGAACTAACAAAATATCTAACATCAGAGACATTCAATGTAATGAATGGAGATGTTGGTGGGCTAGAGTTAGAGCATCAGCTTCTTGGCCAAGAGGTCCTGAGTTCAATTCCTGGGAGCGGCTGTCAATCTTGATTCTTTCCTGGTTCCACATATTTAGTGAGAGTATTGGTTCATGCCCAGGTTCATGCCCAGGAAGCAGAATTGAGTAGGATTAATCTAAGTTGTAAGAACTTGTATCCCAATTGATGCAAAATAAATAGGTTTTAACCAATTCAAAGTAATGTGACAGCTACTGTACTTTTGAATAATTTTGGTCAAAAACCTATATACCAGGCTCATTACAGAAAAATCAGTGTTTCATGACTAACAGCGTCTGGCTCGTTGGCCGAGTGGTTAGCGCGCTCGACTCGTAACCTGGTGGTTGCGGGTTCGAGCCCCACCGGAGGCGGGTAGTGTATTTGGGCAGGACACTTTACAGACAGGGCCCCAGTCCACCCAGCTGTAAAAGTGGGTAGCAGTGGTTAGAACCCATTGCCTCTCTCTCAATGTGTAGGATAAGATCTGGAATGAGTTAGGACCACGATGGAAATAAGAGTCATTCGACCCTTTATCGTGTTATCCTCGAGTAAAAAAAAAAAAAAAACAAAAAAACAGATGAATAATTAGAATGACAACAGCTAAGTAGATGTAAGCTTGGCTGTGTTTAAACCAAGCTAGTTTCATTACTAAGCTTGTTTTCTGTCTTAAGGGTTACCATAATGCAAATCATTTAAAACCAGCACAGTCGCGTGATGTCCGTCGTGCGTCGTGTTTCGTCAACATTTACCTTGTAGACACTCTAGAGGCCACATTTTTTGCCCAATCAACCTGAAATTTGGTCAGAATGATTGTCTTGATGAAATCTCGGACAAGTTTGAAATTGGGTCAAGTGGGGTCAAAAATGAGGTCACGGGGTCAAATCTTAGAAAAACCTTGTAGACACTCTAGAAGCCATATTTTGTGCCCAATCAACCTGAAATTTGGTCCAATTGATTGTTTTGATGAAATCTTGGACAAGTTCGAAATTGGGTCAAGTGGGGTCAAAAATGAGGTCATGGGGTCAATTCTTAGAAAAACCTTGTAGACACTCTGGAAGCCATATTTTGTGCCCAATCAACCTGAAATTCGGTCAGAATGATTGTCTTGATAAAATCTCTGACAAGTTCGAAATTGGGTCAAGTGGGGTCAAAAATGAGGTCACAGGGTCAATTCTTAGAAAAACCTTGTAGACACTCTAGAGGCCACATTTTTTGCCCAATCAGCCTGAAATTTGGTCAGAATGATCATCTTGATGAAATCTCGGACAAGTTTGAAATTTGGTCAAATGGGGTCAAAAATGAGGTCACGGGGTCAATTCTTAGAAAAACCTTGTAGACACTCTAGAGGCCTCATTTTTTGCCCAATCAACCTGAAATTTGGTCAGAATGCTTGTCTTGATGAAATCTCGGACAAGTTCGAAATTGGGTCAAGTGGGGTCAAAAATGTGGTCACAGGGTCAAATCTTAGAAAAATCTTGTAGTCACTCTAGAAGCCATATTTTTTGCCCAATCAACCTGAAATTTGGTCAGAATGATTGTCTTGATGAAATCTCGGACAAGTTCGAAATTGGGTCCAGTGGGGTCAAAAATGAGGTCACGGGGTCAAATCTTAGAAAAACCTTGTAGACTCTCTAGAAGCCATATTTTGTGCCCAATCAACCTGAAATTTGGTCCAATTGATTGTTTTGATGAAATCTTGGACAAGTTCGAAATTGGGTCAAGTGGGGTCAAAAATGAGGTCACGGGGTCAAATCTTAGAAAAACCTTGTAGACACTCTAGAAGCCATATTTTGTGCCCAATCAACCTGAAATTTGGTCCAATTGATTGTTTTGATGAAATCTTGGACAAGTTCGAAATTGGGTCAAGTGGGGTCAAAAATGAGGTCACGGGGTCAAATCTTAGAAAAACCTTGTAGACACTCTAGAAGCCATATTTTGTGCCCAATCAACCTGAAATTCGGTCAGAATGCTTGTCTTGAAAAATCTCCCACAAGTTCGAAATTGGGTCAAGTGGTGTCAAAAATGAGGTAACGGGGTCAAATCTTAGAAAAATCTTGTAGACACTCTAGAAGCCACATTTTTTGCCAAATCAACCTGAAATTTGGTCAGAATGATTGTCTTGATGAAATCTCTGGCAAGTTTGAAATTGGGTCAAGTGGGGTCAAAAATGAGGTCACAGGGTCAAATCTTAGAAAAATCTTGTAGTCACTCTAGAAGCCATATTTTTTGCCCAATCAACCTGAAATTTGGTCAGAATGATTGTCTTGATGAAATCTCGGACAAGTTCGAAATTGGGTCCAGTGGGATCAAAAATGAGGTCACGGGGTCAAATCTTAGAAAAACCTTGTAGACACTCTAGAAGCCATATTTTGTGCCCAATCAACCTGAAATTTGGTCCAATTGATTGTTTTGATGAAATCTTGGACAAGTTCGAAATTGGGTCAAGTGGGGTCAAAAATGAGGTCACGGGGTCAAATCTTAGAAAAACCTTGTAGACACTCTAGAAGCCATATTTTGTGCCCAATCAACCTGAAATTTGGTCCAATTGATTGTTTTGATGAAATCTTGGACAAGTTCGAAATTGGGTCAAGTGGGGTCCAAAATGAGGTCACGGGGTCAAATCTTAGAAAAACCTTGTAGACACTCTAGAAGCCATATTTTGTGCCCAATCAACCTGAAATTCGGTCAGAATGATTGTCTTGAAAAATCTCCCACAAGTTCGAAATTGGGTCAAGTGGGGTCAAAAATGAGGTAACGGGGTCAAATCTTAGAAAAATCTTGTAGACACTCTAGAAGCCACATTTTTTGCCAAATCAACCTGAAATTTGGTCAGAATGATTGTCTTGATGAAATCTCTGACAAGTTTGAAATTGGGTCAAGAAGGGTCAAAAATGAGGTCACGGGGTCAAATCTTAGAAAAACCTTGTAGACACTCTAGAGGCCACATTTTTTGCCCAATCAACCTGAAATTTGGTCAGAATGATTGTCTTGATGAAATCTCGGACAAGTTCGAAATTGGGTCCAGTGGGGTCAAAAATGAGGTCACGGGGTCAAATCTTAGAAAAACCTTGTAGACACTCTAGAAGCCATATTTTGTGCCCAATCAACCTGAAATTAGGTCCAATTGATTGTTTTGATGAAATCTTGGACAAGTTCGAAATTGGGTCAAGTGGGGACAAAAATGAGGTCACGGGGTCAATTCTTAGAAAAACCTTGTAGACACTCTAGAAGCCATATTTTGTGCCCAATCAACCTGAAATTCGGTCAGAATGATTGTCTTGATAAAATCTCTAACAAGTTCGAAATTGGGTCAAGAGGGGTCAAAAATGAGGTCACGGGGTCAAATCTTAGAAAACCTTGTAGACACTCTAGAAGCCATATTTTGTGCCCAATCAACCTGAAATTTGGTCCAATTGATTGTTTTGATGAAATCTTGGACAAGTTCGAAATTGGGTCAAGTGGGGTCAAAAATGAGGTCACGGGGTCAAATCTTAGAAAAACCTTGTAGACACTCTAGAAGCCATATTTTGTGCCCAATCAACCCGAAATTTGGTCCAATTGATTGTTTTGATGAAATCTTGGACAAGTTCGAAATTGGGTCAAGTGGGGTCAAAAATGAGGTCACAGGGTCAAATATTGGAAAAACCTTGTAGACACTCTAGAAGCCATATTTTTTGCCTGATCAACCTGAAAATTGGTCAGAATGATCACATGAAGAAATGTAGGTCAATTTTGAAATTGGGTCAAGTGGGGTCAAAAATGAGGTCACGGGGTCAAATCTTAGAAAAACCTTGTAAGCAGTGTAGAGGCATCATTTTTGCCCAATTGATCTGAAATTTGGTAAGAATTCTTCATCCTTTCTAAATCTACTTTAAACTATTTTCGACAGTTCATTCAGGTGAGCGTTCATTCAGGCCACTATGGCCCTCTTGTTTCTTATTTGCTGAATAGCTAGTTGTATTGTTCTGATGTGATGAATTTAAAAAAAAGGTCACAAAAGGCACTGTTTTCCTAAGCAATGTGCTTCATTGTTAACCGCAATCATGGGCAGTCATGGGATCCATGGCCAGTGGCGGCATATAGCTATTCAAACATTTGACTCCCACCAACGGGTGGATAAGCATAAACCTAAGTGGGATAGTAAGTAGAGGCTTGGAAAGGATATATATTGGTTTTATTGCTGCGAGAAGAAAGAGAAATCCATTGGTAGGAGCTCCAGCCGCCAGGATATGACTGAAAGATTTTAAAACCAGTGTTAATACTTTTTCAAACTAACAATGTAATCTAAAAAATCTCCTTTGCAGCACTCTAATTTCAAAGAAACTTAATATTCTGCCTCTGTCTTAACCATGAATTATCTCTTTTCAGGGAGCGTTATTTCTCTTTTTTGCTGGTAGAGTTGAAGAAGTCAAAGGAAACATTGATAAGGTAGGGAGATATTTTCTAAAGCATGATAATGAATGCTGCAAATCATTTAACATTTATGAAATTGATTCAAGATAAAGATGAATAAGTTACAATTGAAATGATTTCAAGATAATGAATAAAGAAACATAAAAAAATTCATAAAATTATAGTGCTTTTGATTTACTTTTAGAGTACAGTTAATTACATTGTGAAATTGACATTTATCTCAATCAATGCCATTTTTAGCTCACCTGAGCACGAAGTGCTCAAGGTGAGCTTTTGTGGTCGCGTGATGTCCGTCGTCCGTCGTCCGTCGTCCGTCGTGTGTCGTGTGTCGTCAACATTTACCTTGTAGACACTCTAGAGGCCACATTTTTTGCCCAATCAACCTGAAATTTGGTCAGAATGATTGTCTTGATGAAATCTCAGACAAGTTCGAAATTGGGTCAAGTGGGGTCAAAAATGAGGTCATGGGGTCAAATTTTAGAAAAACCTTGTAGACACTCTAGAAGCCATATTTTGTGCCCAATCAACCTGAAATTTGGTCCAATTGATTGTTTTGATGAAATCTCGGACAAGTTCGAAATTGGGTCAAAAGGGGTCAAAAATGAGGTCACGGGGTCAAATCTTAGAAAAACCTTGTAGACACTCTAGAAGCCATATTTTTTGCCCAATCAACCTGAAAATTGGTTAGAATGATTGTCTTGATAAAATCTCGGACAAGTTCGAAATTGGGTCAAGTGGGGTCAAAAATGAGGTCACAGGGTCAAATATTGGAAAAACCTTGTAGACACTCTAGAGGCCACATTTTTTGCCCAATCAGCCTGAAATTTGGTCAGAATGATTGTCTTGATAAAATCTGGGACAAGTTCGAAAATTGGGTCAAGTGGGGTCAAAAATGAGGTCATGGGGTCAAATATTAGAAAAACCTTGTAGACTCTCTAGAAGCCATATTTTTTGCCCAATCAACCTGAAATTTGGCCAGAATGATTGTCTTGATGAAATCTCGGACAAGTTCGAAATTGGGTCAAGTGGGGTCAAAAATGAGGTCACGGGGTCAAATCTTAGGAAAACATGTAGACACTCTAGAGGCCACTTTTTTTGCCCAATCAACCTGAAATTTGGTCAGAATGATTGTCTTGCTGAAATCTCGGACAAGTTCGAAATTGGGTCAAGTGGGGTCAAAAATGAGGTCACAAGGTCAATTCTTAGAAAAACCTTGTAGACACACTAGAGGCCACATTTTTTGCCCAATCAACCTGAAATTTGGTCAGTATGATCATCTTGATAAAATCTGGGACAGGTTCGAAATTGGCTCAAGTGGGGTCAAAAAAGAGGTCACGGGGTCAAATTTTAGAAAAACCTTGTAGACACTCTAGAAGCCATATTTTGTGCCCAATCAACCTGAAATTTGGTCAGAATTACTGTTTTGATGAAATCTCGGACAAGTTCGAAATTGGGTCAAGTGGGGTGAAAAATGAGGTCACGGGGTCAATTCTTAGAAAAACCTTGTAGACACTCTAGAAGCCATATTTTTTGCCAGATCAACCTGAAAATTGGTCAGAATGATCATCTTGATAAAATCTAGGTCAATTTTGAAATTGGGTCAAGTGGGGTCAAAAATGAGGTCACGGGGTCAAATCTTAGAAAAACCTTGTAAGCAGTGTAGAGGCATCATTTTTGCCCAATCGACCTGAAATTTGGTAAGAATTCTTCATCCTTTCTAAATCTATTTTAAACTATTTTCGACAGTTCATTCAGGTGAGCGATTTAGGGCCACTATGGCCCTCTTGTTATTTGCCCACTCAGCACTCCATTCATACATTCCAAACACTCACTCAAACCATTCAAAAATGTTCCAAAATAACTAAAAAGATAAAATTATCAACTACATTCAATATGAATTTAGCTAGAAATAAATCATGATTTCTTGTTCATAATTGAAATTACAAATGTCTGATTGGTTCTTGGAGAAATAGGAAGCTATTTATAGACCTTGTATGCATATTTTATTAAAGGGAGATAACTAATATCGCTAATTTTGTTCATCCCAACAAAATTTGCAATATTTGATTACCTCTTATTAAATTCACTCAAAACTCGCTCCACACATTCATTCAATATCATTCCAAAATCAATCCAAACTCATAGATAGTTTGAGTGTCAACTCTTATTATCCGCATGTCTCATATTTTCGAATGGTGCTTCTTTAACCCATATCATGCTGAACACAGAATATTTCTGTGTTGTCAGGAGACACAGACAAAAATCATTTTGCACATATTTGCAGTCTGATATTAGTCTTCATCACCAGAAAGGTTTAACAAGATTCTTTTCAAAGTAAACACTGACTAGCAACAAGTGAATCCCTTGCTTTCAGCAGTCAGCCCTCTGATTTAAATGCAATTTTTCCAAAGTTTCCACTCAGCATGACAAGGCTTAAAGTACTTAAATTATGCATATGATAAGAATGAAACTTGTCAGGGTATTTGTTTTATCATTGATATTCTTTTCTATAATCTAGGCTATAGAAAAGTTTGAAGAATCTATCGAGTCCCAACAAGAATGGAGACAATTTCATCATTTATGTTACTGGGAGCTAATGTGGTGTCATTGGTATGTGGGATTTGTACACTTGTTAGCTCACCTGAGCACTTTCTGTGCTCAATTTCAGCTATTGTGATCACTCAATGCCCATTGTCTGTCCATCACCCGTCTGTATGTCCATTTGTCCATAAACAAATTCTTTGAACATCTTCCTAAACCATTGGGACAATCAAACTGATAATTAGCAGGGATGTTCCTTGGATTAAAGTTGTTTGAAGAATTTAACTCCATCAAAAACTCTAGTTTCCATGGTAATGGAAAGGCCAAAAATTGCTGCAAATCTTAACAAAATTCTTCTTCTTTTGAACCACTGGGCCAATCAAGCTGAAACCTGGTAGGGTGAAACTCTACCAAATTTGTTAAACAAATTTATTTTCATAAAAAACTCTGGTTGCCATGTTAACATAAGGCTGAAAATTGATGATAATCTAACAAAAATATCTTCTCCTAATCCACTTAGCCAGTCAAGGCAAAACTGAGTAGGGATGCTTCTTGGGTGAATCTCTACTGAAGTTGTTTAAAGAATTTAATTCCATTTATGATTCTGGTTTCCATGGTATCAGAAAGGTAAAAATTTGGTGAAACCTGATAGGGATGTTCCTTGCATGAAGTTCTACTTGAGATTTTAAACATCTAAATTCCATCTTTGGTTACTATGGTAACAGAAAGGCAGAAAATTCATGAAAATTTTGAAAAATATCAAATTCATTTCTTTTTAAACCATCCTAAATGTACATCAAAACAATCTCTTCTTTTCTTACTTTCTTACTTCTTTTCAAAGAAAACTACAAGTTTTGAGATGACTTGCTCAGTTGAGTGATATAGGACTTTCATGGTTCTCTATTTTTTCTGTTAGTGCATTTGGGATTTGGTATGTATACATTTTTATGCCCACGCAATGATAAGATTAAGGGCATATTGTTTTACTGGCGTTTGTCTGTTTCTCCTCTGACTGCCAAAACTTAACCTGCAACAAAACATTTTCCTTTAACTTCAAGAATATTCAAGTGACAATGGTTATCTTTGGCATTGTTACTCGCAACAAAACACTTCATCCAATGTCAAGGTGAAGATAATCGGTCAAGGGTAATTATCTAGGTCAGACTTATAGCAAAAAATGCCATTTCAGGTACAATAGGTACAGGAACACATCTTATTTTTGCCTAAGATATATTTATTCATGTGAAAGTATCAATTTTACAGTTAAAAGTCGAATACACCATGATTGGAATTTCTCTGTCCACTTTGTTAAGTTTTCACTCTTACCTGGCTTAATTCAAATTTTGTTTTAAACAAATTTCTTAGTCTTTAGACATTTAAAAATATCTGACAAAAGATTTTCTCCAGTAGTTGAGTAGAAAGCAGTTTTGGCTAAAATCTTATATTCTACTGTCTGCTAAAGGAATAGGTTCTGAGTAGCATAAAAAAATTAAGAGAAGCTGGCTAATAGTATTCAAAAACTTTGACTGAAGAAAGAAGATGACTGAATAATGTAAAGCCAACTTGTTATATAACTCAGATCACCAAACTTTTAGTGATTATACAAAGAATTTTATGATCAACTTTGCTATCTTGTACAGTAGCCGCCACCATAGCACAGTTGGTTAGGCATAAGACTTCCAATCTGGAAGTCGTGGGTTCAATCCCTTGTGGCGGCAAATATCCTTTCCGACGTTTGTCTCTCACCTCACATGGGTATATAATTGTAAACCTATGTGAGATAGCAGTCTGAGGCTAGGAAAGGGTGTAATGGTAGTACAGGTGAAAGAAATACCAGGAATCCATTGTTGGGTGCTCGGGCCGCCGTGATATAACTGCGAAATTGTTGAAAGCACCTCAAAACCCATTCAAATCAAAATCTTGTACAGTTTTAAGGGAGACTGGTTGATGGGTATGAAGTACGCAGAAAAGTTGTGTAAGGAGAGTCGTTGGAGTAAAGCAACATATACATATCAGAAGGCGACATTTCTGATGATGTGTGATGATAAAACAGAAGACACTCAGAGTCATCTAAAATATCTCATGGGGTGAGTTAACTTCCTATTTTATATTTTCCTTGAGACCTTATTGGTTCATGAATTTGATCCCTGCTGGTGGCATATATCCTTTCTGATATTTGTCTCCCACCAATGGGTAGGTAATAGAAAACCTAATTTAGTTGGCAGCCAAAGGCTATAAAGGGATGAAATCATAGAACTGGTGTGAGAAATCAAAGGAAACCATTTTTAGGTGTTCCAGCAACTGCATTATGACTGAAATTCAAAAACCTATTGAAAGTGGCATTAAACCTCATTCATACAAACTCTCCTATATACCTGTTTAATAGCACTGTTTGATAGTTTTTAATGTTAGATAAGATAATATTCTTGTTATACCCCCGCAAAACGAATGTTTTCTGGGGTATACTAGAATCAGCCTGTCTGTCCGTCTGTCCATCCATCCGTCCGTCCGTCTGTCCGTCCGTCTGTCCGTCTGTCCGTCTGTCTGTCCGTCCGTGGACATTTTTACTAGTAATTTTGTGTCGCAAACTCCTCCTTCAGTTTTCATTCAATAGGAATGAAACTTCATAAAAACATTGATAACAAGTTGAAGTTTTGCAAGACACAATTTTCAAGTCTCAACTCCCCCGTGGTCATGAATTATCTCCCCTTGAACTTAGACATTTTTTTTCCTATTTGTAACTATGTACTGATAATTTTGTGTCGCAAACTCCTCCTTCAGTTTTCATTCAATAGTTATGATTTTTAATACAAATATTTGACATAAGTTGAAGTTTTGCAAGACATAAATTTCAAGTCTCAACTCCCCCTGGTTCATGAATTATCTCCCCTTGAACTTAGACCTTTTTTCCTATTTATTACTATGCACTAATAATTTTGTGTCGCGAACTCCTCCTTCAATTTTTATTCAATGGTGATGAAACTTCATACAAACATTGAACACAAGTTGAATTTTTGCAAGACACAAATTTCAAGTCTCAACCCTCCCTGGTTCATGAATTATCTCCCCTTGAACTTAGACTTTTTTTCCTATTTATTACTATGCACTAATAATTTTGTGTCGCGAACTCCTCCTTCAGTTTTCATTCAATGGTGATGAAACTTCATACAAACATTGAGCACAAGTTGAATTTTTGCAAGACACAAATTTCAAGTCTCAACCCTCCCTGGTTCATGAATTATTCTCCCTTGAACTTAGACATTTTTTCCTATTTGTAACTATGTACTGATAATTTTGTGTCGCGAACTCCTCCTTCAGTTTTCGTTCAATAGTTATGATTTTTAATACAAATATTTGACATGAGTTGAAGGTTTGCAAGACACAATTTTCAAGTCTCAACTCCCCCAGGTTCATGAATTATCTCCCCTTGAACTTAGACCTTTTTTCCTAATGTTACTATGTACTGATAATATTATCTATCCTTCAACTTAGACTTTTTTTGTACACATGTACAACAAAAATCTTGTGTTGCAAACTCCTCCTTCAGTTTTTTTATATTTTAAGCATTTTTTGCCTCTCCTGTAAAAGTATCTCATTCTCTGAAAGCACTTGCGGGGGTATTAAGTCACATTCTGTGACAAGCTCTAGTTAATTATACCCCCGCAAAACGAATGTTTTCGGGGGTATACTGGAAACAGCCTGTCTGTCTGTCTGTCAATCCGTCCGTCCGTCTGTCCATCCGTCTGTCCGTCTGTCTGTCCATCCGTGGACATTTTTACTAGTAATTTTGTGTCACGAACTCCTCCTTCAGTTTTCATTCAATAGTAATGAATCTTCATACAAACAATGATCACAAGTTCAAGTTTTGCAAGACACAATTTTCAAGTCTCAACTCCCCCTGGTTCATAAATTATCTCCCCTTGAACTTAGACCTTTTTTTTCTATTTGTAACTATGTACTGATAATTGTGTGTCGTGAACTCCTCCTTCAGTTTTCATTCAATAGTAATGAAACTTCATACAAACATTGATCATAAGTTGAAGTTTTGCAAGACGCAATTTTCAAGTCTCAACTTCCCCTGATTCATGAATTATGTCCCCTTGAACTTAGACATTTTTTCCTATTTGTTACTATGTACTAATAATTTTGTGTCGCGAACTCCTCCTTCAATTTTCATTCAATAGTGATTAAAATTCATACAAACATTGATCATAAGTTGAAGTTTTGCAAGACACAAATTTTAAGTCTCAACTCCCCCTGGTTCATGAATTATCTCCCCTTGAACTTAGACTTTTTTCCTATATATTACCATGTACTTATAAGTTTGTGTCTCAAACTCCTCTTTCAGTTTGCAATCATTAGAAATGAATCTTTATACAAACATTGATCATAAGTTGAAGTTTTGCAAGATGCAAATTTCAAGACTCAACTTCCCCTGGTTCATAAATTATCTCCCCTTTAACTTAGACATTTTTTCCTATTTGTTACCATGTACTTATAATTTTGTGTTACAAACTCCTCCTTCGGTTTTCATTCAATAGATGTGATTTTTAATACAAATATTGATCAGAAGTTGAAGTTTTGCAAGAAGCAATTTTCAAGTCTCAACTCCCCCCTGGTTCATGAATTATCTCCCCTTGAACTTAAGACATTTTTTTCTATTTGTTGCTATGTACTGATAATTTTGTGTGGCAAACTCCTCCTTTAGTTTTCATTCAATAGTTATGATTTTTTAATACAAATATTGATGATAAGTTGAAGTTTCGCAAGACACAATATTCAAGTCTCAACTCCCCCTGGTGCATGAATTATGTCCCCTTGAACTTAGACCTTTTTATTGCTGATTGTTACCGTGTACTGATAATTTTGTGTGGCAAACTCCTCCTTTAGTTTTCATTCAATAGTTATGATTTTTTAATACAAATATTAATGATAAGTTGAAGTTTTGCAAGACACAATATTCAAGTCTCAACTCCCCCTGGTGCATGAATTATGTCCCCTTGAACTTAGACCTTTTTATTGCTGATTGTTACCGTGTACTGATAATTTTGTGTGGCAAACTCCTCCATGAGTTTTCAATCAATAGTAATGAAACTTAATTAAAACATTGATCAAAAGTTGAAGTTTTGCAATATGCAATTTCAAGTCTCAACTGCCCTGCTTCAAGAATTAGCACTTTAGCTTTTTTGTACACAAGTAGAAATCTTGTGTTGCAAACTCCTCCTTGTTTTCTTTTTCGTTCACATATACTAGTACTTTTGTGTTACAAACACCTCCTTCAGTTTTCCTTCAATAGCTTGAAAACATTTATCACATGTTTAAGTTTTGCAAGACGCGATTTAGAGGTCTCAAATCCAAGAGTTATCTTAATATTTGAAGCATGTTTTGCCTCTTCTGTCAAAGTATCTCATTCTCTGAAAGCACTTGCGGGGGTATTAAGTCACATTCAGTGACAAGCTCTAGTTTTTTACTTATCTTTTAATTTTATACATTATAAAAGGAAGAGTTTAAATGCTTTCAGTTTAATAACTTTTCTCTTTTAGTGAAGTTCCAAAATTAAAACAGAGAATTGCTGGAAAGTCATTACCCATAGAAAAGTTTGCTGTGTATAAGGCAAAAAGATATTTTGAACAAGGAAGTTATCTAACACTACCAGCTTATGTAAGTAACATATGGTAAAGTTCTAATAGAGCCCCATGCTCTAATATAACCCCCTCCCCTTCTTTGAAAACTTTTAGTCTCTTATAAACCCTCACCCATCAAATCAATGTCATGCTGACTTTAAAGGAAAGCTAATGTAACTTTTCAGACCAGATGTTAGCTTTTTTGTTAATACAATGCTTAAGGTAATGATTTGCTCTTTTTCTTTGATTTACCGGAGCTGCCACCATAGCGCAGTTGGTAAGGCATAAGACTTTCAATCTAGAAGTCTAAGGTTCGATCTCCGGTGCTGGCAAATATCCTTTCCGATGTTTGTCTCTCACCAATGGGTAGATAATTGTAAACCTATGTGAGATGGCAGTCCGAGGCTAGGAAAGGGGGTAATGGTATTACAGGTGAAAGAAATACCAGGAATCCATTGTTAGGTGCTCCAGCCACTGCGATATAACTGCGAAATTGGTTGAAAACAGCCAAAATCCCAATCAAACAAACAAACAAACAAAAATGCAGTTGCATTTTTGGCAATTTTTCTACATCTTATCAATTATTATCTATAATAAAGCGCCATTCCCTTCTGATAGAAACATTGTGATTCTAATACACCCCCCTCCAATTGTATTAGAGCTTTTACAGTATACCCAGTACCATGATGATGTATTTCTTTCTTTAAATTCTAGTTTAATGATTGAAAAGGCTATATAAAAACATCATTCAATTACTAGTCAAATAGATTTTATGACAGGTGGAAATCGAAAGATGCAAAAGATGGTATATTCAATGTTTGAAAATGAGTCATGCTTTGATAATGGTTTGAAGTGTCTTTTTAGCTCCACTGGCCGAAGGCCACTGTGGTTATTGTCATAGCGCTGTCAGTCATGCATCCATCCCATAGTAAACCTTTTCTTTAAAAATCTTCTCCTCAGAAACTACTGGTTAAATTTCAACCAAATTTCACAGGAATGATCCTTGTTTACCCTCTTTCAAAGTCGCTCAATGATTTTTTTGATATATGAAAAGCAAGGCTTTAATGGGCGTGGCTAATTTCCATATATGGTTTATATGAGACTTTTCTCAGAATCTAACAGATGTATATCAACCAAATTTCACTGGAATGATCCTTGAGTGACCCTTTACAGTCTCAGAAAATTGTGATTGGGTGAAATGTATGTCTTTTCTAGGCGGAGGTCATTTCCATATATGTTATGTAGTTGAAACTGTGAAAATCATTTTCTCAGAACCTAACCAATGGATATCAACCAAATTTGATGAATGATCCTTAGGTGACCCATAATCAAATTGCTCAACATAAGTTTTCTTATGGTAAATCATTCTTTATATCTTGAATTTTTGTTTGTAGAAATATTTTAGCATGTGACACTTAAAAACGCTTGTTTACTTGCAGAAAACTTTCATTAATTCATTCACTTAAATTCTCATCTAATCATATCAGTAGATTCAGGCCTGTTTAACAAATCAGCTGCTGAAGCAGCTCTGGTTTTGAGAAATCCTGATTTATTTATTTGTCATTCCTGAATTACAGGAGCTGATCTATACCTGGAATGGTTTCTCTATCATTGGTAAAAGGCAGGACCTTTTAGAACCAGTCTTAGTTGTTGTCGAGTCTACAATTAACAAAATTTTGAAAAATAAAGGTAAGGTCGTGATAGCCAACATTATAGTGCTAAAAGAACATTTGTGCCTATACATTGTATACATTGTAACACAGCCTTTTAGCACCAGGGTATTGGTTTATTTGCAGTACTCCCACCATTGAAAGGAGAGAAGGAAAAATTGAAAAAAAATATGAAAGAACAGTATTTCTTTAATGCTTTTTGGTTGTTTAACAAGAAATAATGGTAGATTATCACTTAATAATCTCACTACAAAATTAGAATTGAAATATAAAAAAATGTACCCTGCTTTCTTTCATTTCACTCTATTTTGAGGTTTTCTGAGCTGAGCCCAATAAGCAAATCTTAATGTTTTCATATCAATGACTCAGCGCAAAACAGTTGTAACTGCGTATTAACATTCAGGCAGTTACAACTGTTATTTTGCTGAGCCATCAATATATGATGTTGTCTAGTAATCATGTTTAAAATGACACACTCTAAATTTTCATATTGTGTCCAATGTTTGCATTAAAGAAATATAATAATTGATTGTTTTTCATGTAAGATCAATGAATCCTTCATTTTGTGAACATCAAAAGCTATATTTTGCGGAACTTGTGAAAATATAGCTTTTGTTGTTCACTCAATGAAAGATAAGCCAATCTTTCACTGAAACAAATGGTTATCCTGTATGTATTTTCATTAAAATTATTATCTTTCTATCAAAAATATTTTAACAGGATAAATGTTTGTTATGATTTCTTTTCAACAGCAGCAAATTATTTTCATGAATCTTGATATTTTGACAAAGTAAAAAAATGTTATATTGAAATGTGTTGTTCACATTATAGACATGTGGACGTCTAATTTGAAATAGCACTACAAATAATAAAAAGCTTTTACAATATATGTGAATAATGTCTTACTACACTTTTGTTCTAACCTTTCAAAACACGTTCTTTATCTCAAAGTATCTTAATGTATGTGACATTATCTTAAACTTTTATTAAGGAAAGATAATTTCAGCAAACAAGCTCTTTTATTGATTGTTCAGATTTTTTCCAAGAATCACAGGGGTTTGTCATAACTAGCTGGTCCTCTGTGGAATAATTATTGATCCTAAGTGGCATCTGAACTTTAGTGCCAAAGGCATCCTGTAGGTGGTGCTTTAGTTTTCACTCTAGAACTCAGTTACAATTAGTTGGGGTATTTTGGATTTTAGATCAAAATGTTTTTTTATAACTGCAACACAAACCCTATGTTGTTGGTACTCTTTGGAATAGTCTTGCCAAGACAATTCAAATGGGTACCCACAACATAGGGTTTCATTGAGAAAAAAAATGAGAGTGGCATAATACCCACTTAACTGTACCCTGTACTCGCCCATTCTATATTTCAGATGAATATTCTAGTTACATAGATGATTACTGTTTAGCGTTGTTGCTGAAGGGTGTTTGTCAAAAACACAGAGGCCAGTTTCTGCAGGCAGAACAGTGCTTTCTGGAAGTTTTAGAGAAGTATGTATTATATACCAGTGGTACAGATGAGATACTCATTGAAACCCTATGTTGTGGGTGCTCATTTGAATTGTATTGACAAGACGATTCAAATGGCTCCCCACAATATAGGATTTGTGCAAGAATCATCAAAATATCTTAATTAGAAATGAAAAAAAAACCCTCTATCTGTATCTCTGTAAACACAATTTATTATACATAATGTGATATTTTCATCAATTGACAAAAAAAGTTTCAAATTCATTAAAAGTTTAAGGGAAATGCAGATATAAATTCAAAAGTAATGCCAGTTAAACTGCTGCATGTCCTAGTATGAAAAGCAACAAAGGGAAAATAAAGAAAAAATAAGTTATGTAGAGTTATGGTCTTGCACACTGCACTCTGTAATTATGAGAGAAAGATAACTGCCAAGTTTGAAGTCAATCAGACATAAGGTGACAGAGTTATGTTCCTGACATAGAAGTGGATGTCCCCCCACCTTCCAGGACCCTGAGGGTTGAACAATTACCGGTACAATGACTTGATGAAGATAGTACATTTACAATATGAAGCTAGTCTTTTCTTACTTTACAGTGAGAAGAAAATCAAACTGGATACCTACCTCCCACCCTACGCTGTACTAGAAATGGCGTTGTTGTGTTTAGAACAGAAAAGATATGAAGAAGTTTCTACATTCCTTGATAGGGCCAAGTAAGTCAATTTACATCAGTCATAGGAAAACTGCTTCTAGCAACCATTCAAGAAATCATCAAGCAGAACCTAGTTATCTTGTATAAATATGCAACAGGTTTTCTATTTATGGCTGAAATACTGTTAAAATCCCATACAGAAAATACTGTAGTTCTGATTATGTATGCATGAATCTAAATGCCTGCTTAATTTTGATTGAGCCTGTGCGTGACATTTCCAACAATTAAACATGTGCGCAATGTCAAGACTCTAATAAGTCTATGTGGCCACACAGTTTGATCAGTCTTAACTATGCGCTAAATATATGGCTAGGGCCCTGAAATTGCTATAAAACAATTTTGATGCACTGTGTGAATGTCTAGGATACACAATGTCTTTCCATCACCAACACATGAAATAGTTGGAAATGTCTTACACAGGCTCATTTTCTAATTTCTCTAAATTCCTTCCATTCTTATCTCATTACCAGGAAGCAATACAAAGGATATCTCTTAGAGTCAAGACTTCACTTCCGTGTTCACGCCACCAGATTAACTCTGAGTCAATACACAGAGGGAGACAAAACCGACACTGACTCAACACCGATCGCAACTCCGACTGCGACTCCATCGAAGGAAGTCAATCCGTTTACAAACCCGAACAGTGAGGCTTCCTCCATGATGTCACTTTTTAAAGTTTCCTCAATAGACAGTGAGAATGGCAGAGTTGAAGAGGTTCAGGCTAACGGTGCCACAGGACATTCTTGATGTTACTTTTATCTCAACTACAATGTTTTTAAATTATTTATCCCCAAAGTGACAGATAAAGGGACAAAAAGAATTATTTCGTAATCGGTCACTCAAACCAAATATTGTTAACACTCAATAGAATCATCTAATCAAGATGATTCTATTGAGTACTCACAACACAGGGTTTGGATGAGAAATAACAGATTTAGATAGTCACCGCCATCATCATAGTGCCGCGGTAGGATGTGGGACTATCATTTGACAGGTCCCTGGTTTGATCCCTAACGGCGACACTCATCTTTTCTGATTTTGTCTCCCACCAATGGGTTGATAATTGTAGACCTATGTGGGATAGCGGCTGGAGGTAAGGAAAGGATGTAATGGTAGTACTTGTGTGAGAAATATCAGGAATTCATTTTTAGGTGCTCCAGTTGCCACAATCTGACTGAAATAAAGGTAAACCCCATACAAACAAACAAACAAACAAATTAGATTGTCAACACTACCTGACCTCTTATCTGGAGCCCCGAGATTTCTTTGGCTGGAAAACCAAATTAGTCCTATCCTCTCAAAACTGGCTGCCTTTAACAAATCAGAACGTGAGTGGAAACAAAAAGAGCCTGTGTGTGACATTTCCAACAATTTCAAATGTGCCCAAAGCAAAGACTCTGGCCAGCCTGCGCAGTCGCACTCTGACCAGATACTTCACCATGCACTATATAGATAGATAATGTCTTAGTCCATACTCTGGCTGTCAGAATAAATAGGTATTGTATTATGTCACTGTCAACACTGAAAATATTTGAGCCTGTACATGAGAAATCCAACAATTTCAAATTTGTGTAAAGCCAAGACTCAATAATCTTGTTTCTATGTGAATTTAGAACTATTCTCTAATTAAAAGCAAAGAAAGTGTTGGATTTATATATGAATGTTGTAGGCTCAACTTCCGAAAAGAAGTAAAGAGAGTTCAAAACATTCCTTTCTTAAGTTGATCTTCAGAAGAATAAATGGACTTGCATCAGACAGTTTTGAGGGTCCTGGCTACATATTTGTGAGTCTCAGCCTTGTAGAGCCTGAGTCCCTTAAAACCCTGCCTGATCTTCAAAGGTAAATTTTGTGTATACCAAGGTCAAGAAATTGTGAAAAAGTTAAATGTCATCTATTGAGGTCAAGCTTTTTGCAAAAGTTAACAAAAGAATAAATTCAATATAAAATGTTCATATAGTTTGGCATGGTGATGGCTCCCATCAATTCACATCTGCTGGTACAATGGCCAAGTCATCTTACAAGATCAATTATCAAATTTTCAATGGAAAGCTTTTGTGCTTCATATACTCAATGCATCAAGATGATCTTATTCGTAGCTTTCACTTCCGGCACTTGAAATCATATTAAGTTAATATCTACTATTCTTTTTATGCTAACTAATATTGTTTTCAGATTTTGACATTTTAGACAGTTTTGAGCCAGATGAATTTGCGTGATATTTACCATATTGGGTAGAAAACTTTGCAAAAGTTCAATTTGTCCTTTTGCTGATTACGTGCTTTATCAATCATTCAAACACGATTCCTCTTTGGAATCCCACAAGAAAAAGGAGGAAAATATTGAGGAAAATGAAGAAATTGCAGGCAATTGGATGAAAATTGATTTCTTTAAGGTTCATGTAAAGTGTTTGAGACCCAATATTTAGGGCACTTCATTAGCCAAGAAAAAGCAGTATGTCCAGGTATATTATATATCAAAATGTAGCTATTCGTGAGCACAAGCAGTTAGGCAACATAAGACCGCCATAGCTATAGCGGTATAGCCAAAATATTGTGGAAAAGGGTCATTTTGTACTGAACAAGCAACTGCATGACGACTGCATAAAATTGCCCCATATTTAAACAAAGTACGGTCTAAAGTACCATCCAGGTAGTGCTACAACCTTAGATATAAAACTCAGTCTCAAAAGGCTCTTTTGAAACAATCAATTTCCATTTATTTTGTCAACATACATGTCAAACCGGTTTGGTCTGTTTTCAAAATAGATGTTAGGTATGGTGCAACATCACACCATAATATTGTGAAATATTTTCTGCGATTTATTTCAAATTATAGTTTTAATTTAATTCAATGATCTACAATATTACTATATATTTATCATTCTGTGAAAAAGAATTTGATATATTGCTAAACAACCTTACAGGTATATAAAAAATTAATGTCTATTTATGTTGTGATAACACACCATACTCTAAAAAGATCTACACGTTTACACAATTAGAATGACATATATGACATATGAGTTTATAAAATAAGTCAAAATAAATTGCTTGCATAACTACGTTTTGGGGCTGAGTTTTATACCAATGGTTGTAGCACTACCTGGATGGTACTTTAGGCTAGACTTTGTTAAAATATGAGCCAATTTTATCCAACTGTCATGCAGTTGCTTGTTCTGTACAAAATGACCCTTTTCCACAATGTTTTGGCTATACCGCTATAGTTATAACAGTCTTGTGTTTTTCAACTGGTTGTGCTCATAAATAGCTTCATTTTGATATATAATATTCCTGGACATACGGCTTATTCTTGGCAAATGAATGCCCTTAAAATTGGGCCTCAAACACTTTACATGAACCTTAACTTTGAATTGTACTGTGTAATTTCTTTAATTTTGGACTATTCAAAATTTTTAAAAAGGGGGTTAATTAATTCAAAGGCACAAGGAATAGATTGTCAGTAAGAGAATGAAATACAGATATCAATCAAAGATAAACATTAAATATCTTAATTTCAATTCTGCGCAAATTTACCATTGGTTTCACGATTTCTGCAGAGCATTGAAGTTACAAATAATGTATTTTATATCTACTGTCAGTTATTGATAGGGCTCAAAAACCATCACATGTACAAAACAATAACTTGATTATTTTATTTACATGAATACTTTAATTTATTGTCTGTGATATATGTATTTTTTTTTTTGTTAATTTTAAGTTGTTCTATTATTTTTACGTCTCCGCAACATTAAAATATTTTTTCTGTAACCTCAAGCATATTTTTGTTACAAAGCTGATTTTTGGTCATTGGTCAAGTTCAATGTCATTTGAGCCTGTGCATGACATTTCAAACAAATCCACATGTGCGTTAGGCAAAGCCTGTGGCCAGCTTGTGCATCTGCACAGTCTGACCAGATTCCTTGCTTTGCGCTCTGGAGAAAGATAAGGTGTTAATCCCTCGACAAGTGGCCAGAGAATATCCTCATGCAGTTGTGTGATTATGTAGGCTGCAAATTTATATCATCTCACAAACTTGGAGGTTGTTGGAAATGTAATCCACAGGCTCATTTATCAAGGTCAAACTTGCTGAAAAATGGCTTTTTCTGGGGCATAAGTCCAAGATCATATCTCATTTTTCTTGTTATTAATTCTATGAAAATAGACCATTATTATGTATGAATTGTGTGTGGGGGGGGGACATAAAAATTGATTGTGGGAAATATAAAAAGCTCATCAAGATATCATATCGCTGGTTTTATTAGTGTTTTTGATTCCATGTATTTGCAGTTTGCAAAAATAGCAAAACATCCTCAGCATAACAAATCAAAAACAAGTAAACATGATTTCTTATGATGGGAAATCCTACATTTTGATCCTCTCTAAAAACTATAGTTTGAGGGTTCAGTGCAAGACTGTTCTAAGTGTATCTACCTTGTGTATACACTTAGTACAGTCCGGCACTAAACCCTCGAGTTGATTGATAGGACTTCATTTATTCCAATCACACATTATTGCTGAAATCATGTTCTCCTTTAACAATCATGTTTTCTAGAGATATATTTCTTTGTATCTTATTATTTAAACTTATGTTGTTTAGTTCATATAGAATTGGCATCCAAACACATCCCATAATGGATTGTATGAAAAATATTCAAGTAGGACAGTATTAGCTTATAGAGATCTCTTAGTAGAATTCAATTGTTAGCAAACTACAAGAAGACACAATTTTAGACTGGCCAAAGAAGCCGTAGCCAACAAATTTTAGACGCCAGTGGAAAGATTGGATTGATTATATGATCATCTGTGGTGTCCACCAGTTATAATTTCTGAAAGCTACTTTCTTTAGGGTGGTCAAAAAATGGGATTTTATTAAAATTAGTTAAATACATGTATCATACACTCAAATGAATTGAATAAGAGTCAAATCTGCAGTGCAATACAATCTGATCAGTTGAGTTAGGTGGGAAAAATATGGCTGCTTCATAGATTTATTCATTTTGAAAACAAATTTTGTTATTATTCATGTATTATTTTATCTCTGAAAAAGAATAAATGGAAATCAAAACCTGCTAGTTGATAGTTATTCAATCGTTAAAACTTGCCCATTTTTCAAAAATTAAGACTGGTCAAAGTTGAAAGTTGTTGTGGGAGAAATTACAGAGAGGATGCTATTTGAACAAGAGCTGTCGGAGGACAGCGAAGCTCGATTATTCCTAGAGCTGGATAGTAACAGAAAATCAATATCGACATTGGAAATTCAATAAAATGAAAGTCAAGAGAAAAGAATCTTTGTCTAGAGGCTGATATTTTGGTCACAGAAGCATGTGCAGAGTTTCAAAGCAATAGCTTTAGTAGGAACAGAGATACAACTAACATTAAACAGTTGCACATAAAAACATAACCAAGATTTTTAAGGCCAAAAAGGGTTAAATTTCCACTAAATTAAATATCAGAATCTTTTTCTTTGGGCTAATA
Organism: Fragum whitleyi; assembly: GCA_948146395.1. Lineage (NCBI taxonomy): Eukaryota > Metazoa > Mollusca > Bivalvia > Cardiida > Cardiidae > Fragum > Fragum whitleyi. Next base: position 54,914,489 of record OX411548.1, on the reverse strand, counting down.
TTATGGTCAAAGAAGCATGTGTAAAGTTTCCAAGCAACAGCTATAATAGAAATAGAGATATTACAGAAATACAACATTTGCACGTAAAAACTTAACCAAGAATTTCTAAGTCCAAAAAGGGTTAAAATTCACTAAATTCTATACCAGAGAATTGAATCTTTATCAAGAGGCTGTTGTTATGATCATTGAAGCATGTGCAAAGTTTGAAAGCAATAGCTATATATAACTGATGTACAACATTTGCACTTAAAAACCTAACCAAGAATTTCTGAGTCTGAAAAAGGTTAAAATTCCACTAAATTCAATATCAGAGTAATAAATCTTTGTCAAGAGCCTGATATCATGGTAACAGAAGCATGTGTAGAGTTTCCGAGCAAAAGCCTATGAAGAAATAGAGCTATAACTGATATACAACATTTGCACGTAAAAACTTGACCAAGATTTATAAGTCCGAAAAGGGTTAAAATTCCACTGAATTCAAAATCTGAGTATTGAATCTTTGTCAAGAGGCTGATATTATGGTCACAGAAGCATGTGTAAAGTTTCAAAGCAATAGCTTTGGTAGAAACAGGGATATTACAGAAATACAACATTTGCACGTAAAAACTTAACCAAGATTTTGTAAGTCCGAAAAGGGTTAAAACTCCACTAAATTCAATATCAGAGTAATGAATCTTTGTCTAGATGCTGATATTATGGTCACAGAAGCATGTGCAAAGTTTCAAGCTAAATCAATAGCTTTGATAGAAACAGAGATTTTAAACACTTGCACGTAAAAACTTAACCAAAGCATTACGCCAACGCCCAGGTGACTGGAATAGCCCCCCTATTCTTCAAATAGTCGAGCTAAAAAGAAATCATCTTATTTGATAGAAAAATAATGTTGGAAAATTTGAAATTGATTACTCGGAAAAATATGGTGGGAAGAGGTGAAAATTAATAACCTTTTACAAGCAATATGATGGTTCAGCGTGAAACATTTGTGACTGCCTAAATGTATAAAGGCAGTTACAACTGTTTCACACTGAGTCATCAAGATGCTTCTTGTATATTGGTGAACAGTCCTGCCTTCAGGATGAAAAAAACAAAAACAGTACAAACTGCAAATTATACACATGCAATTTTGTGCCAAATGGGGTGTATTTTGCAAATTTGCACAATTTTTACATCCTAATCGCTAGACAATGTTGCTAGAAAGGGACCATTTGGAAATTACAGAGATCAATTAAACGGATAATGAACTGAAGTCCAGTAATAGGTCTACTTGAAGGAACTCGAATTTCCTTAATTAGCTCGGCTGTTTTCGTAGAAAAACCAAAGGTATTGCTTTAGTCTTGGTGTTGTTACTGTCGTTGTTTGCGAAAATTTGTCCTTTTATGATATATTTGGTTCTACTAAAGGCATTCACTTGAAACTTGGCACACATGTTCACCATCTAAAGCTCAGGCTATACTTTCAAGGAGGATAACTCTAGATGCATTTTGTGCAAATTATGCCCCCTTTTCAACTTAAAGTTTCATCCACTATCAAGCAATCAACAGCCAAGTGGTAAGGCACCTGTAGGCAGTGATTTTGTTTTTCTATACAGTAAGTTAGTATTCCTTCAAGATGTAGCTTATGATATTTCTTGAATTCTTCTTTTAAGCTCACCTGAGCACAATGTGCTCAAGGGCAGTTTTACGGATCACCCCGAATCTGTTGTCCGTCGTGCATCATCAACAATTCTTGAACGATAACTCCTCCTGAACAACTGGGCTGATTTCAATGAAACTTTACCAGAATGTTCCTTGGGTCACCCTTTTCAAAAATGTTTGTGAAAGTTTGGTTGGCTCATTAACATGAGAGTGGCAGAGCTGGGCTTATTTAGCTGGGCCCAAAACCTTTGAACGCCATCTGAAGCATTGGGCCAATTTCAATGAAACTCTACCAGAATGTTCCTTGGGTGACCCTTTGCAGAAATTGTTTGCAAAATTTCCATAAATATAGGTGTGGCAGGGCCCTGCTTATTTTGAGCCAAAGATCTTTGAACAACATCTCCTGAACCACTGGGCTGATTTTGATGAAACTTTACCAGAACATTTCTTGGGTGACCCTCATCAAAAAAAATTCGTGAAATTTGATTGGCCCATAAATATGGGCGTGGCAGGGCGGGGCTTATTTTTAGCCCAAATATTTGAACAACATTTCCTCCTGAATTGACATCTTAGTCAATATGAGATGAAAACAGGCATTGTCATGCTTATTTCTGTGTTTTATCTAAGGCAAATTGAAAATGCCCTTGGTATGTCCCAGAGCGTTGTTTCCCAAATGTTTATAGCAACTAGTAATGTTAAGCATTTGCGTGATGGAGGTAGAAAATGCTCAACCAATGAGATTCAGGATCAATTTTTGGTGGTTCAGCCATGGCTTCATTGATTTGACAATGCAATGACATTACGCAATAACTTCCAAAACATCAGTACCCAAACCATCAGAAATCCGTTTCATGATGCTGGGCTGAGGTCAAGACGGTCTGCAGTCCATATTCCATTAACCCAATTTCACTTGCAATTGTGTTTAGCACGGACACAGGGTCCTGTGAACTGGACCGAAAATGACAGGGCCCCTGTCCTTTCTACTGACGAGTCCAGGTTTTGTGTACACTTTACCAATATACGTCAGAGGGTTGGGAGGATGCCAAATGAGCGTTTTACTCAAGTGTGTGTGGCAGATCATAATCAGTTTGGCGGGGGCTTAGTCATGGTTTGGGCGGATATTAGTGATCGGGGACAACAGATCTCCACGTCACGGCACAGTGATGGCTCTCAGGTTGGTAAATGAGATCTAAGATGTTTGCATTCGACCATATGCATGTGCAATTGGTGAAAATTTCATTTTAATGGATGATAATGTGTGTGCAATTAGAGCCAACAACACCAATCAAATTATCTCGAGCAAGCAATAATCATCAATATGGAATGGCCAGGTAGGCCCCTAGATCCCCAGATCTTAATCGAATGTCAGTCATTTCACTATTGAGACGTTTCCTACTAGGGACGTTTCACTATTAGGACATTTCACTTTTGGACATTTCACTACTGTTTAAATTTGTTTAGACGTTTCACTACCCATTTTTATATAGGGGTATTTTATGCCATTATTTTGTTTATTTATCTAATTAGATATCTGAAAACAAGGTCTTTTTATGCAGTTAATTATTAAATTGATGAATCTTTATTTTAATTATCTAGCTTTAGGGTGTATTTCCCATCACCAATTCCAATGAAAATGATTTAAGCTTATAATATTCACTTTAAAATCCTCCCATAAAAAGATAATATAATGATAGGTTTAACCTATAGACGGGAAAAGTAATTTGAAGAAAGAACTATTCTTGATTTACTAATTTACTCAACTTAACTACCGAATTTAACAATAAGGCTCCTGCTCCCCAACCTTATGCTGTATCTTCACGTATGAATGAAAAATCAAATTCAATATTATGTGTCTGTCTGTTCCGACCTTTTTTTTTTTTTTTTTTTTTTTTTGATTGAATGGGGTTTAAGACCGCTTTTTGTCATTTTCAAGTCATATGCGAACGAAACAAAGAAAATAGAATCCTTTGTTGACCTTTTTCTACTCCGAAGATATTGTTACTGTAAAAAAATAAGTACAGGTTAACTGTGAAATAAACCTCCCCATGTGCTGTACAAAACATGCACATTATCACAAATTTTCCGCAAAAGACCAAAATATGATATTTATCAAATCGATGGCTACTTGATTTTGCTAATTTATTTCAAGATTGATTTCCACAGCCACAGTCATTTAGAATAGATAAGCGCTAACATCGGAAGAAATTAACATAATATTAGTGAAAGATACTCGAAACAATTCTTATTGGTTTATTTTCGTAAAAAATGTAACTTTGAATATGGGCGCATGTATTATAGAAACTGCGTCAGGTCTTAATTCTTAAGGATGCAATTCCGACAAGATGTTGGTCGGCATAGCTTTAGCTAAAATAGCTGTATTTACATTTTTTAAAAAATCAAACCGCGAATTTTGTTATAGATTTCATCATTTTCAAGTCTTAACCGGGAATATTGCTATCATGAGATTTAATCTCGTTCAAGTCTTATCCCGCTTTTTAACCCGACGTTATATCTCAACAACAATAACGTTGTTTTAGAGGGAAAAAGTAGCGTCTTATTTCCCCCTAAGTGTAGAATGACGTCATTTGCGGAGGCTAAAAAGAAAACGTCCTCCAGACGAGATTCTGAGCAAAAATGTGTAACTTTTTACATGTAAGGCTTATTCGTATCAAAATTTTACGACAACAATCTAAATTCTGATAATGATCGACAGGAATAAAAATCGAAGAAAAAAATATTGATAAATTAAAATAAATAATAAAACAAAATGGGGAAATCTCGCGAGATCATCATCCTCCATAAAGGCCGCCATTACGACACAAAATTTAACTTTGATGGTATATGTATTTCATTTTGATTTTGATTATTTCAATGTTTTACACGCGTTATCTAGAAGCGGGAAAAGCCGCAAAGCGCCAGGGCGCTTTGCGTTACTTTTCCCGTATTATTATATTTGTTGTCTGGATTAATTAATCTGGTTGTTTCTGTGTGTTTTTTTTTTTTAAAAATAAATAGATAATTGAAATAAACATTAGATGTATGCAATTTACAGATTAAATATTAGCAATGAAGGGGGGTTACCAAATGAAATAAAAAAAGAGTATTCATAATTCTGTCCCAAATGAAAAGAAATGAGATTGAAAAAAAGGAAAATGTGAATAGACATATATGTGAGTAAAAAGCAGAATTTCTAACCAATTCAGGGCTTTTTCTCGTTCTTTAGCAGGGGCCTATAAAAGGCTACTTCCCAATTCAAAAAAGGCTATTTTTTTCCCACTTGCGGCAGAAAAATTTCCCCAAATTACAGCTTATTTTAGCAATGTTGTGATTTATTTTCTTCAAAATTTGATTTTATATTAATTTCATCACTGATAAGACCCTTGAATATAGTTATTTATCATTAAATCTTGAAAATAATGCATGAATCTCACTTTTAGTACTTTTTTTAATTAAAATTATGTTTCCCAATTCTTTGAATAGTGCGCTAAAATTTCCCAAAACGAACAGGCTAAGGCCTCTTCCCAATTTCTAGAAAAAAAGCCCTGCAATTTACCGCTATTTCAAGCTATAATCATATTTTTTCTACAGTATTAATTCTCTCTCGTGTTCCGTACCATATATGCCTAGAGCATGGAGGGACCTAAAACCTACTATCACACATACTTAACAATTGAAAAAAAGTATGAAATTAGCTGAGAATGTGATGAAAAAGATAAACTAACTTGAAAGTATTTTTTATTATTTTCCACAAGGTTTTCTTAAATAATAAGATATCTTATCATCGGTTATAAAAAATCAGTTTTTTGTGGAAAGCAAATCATTCACAATGAGAGAATAGATTATTAATTCAAAGACATACTCAAAGCATCTTCAAACAGCATTTGTTTCAGATTCATTATGTTATATTTAGCCAATTAAAAGATTTAATGTTAGATTGATATACTTGTAAGTAGCAGATGATTGTTACAGCTAAGGGTTAATATTCAGTTGGCTCTTATATTCCAATACATGTCACCTTTTTTAATGTGTGCCACACTTATCAGAGCATTACCAGTAGCCATTATAACACCTTTTCTTATCTCTTACACATGCCACAAATCAACTAATTAACTTGCATGTCTACAAATAAGTTTTAAAAATGTAGTAAATAAAAAGTCAAACAATAAGAAAACTTGTATTACTAAAAATACTAAAAGAAAAAAAAGAAGTTCTTTTTTTGTTCTTGTTTTCTATTTTTTTCTCAGATCATAAAAGTCTTTTTTGCATTTTCAGAATCATTTCTGAAATCTCCTTGTGAAAAATCTTTTATAAGATAAGTGTAGAAAAAGATTAATTTGAGAAAGAGATTCTTTTATCTTGTGTTTATGTGTAAGTGAATTATTTATGAATTTAAGAATTCCCCATTTTTTAAACATTTTTTTTCAACAAATGAAAGATTACAAGTGGAAATAAAATTCATTTAAAAAGAATGTTGCTGATAAAACTTTTATTTCAATCAATATAACTTCACAAATGTAATCTGCAAACAATTATTACTGAATTACTATTGCTTTCCCTATGAAAATCATAGGTGGCGGCATCAAACCATTTTAAAAAAAAACAAGATGTGTTTGTGAAACACAAATGCCCCTGTAACAGCATTTTTTTCAAAATGGTGACCTTGACAGATGACCTTGACCTTTTAACATGACCTTGACCTTGATACCTACAAATGTACATCACTGAGATCTTTCATCATGCCAATTATGAGACAGGGTATCTATAATATGCTTAAATAATCTGAACAATGAAAGTTTTTTTGGTTATGTTATTAAGAAGTTTGACCTTGAAAGATGACCTTGACCTTGTCACATGACCTTGACTTTGAAACATACATGTCGATCATTGAGATCTATCATCATGCCAAGTATGAGCCTTGTATCTTGAATAGGCTAACAGATATTGGCAATTTTAAGTTTTTTGGTTGAGTATTTTGAGTTATTTGACCTTGACAGATGACCATGACCTTATCACATGACCTTGTTTTTGGTACCAGAAGATGCAGATCATTGTGATCTATCATCATGCCAAATATGAGCATTGTACCTTGAATAGGCTTGAAGTTATTGGCAATGTTAAGTTTTTTTGGTTAATTTTATGAGTTATTTGACCTTGAGAAATGACCTTGACCTTGTCACATGACCTTGACTTTGGTATCAGCAGATGTGGATCATTGAGATCTTTCATTATGCCAAATATGAGCCTTGTATCTTGAAAAGGCTTGAAGATATTGGCAATGTTAAGTTTTTTGGTTAAGTTTTTGAGTTATTTGACCTTGAGAAATGACCTTGACCTTATCACATGACCTTGACTTTGGTATCAGCAGATGTGTATCATTGAGATCTATCATCATGCCAAATATGAGCCTTGTATCTTGAATAGGCTTGAAGATATTGGCAATGTTAAGTTTTTTTGGTTAAGTTTTGCAGGCAGACAGACAGACAGACAGACAGACGGACAGACAGACGGACAGACGGACAACGGTAAAACAATATGCCCCCAATCTTTCGATACGGGGGCATAAAAAAAATGTTTATATAAATCTTAATAAAGACATTATCTTTTTTTCATAAGTTCTTTGACACTGCCACCTGTGATGAAATAAAAGATCATGCTACAAAGGGGTTTCATATACAATGCTCCTCATAAACCCACACTATTTATCTGCCATTGCAAAAGAAACAAAGCTTTGGCTATAAATTACATTCAACACAAATGCAAATAATTTTATAATCAATCTTTTATATCATAATCATACAGGTGATTTATATAGACAACTAAGAAAGAGGGAATTTAACTTATTCAACTGCACTTCTTGCATGCAACAATTTCAATTGTAATAAAGAGTGAACATATACTCCTTGACCCTATTACCGGTGGTCTTAATGTAAATTGTCTGTGTTGAAGAATCTCTTTATCTTTTCTTGGAATATTTTATATCATCACATAGGCAAATCATTTCTTAATCAAAATCAGTAATTTCATTTCTAGAAAAATCCATTTCAAAAATATTCTTAGGTTGGAAATAACATGACACTGAAGATTTGCCGAAACTACTTTTGTACCAATTACCGGTGTAACAGTGTAACGTGTCCCCCTGGGTAACGTGTCCCCGGGGACAGGTTACCCCGGGGTAACGTGTCCCCCCCTGGGGTAACGTGTCCCCCCCCCCATGGAAAACATAATATCTTATCAAAATTTTAATTTTTCATTCATGCTATTTCGTACAACTCTAAATCAATTTTAGAAAAAAAAAAAACATATAAAAAGTATATCTGTACTTTTGAGTGGTTTTCAATTCTTCAAACCAAAATATAATTTGCTTACTATGATTTTCTAATCAAATCAATTTTCCTTCTATTTCATTATTATTATTATTATTATTATTATTATTATTATAGTCAATCTTGGTATTTCATGCAAATATTTAAAAATTTAATGAAAAAAATAGAAATAAATAAAACTTTAGTGGGGGGACAGGTTACCCCGGGGTAACCTGTCCCCCTATTCAAAATGCTTTTATTCATTTGATTTCACCTTCCAGTCATTCATTTTTCATAAGAAATTATCATATGATATTCATTGAAAAATATTTCATTTATTTTTACTAAAATTGATGCATTTTTAAAAAAAAAAATCTTAGCACTTGCACTTTTTTTAATTTTTTGCAAAATTACTTCTGCAATATCTAAATTTTTTCCAAGTCCATATTTAGATTGATTAATAGCATTTGTAAACATATCATGTTAATATTGCAGTTTTCATAAGAAAGCAACATGACAAATTCATTCAATACTTCTTTTTTTGAAAGGAGGACAGGTTACCCAAGCCAGGGTAACATGTCCCCGGGGGACAAGTTACCCCGGGGTAACCTGTCCCCCCATTCCAAATACTTTTTTCATTAAAGAAATAACCTTCCAGTCATTCTTTTTTATTAAGAAAGATATTCTTAGAAAAATTCCTCAATACTTTTTTTTTTGTACCTTTTTTAAAGAAAAGTCTTTGCTCTTGAATATTTTTTATTATTGCATCATTTCAATTTTTTCAGAGTCTGTTGTTATATTGAATAATAGCTTTTAAAAACACAATTATCATGTCAGCATTGCAGTTTTGATAGAAAACAACGTGTCAATTGACAAATTGTTTAAAACTTGTATTTTGGAAAGGAGGACAGGTTACCCAAGTCTGGGTAACTTGTCCCGGAGGGACAGGTTACCCCGGGGTAACCTGTCCCCCCATTCAAAATGCTTTTTTCATTAAAGTTACCACATACCTTCCAGTCATTCTTTTTTAAGTACTTGAATATTTTTTATTATTGCATCATTTCAATTTTTTCAGAGTCTGTTGTTAGATTGAATAATAGCTATTTAAAACACAATTATCGTCAGTATTGCAGTTTTTATAAGAAAACAACATGACAATTGACAAATTATTAATAACTTGTATTTTGGAAAGGGGGACAGGTTACCCAAGTCCAGAGTTTGGGAAACCTTATCCACAAACAATTTAAAATATAAATAAGAAATTGAAAATATTTTTGGTAAATTTGTGCACAGAACATTGTTGATAACCTTTTTGGGGGTGGGACAGGTTACCCCAGCTTGGGTAACGTGTCCCCCCCCCCCCCCCCCCCTACATACACATACACTCTCAATGAATTTTCTAATAAGTGAATAACTAATTTGTTAGACAGATTTGATATTAAGTAGACTATCACACAGTTTTTTTAAAAAAGAAAAATTTATTTGCAAGTTTTGTTGAATAAATCCTCTTTAACAACCTTTTTTGTGTTTTCACTTGGTTAACAGGCCTGGGTAACATGTTTCAGAGACAAGTGACCACAGCTTTGGAAACCTTACCCCCAAACAATTTGAAATATTATTAAATAATTGAAAACATATTGGTTAATCTTGCATATATCATTGCTGACAGTATTTTTGGGGGATGGGACAGGTTACCCAGGCCTGGGTAGCTTGTCCCCGGGGACAGGTTACCCCAGCTTGGGTAACGTGTCCCCCCTCACAATTTAATACACACACACAGTTACAATAAATTTTCTCATAAGTTAATGTTCTTTGTAGTAAAAACAGTTGTGATATAATTAAGACTATAAAATAACTTTCAAAGAAAAGAAATTGTTTTTGTAAACTTTTGTGAAAATTCCTGGTTAACATGTTAGCAATGTTTTCCCAGGCTGGGGTAACATTTTTAGAGACAAGTGACCTCAGATAGGAAAATCTTACATGTACCTATAATTAATTTAGAATAAATAAGAAAAAGAAAACATTTTGGTAAATTTGTGCACAGATCATTGTTGACCACCTTTTAAAAGGTGGGACAGGTTACCAAGGCCTGGGTAACGTGTCCCCGGGGACAGGTTACCCCAGCTTGGGTAACATGTCCCCCCTACATACACATACACTCACAATAAATTTTCTAATAAGTGAATAACTAATTTGTTTAATAGTTTTGATAAAAATGAGACTATTACACAATTTTCAAATAAAAAATAAACATATTTGCAAGTTTTGTTGAATAAAAACTCATTAACAACTTTTTTCTTGTGTTTTCACTGGGTTAACAGGCCTGGGTAACATGTTTCAGAGACAAGTGACTACAGCTTTGGAAACCCTACCCCCAAACAATTTGAAATATTATTAAATAATTGAAAACATATGGGTTTATTTTTGCATATAACATTGCTGACAGCATTTTTTGGGGTGGGACAGGTTACCCAGGCCTGGGTAACCTGTCCCCGGGGACAGGTTACCCCTGTTTGGGTAACGTGTCCCCCCCCCTACCTACAAACAAAGAAAAAAATCATGATTTTGAATAATTTTTCCAAAGACAAGATCACTCTTAGATATGTCCAAAGTCATGATGACAATAAACAATTATTTTTCTTAAAAAAAACAAAACAGGTTTAATTATTATAATACTTATCATAAAAAATAGAAAAATCTTTCCAAACTGAAACAGTTCGCTAAACAAATTAAAATCACATACAGATCAAAGAAAGAGACTTGTAACACATAAAATAAAAATTTCTTGGTAAATGAAATGTGACTAAATATTGGTTTACCATATCTGTAGGGGGGGACAGGTTACCCCAGGGGGGGACAGGTTACCCCGGCTGATTTCTAGGGTAACGTGTCCCCGGGGACAGGTTACCCCGGGGTAACCTGTCCCCGGGGACACGTTACCCAGGGGACAGGTTACCCTGGGACACCGGTATACTTACGAAAACCTCCAAAGATAAAAAATTCTGAACCCTTTCATATACTTTTTATACATTATAAACAGACTTTGACCTTTTTGGGTGCAATCCATCATATTTTCTGTTGCAAACTTTGCTTAACTTAAGCTGAACAAATGAAATAAATTAACCACCATATCTAAATTTTGTTTTCCTCTGTAAAATAGTGAAATTGAATGATGAATGTTTTAAAATTATTAACGGGATCTAACTGGGGACAACCTAGTTTAATTATTGTAGAAAAAGGTAAAACTAAAATTTTGAAACATTGTCTAACGTATTTCTTTATTTGAAATTCGAAATTTATTGCTACACCGGTAATTGGTATACCCCGGTAATAGGGTAACTGATCATATATTGTTAGGTCTTATTCAATACTTTCAAATAAATCCATTAAAAACTATAAGATTTATCAAAAGCTGATAATTTATAGTAATACATGAACAAAATATAGTTTAACATTGTTTGGACGTTTCACTACCAAATAGTAGTGAAACGTCTTGGTAGGAAATGTCCAATAGTGAATCGTCTAAATAGTGAAATGACTGCCACCCTCTTAATCCTATAGAGCATGCTTGGAACTAGAAAAAATTTTTCCTTAACAAATTTTGAGTAGTATATATACACATATGTGCCATTTTTTTAAATTTTTTTTTTCAATATGGTCTTCTTATTTTTATCACAATTTTGTTTAAATACTGTTTTGTTTTTGCTATGGTTGATATTAATTCCACTATTGGTGTAAGGGAAATAACTCTAAAATTACCAAAATAAAACCAGATTGTTTCCCATTAACCCCCCCCCCCCCCCAATAAAAAACAGGGGGGAAAGAAGAAAGGAATAATTGGAGGAGTTCCAGATAATAATACGATGGGTCTGTTGTTTGAAATTTACTCGATCTATAGATACACATAATGTCATTGAGTCTGGAAGAAGATGAAAAGATACGAAAGCCCAGGTGCTGAATTGTTCGAGTAAGTCAGTATGTCGACACCGCCTCTCATTGGAAACAAACAAAATGAACACCCAGGTGGGTAAATTCCGAGATTCTTTTTATATTGCTTGAACTATCTCATTTTCATTGTAAATTTTGCTACAGTGTGATTGATTTCTTATTATTTGCGCTTGATATTCATATTTTTTCCTCAAATCGTAAGTCGCTTTGTTGGAAAAAGTCCCTTTATTTGTCACAAATTTTGACATTTCAAAACTGACAGTTTGATATCCGGCCTAAACTTGCAAGGAAGTTCTGTGCTGTATGAGGCCAAGAAGCCCACAGCCCCTAAATTTTGGAATAAGATTGGCCCCATTATTTCGGAGAAAATATGAATACAACAGGTAATGTTTATAATTGAGGTTTCTGAGTGACAGGCAACAGAGAGTAGACCTAAATGGTTGCAAATCAAATTGGACAGATGTCAAGTCTGGTGTGCCTCAGGGTTCTATACTCAGTCCAGTGCTTTTTGTTCTGTTCATTAACAATATGTCTGATTGTCATGTATAAGTAGTCCCTGTGTCCTCCTTGCAGCGGACACTAAACTGTACAGAGTTATTGTTTATTAACACTGGTATTTCTCACACCACTACTACCATAACATCCTTTTATAACCTCCAGCTGTTAACCCACATAGGTCTATGATTATCAACCCAGTGATGGGAGACAAATAGTCTAAAAGAATGAGTTCCTCCGTCGGGGATGGAACCTGGGACCTTTAGATTGTCAGTCTGATGCACTTTCAACTGGGCTGTGATGGTGGCAGCGCTAATGAGAAATGATTATGTGACTCATGATACATGTACTCTAGTAGTGTTTAAGGAATTGCTGTATTTTGGATTCACAGAATTATGGGCACTGTTGATTGTACATGTAATGGGTGATTTATGAAAGTTTTAATTGCTTAATAAAAAACTGAAAAATAGTAACGTTTTTTATCAAGTTAAATTTACACATTACTAAAATTAATCGATGATGCTTTAAAAATGACAAGTTTGGACCATTGTCTGTTCTTAATTTTAATATATATATATATGTCTGTTCGAATTAAATCGAGTTATATTTATCATTTTTTCTTTGGTAACAATTTCAGGGTTTTAGCACGACAACAGCAAAATGGGGTCCCAAGGACTCAATAGCTAGGCTCATAGGGGTCTTTTCTAAAGAATTGGGAGTCCTTGCTTTAAATGTAGGCCATTTCTTTTTAGATCTACTCATGTTTTTGTGTAAATATTCAAACATTCTCCGGATTAGACTTCACAAGATATTGGATAGATATGGGCTTGAAACAGTCTTCAATTCTTTTCTGGAGTTGACCTTAATAGGGTCCTTGGGACTCTCATCAGAGAGTTTTGAGAGTCCTGGTTACTTATTAAAGAGTCTCAGATGCACAAATCCTGCATCCCTTAAAACCCTGCAATTTTCTTAAAAAGTATATTCAAATATTTATATATCTGAATTTGAAACTTAGTTAAAAAAGATGGGACATTTTGGTTGCCAACAATTGACTCATTACAGGTGATTTACCATGGCAGCTAGTAAAGTAAACCACTCTACAAACGCCACACAACCGACAAATATGGCAGCAACCGGACTGACTGGGAAGGTGCGAAAGTGGCAGGTGTTTGTGGGAAAAAATAAGTTTGGATGTAATGGAAGATGTATATGTGCCAGGGAATTCCAGGGGTTTTTCCTCTGTCTATTTTTAGTCGTTGTCACAGGTAGGTTGAATGACTTAGTAAAAAAAATGTTTGCCAAATCTTTTGCAATTACATTTTGTCACAAGCTCTGAGGCTCTCTTTATCTTGAGGAGTACCTTAACAGAGGTTAGTTGTAAAATGAAAGTCAATTGTCTGTTGTCAAGCAGTTAAATTTTGTCATTTGGGCTGGTGATATTATCTTAATCTGTCAAACAAAAAGGGCCATTTTTGGAACTCTATAAAGTAGTGCAAATGCACGAAAAAGATATCAGATCAACACATAGGTAAAAGAACCAGAGACAGCATTTCAGAAATAGATAAATACTAGTAACACAATGATTATTGATTCAGAAAATTTATAAAGGTGGAAGTGCTAGTTAATGGACAGCCTTACATAGTCCTAGTTAATTGCGTATGGAGAGACTTGTCATTTATGTGAAGGTTGGTTATAGAATAGGCAATTAAATTTGTTGTGCTTAATTTCAAAAAGTACAAACAGTGTGTAAGTGAACAAGTCAGCTTCTTTATTAAGTACGTTTTTTACAATAAGTTCAGCAGGGCTCGTGTTAGTGTTTGATATTTGGGAGTCATTGACTCCTCACCTAAGAAATTCAGGGGGTCAAATCTGAATTTCAAGGAGTCAAAACGAGAAAAAAAGCAAATTATACGAAGAATTTGCAGATTGAAGAGTCTCTTTAACTGTGCCTTGTAACAATTTGAAATAAGTAATTAATTTGCAGAATTTTAGATAGTAATTTGTGAAAATCTTGGGTATAAAACCATGTTTTGACCCTTTGTAATTCCTCTTAAGGGGGTCAAAATGACCCCCTTGTGAGAAATTTCTAGGGGTCAAATTTAGATATTTTCAGATTTTGGGGGTCAAAACCCTGGTTTAAGGGTCAAACACGAGCTCTGAGTTGAGTCTGTTTGTTTCATAGAAACAGCTATTGAATAATTTTTTTACACACACTTAGTCTTTAATTTAGTCATTTCTTTCTTAAGGAAGACTTACATACTTAAAAGTTTAGTAATAATTTCTGTTTTATAAATGCTGTATAGAAATTAAGAACATCAATATGACAAAGTTGACCGTTTGCTTGATATTTCCAACAAATTTTCATATGCGCAAAGCCTCTAGCCAGCCTGTGCAGCCGCACAGTCTGACCAGAGTCTTCACTATACACCATATAGGTAGTAAGTCTTAATTCATCTTGGGGGGGGGGGGTGTCAGCATTCTTGTTGTAATTTTGATCTTAACTTTTATGCTATGTGTATATGTGAAATTGTTAGAAATGTCTTACACAGGTTCATTTTTTTTTTTCAGGTGGATTGTTTTTTGCCTTAGATTGCCCATATTTAGCTGTTAAAGTATCACCTGCCATCCCTGTGGTGGGCGGTATTTTATGGCTGTCAATCATTGGTGCCTTATTTCAAACCTCGCTAATCGATCCAGGAATTATACCAAGGGCCACACTAGCAGAGGCTTTAGAAACCGACAGATTATATCAACTAGAAAACCCAAACCAAGATGGAACAGGCTCAGGATATCAGGCTCCAAGATACAAGGAAGTAATGATAAAAGGGCGGAGCTTTAAGCTTAATTACTGTACTACATGCCAAATGTACCGTCCCCCTAGAGCCTCGCATTGCAGTCAGTGTAATAATTGTGTACTAAGATTTGATCACCATTGTCCAATGGTTGGAAACTGTATAGGTGAACGAAATTACAGATATTTTTATACGTTTATTGCATGTACAGCTATCATGTGCTGTTATGTGATTGGATGCAATGTAACAGTTATTGTTTTACGTGCTAAAGATGACTCAGTCGGGGATGCTTTCAAAAACTCTGTGGGAAGTATCATAGAGGGAATTATTTGTTTATCGTCCTTGGCAACCGTTGGAGGGCTTGCTTGTTACCATAGCTACCTTGTTGCTACAGCAACCACAACAAATGAAGACATTAAAGGCACTTTTAATCCAAAGAAATTCAAAAATTATTCGAATCCATTTAGCAAGGGTAATTGTTTCGCAAACTGTTTTTACATGTTATTTTCACCACGATTACCAAGTTTGATTGACAGTCGAGGAATTGTGGACCCAACGGAAGAAGATGTAATCCATCAACAAAACCATGAAACAAAGAGACAATCAACATGGGACAGGGATAGGTCACCTTATCCTATACAGAATGTATGAAACCTCTTTTGTTTAATCAGCTTGTGATTGACATTTCCAGCAATGTCACTTCTGCATGAAGGTAGTGGACCCGTAATAGATCCGCAACATTTTGGAACTAATGAACTTTCACAATGTTGATTGAGTTTTCCTAATGAAAATCATAAAGGAAACCTGGGTTAACACTGTAAAAGTTCATTACTTCCCATACATTGCAAAACTATTACAGGTCTACTACCTTAAGCTCAGACCTTATACAGCCTGGGCAGCCTCAAAATACATGTACAGTTTGATGGCTCAGAGCAAAATAGTTGCAACTGCCTATAGATATATAGGCAGTTACAACTGTTTTGTGTTGAGCCTCTGAGTTAGAATATGGTATGATTGTCTATGGATAGTTTGGACCGGTAACTATCCATGAGTTGCCAAATGAAGATGGGTCAGACTGCAGATGTGTTTTAGCTTGGCACACATGTATAACTGTTTGAAAAACTTGACCATTTTGAATTAAAAACCCATTTTCATTTGATTAAATATGAATCCTCTCAAGTAAAAAGTTGGGGATTTGACGGCTAATACTACCCTTCTATTTTGACAAGGACATTTAAAAAAAAAGCCCTGTATTCAGGATTAGAAAACACTGCAAACTGTTTGCAAATTGTACCTGCTTTAAACTGCACCACAGTTCAAATCGGGGTATTATAATTTGCAAACAGTTTGAAGTATTTGTCATCCTGAATGCAGGGCAGTTTTTTATCCTCAAATTGTCACCGTAGATAACATATTTCTGTCATATAAGAGAAGCATTAAGATAGTCTCTCCAATTAGAATTAAAATCTTATACTATATATGATTAAATGGCTGAAAATGGCCTAAACACCTTTGGAAGATGGTTTGAAAGCACTTAAAAAGATATCTAGACCCAAGTAGATTTATGCAAATCCTGAATACAATGACATTTCTATATAATGGCATTCTGAACCAAGCTGTCATTGATTGTAAAGTGTCTGCAATTTTGAAAATCCAAAACTTGTTATAGTAAACCGTCACAAAATCTATAAATAGCCATAAGTGGAGTGACGGATTTCAATCGCTCTTCCTGAGGTTATTTACAGATTTTTCATCCTATATAAGCCTGTTACAGTCAATTGTTACAGTGGGAAATACCTAGAATGTGACTAGTATCTGTCAAAATAAATTGTGACAGCTGGCTATCAGATCCTAGACTCATAGATTTCATGAAAGCTCATAGGTCGGATGTGATTATTTGGGGATTTTTTTTGGTACAAGATGGAAACCTGCCCTTGATCAGGATGGCTAAATGGTACAAACTGTTTGCAAGTGCTCATGTATAGTGAGGTATAATTTGCTAATGCAAACAGTTTGTATTGTTTTGTCTTTCTGAATGCAGGGCTGACTTTTACATATCCTTCTGCATGGATGATTTACGAGAAACCAATTTATTTATTTGAAATAGAATGTGTATTTCTGTTTATTTACCATCGCTATTGTTGCGTATGTCTATATGAGTGGCACCCCATATTGTCCTTGAATTATTTTTAAGTCGGGTGTTCTAGCAATTGAGCTAATCTAGCTGGCTAAACTATATTGAATCAAAACATAAGTACAGGTGTACAATAAATTTTGCCGCATAGAATTATTTTGTTTATGTTCAGGTAACATAATAATTGAGGGGTCAGCGCAACACTATTGTAAGTGTCTATAAAAATATAGGCACTTACAATAGTGTTGCAATGACCCTTGATTTTATCTCCTATCTAAAGTTTCCCTTTGATATAAGTTAAGATTTTTATCATATTGAGGATTATTTTCTTTTACAAAGTTTAGATTGTTGAAAGAAAATGTTTATCAAATAAGAGAAAGGCAAATCATTGGTGAGCAACAAAAACCTGAATCCAGCTAATACATGCTGTCATTACAATGTTTTAGTCCCCATGCGAAATATTCATTTGGCAAAATACTTGTTTTGAAAATGGGTTAAAATGAAATAAATCTCAAAAATTAATAAGCTTAAAAACTCTTCTGGATGTGGCATATAGGTCTTTTGAGCTTTTAGAAGGTGAAATATTTATTGTACATTTCTACACATCGATGGCTCAGCACGAAACAGTTGTACAGAAATCCACATAGGAAATTGACAAATCAAAACCATTCAAAATAACTTGCTTGGCGCTCCAATAATTAATTCCAAACACTTACTCCAAAATTGTTCAAAAATACTTTACAATTGTTCAAAATGATCATCATGTCAATTCAATCAAATAATTGTATGATCTTAACTGGTTGGTGTTGATTTTTAAGCGTCTGATGTGACTTTGAAGACAAAATCAGAATAGTATGAAGATTTTATTAAAGAGAGGTAAAAATTTAAAGATTATTTTGTCCAACTAGATGTGATTATTGATAATGTTTTACCTCATTTGAAAAAATTCAAAACTAGCCCCACACACTCATTCTATTTCACTCCAAAATCATATTACTTGTGAATTTCATGATGTTATTAACTATATCTGACTAAATATTTATAGGCAGTTACAACTGTTTGGCACTGTGCCATCAACATATTGAATATGTAATCTTCAAATATAATTTATTGTATTGATTATAATCAGATTGATAACACTTTTTTTACATGTCATTTATTTGTTTGGAATTATATTTTTCGCTCAACTATGTTCTAATTAATTTAAGGTATTGTTTTGGCTTTGTCATATGTCATACTAATTTTCCTCATGCAAAGATTGAGTTTTTCTGATAGCTTTGTTATTTCTTAAGGCATTCAATTCAAATACACAAAGTGAAACTAAACTATTGTGGCTGCCTACATATTGATGGACCAGAATGAAACAGTTGAAACTGCCTATATGTTTATAGGCAGTTACAACCATCTCAAGCTGAGCCATTAAAATGAATATGTATTTATCTTATAACTATACAAATATCCGTATGATAACATCCCGTATGATATTTTTTATGATATCACATAGTTATTTTTAGAACATGATATAATGTGGTTATTTTTAGAAACTTGCATTTCAGATAGAAACACCGACGAAAACAAGACGAATATAGGTTATAAGATAAATATAATACATTCTTAGTGTATTGTATGAAAAAAATATCAAACTCGGTTGTGAGAATTAATAATTGTCTCGGCATAGCCTCGACAATGATCAATTCTCCCAACCTCGTTAGATATTTTTTTTCATATAATACACTAAGTATGTATTATATATATAGGCATTTCTAATAGCTTTGTGCTGGCCCCGTAATAAGTCATTGTTGAATGTGAAAAGACCAATCCTTATTGTTGTATGCATGTTCATATGAATTATGCCCCCTTTTTGATTTGGATGTTTTATCAATAATGTAGCAGTGAAAGCAAACCATCAGGCCTAGGAAGCATGTGCTTTTGTTGAATACTGAAATTGAAGTAATTTCAAATCATTAGCTCCACTGGCCGAAGGCCAGCAAGCTATTGTCATGGCGGAGTGTCTGTCGTGCGGCTGTGTGTGCGTCTGTGCGTAAACTTTTTCTTTAAACATCTTCTTCTCCCAAACCAATGGGTGGATTTTAACCAAACTTGGTAGAAATTATCCTTGGGTGGCCCTCTTCTTAAATGGTTCAATGAATTTGATTGGCCCCCTAATATGGGCATGGCATTTTTTCACTTTGAAATCTTTAAAAATCGTCTCCTCCCAAACCATTGGGCCGATTTCAATGAAACTTGGCATGGATGTTCCTTGGGTGGTGCTTTACTTAAATTGTTCAAGAAATTTTGATTGGCCCATAAATATGGGTGTGGCAGGGTGTGGCTTATTTTGAGCCCAAAATCTTTGAACGACATCTCCTCCTGAACCACTGGGCCGATTTCAATGAAACTTTAACAGAATGTTCCTTGGTTGACCCTTTACTTAAATTGTTCAAGAAATATTGATTGGTCCTTAAATATGGGCATGGCAGGGCGGGACCTATTTTGAGCCCAAAATCTTTCAACGACATCTTCTGAACCTTATGTTTTAATAAGATGGATAAAGGGTTGCAGGTTCATTGTGATTGAGTATTTTGGCGCAATATGGACCAGAACCAGTTTATAATTATTAGGAGATTTCGGAGTGTTAATGTATTCATTTAAAGTAAGCTTTATTTAATGAAAGTCTAAAGATTTTAAAGCCAGTGGAGCGATACAGGCCCTTTTAGGCCTCTTGTAGTTTTGTACAGTAAAACCCATTCATTAATTCAAAACATTAGGACACATTTTGATATGCTTAATTAAAATCTTGTAAGCTGTAAGTAAAAGCTTTAGTTTGTAAACTGAAACAAAAGATAGCAGAAAGATACATGCTTATGATGGCTTTATTTAGATATGCGACCTGTCATGCAAAAAGGGACCACCTGGGAACTCCGTATAATATTTTTTTTGAAAAAAGATAATGATTCAAATTCACGACCCAAAGGTCACATTTCAAAAAATCTTTCTTGGGAAGGTAAATTGATTATTCTCGATTCAGAAAACTATAAAAGTGCGAAAAGTTTTGACCCTAGTCAGTCTGTGCAGTCTGACTGGGGTCAACAATCTATGCACTACCCAGATGGTCCCTTTTCGTGTGACGGGTCACATATATCTTAAAGTAAACGCTCATCGTCTTGATTTGCTTCACCTGTGTGAGCATTTATCAACAAAAATAATTTCTAGAAATGTTATTGTTAATTATTAATTTAATCTTTCTTTCATCACCTTTTGCCGTTTCTTTTTGGCCCACCTGAGCACAAGTTGCTCAAGGTGAGCTTTTGTGATCACCTTTTGTTCATTGTGCGTTTGAAGTCATCTACAATTCTATTTAAACATTTCAGTAAACACTGGGTCAATGTCAACCACACCCTGCATTAATGTTCCTTGGATGACCTTTTTCAAAACTGTGAAATTTTGATTGGCCCCAAAATATAGGTGTGGCTTGTTTCAACCGTGGTATCTTTCAACATCTCCACCCAAGCCAGTTGGCAAGATGTGGCTTGTTTCAAACATGATATCTTTCAATATCTTCTTCAACCAAACCAGTTGGCAAACTTCAATAAATCTTTGGTGCTCCTTCTCAAAAATTGTTCATGAAATTTTGGTTTGATTCCAAATATTGGTGTGTCAGGGCAGGGCATATTTGGCTTTGATATCTTTAAGCGTGATTTCCCATACTATTTGGCAAATTTCAACAAAACTTGGCATGAATGTACCTCAAAACATGTATTACAAGTTTTCCTCTGATTCATTTTAGAGTGTTCAGGTGAGAAATTTATGGCCATTGTGGCCCTCTAGTTCTATTTATTTTACATCACTATGTAGTAGTGCATGACAAATGTATATTTTTGTATACTTAATAAAGAGTTATTAGGATCATAAGTGTTTGAATTTTTTTCTGAACGATGTGTTGGTTAAACACCAATGCCCCTGCAACTGCCATTTTTGGAACAGTGGTTTGATACATGATATGGAAATTCTAAATTTCAGTCTTTAAATTTTTGAAAAGTGCTGCTTCATACCACAACAGTAAGTGTCTTACCAATCAAAAGTTATACCTAATAATAAAGTTTTTATGTCATGTACAAGTGCTGTTAACTAAATGACATTGGCCTTGATCAATGACCTTGACTTTGTTATGCATGTACAGGTCTAGTCATAAAAGTCTTGTCACAAGCAATGCATGTGTGAAATATCAAGGCTATATCACTTACCCATCTAAAGATATGGCCAATGTTAAAATTTGAATTTTTCACAAATTCCACCTTAAAAATGGCCTAAACTTTTACATGACATTGAGCTTGATATCAACAGAAAGGTCTTGTCCAAAGCAATCATCATTCATGTGAAATATGAAGGCTTTATCACTTACTGCTCAAAGTTATGGCTAATGTTAAAGTTTATGTTGAAATATAGTGACCTTTAAAAAATGACCTTGACTTTTAGTAAACCCTGACTTAAGCTTTCACAGACTGAGGTTGATACAAGCAATGCATATGTTAAATATCAAGTTTGTATAACTTGCCATTCCAAAGATATAACAAATGTTAAAGTTTAAATTGTTCACAAATTTGACCTTGAAAAAGGACCTTGACCTTGATATATGACTTTGCGCTTGGTATTATCAGAAAGGTCTTCTCCCAAAAATTCATCATGTGAAATATGAAGGCTCTATCACTTACCATTCAAAAGTTATGGACAATGTTAAAGTTTTCTTTGGACAAACAGAGTAACAGACAGACAGGCCAAAAACAATATGTCCCGATCTATCTAGGGGGCATGAAAAATATCAGTCCTTGTGGTTCTGTTTGCAACATATAACATGTACAGAACTTTAGCAGTCTCACCTTGGCCTACTCAGCCTTCTTTGAAATTTATTATTGTGGATAAAACATGGGCCAGATTGGATAAAATGTCGCAAAAATTGGCAATTACATTGAATTCATCAGAAGTGTTCTAGAATCATTGCAGGTTCAACTCCCCATCTACTCCTGTTTTGTGTATAATGTTCTAGCCCATTACAAAAACAATCCAATTGATAGAATGGTCCAAATCCAAAGAAGTTGTAAAAAGCCTTTTTTAGGTTTCTCTAGCTGCTTACATTGTCAATTACCCAGCCTTTGTTAGGAGACAAAATTAATGGCAGAAAGTCCGGGGTGTGGAAATGCAGGATACTTCTCTGCTTGTCCTTTGACAAAAGATGATTTTCAACTTGTCCAGGATCAAAATTAACTTGAATGGAAAATACTGAAAGAGGAATGAATTTTAAGAAACATTGTTTTTCATGAAGAAAATGCTGGAACTCGACATTTTCTTCCATAAAAATAATGTTTTCTACCCTGATATATATATAAATTCTTATCATTTATTTAGATCTAATTGATACCATTCCAAGATTTGCCAACCATCCAAGGACAAGTGGCCTAGCAAAATGTACTTGTCCACAAGTAGAAAAGCCTGCACCAGAAAAGTCAAACATGGGTATTCAATCACTATGCAGAAGGTATATTTGTTTGGCAACAGATTGATTGCTTGGTTGAAAGCAGTTTAACTCCAACCTAAACATTTTTCCAGTCATATCACGGAAGCTGGAGCACCTAATTAATTATAGATTCCTTGTCTTTCTTGCACCAGTACTACCATAACAACCTTTTCCATCTGCTATCCCACCTAGGTTTATGACCATTCACTCATTCATCTGTGCGAGACAAATGCCAGACAGAAGATGTACCTCATCCTGGGATCAAGCTCGGAACCCTCTGATTGAGATTCCAAGCACTACCAACTACAGTTTGTGAAAATGCAACTTCGTGATTGAGTGGTCAAGTTTGTAAACACATGTACTTGCTCAGAGAGGCTTGAGCAAAGCTGACCATAAAAGCATTTTGTTATAATGAATAAAACTGAAAACATAATATTTTAAAACTAAACATTTTAATGAACTTTTCATATCTTTCTGACATTTAACAACATTAAAGAAGCAGCAGGTAAAAGAAACCTTTGAATTAAGGCCTTTTCAGTTGATGCTTTCTTATCAAATTATAGTGTAAACAACGACTAAAATGAAAATGGTCCATTTGATTGACAAGGAATACTTCATGTTCTTAAGCATAATGAGAATATTTATTGAGCATGTGCGTGAGATTTCCAACAATTTCAAATATGTGCAAAGCACAGATACTGACCAGCCTGTGCATCTGCACAGTCTGAACAGAGTCTTCACTATAAGCTTAGTAGGTAGATATGGTCTCAAAGTATATGTAGACAATCAGGTAACTATTTATTTACAGTTTGAAGCTGTCCATGTTGTTTAATATTTGCATCACACAACACATTCCAAACTGTTGGAAATGTCTCACACAGGCTCAATTGGTTAGTGCAAAAATATTGTAAATTCTGAAGTAAAAATAGGCACTTACAATAGCTTTGACCCAAATCTTTGATATCCTACAGGTTGGATGCAAATCTATGCTAATGTTTGCCCAAAACTTGGCATATTATGTTCATCATCACAAGATCAAGTATACTTCCAAGAGAAACATTTTTCTGAATTATGGCCGTGTTTTTAGCATAGGCCATGTGGTGCTTTTGTCACCTTTTGTTCAAGTTGAGCACTCTAAGGATCATTATTAATCTGAATTTAGAACTTTTTATCCCTTGTCATGCTGAACCTGGAATATTCCTGCTTTGGAAGGAGCTATAGACAAACATCAGCCTGTACATATGTGCAGTCTGATGTTAGTCTACACAACCTGTTTCTCACTTTCAAACCAGAATTGTCAATAGATTTAGCTTTTCAAATAAAGATTGACATACAGTTGGAACTTTCGGTGCTTTTTGCCCTTTGATTTTGGTGAAAACCTTTAGCCAAAGTTAATTCAGCATGACAAGGGTTAAGATTTTGGTATTGCTTTAACTGTTGATTGTGGCATGAAAAAGATTACTTGAAAATATGTCTTGTGAGGTAAAGTGTATTCTGAAATACAAATGTTTGAAACCGGTCATGCAAAAAGGGGCCATCTGGAAACTCTGTTAAGGTAGACCCCCCCCCCCTAATGAAAACTAAAATCATCGGCCGATGTCGGCACTCGTCGGGTTTCCGGTGATTAACGATATCGCAACTCGGCGATTTCCGGTCTGTATCGGATTTGCGTCTAAATTATCTTTATTTCTGAATATTTCCTCAAATTTACTTTCTATTCATCATTGAATGTGAAATAATGAATAACAATGTATTAATAAGTATTTTTAAATGCAAAAGTAAAAAATATCTGTCGAATTTCTACTTTCGATTTCAACGACAACAACAACGTCATGAGTTTTCGTGACAGGAAAAGTAAGTTTACGAAGAAGTCAAATAGAATCACAGTTAAATCTGATGGATCTTGGTTGAAATTCGACATGAATAGTTTATATGTGATGAAAGATGTGAGATAGGAATCATGAGCCGTCCCAAAAAGTGAAAAATGGACACCGTTTTGTTGAACTGGACGTTTTGATCAGTTGATGTCTAGCCTGTTTCGATTGCAAAAGTGACAGCCTCTTCATACCCACCATTTAGGGATTCAGTGCTACACTAAGAGAAGGCTTCCAGATTATCTGCTAATCTACATAAAGACATACTTTGCAGGTAACTGCTATTTTTCTGTAATGGATTTCAACCCTTCAGCTAACCTACTTTTAAATTGATGATAGGGTAAAAATAGCCCGAGCCCATGTTGGCAATAACAAGAGGAAGTGATCATTTTGTAGTAATAAAAGATTTATGACTTTTCAATGTCATATTTGTTAGACAGTGATGACAAGTCGTTGATATGAAGTGATCAACAGAGGGTAGACTCATGACCAGGTGCCCGGCTAGTTCAGTTGTTAAGAGTGCCAAGCAAGTATTCCGGGGGGGTCGTGGGTTTGAGTACCATGTTGGTCACATCTTTTCAGCCCTTAATTTAATTGAAATATTGTTGTCTCAAATCTGAGATGTGTGCAATACCGATATACAAAATTAAAATAGGTGTTGTCTAGCCTGTCAATTTCAAGTTCACGAGTGTACCACTAGTCAATAATAAAAAAAGCAGCTGATGAATTTCATCATCATAGGATTCAGACCAACCAATATATGAGCGTTTTTACAGGTTGATTGCTGAATAAGCAATCAAGAAAGTTTAACTTGAACTTACCATTGGCTTAGAGCTTAACTAAGACACAATGTAGAACAAGAGATGTTTAAAACATTTATGCCCCCATTAAAGCAAGTCAATAGCCTATTCTTTGTCAATAAACAAAGGGCAATAATTCACAAAATATAATGAGTAGAGTTATTGTTCTTGGCACTGCACTTCTCCTCATTGAGATCTATCCACCTGTGAAGTTTAATGATTCTTAATTGCATACTATTGAGATATGCTCGGGACAAAAAAAAAACGGTCTATGAACGGACGGACTGACCAACAATCTGACAAGTGCAAAGCAATATACCCCCTCTTCTTCGAAAGGGGGGGGGGGATAAATATGCTTTGAGATTATCATTAAATCAAGGTCAGCTGATAAGTTCATCTTTCAAGGTCAAACCTCCTCAATCTTTTACACCCCCCACCCCCCTTAAGAGAAAAAGTACTTAGATCTAATAATTCAAGTGAGCTCCTGAATTCCACAATCTTTTGGATAGTTGTGTAACATGATGTTTTAAATGTGAGTTTCTTCTGTCTTTCAGATATTTGTTGTGATGGGATGTGAACCTCCCTAGTTATCTGTGTTACTTTACCAGCCAGTAATGCATTCTATTGACACAACTGTTGAAACATCTGGATCTGCATACAGAAGATTTAACAGTGAGTATAACATTGTAAGAACTTGAATAATATTTTTGTGTGAAAAAATAATTCTTCTTGAAATTTGAGCACTCAACATTCTCATTCATTTTTCTTTAGAAATTGTCAACTGTTTGACCTCTCCTGGATCCAATCTGTTTTCAAATGTTTATTTTGAGGAGTTAACAGATGGTCCTTTTCTCTACATGGATCACAAAAACAAGGATGAATTCTAACTTATTGGTAAAATAGACACTTTGAAACTACATTGAATTTGAGCAATTCAAGAGTTTTTTTGTTTCTTTTAATCCATCTAGGTATAAAAACAAAACCATTATTTACTTTTTGTATGACGATACTTATTTTTATGATGCTGCCTCATTCATGCCTCATTCAGAATAACAATGTTTAGTTTTCACACACATATGTAAAAAAAAATCCTCATCTGTTTTAGTTTTCATACACCCATGTAAAAAATCTCCATCTTTGAATAATTCTTGTTTTTGGTCTTTGTTAACAATATTGTCAGTGTGCTCTTTTGTGTTACATATCTAAAATATGAATCTAAATACAATGTACTTGTAATTTTGAAAAGACTTATATCCATTGTATACTTTTGTAGAAACAATTACAATAAATATCAAAGATTATGATAGTTTTATTGATAAATTATTTCGTTGCTTATAATAAAAGTGGGAGAAAAATCTATCTGTCCAAATTTTCACTTCGAAGCAAAATGTCTTCTTCAAAACTGTTTAAACTAAAGTGCCATATTTGCTGGGATTTAATTTTTATCAATTGTGGAAGCCAATGGTTTCTAGATAAAG
Source organism: Fragum whitleyi (assembly GCA_948146395.1). Taxonomy (NCBI): domain Eukaryota; kingdom Metazoa; phylum Mollusca; class Bivalvia; order Cardiida; family Cardiidae; genus Fragum; species Fragum whitleyi. Next base: position 54,887,520 of record OX411548.1, on the reverse strand, counting down.
TCTATCACTTGACATTTAAAAACTTGCAGCTTCTTAAGTGTTTCATAATCAATCACTTTTTTTTTTTTAATTTATTTTTAATTTGTCTGTATTTTCAGTTCTATATCACATCAAACCATACCCAAAACAGAGTTACAAGATCTGGAGTCTGGGTGACTTCAAAAACAGAAAGTTAAACAGATCTAATTAAAGCAAGGATTAAATGAGTTCTTCTGTGTGGCCCAGGATGGATGTTTCTTCAAGTGGTGAAACCAATTCAGTGAAAATGTGTAGAATCAAACCTTCAGGCACTCATGTACACTGTTCAGTATAATCAGTAGTAGATTTATATGGTGCCAATGTAGTCCTTTTCTTGGGTTATGAAATAATGACTTTTTGATACAACAATGCATTTTCTTTTATCCCAGGAGTAATATAGTATTATATCCTGAGTTCACTAATTATCTGAAACCTGACTGTACTGATATATAGTAGGTACATATTTTCATGGTTTTGTAATAAAGACATATAATAATTAAATGTTTTGGAGACAGTAAAACCAATTTAGATTTCTTAAGTTTTTAGAGGACTAAATGGCAGTTGTATAGATCTGTCATTTTTTAGCTCGGCTGTTTTGTCGGAGAAAACCCTAGGTATTGCTATAGCCTCCGTGTTGTTGTCGCCGTTGTTGTCGTTGTCATCGTGCGAAAACTGACATTTTGTTATATCTATGGTTCTACTGAAGGCATTCACTTGAAACTTGGCACACATGTTCATCATCAAAAGAAAAACCTATACTATCAAGGGGGATAACTCTAGATGCATTTATTTTCAAATTATGCCCCTTTTTCGACTTAGATTTTTTCCCACCATCCAGCACTCGACAGCCGAGCGTAGGCACCCGTAGGCAGTGCTCTTGTTCTTCCCTTGCATCAATAGATCTGGGTAATATTGCTTACTGGTCTCTGTCTGTCTATCTGTTTGTCCATCTGCCTGTGAAAAATTAAGCTGAAACTGAACATTCTCCCTTAACTTCAACATTATTCAGCTGATAATGCATTTACCTAGCATGAAGGCTCCTCTCTTCAATCCACACTTTAAAAGTTTAAGGTCATCTGACAGGGTCAAAGACAATAATCAAGACCAAACTTCTCAAGAATTGCTATTTTTGGGGACATTAGTGTTTTTATACACATCTTGATAGATCTGCTGAAATTAAACAAAATGGTGAATTACTGTTGTCACTCTGTCAGTATAGGTGCAGATAGCTTGACAAATTTCCTTGGCCATATCTATAATTGAAAGGCATTTGCTTGAAACTTGGCATGTTTATGGTCAATATGACTGAAAAAAATGTTAAAAGTGGTGTTATAGCCTATTTAAGGAAATAAACTTCAATATATAACGTGTAAAACAATTGTCGGTTATTGTGATCACCTTGTTGTTGTCAGTATAGATATAGGTGGATGTAGACCTATGGACATAGTTGTATTATTATAGGTGAAATTTGGCCATATATTTCTGTTAGTATTGAAGATATTTTCTATTAACTTGGCAGGTATAATAGTATCTTCACTATCTTGAGTAATCCATAATATCAAGAGGGATAACTTTTGTCAGATTTATGTCCCCTTTTGCAACAGAGTAAGACATCTACTTGAGTATTGAATTATTCCCCTTGTTTTCTTCTATACATTAAAATTTGTTGGTTAGCACATATCAAACTCTTGTTTAGAAATACTATTTGTCCTTATTTTTTTAAAGAGAAGTTTTTGTCATGAATTTTGATCTATCACAAAATATAAAATTCTCAAGAATTAAGTAAATTTATCATCTGATAAAATTGTAGAGTTATTGCCCCTGATTGTAAATCTTTATCAAACAATTGTTTAAAATTGAAGAAGCAAGTCATAATTGTCTCATTTCATTTTGTTTTATGAACCCAAAACATAGACTTGACAAAAACAGTTTTACTCTGTAAAATATTTTTGGTTCGGTTCTTGTCTGTAATATTATATTTTAGATTGAATAAGACATTTGGCAGAATATGGCAGAAAAGACACAAAAAAAGTCTAAAATGGCACTGAAAACCTCAGATTTATTGTTTAAATGTAGAAATAGTAAAGTTTATATCAATTTAACAAATAAAAAACAACTTTGATGATTTGGGAGAATTATAACCTTGATGATTTGTCTTATGTTGAAATATAGATTATTAAAGAGGCAACTGTGAAATTTGGGGTATACAACTTCAAATAAAAATATCATAGGTTCTGTACGGTAAAACGTCTTAGATTTTCTATATTGTGTTGCTTAGGCAGTGTAGAAAAAAGTGATATATAACTCATGTATGCCCCATTACTAAAAGTTGGTCATTTTTTATGAGATTTCTGGTGAAAATGTACGGAAATCAGTAAAAAAGGCGGAAAATTACTGTAGGACAGGTCATAATTTTTGTCATATTTTTTCAATGAGCCATTTTATTTTTATTTTGTGGATATTTTATGGGAGAGCAGTGAACTCTGATTATTTTGATACCAGATTTATAGAAAATGGACTATTACTTTTGAAAATCTTGCTGATTTTATGACTGAAGCGGTGCTTATATTTTAGACGTCTTGTCCGCAGGGGGGTAGTTTCACTAAAATTTATATAAAATCATTATATTACGGTAAAAAGTTTTAATATTTCACATAGAAGACCCTAAAAGGATGTTATATGAGATAGTAATAGTTTACAATTGATTTGCAGAAGTGCCCATTAGGGGTGGTCTACCTTAAATAAGTTGTATAGACATTTAGAACAGTCTTGGGCTGAACCAATGATTTGGAAAGAGGATTAGATCCTGCAATTGGTCAACCAGAAGGCGTTTTTTGTAAATAATTGTAAAGGAAGGAAGAATTATGGTTCTAGATTCAGTTAAAACTTTTTTTTTAAAAGTTTCAATCCTGATCAGTCTATACTGATCACAGTCTGACTAGGGTCGACATGTTTCATATTTTTCCATGAAGGGTAACATTTGTACATGAACAAATGTGAGGAAAACTTGAGGCAGACTAGTTGAAATGTTCCTAAAATTGGTTATTTGTTCAAAACAATTTCTAAATGCAGCAAAATAATCGTTAACTTCTCCCAACACAGACCAAAACAGCACCATTTAACGTCATCATTGACTATTTCAAAAGTCAACAATATTTCTGTATTGCACTATTTGACACCATGGCACTTCAAATAGCTGTTCAGGGAATCCCAGTACAAAGCCTGATTCCATCCTCATCCCGCCTTCGTCTCCCTCCTCCTCCTCCAAAACTCCTCCCACCTCCACCAAAGTCCCGCCCACCTCCACCAAAACTCCTCCCTCCTCCTCGTCCACCACCTCTAAACCCTCCCTCGGCTGCTCTTCTTTCCTTGTGGGCCGCAAACCTGGCTGACATCTCTTGAAGTTCTGGTGGAACCTCCTGTAAGGATATTGTGAGGTCTTTTATTATCTTGTTTTCTATAACCAACAGCCATCAGATATGTGAAAGATCACATTCTAAAAGAGGCCATCGCAACATTACCTAATGCATGGATCCTTCCCATTTTCAATAGACTTCATCCTCATGACCTAACAAACATTCTGACCAAGTTTCATGAAGATTGGACCGTATTTGTGGCTTCTAGAATGAAAACAAGAAATTTGTCATTAAGGCCCCTTTTTCCGTGATATGGCACGGATCCTTTCCATTTGAGCAATTTTCATAAGGGACCAACCAAGGAATATTTCTGCCAAGTTTGGTTGATTTTAACCAGTAAGTTTAGGAGGAGATGTCGTTTAAAGATATTGTTGACAAAATTGTCATTAAGGCGGCTTTTTCTGTGAAATGGCACGGATCCTTCCCATTTTCAATAGGGTTCATCCTTGTGACCTAACAAACATTCTGATCAAGTTTCATGAAGATTGGACCGTATTTGTGGCTTCTAGAGTGAAAACAAGAAATTTGTCATTAAGGCCCCTTTTCCCGTGATATGGCACGGATCCTTTCCATTTGAGCAATATTCATAAGGGACCACCCAAGGAATATTTCTGCCAAGTTTGGTTGATTTTAACCCATAAGTTTAGGAGGAGATGTCGTTTAAAGATATTGTTGACAAAATTGTCATTTAGGCGCCTTTCCTGTGAAATGGCACGGATCCTTCCCATTTTCAATAGACTTCATCCTCATGACCTTACAAACATTCTGACCAAGTTTCATGAAGATTGGACCGTATTTGTGGCTTCTAGAGTGAAATCAAGAAATTTGTCATTAAGGCCCCTTTTCCCGTGATATGGCACAGATCCTTTCCATTTGAGCAATTTTCATAAGGGACCACCCAAGGAATTTTTCTGCCAAGTTTGGTTGATTTTAACCCATAAGTTTAGGAGGAGATGTAGTTTAAAGATATTGTTGACAAAATTGTCATTAAGGCGGCTTTTTCTGTGAAATGGCACGGATCCTTTCCATTTTCAATAGACTTCATCCTCATGACCTAACAAACATTCTGACCAAGTTTCATGAAGATTGGACCGTATTTGTGGCTTCTAGAGTGAAAACCAGAAATTTGTCATTAAGGCCCCTTTTCCCGTGATATGGCACAGATCCTTTTCATTTGAGCAATTTTCATAAGGGACCAACCAAGGAATATTTCTGCCAAGTTTGGTTGATTTTAACCCATAAGTTTAGGAGGAGATGTCCTTTAAAGATATTGTTGACAAAGTTGTCATTAAGACGGCTTTTTCTGTGAAATGGCACGGATCCTTCCCATTTTCAATAGACTTCATCCTCATGACCTAACAAACATTCTGACCAAGTTTCATGAAGATTGGACCATATTTGTGGCTTCTAGAGTGAAAACAAGAAATTTGTCATTAAGGCCCCTTTTCCCGTGATATGGCACGGATCCTTTCCATTTGAGCAATTTTCATAAGGGACCACCCAAGGAATATTTCTGTTTGGTTGATTTTGACCCATAAGTTTAGGAGGAGATGTCGTTTAAAGAAAAAGTTGACGCCGTGACGGACAGACGGACAGACGGACGCCGGACAACGATCGATCACAATAGCTCCCTTGAGCACTTTGTGCTCAGGTGAGCTAAAAAACTAAGTAGAAAAAGGGACATAATTTGCAGAAAATGTTTCAAAAGTTATCCCCCTTGGAAGAAAAAATCAAGTTTCATGTGAATGCCTTCAGTAGAACCAGAGATATTACAAATATGTCAAAGTTTTTGAATTTTTTCACAAATTTGACCTTGAAAACTACCTTGACCTTGACTGACGACCTTGATCTTGGTACCAACAGAAAGTGCTTGTCCCAGGCAATCATCATGAGAAATATGAAGACCCTATCACTTAACGTTCAAAAGTAACAGCAATTCGTCAAATTTTTTGCATTTTTTTCACACGTTTGACCTTGAAAAATGACCTTGACTGATGACCTTGAACTTGGTACCAACAAAAAGGACTTGTCCAAGGCAATCAACATGTCAAATATGAAGGCCCAATCACAAACCATTCAAAAGTTATCTCAAAATGTCAAGGTTTTTTGCATTTTTGTTTCCACAAATTTGACCTTGGAAAATGACCTTGACCTTAACTGATGACCTTAAACTTAGTACCAATAGAAAGCGCTTGTCCAAGGCAATCATCATGAGAAATATGAAGACCCTATCACTTAACATTCAAAAGTAACAGCAATTAGTCAAAATTTTTGCATTTTTTTCATAAGTTTGACCTTGAAAAATGACCTTGACCTTAACTGATAACCTTTAACTTGGTACCAACAGAAAGGCCTTGTCCCAGTCAATCATCATGTGGAATATGAAAGCCCTATCACTTACCATTCAAAAATTATCACAAAATGTCCAATTTTTAGCACGACAACGAGGACGACGACACCAAGGCTATAGCAATACCTCGGGTTTTCTCCGCAAACAGCCAAGCTAAAAATGGTCCAAGTTTTGGTTCTAGTCAGTCTGCGTAGTCTGACTAGGATTGACACTTTACACACTACCAAGATGGTCCTTTTTCAAGTGACAAGTCACATAGATGTCTATCCATAATCTGAAACTTCAAATGATGATCTCTATTACAGATGTTATCTAATTTCTAAGTAAAAACTTCTTGAACACTTACCTGTTTGGCTTCCACCAAAATATCAATCAGATCTTTAGTTTTACCCCAATCACCTCTAGTTAATAATGTGACTGAAGTACCTGTTCTCCTGTGAAGAGAAAACAATATTTTATCAAAATAATTAAGCTTAAGGCCAACAATCAAACAAGTTCATTCCCCTCAAGATAAAACAAGAGGGCTAGAATGGCCCTAAATCGCTCACCTGAAATATATTGATCCAGTGGAACTCATCCAAGTAACTTTCTCACAAAGTTTCATTCACATTGTTGAATAGGAGATTTTATTCCAAGATCTTAAAGTGAGAATAGAGGCTTCCCACACATTCATTACTGAGGAGGCTCAAAATAAGCTCCTCCCTGCCACGCCAATATATATGGGCCAATCAAAATTTTGCGAACAATTTTAGAAAAGGGTCACCCAAGAAATATTCTGGTAAGGTTTCTTTGAAATCGGCCCAGTGGTTCAGGAGGAGATGTGGCTCAAAGATTTCAGGCTCAAAATAAGCCCCGCCCTGCCATGCCCTTATTTATATGCCAATCAAAATTTACAATTTAGTAAAGGGTAACTCAAGAAACATTCTTGTAAAGTTTCATTGAAATCTGCCCAGTGGTTCAGAGGGAGATGTTGTTCAAAGATTTCAGGCTCAAAATAAGCCACGCCCATATTTATAGGCTAATCAAAATTTTCGAAAACAATTTAAAAAGGGTCATCAAATGAACATTCTGGTAAAGTTTAAATGAAATCAGCCCAGTGGTTCAGGAGGAGATGTCATTCAAAGGTTTCAGGCTGAAAATAAGCCCTGCCCCGCCACTCCCATATTTATGGGCCAATCAAAATTTTGCTAACAATTTTTGAAAAGGGTCACCAAAGGAACATTGTGGTAAAGTTTCATTGAAATCAGCCCAAAGGTTCAGGAGGAGATTTCGTTAAAAGATTTACGGCTAAAAATATGCCCTATGCTGCCTTGCCCATATTTATGGGCTAATCTTCACAAACAATTTTTGAAAAGGGTCACCCAAGAAACATTCTGGTAAAGCTTCAATGAAATCAGCCTAGCGGTTCAGGAGAAGATGTCATTCAAAGGTTTTGGCCTTTAAATAAGCCCTGCTCTGCCAAACCCAGTTTTATGAGCCAATCAAAATTTTGCAAAAAATTTTTGAAAAGGGTCACCAAATGAACATTCTAGGAAAGTTACATAGAAATCGCCCCAGTGGTTCAGGAGGAGAAGTCGTTCAAAGATTTCTGGCTCAAAATAAGCCCCATCCTGCTGCACCCGTATGTATTGGCCAATCAAAATTTGGGAACAATTTTTGAAAAGGGTCACCCAAGTCACATTCTGGTAAAGTTTCTTTGTAATCGGCCAAGTGGTTCAGGAGGAGAAGTCATTTAAAGATTTCAAAGAAAAAAAAATGCCACACCCTGCCACGCCCATATTTATGGGCCAATCAGAATTTAGCTAACAATTTTTAAAGAGGGTCACCAAAGAAACATTCTGGCAAGGTTTCATTGAAATCGGCCCTGTGGTTTAGGAGAAGAAGTTTTTCTAAATTGTTGATGACTGACGACGCACTCAGGGTGATCTTAATAGCTCCCCTTGAGCAAGTTGTGCTCAGGTGAGCTTAATAGGTGACAAATTGTCACAATATACGCCTGCTTCAGTCCTAGTTGCCCCAAAAGAAAAACGAACAAAGGGTATACCTTAATCAAAGGCCTGAAAGGCCTGAATGCAGTCAGGACGGAACAATATTTGAGTATTGAAATATTTCAATTACAACACATTCTCTGAAATCTAAGGCTAAAATCTACACTTCAGATCTTTGGCCTTCTATTCTGACCTTTCATTCCAAAATATTGCCTTATTCATGCTAAGAGCCCTTGCTTTTGATGAAAAGAGCACTCCTTGGAGGGCCAATGCTTTACTACAAGGTCAGAATAATAATATAACAAGAGCTGTCACTGTAAGATGACAATGCCCCCGACACCGCTTTGATTTTAAATTATGGCCAATCTATGTTGAAGGTCAAGGTCATCCAGGGGTCAAGGTCACCAAAGTATGTGCCTACAGAAAGGTAATGTACCAAGGAATGTTGTGGTAAAGTATGATGCGAATATGTTAAGTAATAAGGAAGTTATGGCCAATGTTAAAGTTTTTGGACGGAATGACGGACGGACGGACGGACAGACGGACGGACGGACAAGTCAAATTTATGATGCCTCCCTATCGGGGGCATAAAAATAATAAGGGCTTAATTCTTATATCTTCCATTGTCATCCACCTTGATAAAAAGGATAGCTCCTGTGATGGCTAATACCCATGCCGAGTTAACAGAAAATAACTACAGACATAAAACCAAAAAATTGCACTAAAGTCAACAAATCAACACGAAATTGTTAACTACCTAACTCTGCTATTCTCTTTTTTTTATATTCACAAAGAACATGTCATAACGTTGGGTTTCTCACCATACTTTAGTCAGTAATATCTGTCAAGTAAGTAAGTGAGAAAACCCCGCTTTTCTTTGGTTTTTAGATCGGCAAAAGTCACTTGCTCGCCTGCTAAAATTCCAGAGGGACATATTTCCGGAGATTGTGAAATATGGACATGGACCCTGTGAATTCGGCCCGGGTTCATTAGAATCTATTTCTATATTTACTTATGCCTTCTTTTCGGGAGACCCGGCAAAAAAGTTATAATTTGTCTTTGATCGCCTTTAATCTTGATCTATTCATGTAAACATAGAATGGTTCCCGATTTATTGGATTTCCGATAATACAGCACCTATTATCATAACGCTGTGCGGGGTACCATAAAGATTTTTATTTTGGAATAGGCCAAAACGGCAGGTCGTCGCGGAACTCCGATTTTCGTCGATGTCGTATTTTAAAATTCGGCGCGACGTAGGGCCCATCCTTTTGATTTTTATTTGGAATCTACAACTTTTTAGTCCAAATCGCGCGGCATTGGCAGAACCCTAACACCGAATTTCAAAATAAACGATAAACCTGTCTGAATAAGGGAAGTAACTCCTACTAATTGCATTCCCTTTAAAAAACGGTCGCTGACTACTTTCCATTTCGTGTTTACTTTTCGGCGCCGTTCAAAATCGTTTTTTCCCCGGAATTTTGATGTCCAAATTCGTAATACGGAAATATGGATTTGAAATCGGAATTGTTCACAAAAATCTAGGCAGCTAGAATTCAGTCTGATATTATTTTCGCGGGCTGAAAATCATTAATGGGTTTACTTTTTCACGCTCATGGATTTATTCGAAATTCGGTGTTGTGAGGATCCGATTGCCGGCGACCACTATATGCAAGTCAGACTTTCAGTCTGACTGCATAAAAATTAAGCTACGTATAGTTACTTTTCTTGAGCAATGTACTCCATAATAATGAGAGGAACATAACTGTCATGTTTCAAGTCAATCTGACATAAGGTGACAAGAGTTCTGTTTTGGAAAAAGAAGTTGATGCCACCCACCTGCTGGACACAACAGGTGATCAAATAATATGTCCAGTCTTTCTTTGGGTGTATAAAAAGGCGTATATAAAGACACAAAAGAATCTGAAATAAGAAGAAATTGCATAAAACTAGCAATTTCTTTTTTTCCCACATTGTTCGCTTACTAGCTAGAGGGACAAAGGATTTTGTGAAATACATGTATAAAGGAATCGTTGGTTTTAACTTACAATCAAGCGCTTAGGCCAAACAGACTAAAAACTAAAACAAGCCTTACCCTGCTCTCCCTGTCCTGCCAATTCTATGAACATATTCCTCAATATTTCTTGGCATGTCATAGTTGAACACATAACTGGAAAGACATACACATGTATGTGGTTAACCAATTCACTTTTTTTTTGTAAATTTTCAACTGGTCAAAACTGAATCCCATGATAAGTGGGTACTATTTGAAAGGAAGCTATCATAATATTATACGGTAGAAAATATAGGAAATGGTAAAATTACTTATAACAATCAAAAATTCTTTTTTCATGCTATTAATTTTCTCTAGAACAAAAATACAGGGACAAAGTTTGATAATCTAGGGACTAGCTTTTTTCCATTCCAAAAGTCCTAAGAAAATAAATGCCAGTTTGACAGAAAATGATTTGCGAAATGAAATATTTACACATAATAAGTAATTTCCCTTTTGTGTCAATGTTCTATGTTTTATTTCAACAAGGTATGGAATGATTTAGGATAATTGTGTTGTAACGGATCAGTAAATGACTTACGTAATATCTTTAACGTCAAGACCCCTGGATGCCACATCTGTAGCTACCAAGATTCTGACTTCACCCGTTTTAAAATCTTCTAATGCCTGTTCCCTATCACATTGTTCCCTGAAATCAGAAAACTGTTCATTTGGAATACTGAAGTTTCTATTTTTCAAGTATGATACCTGTAGCGGAGTCTTTAAACATATTAGAGCCTGTGCACGATATTTCCAACAATTTCACATGTGGGCAACGTTAAGACTCTGATCAGCCTTTGCAGTCGCACAGTCTGACCAGGGTCTTGTCTATGCCCTATACAGATATGGTCTAAAAATGCCCCTTCAGGTGGCCAGCATACATTCCTTTTGTATCATTGTCTATGCTGCTCAACGTCTGTATATCACACACATATGAATTTGTTGGAAATGTCATGCACAGGCTCATTTCATTGTTAACTGTGATGCACATAATACTGTACAAGTCATTATCTCAACTTAGGTCAGCTCTTTATTAAGATAGGATAAGAAGTCCTGAGTCACTACATTGCTCTAGAAAGAAACAAGAGCACCTCCTATATGTGCATTGCTCGGCTGCAGGTACTGGATAATGCAAAAAAGGAGCACAACTCTCACAAAAATGTTTGCAGTGTTATCCCCCTTGATAGTCTGAATAGCTCTCATGGTTGGTGAACACATATGCAAAGTTTCATGGAGATCTCTTCAATAACAACAGAGATATGGCAAAGGTAAAGTTTGTTACGCCTATGCCAACAACAACGCCAAGGTGTTCACAAAAATTAAATTTTATCTAAAAATAACCAAGCTATAAAGGGCAGAGTAAGGTAAAAGTCATAAGTTACATTGATATAGATAGGATAATTTTAGATAGATTTTATGTGTACTCAAGTTATACCTGTCTCCATGTATACACTGACATGTGATCCCACTGAGAGAAAAGTCGCTGGATAGATCATCTGCCCTAAAATAGTACAACAAGAGTGCCATAGTCACAATATACGCCGCCACTTTGCTGCTGTTTCACGAAAAATACTTGTAGACACTACTTATTTTTACAGAGCCAAATTCAAAACATTTGTAGACAACCTTTTTTAACCGTCAAGTTCAAACTGTTTGTTATGATTGATTGATTGAATGGCATTTAACGCCTCTTTAAACTACAATTAATAATAATAATAAAAAAGAACTTTGACATGAAGGCCCCTTTTTCCATGATGCAGCTGAGTCACTTAACTGCAACAACATGCACAAATTCAGATTATAATGAACATTTCGTAGAAATTTCTTTTCGTTAAGTCCAAAAATAGAGAAGTTGAATTCACAAGAATTTTTACGCGAAGGCCCCTTTTTCCATGATGCAGCTGTAATTCACCAAACCACAACTGTATAGGCAAGGTCAGGTGACTAAGAACATTTTAAATACATCCAAACCATTCCATAAATGGAGGGAATTAGCTTCAATAAGTTTTTTTTTACAAGAACGCCCCTTTTTCCATGACACTGCTTAAAATCACAAAACCCAACAATATGCGCTAGCTCAGATGACTAGGAACATTTGGTGAAAGTTTCATCCAAATGGGTCCATAATGAGGGAGGAGTTGCATTCAAAAGATTTTTTAAATGAAGGCCCCTGTTTCCATGACATGGCTGAAATTCACCAAACCGTGACTTCATGAGCATGGTCAGGTGACAAGGAACATTTTGACAAAGTTTCATCCAAATCGGTCCTTAGTGTAGAACCCTGATTGTCATGTTTTGTCACTTACGTCAGCTTTTTTCCAACAAATATGATGACTTTATCATGTGGCTCCATCTCATTTTGGATGAAATGTATAACCTGTTGATAAAGAAAGAATGAATACTATCATCACACCATTAGAACAGGGAAGACAAATAATTTGTTTGTAAAGGGTTTAATGAAACTCAGCGATATTTCAGACTCAGCTATGCACCATTATTAGCTAATCATGGATTATTTAATTTCACACACCATGTTGCCAATAGGCGACCGCAGAACAAAGATTTACGGCATTTTATCAACTGAAATTGTTGAATGCAACTTGAACTTTGTTGAATTTGGACTAAGCTAAAATTTTCTTATCTAGTAATCAATTTAATAAATTTTTACAAAAATGTCTTTTTCAAGCTTAGTTGATAAGTTTGTGCAGACAGAATGACAAAATTATTTTAGTAACAAGATGTGTTTGTGAAACACGAATGCCCCCGGAACAGCATTTTTCAAAGTTTGACCTTGACAGATGACCTTGACCTTGTCACATGACCTTGACTTTGGTACCAGCGGATGCGGATCATTGAGATCTATCATCATGCCAAATATCAGCTTTGTATTTTGAATAGGCTTGAAGATATTGGCAAGGTTAAGTTTTCGGACAGACGGACAGACAGACAGACAGACGGACAGACAGACAGACGGACACGAGTAAAACAATATGCCCCCGATCTCTCGATACGGGGGCATAAAAAGTACATACAATTTAGGTATTATAATTCTAAAATCTTGGTTTCTCTTTGAAACTCTATGTTGTGGGTACTCATTTGAATCATCTTGACAAGAGGATTCCAATGAGGACCAACAAAATATGAATTGTGATAGTTCTGTTTTAACATTCCTATATGAAATTCAAAATACCCCAACTATCTGTAGCTCTGCAGCATACAAATGACTACATACCCGTTCCTTCTTTTCATCATCACCCACAATTTCTACTCTCTGAGTTACAGAATGGACAGCCTAAAACATGTAACAAAGTATTTCAATACTTAAAAATTCTGTCACTATAGAGGATGGCAACTAAAAGTCAAAAGAGATACAACTTATCAGTTTAGATAATACGGAACACTTTGAATTTGAGCATACAAACATGTATTGCCAATAATTTCATTAATTTTTATTTCTCCCGGGAAACTGGATACAGTAACGAACTCTCACTTACATTGTGGTCGTAACTCATACTAGGGCCCAAGGTTATAAAACTTTTCTCCTTCTCAATTCAATTTTTTCTAAAATTTCAATTTGAAATAAAAGCTGCAATTCTGTTTTAATACTCATTTTAATGTATCAACACAAAAGATAATATTAATAAGTTGTTATAAATAACAACTTATCAACAATACTTTCAATTTTCATACATTTATTCAAATTTAAAATTTGAGAAAATTCTCAGTCGAGTCTGAGAAAACTTTTATAACATCGAGCCCTGATCTTTTCATACACTAGAGAGAGGCAATGGATTCTAACCACTACTACCAAGTTTTACTGCTGGATGAACTGTAAATTGCTATATCCAATAACTAAAACTAGCAACAATTTGATTACTATTCCAGCTCACAAACCACTGGAAATAAGCTAGAATTCATGTGAAATTGAGCAGTCCACACCTCCTTTGATTTTAAAAGAAGTATAACTATGATACAAATTAGATTCTAAATGTTATTACTAAGGTTTTTGAAACAAGGAGATGACAATACCTTCTCTATTTGCTTGAAGCATGCTATATGCAAGCTATTATTCACTTACTATAGGTTTGAACCGACAACTTGATTTTCATATTAAATCTAAATGAACAAGAGATGTTTGTAAAACATTCATGCCCCCCATAAAAGCAGGTCAATAGCCCATTCTTTGTCAATCAACAAAGGGCAAAACTTGCAAAATTTCATAAGTAGAGTTATGGTTCTTGTGCAATGCACTTCTCCGCAACAAGATCTATCCACCTGTGAATGTTCCTGATTCTACCTTGCATACTTTTTGAAATATGCTCTAGATAAAAAAAGGTCTACGGACAGTACGACTGACTGATAGACAAGTGCAAAGCAATAAACCACTTCTTCTTTGAAGGGGGGCATAATAATTTGATTGGTCCATCTATTTTTTATTGACAGGGGCAATCATAATCTTATAAAGCTTACAGCGAGATCTAAACTTCCAACAAACACTTGTATAGGATCTGTGAGGTAGCTTTCACCCAATCTTCTGACATCAGGAGGCCAGGTAGCACTAGAATACAAAATGCATAAGACTCATCATGTGAAAGCTTTAGGTTGGTTTTTTTTTCAGAGAAATAACCATGATCGAAAAACATATGAGCTTGTGCATGGAATACCCAAAGTAAAGCCTCTGGTCAGCCTGTGCATCCGCACAGTCTGTTCAGAAACTTCACAGTGCTTTCTGTTGATAGATAAGATATTAACCCCTTTCCAGGCAGCCAGTGAACATTCTTATATATTGCATTTTGTAAAAAAAAAATCGGTAATATTGACAAAGCACTCTGTTTAGGGTGCCCATTATAGTGTTTTAAAAAGAAAATTCACATGATAACTCACAAAACAGGGTTTTGTTTGATAACCAAATTCATAATATGACCTATGTAGCAGGAATGAAATGACCTCATTGAATTTTTTTGATATCACACAGGTTTTATTACACTAGTGGAATAATTATGCAAATGAGCAAAGAACCAATATCAAGATTATATTTTTGTCATGAAAATGATGTTATATACTGCATTTGATGACATCATTTTGCAAACAGCGTTATATGTTTCGGGGAAGAATTGGAATCAATAAACATCTAGAATTTCTTCATTTTATCACAAAAAATAGATCAAATTATAAAAGGAATATCAAATTTGTGCTCATTAAAAATTGATTTTATCCAACTCCTAATCTATTACATATAAAACGCTGTGCAGCCTCGTTTTTATCTGTTAATAGATGACTCGTTAAATAAATTCTGTATTCAAGGACAACTCATTATTCTCTTATTAACCCTGTTCATGCTATTTACGACACATACATAATTTAGGCAGACAGTATAGACTAAAATCTGCCTAGACACAGAATACTTTCTGATCTCTGCCCTATCTACCTGCCTAGTCCTTGACATAACTAGGGCTAGTCTGACCTGCATTCCAGATGACAAAACGATGCAAACTGTTTGAAAATTATGCCAAGCTATGCATGTGCACTTATATGCAAAGCAGGGTATAACTTACAAACAGTTTGCAGTGTTTTGCTATCCAGAACACAGGGCTGGGTGAAATGGCCCCAACATTAGTAATTCATTTGAAACAAAATTTTAATTCAGAAGGATATGTGTTAAGAATGGGTTTTTTTTCAAAGGGACAATGTGCCTTCCTCTTAGAAAATCAATGTGACATTAGGAAAACTTGTGTGACGATTATAGTGTAGGATTGCTCTGATCCTAACTACAACAAAATTCAATGTGACAAGGACCCACTCCTTGACTAAAACAATGTGACATTTGAGATTTCAATATGACTATGGCAAATGGTGCAGGCCTTTCCCAGTCACTGCTGGAGTTACCCCCTTCTCATCCAGACGCCTGCCTTAATCAGTTTATCATGCAATGAAGCCTGTATGACCTGATATCACCCGTCTGATAATATCATTTAGTCTATTTTCAGAAACATTTGAATACACTCTCACCTGAGTTTCTTTGATTTTTAAGGGTTAACTATAATTAAGCTCTGAAAATGATTGCATGATGAATAGAATAACATGTAAGTATTTTAAAGTATCAACAAAATCTTGTCTCGGCTGCAAGAAATTATCATGACGAAGCCTCGTCATGATAAATTCTCCCAACCTAGACCATATAACATTGATATTTAAAGACACTAACGCGTTATTTGCTATATCTTAAACATTGTATGTTCATTACCTTGTCATAACTGTTTGGCGATCTGGTCGAATATCCAATAATACCTTTTTTATCTCTGGTTCAAACCCCATATCTAACATTCTGTCTGCTTCATCTAGAACCTGTGTTTGGGTCAAAATAGAGAATTAATACTGCACATACTAATCAAGCATTTTATTGGAGAAGTCATTCTTTTTTGGCTTAAACCTTACAGCCAGTTACAAAAAAGTTCTAGCAACAAGATCAATTGCTCTCAATTTCTCTGTCTGAAGAATGGTCAGGAAGTCATGCTGCATGCGTGGGTGCATGAAAGAACCAAAATCCACAACCATTCCCAACCCCTTTGATGACAACCTTTTCCAGCTAATTTAAGTTGTTAATTTCCTAAGAATATTATGAGATTTATGTCCATCACTTTTAGGTGTAGGAGACTTACAAGTTACTACAGTTTATTAGAAATCAGCTAATTGTCACACCATTGAACTCTCTTGCCTTCATCACCAAGTTATTGGGGAGTTCAGTGAGAGAGAAATATAAAATACGTCTAACAAGGTTCGAGGAGTTGATAATTGTCAAGGCTCTGCAGAGACAATGATCAATTCCCACAACCAAGTTAGATATTTTCTCATGCAGAACACTAAGTACTTATTTATCTTACCTCTGTTTGCCTTGTTTTCGTCATTGTTTCTAATAGAAATGCAAGTTTCTTAAAATAACCACATTATGTCATTGTTCAAGTCATTTCATGAAAAATATCATATGGGATGTTATCACACAAATATTGGTATAGTAAAAAGATGAATATATATCATTTATTTTTATAATTAGACTGACTGATATTCTTGAATATGCACTTGTAGAACACTTATGTCCCCAAAGAGAAATAATAAGGGGTTCGGAAATCCTGAGCCCGACTTGTCCAATACCAGCTTTTCCACTTGCGGACAAGTACATTCTTCTAGGCTACTTGTCCGTAGACAAGTAGACACAAAAGCAAATCTTGGAACCGTACTAAAAAGGTCTATCAGTTAAGTGGTTCTAATGTTGTACCAAAGAGGAGAAAACAATGTCTTTTATGAATTTAATGCTAGATTACAACATTTTCTTCATTAAAAACAATGTATTCTCAATATTTACCATTCCATTTTTTCGCAGACAAGTTCATATTGATTCTTGACAAGTGAGAAATAAACTTTTACTTGTCCCTGGCCAAGTGAAGAAAATTCATGTTCCACAACCCTGCAATATTGATATACTGAAAATCATGTTTCACATATAAGAGATTTATTTTTGCTAATGACTGAAAACGCAAAAAATAATCCAATTTACAGTGAGCAGTGTGTGCTTACTGTAGTATCTAACATATAGGTAATTCCTTACCAAACAAACCAAATGTTACATTTCTATACTTACCAAATAAGTAACAGATTTCACATTGACGATTTCATTCATCACGAGATCATTCAAACGACCTGGAGTAGCCACAATTATCTCAACACCTTTAGTAACTACGTTGATCTGTTCACGTCTATTTCCACCTCCATATACACAAATACTGAAATATACAATGTTGGAAATTCAAACTTTTTAGTCAATTTGCAAGGGGAATAACACCACTTTTAACAGGATTGCAGTTATATCATGGGATGGTGCACCTTCCCCTGGATTTCTGTTGTAGAACCAGTACAATCACAACAATTTGATCAGTAGTGTTGGGTAATTGGTTTAAAATCACAATCCATTTTCGTTTTTCAGTTGGAAGAGTAAATCAACTTATGATAGATTGTACAATAGTTTCTTAGAAAATAATACAGCACTCCCAGTATCATTCCTTTGAAGAGAAATATGAGTTTTGTTAAAACGCATGACCTAAAGACTCATCCTGCAGAATTTTCTACTAACTCCGTAGCTCAGCATGAAACAGTTGTAACTGCCTATAAACCTATAGGCAGTTACAACTGTTTCATGTTGAGCCATCGACTTGATGTCAGTTCTGTAATCAAAATAGAAATATATGGCTTTCATTTTTATGTTAGGAACTGATTAATCGATTAAGAAATTTTCTAGTCGATTATCACAATTGAAAGTCCAAACCAACTGATTATCGATTTAATCGATTAATCTGCCCATCACTAGTCATCAGTTACCCATCCTGCATGGACATTCTACTTATCATATGCCCTTTGTTGTGAGACAAATGATATGCCTTACAAGCACGTTGGTAAAGTCCCAGATGAAAGTTTGTAAAGCTGGGACGAAACTGAAGATCCAAGGATTGATAGCCAAATATGTAACCAACTGTGCTAACCAAGCAATGCTATGGTCAAAATGAATTATTCTGAAAATTCTTTCAGAAGTATCTGAAAATATTTGACCCTTATAGCATGATAGGTCACATTTGTATCTATTTAGTTTCGAAATGTGAAATACCTTCTGATCCCTCTATAGTTGAATTTCTTAACTTCCTCCTCTATTTGCAGGGCCAACTCCCTAGTTGGGGACAATACCAGCATATTGGGACCATCTCTTTCTTCCCTAGGCCTGCAAGTAAAGGTTAAATACTCTTCTATACCACCATATTTTATTTCTTAATGTTTTCAATCTTCTTTAATCATTAAATAACCAAGGTCGATAATCATCTATTCTGAAAAATCTGTGGTCTTTAGGTCTGCAAGATTTTATATTTTTTTATATATCATAGACTTACTTCAAGGCCCTACTTTAAGACTAAATACCTGAACAAAACAAGATCCAAAGTTCCCAAGCTGGTATTCTATCCCTACTTTTTATCCCTTTTAATTCTTTCCTTACAAATATCTATGGCCATTTATACTTCAACTAATAATCAATTAACAGACCTACTGTAATAGTGTAACTAGTCATGTTAAACCCATCAGGGCCCGAGGTTATAAACTTTCCTCAGGCTCAACTGAGAGTTTTCTCAAATTTTGAATTTAAATAAATGTATCAAAATAAAAGATAATATAAATAAGTTGTTATTTGGTCAATCAACCATAGCAGTATGTAAATTGCTCCAAAATAGTCTAAATACTATAGATGAATGGTGTGGAAGAAATGCAATGCTGCCCAATCCAAACAAAACAAAAGCAATGATTATCTCACCAGCAAACAGTATTTCAAGCAAAGAAACATTTCCATTATTTCTCCATGATCAACAAATAGAATTCTCTGAAGTAGAGAAATTGCTTGGATTACAAGTTGACCATAAACTGTCTTGGGCAGTCCAAATTGAAAACTTGTTAAAAAAATGCAATTCTTTACTTTACCTTCTTACTAGAATTTAGATTTATCTTAGTGTTCATGTAAGAAAAATGTTCTTTAATGCTTATATTCTCCCACACATTGATTATTGTTGTGTTATCTGGGGAAATTGTAATTCTAAACTTTTAGATAAGCTTTATAAATTTCAAAAGAGAGCTGCAAGAGTAATTCTTGATAAAAATACTGATACTCCTAGTAATGATCTATTCAAAGAACTTAATTGGCTCAGCATTCATGATCGTATTGTGTTCAAAAAGTCTATTTTCATGTATAAATCCTTAACTGGTAAGCATCCAAACTACATATCAAGCCTCTTTACTCAATCAGCTAACACAAATCTGAGATCAAATTCTTATGAAGTTCTTAGAATTCCAAAGCCAAGGATCGAGTTTTTCAGGAAATCAATTGCTTACTCTGGTCCAAAAATTTGGAACCAAATACCATTATATATACGAAATGCTGACAGTCTAAATAAGTTCAAATCTACCTTCTTGATTTGGTGGAAGTCTAATGCACAAACCGATTTATTCACCTAGAAACCATAGGTGAAAACTAGCCTATTCAATTTTGTTCCTTCATAGAATTGAAGGTTTTCTGATTCCAAAACATTATGTATAAAACCAAATTTGTTGTGAACAATTGTTTTTCTGCACTTGATTTATATAGGCAGTCTGTAAATAAATACCTCATGTTGTTTTGTTAAGATTTGTATTCATTATGTAGTGCATTTTATTATAATTATTGACATTTTAAACATTTAGACTGATCCAAAGCTAAATGGTTAAAAATGATAATATCAATAGTAATTCATTAATATCAAAATGTGACAGAATTCAGGTTCAGAAAAGTGTAAGTAAGTACCATAATAATAATAATGTATCGGTACTATTTAATACATGTAGAAGACAAAACATAATGAAGCTTTTATATGATACATTTTTCATTCATTCACTGATACTTGTTAATTTATGTTGTTTGTGTAAATAATTTTGTAAATATTTGAAGAGGCCCACAGGGAAGACTGGGTTTACTCAACTGTGTTGCCTCTTTAAATAAAGACTTTATTATTATTATTATTATTATTATTTATAACATCTTATTAATATTATCTTTTATGTTAATACATTAAAATGAGTATTATAACAGAAGTACAGCTTAATCTCAAAATGAAGTTTGAGAAAATTTTGAATTGAGAACGAGAAAAGTTTTATAACATCGGGCCAAGATCACAGACTAATACAGTTAGTTACACCATGAGATTGACATTCTTCTCAATCAAAACCTTTCTAAATCAGTCACTCAGCACTCCATTTTTTCATTTCAAATACTCACCAAAACCTTTCAAAAACACTCCAAAATCACTAAAATGATAAGATAAGCAACTACATTCAAAATAAAAATCAGTAGATTAAAATCCACGAGTTCACTGACATAATTTAATTTGGTAATGGTAAGATGGGTTCATGAAGAAAGATAAGCTATTCATAGAACCTGTATGCATATTTTATTAAAGGGAGATAAAAAATATCGCTAATTTTGTTCATCCAGAACAAAATTAGCGACATTGTATTACCTCCCTTGAATTTCATTCAAAAACACGTTCCACATACTCGTTCAATTTCATTCACAAATCATTAAAAAATCATTCATCTCATCAATTTCACAATGTTCTTAACTGTAATGAGGATATTCCCCGTAATTCGACTTACACAGGCTGTTGATCTATATGTATGAAGGCTGGTAGTAAGAAAGCCAAGGTCTTCCCAGTACCTGTCTGAAATAAAACAAAAGAAATTTCTTTTTTTTGTTTCCCGAGTTTGAAATACATGTAGTGATTTTCAAGCAATGGCACTTACAATAGTTTTGCGCTGATGCTTTGAAATGTTGTGGTAAAATGTGTAACAAAGAAATACAATTTACATTTTATATTGAACAGAAAATTGGACAATAACTGTGGAAATAATTAAAGGACATTGAATGAGTGCTCATGGAATACCAAATTTATTAAATGAGTCATATATAAACAGAAAATGCTAAGCGAAGTTTTTATCTGTTTTAGATGACGAGTATAATAAATTCTGTATCTTAATTTTACGCCATTTAAAACTGAAATCACAATATATAAATTATAACCTCATTTTCGCAGTCACAAAATAGCCTTGCTATTCGCTCTGAGCTCATTTTCATAATTATTCAACTAGTGTAATAACACCCGTTTAATATCAACAAAATCCAACGCCATTATTTCACTCCCGCAACATAGGTCATACTATAAAATGCTCTCTTTTCAAAGGCAGAAGTAATTTCCAGTTTTTTTGCTCCAAATAATATGCTTAATTTGTTTTCGTATAGAAACTGATCAGACCTACCTGTGCTATCCCAATGAGATCAAGTCCTTGTAATAATACTGGCCATGCTTGACACTGTAAGATAACAAACACATGAAAGTATCACAGTATCAAGGACCAAGCAAACTTGATGATTTGACAGATTAAGTCGCCCTGCATAAAGGATTCATCAATATTGCAAGTTTTCAAAATGCCACTCGATTTTGAATGTATGTAAACTTGCTTCCCATGGTGCTATTTCAAATGTGCGTGAGATTTCTAACAATTTTCAACAATTTCATATATGTACATAGTACAGACTCTGACCAGTCTGTGTATCCGCACAGTCTGACCAGAGTCTTCATCATGTGTTTAGTAGATAGATAAGGTTTCAAAGTACTTGTACACAATCAGGTAACATTATATATACAGTAGGTGGCTGTCTACATTGCTCAATGTATGCACCTCACACACATTTCAAATTGTTGGACATTTCACGCACAGGCTTATGTTTCATGTCTTGAACACAGGAGAGTTTCGGTTCATTGTGCATTGTCAATGCAAAACCTGGGATTCTGATGACATAATCATTTAACTGATGTAACAAGTAACTGATGCACTTTACAATATTTTGACCAATAAGTTTCACATTTTTTTCTTTCTTTTGCTTAAGAAAGAATTATAACAGTTGTTTTATAAACAAATTCAATTGATATTAAATTTCATGAACAACATGAGCTATATTTTCACTGTTGGCTTGTGAAAATTAAGCTTTTGTTGCTACTATTAAAATTAAATTGACTGTTCATTCAAACAAATAAACTATATTCATATACCTAGGCTGATCAATGCCTATACATACTCTTTGTCTAACATTTGGTGTAAGAAAAGGATAAAATACCTGTATGGGTGATGGTTTCTTAAACTTCTGTTTGTAAATCTCTTCAAGTATTTCAGCTGTAAAACAAAACAATAAATCTGTAAGAAATCACAAAAATTGTGCTGTTGCATCTGTAACACTTATGCGTTCCAACAATTAATCAATAGAAATACTTTAATCTTTGAGTCAAAATGAACACCAATCCTTTGGCGAAAGCTTGTGACTTTGGAAGCTCAGATGTTTCAGGTCCTTTAAGTCAATTTTTATAATTCAGTTTGAAACAAAAGGTGTTAGTAAAACATTTATGCCCCACATAAAAGCTGGTCAATGACATATTCCTTGTCAAGTAAAAAGGGCAATAACTTAGAAAATATTACAAGTAAAGATACACTCCTTTTCACTGCACTTCTCTTTAATGAGATCTATCTACTGTGAAGTTTCATGATTCTAGCTTGCATACTTTTTGACATATGTTCCAGATAGAAATCGATTCATAAATTTAACAATGGGCAATAACTGAAAACAAGAGGGCCAGAATGGCCCTAAACCGCTAACCTGAATTTTATTGGTCCAGTTGAACCCATCTAAGTAACTTTCTGACAAAGTTTCATTTACATTTGCCTAATTATTGAAGAGATGTTATTCCAAGAATTTAAAGTGACAAGAGCCATATCGGACATGGCCATCCCCCGCCAAGCTTGATAGTAAACTGAAGCCTAATAGATTAAGGGTTCTACTTTAAGAAATTAAGCCCCTACAAAATCTAAGTCTTAAAAATAACAAAGGGCAATAAATCCAAAACTATGCAAGCCAGAGTTATAGTTCTTGTGCACTGCACTCCTCTTCCATGAGATCTATCCTCCCATAAAGTTTCAAGTTGATAGCTAAAATACTTTAGGAGATATGCTCCGGACAAAATCTGAGTCTTAAAAATAACAAAGGGCAATAACTCCAAAATTATACAAGCCAGAGTTATAGTTCTTGTGCACTGCACTTCTCTTTCATGAGATCTATCCTACCATAAAGTTTCAAGTTGATAGCTAAAATACTTTAGGAGATATGCTCCGGACAAAATCTAAGTCTTAAAAATAACAAAGGGCAATAACACCAAAATTATGCAAGCAAGTGTTGTAGTTCTTGTGCACTGCACTTCTCCTCCATGAGATCTATCCTCCCATAAAGTTTCAAGTTGATAGCTTTAATACTTTAGGAGTTATGCTCCGGACAAAATCTAAGTCTTAAAAATAACAAAGGGCAATAACTCCAAAATAATGCAAGCAATAGTTGTAGTTCTTGTGCACTGCACTTCTCTTCTATGAGATCTATCCTCCCATTAGGTTTCAAGTTGATAGCTTTAATACTTTAGGAGTTATGCTCCGGACAAAATCTTAGTCTTAAAAATAACAAAGGGCAATTACTCCAAAATTATGCAAGCAAGAGTTGTAGTTCTTGTGCACTGAACTTCTCCTGCATAAGATCTATCCACCCAATTTATCAAAAGGGTCACTCAACAAACATTCAGGTAAAGTTTCATCAAAATCAGCCCAGTGGTTCAGGAGAAGATGTCTTTCAAAAATTTCGAGCTCAAAATAAGCCCCGCCCTGCCACTCCCATATTTATGGACCAATCAAATTTTCGGGACAATTTTTTTGAGAAGGGTCACCCATAGAACATTCTGGTAAAGTTTCATTGAAATTGGCCGAATGAATCAGGAGGAGAAGTCGTTCAAAAATTTAAGCCCCACCCTGCCACGCCCATATTCATGGACCAAACAGAATTTAGCGAACAATTTTTGAAATGGGTCACCCAAGAAACATTCTGGTAAAGTTTCATTGAAATCGGCACAGTGGTTCACAGGGAGATGTTGTTCAAATATTTCGGGCTCAAAACAAGCCCGCCCAGCCACTCCCATATTTAAGGGCCAAGCAAAAATTTACGAATAATTTTTGAAAAGGGTCAACCACAGAACATTCTGGTAAAGTTTCATTGAGATCAGCCCGTTGATTCAGGCCGAGATGTCGTTCAAAGATTTTGGGCTCAAAATAAGCCCAAACCTGCCACGCTCATATTTATGGACCAATCAGAATTTTGCGAACAATTTTGAAAGACTGTCACCCAGGGAGCATTCTGGTAAAATTTCATTGAAATAGGCCAAGTGGTTTAGGAGGAGAAGAAGTTTTAGGAAAGTTGATGGCCCACGACACATGACGCACAACCGAGTGAGGGTTATCCTAATAGCTCCCCTTGAGCATGTTGTGCTCATTGAGCTAAAAAAATGATGAGTAGAGTTATGGGTCTTTTGCACTACACTTCACCTCAATGAGATCTTTCCACATATGAGGTTTAATGATTCTAGCTTTAATACTTTTTGAGATATGTTCCGATGAAAAATGGCATACAGACCATACAACGGACTTATGGATAGACCGACAAACAAGAGCAATAGGGGTTAAACCTATGAAAATCGTTTTTCTATATTTTTCTAAGCCAAGCATTTTTCAAAACAACTATTATTTATAATCTCAAAATAAAAACATCAAATAATTGTTGGCCAAAAACACATTGCTTGTAACATTGAAAACGAGAATATTCTGTTAATATTGTTAGACTTATTTTCTCACATAGCTACTCTTTTCTTTAATATCTATCAGTCATCGGAGATCAGTGATGGGGAAAGATTTTTTTTAAAGGGACAATGTCATTGAAGGCACATTATTGCTGCAGGGTTTGCCATGACCCCCTGTTTCTTTGAATTTGGACCCCCTTTTTTTTAAATGACCCCCAAAATTGTTAAAGAAACATTCTTTATCTAGTCTTAAGGTAGAAAACCTGTAATAGCTTTGCAAAGTTTCTGAAGTAATGAACTTTAACAGTGTTAGCCAAGGTTTCCTGATGATTATCATTTGGAAAACCTCTGTCAACATTGTGAAAGCTCATGAGTGCCGAAATATTGCGGATCTATTACAGGTCTACTACCTTGAGGGGGTCATAATGTGGCAAAACAACCCTGAGTTTTTTTAAATGACCCCCAAAATTGTCAAAGAAACATTCTTTATCTATCTTCAAAGAGTCATAATGTGGCAAAATAACCCTCAGTTTTGAACAATAGGGGAAAAACCTGTTGCTGTATTTCAATTATCATGGCCTTCCAAAAATAGGTTTTGATACAAGCTAATATTTACCTTGTGTGGCATAGAAATGTTTTTTAGCTCACAAAAACTTGTATTATAGCATTTCTATGCTAGACTTGTTGAAGATAAGTTTGTATAAAAGAAAAAGATCTGATACATATGCCATACTTACGATAATGTTCAAATGCATCTTCAAATGTCCTGACAGGATTTGGAATCCTTATTTCTTTCTTTTTACTCAAACTTGTTACAACGATATTGTTATTAGTTGACCTGAAAATAAGAGAATTGATAATGATTTTATTAGGAAACCTCTGTTAACAATATGAAAGATAATGAGTTTTGAAATATTGCTGAACTATTTTGGGTCCACTACCTTTTTGATCTTATCAAATTTATATAAATGGCAAAACATGAATTGTTTAACACAAAAAATATACCTGATTTCTTCTACCTCATGGGGGAGGAGATTAGCAACATCTTGATTCTCTATATAAAAATTCTTTTTGATGTCGGGTAGACCTGTAAAGGTAGAAATAAAAAAAATACTGTTAATCAGGTAAATTAAGTGATGGTATTGTTTAGCAGTTATGTCCTTATAGCACTTGAGTGCTTATCAAGAGTAATAAGTATCTATTAATATGAATAATGAAATCACCAAATGTAAAACATGGCATGTATTACGTCCTTTTAATAATATGACCTATGTTGCAGGTGTGAAATAACCCTGTTGGATATTTTTGATATTACATGGATGTTATTACAACAGAGTAATAACTATGCAAATGAGCTTTTAAAATGTATAGCAAGTTTATATTTTCGTTGGTTAATTGACATCATAATGTATTTGTTGACATCATATTGCCACAGGCGTTATAAATTTTGCAGATTAAATTGAAAAGATTAATTTTTTGAATTTCTTCAAATATTGCTAGTGTTCAGGTCATATCATAAATATAATATCAAATTTGTGCTCATAAAATACTGAATTTATTAAACTCATCATAGAAAACCAATAAAAACTTGTTCAATGAAGTATTCAATGGCTACTCATTCAATATCCTCTACATTCAGTGAAACATTAAGTGTTTATAGCAAGGCTAGTTACAACACATCACATGATAATACCTTGAATTTTTGTACAGCTAAAATTGATTAAACTACAGTACTTTAACGGTTAAAGCTTAGGTCCATATTAATTACCATTTAAGCTTAATCTAATAGAGGATAATAATTTGTTTCAGTGTAAGACATATTTATACTTAACTGAGTGAACAACAGTAGCTTTATTTTCACGAGTCGTGGAGCCATGAGTAAAATATAGCCTTTGTTGTACATGAAATGAAATATTAATCAATCTTACTTGAAAACAAACGATTACTCTATTTCTTTCATGCAAAAATTGGACAAAATGTGAAAATTTTCTGACAAATTTTCTTAACGCATGTCATCATGCATGTGATGCTATGCAACATCACATTTTATGCTCCGTTTAGCTGACGTGAGATAGGGTGAAATGAAGGAAAGCAGGGCATAAATTCTTGATAATTTTACTGGCAAGGCAGTGAGTCTACCAAAATGTTTAACCGCCAATGAACATAAAAGAAATGTTTGTTAAACCTTTTTATTTTACATCAATCAAGAAACAAGTTCTTACAACTTAATTGAATTCATCTTGATTCTGCTTCCTGGAAAATTCACCAGTACTCGCATCGAATGCGTGGGCCAATGACAGAACCAAGATCGATAGCCGCTTCCAGGAATCAAACTCAGGACCTTTGGGTCAAGAGGCTGATGCTCTACTTCTAGACCACAGACACAACAACATTAAAGCAACTCTACCTTTAGACCACGGACACCACAACATTAAAGAAATGCCAATAATTACCTAGAAACTTTTTTCTATCATTCTCTTCCTTGTCCCTCATGATCATTGCCCAGTTTATTTTTGGTTTGGGAGGCTCCTCATATGGCTGACCATTGGATATGGAACTCTCTGAAGAAAGATGTAACTAGCTAAAGATAGAGGGGTACCGGTATTTTGACTTTTTTTATTTGAATATCTGCCTGTGCATGACAATTCTAACAATTTCATGTGTGCCTGATGGATACGCATTGCACAGTCTGGACATTTGCACAATACAATGTTATTTCACACAATACAATGTTAATTTTTTCACATTGCCTACAAGGAAGTTAAGACCTTGATTATCCACAGAATAACAGAGAAGACTCAATTCAGACTGTGAAGATGCACAGACTGGCCAGAGTCTTTGCTGTGCGCACATTTTAGAATCGTTGGTAATGTCTGCACAGGCTCAATTTAATCATTTACACTGGTACATACACCATATTGTGACTATTTGTGGGAACTTATTTGAATCATAGTGTCCAGACGACACAAGGTTTTATCCAGAAATAAAGATTTTAGCCTATTGTTACCCTTTCTTATCTGTACCCAATGATAATGGAGTTCTTTTTTTTCTATCATTAAAATGGTTCCAGTACCTTATAACCATATAAATCATCTCAGAGAAAAAACTGAATTTATAATCCTTTTAACCTTTAATATGGTCTCATCTGAAATAGTAACCTCAATTTTTTTATAAGACCTGGGTTTTTAATAAAGACAGTCAGTCTAATTTTTTTATGGCTAAACAAATACAACTTAAATCTTTTGATAATTGTCTTTCAACTTATTGATCTAATACAGATCACATTACAATTTTTTTTTTGAAATTCCAATGTAGCATGTTATAACCCTTGAACTTCTAAAGTCATATTGCAATCTTAAGGTAGTGGACCCATAATAGTTCCGAGGCATTTTAGAAGTCATGATCTTTCACAAGTTATCCGGGATTTTCTAATAGAAATCATTAGGAAACCTAGGTTAACACTATCAAAGTTCATGACTTCCAAAAAATTACAGAACTATTACGGTTCCACTACCTTAATTCTTCTTTCTGTGGGACATACAAAACCTTGCTTTTTAATGTTTTCAAGTGAGAATTATTTCCTTTGATTATGAACAGTAAGATTTGTGCATTCAGATTGGCTGAAAAGCTACTTTTTTTCTCCAATGAAAACAATTTTGAGTAAGCAGCTATTTTGTAAGCTTCCGCCCAAAGAAATCCCATTACAAATCTCTACAATTTTTCTTCGATATATCAAATTATAAGATATGAAGAAAATAAATATTTAGTTCATAGAGTAATGAAACTAAAAACATAATTACACACATATTTGAATCTGCTTCACGCATTCATACAGTGTGATAAGGTTTTTAGTTTCATACCTCAATGAAATTAACAAATACTCTCTTCATCTCTTAAATATATTAGTTTATTCATACTTGCAAAAGAGTCTCTAACATTTTCCACTGGGTTCACCAACTCTTCTATCAACTCCTTAGCTTTAGCTTGTGCCTTCGGACTACCAATCAGTTTGATCATCTGCTCTCCATAGGATTCTGAGTCTTTCTGAATCTAAAGATAATGTGTCCATTTTGTCTTAAAGTTACAGAAGTTCAGCCCAGTTGAAACAGCCCTATGTATTTGATTACTAAATTCATATTATTGTTAACGGTTATATTTATAAAACCTTGAACTAACTTAAACTGATCAGCCTGAAGCTTCTGTTCAATGATGAATTAATTATCAAGACTACTAGTGGCAAAAAATCATTCATTTAAATTATATATATACAAAGAAATAAAAAGTAATCACAAAGCTTTATGTATAAAATTAGTAGCAATTTACTCATTTCCGATGATATTTCTTAACAAAAGAGACAAAGATTTTTCAAATATTATCAACTCAAAATTGTAGGCTGTTACTGCTTTCAGTTTGGACAAGTCTATAATTGTGTTGTCTGGTTAGTTGTAATGGTTGAAGATACATTATTTATACGTTTCTGAATTTCTAAAATATTTATTTATAGTCGGGATTTGTACCAAATACAGTTAACAATTTACATAAGCTTTGTATAGCTATTATCTGACCTTTATCCATTCTGGATGCTATCAATTTTACATGAAAAATTTGAGAAGCAGTATAATCCATTTTTTGAAGGGTTTTCAACTTTTCATCTACTACTAGCAATTTACAGCTGGGAGAACTGAGGCACTGACTATTAAGTTTCTTGCCCAAGGAAACACATCAGTCATCAGGACTCGAAGCCCTGACCATCAGATCAGGAGACAGACGCTCTAACCACTGAGCTAGCCAGCTATCTCAACTTTGTGAGAATAAATATTCAACTGAATGACATAAAGAACTTACATTAATCCTGCAGCCACTCTCATCCTGGAGTTCTCTTATTTTTGATCCCCCTTTTCCTGTTATAAATGAAAATTTAAAAAAAATTAAAATAAATAAGTAAGAGAGGAAACTTAAAGAGTCCAGAGAATCATCTTTCATGTTTAGATTTTATTGGACATTGTGGGACTAGTAGGAATGAAGCATTTTTTTCTATTTGTGACCATTCATGTAAAAAGAGACCATCTGGGTAGTGCATAAAGTATTGACTCCAGTCAGACTGCGTGGACTGCGCAAACTGACTAGGGTCCAAACTTTTCGCAATGTGCTTATTTTCTGAATCTAGACTGATGAATTTACCTTCCAGTGAAAGAATTTTTGAAATACAGACTCTGGTTGACCCATGCTGTACGCAATCTCTGCTTTGTCAGGAGCTATAGACGAACATCAGCCTGCACATATGTGCAGTCTGATGTTAGTCTACACCACCTGTTTCTCACTTTCAAACCGGAATTGTTAATAGATTTATTTTTTAAAAAAAAATGACCTACAGTTGGTACTTTCAGTGCTTTTAACCTATTGATTTCGATGAAAAATTTTAGCCAAAATTAATTCAGCATGACAAGGGTTAAAGAGGTAAATTATCTGTTGAGCAAAAAAGCATTCTGAAGTATTTCATGGCAATACCAAGTCCCCTACCGGATTTAAATATATCACTAGAGCAGTATCTTTTTTGGGTGAAAAGGGATTACTACCTCTCCAAAATGTTACAGTTGTATCAGATTTTCTGTATCAGCTCAGTATCTCTGAGGGTCAAGAAAAAAAGTCCGAAAAACTGAAAATTCCTGGTAATTTTCTAAGTCCAGCATCCGTATCTTCCTCGAAAATCAATGGACCAGAACCAAACTCAAACTTGTTCCGTAACTCATTGATGCGGACTTACATACCAACTAGAAAGCCATGAATGGCTTGTGTCGCTCCACAGGCTTGAAATTCTTGTAAAAACAAATAAATGTTTTGACTAGATTTTTAGATATTTGGGGTTCTACTGATGTTGAAAATGATTTTCAAAGTTTCAACTATATAACATATAGAGAAATGACCTCCACTCTTAAAAGACATATTTTTCATCAAATCAAAATAATTTTTGGCTGCATGATAATGGGTCACCCAAAGATCATACCAAAAATGTTTGATTGATATCCATCAGTTACATTCTGAGAAAAGGATTTTCATAGTTTCCATTATTTACCACATTGAGAAATGACCTCCGCCCATAAAATACATATTTTTCATCTAATCAGAAAAATTTTTGGTACACTGATAAAGGGTCACTCAAGGATCATTCCAGTGAAATTTGGTTGATATCCAAAAATTAGATTCTGAGAAAATGATTTTCAAATTTTCCACTAAATAACATATAGAGAAATGACCTCTGCCCATAAAATGCATATTTTTCATCCGATCATAATGATTTTTTGTAGACTGACAAAAAGTCACTAAAGGATCATTCCAGTGAAATTTTGTTGATATCCAAAAATTAGATTCTGAGAAAATGATTTTCAAATTTTCCACTAAATAACATATAGAGAAATGACCTCTGCCCATAAAATGCATATTTTTCATCCGATCACAATGATTTTTTGTAGACTGACAAGGGGTCACTCAAGAATCATTCAAGTGAAATTTGGTTGATATCCATCAGTTACATTCTGAGAAAATGATTTTCAAAGTTTCCACTATATAACATATAGAGAATTGACCTCTGCCCATAAAATGCATATTTTCAATCCGATCACCATGATTTTTTGTAGACTGATTATGGGTCACCCAAGGATCATTCATGTAAAATTAAATTGGTATCCATTGATTAGAATCTGAGAAAACTCACTTTTTACCATATTTGGAAATTAGCCACGCCCATTAAATCCATGTTTTTCATTGGATCAAAATTTCTTGAACAACTTTGAAAGAGGGTCATCCAAGGATCATTCCTGTGAAGTTTGGTTGAAATTCATCTAGTAGTTTCTGAGGAGAAGATTTTTAAAGAAAAGTTTACGACCGGACGCACGCACGCACGGACGGACGGACGGACGGACGCACGACGGACACAACGCCATGACAATAGCCCCAGTGGCTTTCAGCCAGTGGAGCTAAAAATAAGCTCAATATCTCATGGGGTTAAGAAAATAGTCCGGAAAACTGAAATTTCCTGGTAATTTTCTAAGTCCAGCATCCATATCTTCCACAAAAACCAATGGACCAGAACCAAACCCGACCTTGTTCTGAGACTCATTGTTGCAGACTCACATACCAAAATTCATATCAATATCTCTGAGGGTTAAGAAACAAGAGGGCCATAGTGGCCCTAAATCGCTCACCTGAATGAACTGTCAAAAATTGTTTAAAGTAGGTTAAGAAATGATGAAGAATTCTGACCAAATTTCAGGTCGATTGGGCAAGAAATGATGCCTCTACACTGCTTACAAGGTTTTTCTAAGATTTGATCTCATGACCTATTTTGTGACCGCACTTGACTCAATTTCAAACTTGTCGAAGATTTCATCAAGATGATCATTCTGACCAATTTTTAGGTTTATCAGGCAAAAAATATGGCTTCTAGAGTGTCTAAAAGTTTCTTCTACTATTTGACCCCGTGACCTCATTTTTGACCACACTTGACCTAATTTCGAACTTGTCCAAGATTTCATCAAGATAATCATTTTGACCAAATTTCAGGTTGATTGGACAAAAATAATGGCTTCTAGAGTGTTTACAAGGTTTTTCTAAGATTTGACCCCGTGACCTCATTTTTGACCCCACTTGACCCAATTTCGAACTTGTCTGAGATTTCATCAAGACAATCATTCTGACCAAATTTCAAGCTGATCTGGCAAAAATTATGGCCTCTAGAGTGTCTACAAGGTTTTTCTAAGATTTGACCCTGTGACCTCATTTTTGACCCTAATTGACCCAATTCAAACTTGTCTGAAATTCCATCAAGACAGTCATTCTAACCAAATTTCAGGTTGATTGGGCAATAAATATGGCTTCCAGAGTGTCTACAAGGTTTTTCTAAAATTGACCCTGTGACCCCATTTTTGACCCCACTTGACCCAATTTCAAACTTGTCCATAATTTCATCAAGACAATCACTCTGACCAAATTCCAGGTTGATTGGGCAATAAAAATGGCTTCCAGAGTGTCTACAAGGTTTTTCTAAGATTTGAACCCCCGACCCAATTTTTGACCCCACTTGACCCAATTTTGAACTTGTCCGAGATTTCATCAAGACAATCATTCTGACCAAATTTCAGATTGATTGGGCCAAAAATATGGCTTCCAGAGTGTCTACAAGGTTTTTCTAAGATTTGACCCCGTTACCTCATTTTTGATCCCACTTGACCCAATTTCGAACTTGTCCGAGATTTCATCAAGACAGGGTTTTCCCTGGGCCTCAGAATTTGGGGGTCATTGTGACCCCCATACCTTTAGAATTGAGGGTCATTTCCCCAATTTTGGGGGACAAATTTAAAGAAGCTTAGGGAGCACATAAAAACAAAATAAAGTAGACTGTAACATCTTCAGAGCCATATACATTTCATATTTTTCGGGGTTTAGTTGTTCATTCCTCCAATTTTGGAACAGGTCAAAAACATTTTAACCCTCGGAGAATTCAAGCTATAAATAAAAATATTAAACAAATTCAGATTTAATGACGAATGATTTCTTTGGTAGGTGGACCATAGTAATCATCATCAAACTCGCTAAAACAGCTCTATTTTGTTGTTCCTTTGAAAGAATGGCCCAAATGCAGACGATGGAAGTTTACACACTTTTATTTGTTGTTGCATTATGTAAGATCCGGTGTCTGGTTTACAGTTAATTTTACGACCGGAAATTGGGTCTGAGGTGGTTTAAATCGCGATAACCCGTCTGCATATTTTATCAGGTACCTATAGCTATCTAAAAATAGAATTTGGCTAGTTACAGAGGTCACGGAAATATTGTATCTGACGCTTGTTAAATAGCGAGTTATGTCAATTTTTAACCCAACTGAAAATCTATGAAAAAAGATCTCCAATCATACATGTTCACAGCACAGAGCTTTATTTTGAAACTTGCGTCACAAATGTCGCACAGGTAATTTTTTTGCGGGTCATTTGAGTTGAAATTGCGACAAAGACGCGCATTTTTTTGCGACAAGGAAAACCCTGTCAAGATAATCATTCTGACCAAATTTCAGGTTGATTGGACAAAAAATGTGGCCTCTAGAGTGTCTACAAGGTTTTTCCAAAATTTGACCCCATGACCCCATTTTTTACCCCACTTGACCCAATTTCGAACTTGTCCGAGATTTCATCAAGATAATCATTCTGACCAAATTTCAGGTTGATTGGACAAAAAATGTGGCCTCTAGAGTGTCTACAAGGTTTTTCCAAAATTTGACCCCATGACCCCATTTTTTACCCCACTTGACCCAATTTCGAACTTGTCCGAGATTTCATCAAGATAATCATTCTGACCAAATTTCAGGTTGATTGGACAAAAAATGTGGCCTCTAGAGTGTCTACAAGGTTTTTCCAAAATTTGACCCCATGACCCCATTTTTTACCCCACTTGACCCAATTTCGACCTTGTCCGAGATTTCATCAAGACAATCATTCTGACCAAATTTCAGGTTGATTGGACAAAAAATGTGGCCTCTAGAGTGTCTACAAGGTTTTTCCAAAATTTGACCCCATGACCCCATTTTTTACCCCACTTGACCCAATTTCGAACTTGTCTGAGATTTCATCAAGACAATCATTCTGACCAAATTTCAGGTTGATCGGGCAAAAAATGTGGCCTCTAGAGTGTCTACAAGGTAAATGTTGACGACACACGACGGATGACGGACATCACTCGACCACAAAAGCTCACCTTGAGCACTTCGTGCTCAGGTGAGCTAAAAATGTACAGAAAACTGAAATTTCCTGGTAATTTTCTAAGTCGAGCATCTGTATTTTCCAAAAAATTCAATAGACCAGAACCAAACTCAAACTCGTTCTGTAACTCATCAATGTGGACTCATATACCAAAAATAAGCTCAATATCTCCAAGGGTTATGAAAAAAAGTACAGAAACTTAAATTTCTTGGTAATTTCTAAGTCCAGCATCCATATCTTCCACAAAAATCAATGGACTGGAACCAAACTCGAACTTGGTCTGTAACTCATTGCAGACTCACATACTAAAAATTAGCTCAATATCTCCCAGGGTTTAGAAAAAAAGGTCCGGAAAACTGATATGTCCATTCTGATGGACAGAGCGCAAACCTATAGTCCCCTTCGGCTTTCGCCAGTTGGGGACTAATTCAAGGGCACCAAGATCAAAAGCCCAACAGGGATTTGAACTAGGGATCTCTGAATCAAGAAAGAGGCTCAACCTTTCAACTGCAACCATAACACATTTTCACTGGTACCTTGAGAATTTTGATTCTTTCTAAACAGGATTTTACTTTATAATGCACTATTCAGTCTTTTTTTAGTCTATATGTGCTGGTCCTTTCAAGCCAGAGACATCAATTATCTTAATTTACAAATCAAATTTTGACCAACAGTTTTCTATCCTTTGTGTGTATGCTTCTAAAGTTTTTCTGATACTTTAGTTCATTTGTAATTTCAATGAATAGTTAATATTCAAGGGTGTGTTCCTTGGTAGACTGACTAAACTCATAGTGATTCGGGTCAACAAGTCAACTCTTTCCTGTATCAATTTTTCCTCGGTTAACTTGCTCCCCAAAAATTATTGTATTTTTCACCAGACTCTAGCCATAATTCCATAATGCATTTTTTTATCTCATTTATTTGGAAAGTCCAATTTTCGTGCTGACCCCTCTTACTGTACTGGAAAAATGCTGAAACACACAAGACCATTGTGTTTAAGAATCATTTAATTTGGCATCAGCGATGTTATCAGTCTGCTCTGTAGTGAGTTACCAAAAATTTGCTTGTTTAAAGTTAATGATTTTCGAGATTACACCATGGCTGTGATTAAAAGGAAATTTTCTAAATCTTATCATTCAATATTTTGCTGAAATCACTTGCAAAAACTTGAAAATTTTGGTAGTGTAGTTTTGGTTCTAATAAAGCAGTCTCAAAACTTTCAGAATACCCCACATTATAAAAACAAAGATTTATGATTTAAAAAATGAGATAATTTTGCTAACTGCAGCATACAAAAAAAAAAAATATAATTAAGACATCTTTTGATAAGATTACTTGTTTTCCTTTTCAAATGAAAATCATGTGAATATGAATGTCAAATATAAATGAATCATGGATTTGGACTTATCAAGAATACTATGGTGCTCTTTAACTTAGGTGAAAAGTGTGTTCAACAACAAATGAGTAACTATTTTAACCTAGGGTCCCAAACAGCAAAAATTCAATATTCTACAATATGGGTATAGGCGTTTTCTCAAAAAGTTAAGGGGCTAAGCCCAATATCTAGGGGTCATGGGCGACTGGGTCCCTATTATTCTTTTCCACTGTTTAATGTGTTATTGATTTCGCACCTTAATTTATTATCCTGTATCTCTTGAGAGTGCTACTGGCAAACAACAACCCCTAGATGTATTCGAATACATAATAAGTATTGAAAGACCCTTCATTATGCAAGCATGTCCATTTGTGGAACGAGTTAACTGAGGCACCAGTTGATTGTAAGCCATACCTGATACCCACCTATTACTCTGCCAACACAGTTACTAGGGACAGAGATTTCAATGCAAGATTGATTGTCCGATTGATTATATCTGTCATTGTTGTCCTGTGTTCTTTGGTCCCTCCTTCCAAATGATCTGCTCTCATTACTCCCACTACCAAATGATCTATTCTCATTTCTGGAACTACCAAATGATCTATCCTCATTTCTAGAACTACCAAATGACCTTTCCCTGTTTGATTTATTTTCATATCTGTCTTCATCATTTGTCCTTCTTGAATGGTTTGAAGAGTTGAACCCTCTTCCTCTACCACCACCCCTATGATCGTCTCTTTCACCCATTCGTCTCCAGTTTGTATCTCGATCTGACTCAGAATTATTCCAAAAGCCCCGACCTCTCGATCGCTGGAAAGTCTGAGTTTCAATAAATGTTTGCTGTGGCTCGGCTTGCCATTTTTTTGGTTCGGTGATGGGTGAAAATCCCGTCTCACTATCCCAATCCTCTTCCATTTTTGATAGGATAGCAAAAACTTCTTCTACTTTAACTTATTCATTGTACAAGACAACAAAAATACATCTTTATACAGAATGAAATTAAGCAAATCGAAAATTGGAAAATCCTCATGGGCCAAAGTAGAGGTAGTATAGCGTTTGATACGTAAGTAGGTCAAAAAATATTTTTACTGATTCGTGAAAAAAAATGTATTTTTTGAACTTTTTAATTAAATATATGAATTGGTGAATTTCTTGAATAAATTAATGGCCATTTTTGAAGGCAAAAAGACAAAATAAAATAATTCGAATATTCTGTTTTAAGATCAACTATTATTGGACGCTTGTCAAACTCAGGAAATGACAGAGGCAGACAAAATAAGTTGGAATTGTGAAATGGAAGTTAATCTTTTCCATGCCATTCGGGGACACAAACCAGTTGGTAGGATCTTTCATACATATTTGACACAAGACATTGTAAAATGCTGTCTAATCTTTGAAAATTCGTCGAAATATCGAAATATTTTTTCCAGGTCAAGGAGACGCTCATTAGATTTAGTAGCGGGCCAACTTATTTCTGTTCCGAACAGGTCCTGATCTTGATGTTGTTTAGCCGAGCCACGATTGGAAACCAGCTCTATGTTCCGGGTGACTGTTGTGACTAAAGAAAAACACGTCTGATACGTTCTGTTGGTTTAATAATTATGATTTCAAAATACACAATGTCGGAAGTGACGTAACAAAGCGCATTAACGTAACGTTATATAAATTGCGTAAACGCACGTGAATATTAGCGGCGCGCTTAAAGATATTACACTTCACCATTTCTTTAAAAGAAAAAAAAAAAAAAAAGAAAATTTAATAAATAAAATGAATGATTGAATAAATGAAAATGAAGTAATGTGCTTAAGTTGTTGTCTCTTAAAGTCAATTATGTTCTTCAATATACTTAAGAATTATAATAACATGTTCTTGAATAGTTCACTTTCGGGTTAATACTCTTTTACACTTTGACATTTATCTACATTAGAAAGTTCTATGCAGTGCTCTCAATAAGGGCCAAAATCAGGAATTTTTGTAATTACATGTTGGGATTTCAGGAATTTTTTTATGAAGTAAGGAACTCTAACTCCCCCCCCCCCCGGCAACCTTCTTCTCTACACTTTGTAAATGCTCTTTTCCTTGTTAAATGTAAGTTAAATTTTTGCTCCCAAAGTCCATGATTCTGGTTGATTTGCTAAGAATAAACGACTTCCAAGCCATAAAACTTGTAGCTTTGACTTTAAGCTGTAGGGACGAGCTTTGGTTTCACAATTCCCTTTTATTACTTTTATTACTTTCATTGAATAAATTATGCAAACTAATACGAGAA
Organism: Fragum whitleyi; assembly: GCA_948146395.1. Taxonomy (NCBI): domain Eukaryota; kingdom Metazoa; phylum Mollusca; class Bivalvia; order Cardiida; family Cardiidae; genus Fragum; species Fragum whitleyi. The sequence continues at coordinate 54,849,024 of OX411548.1, read as the reverse complement.
AATGTGGACTTTCTATTTGGAATCGGTCCTTAGCTGTATCTTGCGCGGTGGGCCTAGTAAATGCGGCTTACTCAAATTTTAGTTACGATGTTTTGGTATCCGGCGATATTACGGAAATTAATGCACCTTTAATTTTCCTCTGCCTGTCGTTCCAAAGGTGGCGAACGTTCTAGGAAGTGTGCCAATAAAACTTTAAGTTCGAAGCCTATTTAAACTTACGCAGAAATATCCAAATAGCAGAAGTCAAGAAAAATTCATCATTTCAAATCTCTCGTCAGACATGTTGCAGACAACTTAAATGACGTCATTGGGATTTCCCCACGTTCTCCGAAGATGCCGATTCTACACGTATTGAAACGAGGACAGTCGAATGACCTTTCGTAAATGTTTTCCGGTAGTGTCTTTTTCACCTCGGATTAATTACCTGTAGAACTATTCTAAGAGTTTTAGGAAGCGTTATTTCGAAATTTTATCGATCTGAGCTGCATGAACTACGTTTGATATAACGAATTTTCTCCTGATTTGAATTTTGTTTGTTTCAATAATCCTATCAAAGGACCCTCGCGATCTGTATCCGACAAAGAAAGAAAATGACAGAAGCGGTATGACGCGTCGCTAACCCGACAAGATTGCGTAATCAGAGACTGGTTGTCTTTTTTTGATTTTTTGCACGTGTAGACTTACGTTAAATCCTTTATTAGATCAATTCGTAAAATGTCCGGGGTCAAATTACAGGACGTTTTCCTCGAATCTCGGACGTTTTTTTACGTCCAGGTTTGATTTTCCGGACGTAATTTCTGAAATTCTGGACGTATATTACGTCGATGTCCGCTTATTGAGAGCACTGTCTATGGTTTAGTCACGTCTAGTAATTTAACATTTAACACGATCATGTTAGCGATAGTTATTAGTCTCTGTATCTAGCCGGTAGTCGTCTGTTCCGTTCAGGGATCCGTCGTCTTTGGTTCTGAGCCCTATCGTCAGTATTGTTTGTTCCTCGTGTTGTTGTTTGGTTAGATGGTTCTCAATCGGCTGTGGACCTATCACGATTTATCATTTTCCCCAGTAAGTTTTCTCGCCAATTCTCGTCTCGTCTCTCCATTGGAAAATTCTTGGTTAGTTTGAAATGTGTGGTGTCTCGATATACTTTCCTCCCATCACTGGTCCGTCTGGCAGCTACACTTGACCCGTCGACCCTGATCACCGTGTATGGCTCATGTTCGTATGCTGTGGACCACTTATTCTTCTTCTGTTGTTGTAATAACACTACATCTACTTTCTTTATTTTATGATATGTTTCTCTTTGTCGGCGATCGCCGTTGGTCCATTTTCGTTTGTACTCCCGGTCGTTTGTCGTGATATCACATTCCATTTTAGGTATATTGATTGTTACAGGTTTATGATCTAATTTTGTACGAATCTCTCTTCTCATCAATGCTTTGTATGGACTAACACCAGTTGCTGGATGCGGAGTCGATCGGTAGCCCATTAACATGTCGTATATAGCCTCTTGGCTTTCTCTGCCTTGACTGTGAGCAATTTGTTCTATCTTATTCAATGTTTTCATAAAACTCTCAGCCTCTCCATTGGCCCTTGGGTGGTGTGGTGTTGCTCTATGGTGCTCAAATCCCATTTCTTTAGCAAATTTTTGAACTGGTCTGAATTGAATGGTGGTCCAGAGTCTGATTCTAGACTCTTCGGTACTCCGTGGGTTGAAAATATTTTCCTCAACTTTCTGGCTGTTGCTCTAAATGATGTCGAATAAACTTGTTCAACCTCAGGATATCTAGTTCGTTTATCTATAACAACCAAGTTGTAGTGTCCATCAGGAAATGGTCCACCAAAATCTACTGAAACTGTTTCCCAAGGTTCGTCTGGTATCTCAGAGGGTTTCGTTACTTCCTTCCTGTGCTCTTTGGTTGTAATTTGACAATTTACGCACTGATCAACAATTTCTTCTACAATCACATTCATACCCAGGAACCAATATTTTGATCTAAGCATTTGCTTTGTTTTTCTTTTCCCGAAATGACCCAGACTATGAGCTGCTTTCACTATGCCTCGCTGTAATGATTCTGGTACCACTACCCGGTATTTGATTACCTCTGAGTAATAGCCCGTCACTAACAGATAATTCGTCTCTGACCATATAAAATGGCAATACCTCCTGTCTTCCCTTGTGTTTTTCCCAGTCATTGTTCTGAATTCTGTCTATAACATCTCTAAGTATTTCGTCCTTACCGGTTTTCTTTATCATTTTCGGCAATATCACTGCATTTTCTGCTTCGATCACCTGTCGTACAACCTGTTCAGTATCATCCCTCTCTGTTTCTGGTAATGGATGTCTTGATAAGTAATCAAATGGATTTGCTTCGTCCTTTCCTGGATCGTATATTAACTCATAATCCGCATCTTGCATATCCATAACCCATTTCTCTATTCTTGGTGGTTATTTAATACGGTATTCGATTTGTTGAACATCGGTATCAACGGTTTGTGACCTGTAATAATCTTGAACCTTGGTGCCCCAAGTAAGTACATTCTGAATCTGTTTTTCGCCCATTTCACAGCTAAAGCATCCTTTTCTGTTTGACTATACTTCTTCTCAGTTTCTGTCATGGATCTACTAATAACATGTACGGGTTGTAATCCTTTCGCTGTTCTCTGAAATAATCCTGCTGATAGACCTTCGTGCAAACTTGCCTCTACCGCACAATAATTTGTTTCCTAGGATCAAAGAATGCTATTGTATTTTCGTCAGTTATACTGTCCTTCAACTTTTGGAATGCCCCTTGTTGTTCTTGCCCCCATATGAATGGAACATCTTTCTTTGTTAACATATGTAACGGTGCTGTTAAAATTGAATACCGCGGGATGAATTTCGATAAGCAGCCAATCATTCCAAGAAAACTTCTCACTGTTTCTTTTGATTCCGGTGGTTTACATTGTTTCACAGCTTTCACCTTCTCCTGTGTTGGCTTAAGTCCATCTTTCGTAAATTTGTAGCCATAAAACTCAAGTTCAGTCACCCCAAACTGGCATTTGTCTTTGTTGAATGTAACTCCAAATTCACTAGCTCTTCTCAAAACTGTTTCAAGTGTCTTATCATGTTCTTCAATGGTTCTTCCTCCAATAAGAATGACATCTCTTTGATTCAAACACTTCGGAATGTCACCAAATATTCTATACATTGCCTCATCAAATAAATCTTGTGATGATTTTGCTCCGAAAATTAACCTCTTTGGTCTCATATTTCCCCATGGCGTACTGAACGTTGCTATATGTCTTGACTGTGGGTCAAGCACTAACTGGTGATATCCTTGTTTCAAGTCCATTTTTGAAAATATAACACAATCATGAAATTTGTAGGTAAAGTCTTCAACCACAGGTGCTTGTAAAATTCTATTTCTCTCCATAGAACTGTTCGGAATCCGTAGATCTACACTTGCACGTATCATATGTGGTTCTAATTTGTCTTTCTGAATATCACAAAATTTCGGTTTCGGTTGGACTACTAATGGAGAACACCATGTAATTGGTTCATCACCCTCTACTCTTTCAAAGATATCTTCTTGTAAACATTGGTCTAGCCATTTCTTTAGTGGGTCCTGTAGGTAATATGGTACTGGTCTAGGTTTTTGTGCCACTGGTACTGCATCTGGTTTCATGGAAAACCTCACCGTAAATTCATCACTATTCTTTTTGTTCTCGATCTTTCCTTTACCCTGGAACACGCCTTGATGTTGTTCTAATAGCTGCGTAATTCTCTCTGGCTGTTTTGGGCTGTTATTTGACACATTCTTAACATCATCTTTCCCAATTCGTAATTCGTTTGGTTCCTTTAGTGTCCCATCTGGCTTGATTTCCAACATCCCCAATTCAATGAGAGTTGTTTTACCTAGTAATGGTGGTGAAATGATCCTTCCTTTGATGACTATGAAGTTTGTCTCACATCCCTGTGTCTGATTACGCATGGTGGTAGTAAACTCACCCTTCACTGATAATGTGTTTTGTAATGTACTTAGCTTTGCCTTACTCTTTGATAAGAATGTTTGCTGTTGTGTTCTATGTTTATACGCCCTGTATTGGTACTCATCCATCACATTTACATCAGCCCCACTATCTGGCTCTACTATAACTAAAACATCATCTAACATTACGGGGACAGTCTTAAAATGATCACTTAATTTTCGAATACGGGTTTTCCTCACGTTGCGAATCTCATGAACAGCATTTAAGAAATATTCTTCGTCAGAGTTTGATTCACTGTCTGAATTATCACATGATTCTCTATCACTATCTCTTTCTATAGTTCTAATGTCACGGGGATTTCTCTTTTGTTTATGCTCATATTTGCTCTTTCTTAGATTGTCACCATTCCTTCTATATTTATCTTTACTAGGGTTTTTGGACCTTTTTGTACACACTACAGCAAAATGATTGTAACCATGGTAGTCATTGCATTGTTTCCCATAAGCAGGGCAATCTTCTCGTTTCTTGAAAGAATGATAATAATGACAGTACTTACATTGTCGGTGATGTTCTCTTTGTTTCTCATAGTTACCTACGTCTCTACCTTGTCTTTTTTTTCCCACTTTAGCAACTTCTCTGTGATCGTGTCTCTCTGTCATGTCAGAAACCTGCACCACAGTGTCTTCTAACTGATGAACTTCCTGTAACATCTCTTGTAAACTCCAGTTTCTGTTGATAGCCTTCTTGATAAGTGACTGGTTCTCGGTTGTTTGTATTATGATGGTTGGCCCAGTTTTCGTGGTATTAATAATTTACAGGGAACTCCCGGATGACAAAAACAAGTCAGTGCTACAAAAATCATTAATTTACACTTGAAAATATTTGGTATTTTATAACTTACCTACATCTATGTCAATTGCGTGTTATTGTTTACATCGGAAGCCATTTTAGATAAGCTGTTGACCCCTGACGTCATCGAAATTGAGGCTCCAGAATTCGTGGGTCGTTCAATAAGTCAATGACAAATTCCTTGTTTCTAAATTTTCCTCCGAAAACTGTGCACTTCTTCAATCAAGCATTCCTTGTGAACGATTAAAAGTTGTTTTAAAAAGAATACAGTGGCTGATATAATAATAAGATCATCTCAAGTACCTCTGCCTATTTGATTCATTGCGTAAATTCTTAATCTGTCAGTAAGAATGTTTGGAATATTTATTTATGCCGCATTTTCTTTCTTTACCTAATTAGAAGCGAGTGGAGATGGCATAGGGTGTTCGTTTACGCAGGAGCGCTCGAACGACAAAATTATAGCGCGTGGACGTCGCGTGCCTAAGATTTGCGTAAGATTATCCTGAATACCACGAATTAAGGGTCCTCCACGAAAACAGGGCAAATCACCATATTTGTTCCAATATTCGATCATCTTCATTTGAAAATTCACAGTCATGTGCTTTTTCTTGTAGCCGTGTAGCATACGCAATAGTTGTCTCATTTTTGTATGGCCTTATCTTCAAGAAAACATACCTAGCATAATGTTTATTCTTTCTCGGCGCAAAATAGTCATTTGATTTCTCTCTAAGCTTCACATATCTATCTAACTGCTGCGCGTCCGTATTTTCTGGATCTGGCAAACTTTTCTCCAACCTGGCAATTTCTTTACCTCCATAAATAATCAAAGCGTCTTTCTTATCCTCTGGATCGGTTATTTTGAAAAATCTGAATTCTCTCTCAAGTCAATGCCTTCCAGCCAATCTTCCCACTGCTTTCCAACTGTAATTTGGTCTCCGTCGGGAATAAACTGTATAGATCTCAAATTTCTACTTTCTGTAACAACAGTAATACGTTCTGCCATTGTGATAATTATTCCTCTACATCAATCCCTATTTTCTTTTATCCTCGTCGCCAATGTTGTGACTAAAGAAAAACACGTCTGATACGTTCTGTAGGTTTAATAATTATGATTTCAAAATACACAACATCGGAAGTGACGTAACAAAGTGCATTAACGTAACTTTATATAAATTGCGTAAACGCACGTGAATATTAGCGGCGCGCTTAAAGATATTTTGTGAACCGTTTTCAAATTGTACCCTGCTTTGCATGTGCACTTTTGAGCGAAGTGGATATAATTAGAAAACACTGCGTCAGCAGGCACTCAGGGCTGGTTACTTATTGTGGCCCGGCTGAAAAACAACAAAAAAGACACTCTTTCGGGCCAGAAATAAGACTATTGATAGACAAGAGCCCTAGGCACTCCTATATTTTCAATGTTTATTGCTCCATGTTAAGTTACTAATATGATTTTGTGAAATACTTTTATCATGAGAAAGTAAAACATATGCCACCAGATCGAGGATCTCTTGCAAGTACTGAAATAAAGTAGGGCTGAAAAGTTGTGCCTGGCATGGGACTTCAACCCCCATAACACTAGCACAATGCTCTTCCAACTGACACCTTGTCATGAGTCTACCCATTGTTTATCACTACACTCCCCCTGTTTAACCAATTGGAGCTGGCCCTATACTACTCCCAAATGGCCGAACTCAGGGTTCTTGGTTTACTTCTGACACCATTGAAATAAATTAGGGTAGAAAAGTTGTGCCAAACATGGGACTCAAACCTATGGCCAATGGAACAATAGTGCAAGGCTCTACCAACTGAGCAAGCCAGGCCCCTGGTCATGAGGTTAACCTTTATCGATATGTACTGTACCTTACTGAGCTAACCATATACCAGTAGCTTACTGATGCTCTCAATAAATAGGCAACAACACATGACACATGTCAAAATTCTACATTTGCTCTTTATGCTACAGACTAAATTTAATTTTCAAGGATAAGGTTTAACATTAACTGTTTTTCATTTTTTAGCTCACCTGAGCACAACGAGCTCAAGTGAGCTATTGTGATCACCTTTTGTCCTGCGTCCGTGCGTCGTCCGTCGTCCGTCAACAATTTCTTTAAACGACATCTCCTCCTAAACCACTTGGCCAATTTTAACCAAACTTGGCAGAAATGTCCCTTAGGTGGCCCCCTTTAAGAATTGCTAAAAGAATTGAAATCGGTGTAAAACTCTGGTTGCTATGGCAACCAAAGTTAAAAATTTAAGAAAATCTTTAAATTTCTCCTTCTGAACCAGCAGCCCTACAGCCTTGAAATTTGGCATGGATGATCAGCTCATAGACCTTAATAAAAATAGCTAAAATCATATCTGTTGGGCCACCAGGTGCGGAGCACCAGGGGGGAGGGGGTAGTACATTGGGTAAATTTTGTAATCTTTAACCTTCTTCTTCTTCTTATCATGAAGGCATAAAGCCTAAAAATTTTGCATGTATGATCACCTCATAGACCTTAATAAGAATAGCTAAAATCTTATTTGTAGGGCCACCAGGTGCGGAGCACCAGGGGGGAGGGGGGTAGTACTTTGATGAAAATTTTGTAATCTTTAACCTTTTTCTTCTTCTAAACCAGGAGACGTACAGATTTGAATATTGGCATGGATGATCAGCATATGGACCTTTATAAAAATACCTAAAATCATGACTGTAGATTCACCAGATGCGTAGCACCAGGGGGGAGAGGGTAGTACTTTGATGAAAATTTTGTAATCTTTAACCTTTTTCTTCTTCTGAACCAGGAGTCCTACAGATTTGAATATTGGCATGGATGATCAGCATATGGACCTTTATAAAAACACCTAAAATCATGACTGTAGATTCACCAGGTGCGGATCACCAGGGGGGAGGGGGGAGTACTTTTGTGAAAATTTTGTAATTTTAATCTTCATCTTCTAATGAACCAGGAGCCCTACAGATTTCAATATTGGCATGGATGATGGCATTATGGATCTAAAATAAAGTAGCTAAAATCATGAATGTAGGGCCACCAGATGCGGAGCATTAGGGGGCAGGGGGTAGTTTGGATCAATTTTGAAATCTTAAACCTTATTCTTCTCCTGGATCAGGAACCCTACAGACTTGAAAATTGTCATGGGTGATCAATATATTGACATTAATAAAAATAGCTAATATCATGACTGTCGGGTCACCAGGTGCTGAGTGTCTTGGGGAGGGGGTAGTACTTTGGATCATTTTTGAAATTTTAAACTTCTTCTAATGAGCCAGGAGTCCTACAGACTTGAAAATTGGTATAGATGATCAGCATACGGACATTATATTGAATTAGCTAAAATCATGACTGTAGATTCACCAGGTGCAGAGCATATTTGGGGAGGGGGGAGTGCTTTGTTGAGAATTTTGACTTCCTACAGCCTTTATATTTGACATGGATTGATCAACTCATTAAAGAAAACTTTAAAAGTCTCAGACTCAGCCTGTATATCTGGCATAGATTAGCTGATCACAGACCTTTTATGGAAAAAGCTTAAATAAATAATGACCAGGGGAGGAGCAGAGGGGGGGAGGATGATTATTTCAAATGTTATCTGATTGAATAAGTGAAAATCTCTTTTTCTGTGGTTGCATGGACATACCTAGGTAATGAAGCTTTTTTCTCAGGTGAGCGACCCAGGGCCAACGGCCCTCTTGTTTATTTTATTTTTTAATTTTTACTGAAACTCTTTGAATTGTTTTTCAGGTGTGAACCGTCATTTTCAAATGCTGTTTGTACATGACAAGTTTACTTCAACATACAAAAAGGTGACAACTAAACAGTTATGGGATTATCTTGGAGAGTTGTATGATCTTCGTGCTTTGGTAAGCCTTCACTAAATTAAAAAATTAAAGACTGTTCCACCAGTCTGAGTATGATATCTGATACATATGTAGCAGACTACAATTTTGGGGATTTTTTTTTTGGTTTATTTTCAATCTCAACTTTTTCGTAAAGGAACATTGTGAAAATAAAAAGAATGCTTCTTAGTTAAGTTTTTGTATGTTATTAAATTTTATTAATTGTTCACTTTGTTTTCCAAGCTTATTTCTTGAGAGGCATAAAAAATGGACACATAAATCTATGCTTTAAAATATTTTGAATGTTTTACTTAGCAGTTAGCCATTTTACACATAAATCTAGAATTTTGTGAGCTTTTGAGTATGATATTTTACTTTTTTTTAGTGTCAAACACGCTGGACTTATTACCTTGAGTCTAATTTAGATTGCATGGATAAGCAGTGTTTCACCTAATCCGAATGATTCCATAATTGGGGAGGGACACCATGAGCTGAAAGCGAGGGATTCTGTTAGCATCCTTCTGAATCTATTTAATTTTGATGTTCTTTCAATCAAAATACATTTCTGTTTCAAGTCAAGGTTCTAACATCTGTTAGGAACCAAGTGAAATTATTTAGAACCCTTTGCTTGCAAAGATATTGAAATATGTCACTAACCTTTATTTTTGTTACTTTTGTGAAATGAAGGAAGGGATCCATGATTATCTGGAGGGATCCCTAAGGTGACAAGTAGGGATTCCATAATTTATCGAGGAATCCCATTTTACACAATCCCCAAATAACAAGGACTCCATAATGTACATTTTTAGATGCACTGGCCAAAGGCCAGCGAGCTATTGTCATGGCAGAGTGTCTGTCGTGCGTCCGTGCGTGCATCCGTGCGTGCGTAAACTTTTCTTTAAACATCTTCTCCTCCCAAACCAATGGGCAGATTTTAATGAAACTTGGTAGAAATGATCCTTGGGTGGCCCCCTTCTTAAATTGTTCAAAGAATTCTGATTGGCCCTCAAATATGGGCGTGGCAGGGTGTGGCATTTTTTCACTTTGAAATCTTTAAAAATCTTCTCCTCCCAAACCATTGGACCGATTTCAATGAAACTTGGCATGGATGTTCCTTGAGTGACCCTTTACTTAAATCGTTCAAGAAATTTTGATTAGCCCATAAATATGGGTGTGGCAGGGCGGGGCTTATTTTGAGCCTGAAATCTTTGAACGACATCTCCTCCTGAACCACTGGGCCGATTTCAATGAAACTTTAACAGAATGTTCCTTGGGTGACCCTTTACTTAAATTGTTCAAGAAATTTTTATTGGTCCATAAATATGGGCGTGGCAGGGCGGGGCTTATTTTGAACCTGAAATCTTTGAACGACATCTCCTCCTATACTTATGGGTCGATTTCAATGAAACTTTATCACAATGTTCCTTGGGTGACCCTTTACTTAAATTGTTCAAGAAATATTGATTGGTCAATAAATATGGGCGTGGCAGGGCGGGGCTATTTTGAGCCTGAAATCTTTGAACAACATCTCCGCCTGAACCATTGGGCCGATTTCAATGAAACTTTAACAGAATGTTCCTTGGGTGACTCTTTTCTTAAGTTGTTCAAGAAATTTTGATTAGACTAAAAATATGGGGGTGGCAGGGCGGGGCCTATTTTGAGCCCGAAATTTTCAAATGACATTTTCTCCTGAACAACTTGGCTGATTTCAATGAAACTTTACCAGAATGTTCCTTGAGTGTCTCTTTCAAAAATTATTAGCTAAATTTTGATAGGCCTATAAATTTGGGCGTGGCAGGGCGGGGCTTATATTGAGGCCAAAATCTTTGAACGATATCTCCTCCGGAACCACTCAGCCAATTTCAATGAAACTTTACCAAAATGTATCTTGCGTGACTATTTACTTAAATTGTTCAAGAAATTTTGTTTGGTCCATAAATATGGGCATGTCAGGTGGGGCCTATTTTGAGCCCGAAATCTTTGAACGACATCTTCTGAACCTTATGTTTTAATAAGATTGCTCAAGGGTTGCAGGTTCATTGTGATTGAGTATTTTGGTGCAATATGGACCAGAACCATTTAATCATTACTAAATAGGTAAATAGGAGATTTTGGAGTGTTAATGTATTCATTAAAGGTAAGCTTTATTTAATGAAAGTCTAAAGATTTTAAAGCCAGTGGAGCGATACAGGCCCTCTTGGGCCTCTTGTTGTTCCAAGCCAAAATTAACTCCACTTTGTTTCTTTGTTAGGAACCAAGAGAAATTAGATTCCTTTGCTTGCAAAGATATTGAAATATGTCCCTAACCTTTATTAGTCCCCTACCGGCGAAAGCCGAAGGGGACTATAGGTTTGCGCTCCGTCCGTCCGTCCGTCCCTCCGTCCGTCCGTCTGTCTGTCAGTCCGGATTTCAGTTTTCCGGACTTTTTTTCTTTACCCTTGGAGATATTGAGCTGATTTTTGGTATGTGAGTCCGCATCAATGAGTTACAGAACGAGTTCGAGTTTGGTTCCGGTCCATTGATTTTTGTGGAAGATACGGATGCTGGACTTAGAAATTACCAGGAAATTTCAGTTTTCCGGACTTTTTTTCTTTACCCTTTGAGATATTGAGCTGATTTTTGGTATGTGAGTCCGCATCAATGAGTTACAGAACGAGTTCGAGTTTGGTTCCGGTCCATTGATTTTTGTGGAAGATACAGATGCTGGACTTAGAAATTACCAGGAAATTTCAGTTTTCCGGACTTTTTAGCTCACCTGAGCACGAAGTGCTCAAGGTGAGCTTTTGGGGTTATGTGATGTCCGTCGTCCGTCGTGCGTCGTCCGGTGTCCGTCGTCCGTCGTCCGTCGTCTGTCGTCAACATTTACCTTGTGGACACTCTAGAGGCCATATTTTTAGCCCAATCAACCTGAAAATTGGTCAGAATGATTATCTGGATAAAATCTCGGACAAGTTCGAAATTGGGTCAAGTGGGGTCAAAAACTAGGTCACGGGGTCAAATCTTAGAAAAACCTTGTGGACACTCTAGAGGCTGTATTTTTAGCCCAATCAACCTAAAAATTGGTCAGAATGATTATCTGGATGAAATCTCGGACAAGTTCCGAATTGGGTCAAGTGGGGTCAAAAACTAGGTCACAGGGTCAAATCTTAGAAAAACCTCGTGGACACTCTAGAGGCCATATTTTTAGCCCAATCAACATGAAAATTGGTCAGAATGATTATCTGGATGAAATCTCGGACAAGTTCGAAATTGGGTCAAGTGGGGTCAAAAACTAGGTCACAGGGTCAAATCTTAGAAAAACCTTGTGGACACTCTAGAGGCCATATTTTGAGCCCAATCAACCTGAAAATTGGTCAGAATGATTATCCTGATGAAATCTTGGACGAGTTCGAAATTAGGTCATGTGCGGTCAAAAACTAGGTCACAGGGTCAAATCTTAGAAAAACCTTGTGGACTCTCTAGAGGCCATATTTTTAGCCCAATCAACATGAAAATTGGTCAGAATGATTATCTGGATGAAATCTTTGACAAGTTCGAAATTGGGTCAAGTGATGTCAAAAACTAGGTCACAGGGTCAAATCTTAGAAAAACCTTGTGGACACTCTAGAGGCCATATTTTTAGCCCAATCAACCTGAAAATTGGTCAGAATGATTATCTGGATGAAATCTCGTACAAGTTCCAAATTGGGTCATGTGGGGTCAAAAACTAGGTCACCGGGTCAAATCTTAGAAAAACCTTGTGGACACTCTAGAGGCCATATTTTTAGCCCAATCAACCTGAAAATTAGTCAGAATGAGAATCTTGATAAAATCTCGGACAAGTTCCAAATTGGGTAAAGTGGGGTCAAAAACTAGGTCACAGGGTCAAATCTTAGAAAAACCTTTTGGACACTCTAGAAGCCATTTTTTGAGCCCAATCAGCCTGAAAATTGGTCAGAATGATTATCTTGATGAAAGATCAGACAAGTCTGAAATTTGGTCAAGTGGGGTCAAGAACTAGGTCACAGGGTCAAATCTTAGAAAAACCTTTTGGACACTCTAGAAGCCATTTTTTGAGCCCAATCAACCTGAAAATTGGTCAGAATGATTATCTTGATGAAAGATCAGACAAGTCTGAAATTTGGTCAAGTGGGGTCAAGAACTAGGTCATGGGGTCAAATCTTAGAAAAACCTTTTGGACACTCTAGAGGCCATATTTTAAGCCCAATCAATCTGAAAATTGGTCAGAATGATTATCTTGATGAAATCTCAGACAAGTCTTGAAATTGGGTCAAGTTTGGTAAAAAACTAGGTCACAGGGTCAAATCTTAGAAAAACTTTTTTAGATTGTTAATTCAGGTGAGCGATTAAGGGCCACTATGGCCCTCTTGTTTTCTTAACCCTTGGAGATATTGAGCTGATTTTTGGTATGTGTGTCCGTATTAATGAGTTACAGAACAAGTTTGAGTTTGGTTCCGGTCCATTGATTTTTGTGGAAGATACGGATGCTGGACTTAGAAAATTACCAGGAAATTTCAGTATTCCGGCTTTTTTTTCTTAACCCTTGGAGATATTGAGCTGATTTTTGGTATGTGAGTCCGCATCAATGAGTTACAGAACAAGTTTGAGTTTGGTTCCGGTCCATTGATTTTTGTGGAAGATACAGATGCTGGACTTAGAAAATTACCAGGAAATTTCAGTTTTCCGGACTTTTTTCCTTAACCCTTGGAGATATTGAGCTGATTTTTTGGTATGTGAGTCTGCATCAATGAGTTACAGAACGAGTTTGAGATTGGTTCCAGTCCATTGCTTTTTGTGGAAGATATGGATGCTGGACTTAGAAAATTACCAGGAAATTTCAGTTTTCCGGTCTTTTTTTCTTAAACCTTGGAGATATTGAGCTGATTTTTGGTATGTGAGTCAGCATCAATGAGTTACAGATCAAGTTTGAATTTGGTTCTGGTCCATTGATTTTTGTGGAAGATACGGATGCTGGACTAAGAGAATTACCAGGAAATTTCAGTTTTCTGGTCTTTTTTTCTTAACCCTTGGAGATTTTGAGCTGAATTTTGGTATGTGAGTCAGCATCAATGAGTTACAGATCAAGTTTGAATTTGGTTCTGGTCCATTGATTTTTGTGGAAGATACAAATGCTGGACTTATTTCCGGTCTTTTTTTCTTAACCCTTGGCGATATTGAGCTGATTTTTGGTATGTGAGTCAGCATCAATGAGTTACAGATCAAGTTTGAATTTGGTTCTGGTCCATTGATTTTTGTGGAAGATACGGATGCTGGACTTAGAAAATTAACAGGAAATTTCAGGATTTTTTTTTTTATCCTCAGAGATATTGAGCTGATACATAAAATCTGATACAACCAACATTTTGGAGAGGTAGTTATACCTTTACTACCAAAAAAGATACTGCTCTAGGGATATAATTATAAATCCGGTAGGGGACTTGGTATTGCCATGCAATACTTCCAAATGCTTGTTAATGTTACTTTTATAAATGAAGAAAGAAATCCATGATTATCTTGAGGGATCCATGAGGTAACAAGTAGGGATTCCTGCATGATACTACTGAACAAAAGTAAGTGTCCACTCTAAGCTTCTGTGAATAATCTGATTGGTAATTTAATTGTCCTTGCATCACACACATTGATATTGTTAGAAAGTTCATGCACAGGTTCATATATCTCATCTTTGCTAACAAGGGTGACACCTTGCAGCTACGTTTCTATTCAATAGACATGTAATGGTTTACTGTGTTAGCCTTGGCTAGTGCAGATGATGTCACAATTTTTTTCATTTCAGAATGAGTCAGAAATTGTTCCATTTCCAAATAAAGAAACTGACTTTCTTCTGCCAGATGGGGATTTTTCAGATATGATGCAGAAAGGATTCCCACGGTTTTCAATGTCGAAATCAGAAGACACAAAATCAGAGAAAGACAAATCAGAAAAACAGTCAGATAAAGGGGATAGATCGGAAAAAGCAGAAACAGGTCAGTTATTTCAAATTCTTTAACAGTGTCCAGGTGTCCAGAGGATCCCAATACAGTCAATCTTGCTTGAGCGACCACGTCTATTTAGTGACCATTTTTTTTATTAAGCGACCGTTTTCAAAATCCCCTTCTTTAAATCAAAATATCTTAAAAAGTTGGTATTGTTGGTCTAAAAATTATCTGAAATGAATCCTTTGTTGTTAATCTCACCAGAATCATCTCAATGAGACGATTCTATTGAGTTTAAATAACATAGATTTATTGAAAATTTCGCAATAATATGCATATATTCTATTAAAAAAAAGTGTGTTTCTTATTTGCACACATAATGTGTAGTAAGCAACCATTTTCTGTAGCACCCACTTTTTTGTTGTCCCTTAAAACAAGTTTACTGTACATGTATATTTGAATGATCCAATAACTTCAAATTAAGGGATTCTGTTGTTATCCTATGATTGTTACACGTCCATGGTCTCTCAAGCCAAGGTTCTTACTTCACCTTTTTGTAAGGAAAAACTATTTTCTTGGTTGGATTTTTTATGGAGAGACACTCAATGTAACAAAACATAGGGATTCTTTGCCACATTTAGTGTCATCCTTAGATTAGTCATGGAAGGAGAAACAGAATTTACTGTATTTTTCCTAATAAACACTCCCTGAAGCTATACATAATATGGTCTGTGAGCTTTTATTTAGTATGCATTTTCTGATTAAAAAATCAATAAAATTGATGTCTTTTAGGCCCTTTTCCATTAAATTTGAGGTGAATTTCCTCTAAACAATCATATAAATGATTGTTTAGAGGAAATTCATCTCAAATTACAGAAGAACTCTCAAAAAAGTCCTAAAATTTAGGCATTTGAATTTGGTTTTCTGACTTCAAAATGTTGGAGTGCTATTATTAGGGAGGACGTTATTATTAGAGGAAATACAGTATCTGAACATTACAGATCCCCTTTAAAGCGCCATTGAGCAGCATCATATTTCTCTCACAGAGTTTGAAAGTTAAAACTTTGAAATCTTATGAACCATTTCAGATTTTGGCACAGCCCAGCACAATTGAGCAGCATCTTATTTCTCCCATTCCAGATTTTCCTGTTGTTCAGGGATTTAATATCCTTGGTATCTCAATCTTGAGAAAAATATTGTGGAAAAAAAGAAATTCCTTGTCACAAACTTTTTCGCAAAATAGTTTCTACTGGTTTAAACCTATTTTTTTACATCGATTGGGAAACAAGTTCTTACAACTTAGATTAATCCCTCTCTATTCTGCATTCTGAAAAATTCACCAGTTTCTATTAAATAGGAATAATCAGTTCAAACATATATAGATCAATGCAGAAACTGTTGTAGGCTTTTTGACCAATCAACAGAACTCTGAGCTAGTTATTATGGTTTGCTAACTGTATTTCATAGAAATTAAGGTCTAAAATCAATTAATACATGTGATAAAGATGGAAAACAATGTAATCTAAAATAATTGTCCAAATTACCGATTTTAATTTCAGCGGTATCAAAGTCCAAGGCAGACAGTCGTTTATCCATATCATCTATAGCAACTCCCGACAATTCTCCCAAGAGAAAAAGAACTAGAAACACCCCCACTACAGCTAGTCCAGCCACACCCGATGCCCCGCCCACTAAAAGGAGAAGATAACACAAAATAAGCAGGGCTATTGCTAGCTTTTCCATTTCATGACTTCATGAGTCAATGACCTCTTGTCCATGAAATTAAGGGGGTCAAAACTAGTTTTTAAAGGGTTGAAAGGGTGTGAACTAATATTTATCATCAGTTTAACAGTTTCAAATGATCTACTTAAATGAATCAACATAATCAATAAAGTGTCCTAAGACACTTTATTGTTTATGTTGTCTCATTTATATAGATCCCGTAAAATAAAATGAAGAACAAAATTGATTTATATAATCTTGCATAGGTTGCATTGATGGACTGAAGGCCAAAATGACCCCCTAATGGAAATTTTTGAGGGTCAAAATGGAATTATTTGGGGTCAAAACCCTGGTTTAAGGGTCAAACATGAACCCGCAATAAGAGAACTGTTGTGTCTGTGAGGGCTTTTTGTAATTTGAGTATCAAATTTGTATGTCAGACAAATTTGAATTGTCTGTCCATACAGATACATCATAATCAAAGTTACCATTCCACATCCGCTTACTCAAATGAGGAAAAGTATTACCATGAATGCTATCATTTGATTTAATTGGAATGGAATTCCAATTCATCAATCACTTTTATATTGGAAATATTGCTTTGATGCTACAAGTATAGAATGACAGTTTTATCACATTAAAAATTCCAGAAAAGATTCTAATTGATTAATTGAATTTAAGTTATATTGTGAATTGTATTTTCCTGATGCTTTACTATAGGTATGTGACTATTGAAATGGAATTAACATTTGGAAGAAGAAAAAAAATAAAGGCACTTACAATAAGTTTTGTTTCAACACTTGATGCTTGTGTATTTTTGTTTCAAGATTCTTACTTGGGATCCAAGAGACCTACAATCATGAAACTCCAATAACACTTATATTTGGACAAAGCACTGGTGGGGGATATTAGTCTGCTTTGAGACAGCTCTAGTTCTGATCAGGCTGATAAGATGGAGGGATTGGCTGTCGAGTCATCCATATAGTGAAAACATCTTCTCTGAAGCTGCAGATTAGAATTTAACTGTACTTTACAAGAATGATGCTTAGGAAATGCTCTTTCAGATTTCTTTGATAAACTCTGATCAGGCTGATAACTGGGTGCAATGGCCTGTTGTGTCAGTTATAAATTGTCCCATTAGGTGACATGGTCTCTATGGGCTGTAGAGTTGCAAAAAAATTTTCCCATACGATGAAATCTTCTCTGAAATAACTTAGCAAAATTCAACCAAACATAACAGGAATTATGCTTAGGACCTGCTCTTTCAGATTTCTTGGTTAAAATTCTGATCAGGTTGATAAAATGGTCTTTATGGGCTTTCCTGTCAACTAACAAGATGACCATGATGGTCCTAGATTGCTTACCCGAGTCTCTTTGACTCCTGGGACATCACATTGATTAAATAAGCAGATGTCAACTAGGAGATAATTTCTAGTGCATAAGAACAATACCATGGAATGTTTTCAGCCAAGAGCAAGGATATACCTTTTCGCTCTTTGATTCTATGTAAAAAGGGATGCACCTGGGTGGAGCCCAAATATGCCCCCATGGTCTTGAAATGAACAAACTTGGTAGAGGTCCACTAGATGATGCTAAATACCCAATATGAAAGCTGTCTGCCTTCTAGTTTCAGAGAAGATTTTTGAAAATTTTCCTATTTTCACCCGTCTTACTCAGATGAGCTAAAAGGGATGCACCAGGTAAAAGCCCAAATATAACCCAAGGGTCTTGATATGAACAAACTTGGTAGGGTCCCACTAGATGACACTTAATACCAAATATGAAAGCTGTGTGCTCTCTGCTTTAAGAAAAGGTTTTTGATGATATTCGCTCTTTGATTCTATGTTAAAAGGGTTGCGCCCTGGGTGGAGCCCAAATATGATCCCAGGGTCTTGATATAAACAAATATGGTAGAGGTCAACTAGATGATGCTAAATACCCATATGAAAGCTGTTTTCCTTCTAGTTTCAGAGTAGAAGATTTTTGAAGATTTTCCTTTTTTTATGCTTTGTTCTCAGAAGAGCTAAAAGGGATGTGTGTGGGCAAAGCCCAAATATGACCCCTGGGTCTTGATATGAACAAACTTGGTGAAGGCCCACTAGATGATGCTACATACAAAATATGAAAGCTGTCTGCCTTCTGATACCAGAGAAGTAGATTTTTAAAGATTTTCTATCTTTGAATCTATGTAAAAAGGGTTGCGCCCGGTTGGAGCCCAAATATGACCCCAGGGTCTTGATATGAACAAACTTGGTAGAGGCCACTAGATCATAATATATCAAATATGCAAGCTGTCTGCCTTATGGTTTCAGAGAAGTTTTTCCTATTTTTCGCCCATTTTTTAAGGGTAAAGGGAAAGTTAAAGGTGGATTTCATATTAATTGAACAGCTTTGGTAGAGCTTGACCCAAGGAACATCCCTGCCAAGTTTCATCAAGAACAACCCACTAGTTTAGGAGGAGAAGATGTTTAAAGAAATTGTAAAATCTTTGAATAACATCTCCTGAATCACTGGGCTGATTTAAATGAAACTTTACCATAATGTTTTTTTGGTGAGGGTGCCTCTCTTCAAAAATTGATCACAAAATTTTGATTGGCCCATAAATATGGTCCTGGCAGGGGAGGTTCTTTTGAGACTGAAATCTTTGATCAACATCTCCTCCAGAACCAGCAAGCCAATTTCAATTAAACTTTACCAGAATGTTCCTTGGGTGACCCTCTTTGAATATTGTTTGCAAATTTTTTATTTGAAAATAAATTCGGGCATGGCAGGACTTATTTTTAGCCCAAAATCTTTGAACATTTTCTCAGTACAGTCTGTCTGATTTCAGTGAAACTTTACCAGAATTTTCCTTGAGTGACCCTCTTCAAAAACTGTTCAAACTTTTTACATTTATCATATATTTACTTGGATAGTTTCCTTTTTCGTCTCCTTATTTTTACCACAATGCCACCTTCAGTGGTTTGATTATACAGGGAAAGCTATATCAAGACTGACACAAAAAAGATCATATTTACAGTTTTATTTTACACAGTGTTACTATATCTTACAATCAACATTTAATGTAATGCTTAACAATATAAATATCTTTGTACATGTCGTGGTATTTCCACATCACATTTTAAGCTATTCTCATCTAAATAAAACTTGACACCATATTTTCACAAATAAAATAATTAAAAACTAGACTCCTAGCCCAGCAGACTTGTACCCCAGGCCACTTGGCCATACAGATTGTTTACAACTAAGAGTTGCTGCAAGGACAGCTGACAATTTCATTAAAAGGCCATAATTCTGTCAAAAGCAAATGGACCATATTCCAAATAAGACATGCACACCTCTGCTTGATGCCAATCACATCTGTAAGGTTTGAATGACATTCATCAATTGATTGACGAGAAATTGAATGGACACAAAAATGGTATAGACAGACTGACTGATCAACTGACAAGCTGACTCCTATATACCCCCAAAACATTGGGGGTATAAGTAACAATTTTCATACAAATTACCAGATAACATCCTCAAGACACTCAGTGTCCCCTTTTTTGTTATGCTATATTGACAAGTAACTTCTTTGAATTATGACTGTTCTAAAATTTTGTCTGGTCATAGGTTTATTTTAACATCAAGTTATTATTTCCTGCTCTGCATTTTAAAGCTTACCATGAATAAGGGCAGTTATAGTCTCAATGAAAATTGATAGCCTGATTGCTTTATAAATCCAGATTAATTTAAGTATTTAAATTCTTAAATTAAGCGGTCTCACTTGTTGAATTTGATTTAGAATAAAAAAGCTGACTAAATTTATAACGATAAAATCTGAACACAAAAAAAGTAGAGAAAAAAAGTAAAATTCATTTTAACCCTTTGAGAACTTACAAGATCTATGACAAAAACACTTGAAACTACTGAAGATGTGATAACTGCAGAGAAATAAAACTTATGGTTGTAGACCCGTAAGGGTTCCGCAACGTTTCGGGAGTAATGAAATTTAACAGTGTTTACCGAGAATTCCAAATGATTTTTATTAGGAAACCTTGGTTAACATTGTGAAAGAACATTTGGTCCAAAATGTGTGGAACTATAACAGTCCCACCACCTGAAAGGTAAATTACATTCATTACTTATCCATCCCCATTGACTTTGATCAGTCAATGCAAAACTATTGTAAGTGCCTAGTAATAAAAGGCACTTGCAATTGTTTTTCATTAAATTTTCATACTACTTCGACTACTACTTAGACTGCGTTTTTATTCAACTGGCAGGGCCCGCTTAGGCCTAACGTAATTTGGCAACTTAACTTTTCAATACTTTGGGTTCTTTTAAAAAGTTAGTAGGCAATTTTCATCAACGCTTGCAAATAACTGTATCCTAAACTGAAAGGATCCACATGCTTAGAGGAGGTGATCACATTTCATCGTTTGGTTACCAAAGCCTCGTAACTTCAGCTTGTCTAAGCTGAAGTTACGAGGGTTTGGTTACCAACCTACGATTTAAGGTCTCAAGTTATTTATATACCTGTAGATGTAAGTTATTTTAATCAAAAGCATATTTACCTTAACCTTTAATGCAACGACCCATTACTTAGGCTCCACCCTACCAGGGCATTTATCATGGATAATGCAAGCATTCATACAATGACAAATATTTGGACATCTGAGCTTCTTCAAACAAATTTTCACAATAGCTGTAAATTCACTCGGGCAAAAACATGCATATCTAAAAGACTACATTTACACAGCTAATACCTTACTTCTTTTAATAAACAATTCCTGTCTTATGGTAACTTTTCACCTGATATTGCAAAATTTTCCCCTAATTTGAAAATAATTTCATATAAACAATCTGAAATTTCACACAAATTAGAGAAAATAAAGCTGAAAGATTAATTATAAATTATCATCTGCTGCCAATTGTATGAAGGATAACCAATGGTTACAATTTAAACTTGAAGTTATTTCAGCCAATCAGGAGGTGAAGTTTTAGAGATTGAGAGGTAGAGTATTGGCTTCTTATTCAAGAGGTCTGTAGTTTGATTCCTAAAAGTGGCTATCCATCTTGGGTCTTTTGGAATTGAGAATCAAGATTTATAGCCCTGCCCCATGCAACTTTCATTAGGGACATGACTAAATCTAGTGAAATACGGACAAGTACTGGTAATATCTCCTTATCTCAAAATATTTCAAACAACTAAACACCAGAGAGTGGTAAGTTGTGGGACTGTGTAGAATTGGGCTTAGAATTCAAATGCATGTAACAGGCATTCAATCATTATTTAAGAAAATCTTTTTTTATCCTCAACTAGACAACAAAATCAAGGACCAACCAAAAACTAAAAAAAAATGCTGCAGACAACTGATAAAAAATACTGTACTATTAAAACCTGGTGGCAAATTATCACAAGATACACCTGTTACACTGCTGGATGTCCTAGTATGAAAAACAACAAAGGAAAAAATCTAAAAAATTACAGTTTCAGAGTTACAGTTCTTGTGCACTGCACTCCATTACCATGCAAGGAAGATAACTGCCAAGATTCAGGTCAATGGGACATAAGGTGACCACAGGTGATCACATAAAATGTACTGTCTTTCGAAAGGTGTATAAAAATCCATTTTGGCATTGCAATGATCTATTTGTTATAAGGTGTTTCGGTTGTTTTCATAATTTATACAGTAAATTATCCCAAGGGGCTAGTGCAAAACTATTCTTAAGATAGTTGACCTGTAAAAGGTCTGCAACGCTTTGGACGCAATGAGCTTTAACAGTGTTAACCAAGGTTTCCTAATGATTTTCATTAGGAAACCTCGTTCAACATTGTGAAAGATCATACGCTCTGAAATGTTGCAAAACTATTAAGGTTCCACTACCTTAAGAGCCTACATTTTTATATTCAGTTACAATAGTTTATCAATTACCAAATTAAAATGGCATATTGTAACTCGTTAAAAAGGGATTGAAAGAATCAATATATTGCCATTGGGTAACCCAAGCCTTGTAACTCCAGCTTAAGTAGTTTTGGTTGCCTAAAGACAATAATGATTATTGCAGACGTGATTTAAAACATAAAATCTCTAGAGATCGCCATGGTGATTGTATTTCCTGGAATGTTTACACTACGGTCTCACTGCCATAGATTAGTGGACAAGGTCTGACCAGTGGGTTGACCGCCCCAGCTCTGTCCAGCAGAGAATCCATTCTGCATCATACCAGGCCCTCCTACCATTGGTCCAGGCTGCCCCAGCCTCATACCAGCCATTTGCTGCTGCATCTGGAATGCAAGAAAATGTCATCAGTAAACAGTGATTTGTTATTAATGAAAGGGATTGAAACTATTGAATGATTGATTGGAGTTTAACGCCACTTTCAACATTATTTCAGTTATATCACGGCGGCTGGAGCACCTAACAATGGATTCCCGTATTTCTCTAACCATTACAACCATCACATTCTTTCCTAGCCTCCAGCTGTTATCTCACTTAGGTCTAAGATTATCAACGCATTGGTGAGAGAAAAAAATGTCGGAAAAAATGAGTAATGCCATCCGGGATCAAACCCTTGACCTCTAGATTGACAGTCTGACGCGCTACCAAATGGGCTATGATGGCGGCTGGGATCGATACTAACATCAGTCCTTTGGCCCAAGACCTGTGGATTTTAGGGAGGACTGATAGATGTTACCATGCTGCAGGTCCTTCAGGCCTGTTGTAGATGGCAGTTCTTAGTATTTCAATTGCCTTTCCAATACTAAAATTTGCATTATCAAATGGAAAACATTGTAGAAAAAGAAGAAATTGCTCATCAAAAGCAATTTCTTCTTTTCCAACGATATTTTACATGCAATTCATCCCCTAAATTGCTATAATTCAAACATGGTTTTATGCAGAACCTGTTGTTACCAGGGAGGACCTGTAATATTTAGAGCTTACAGGTCCTTCAGGCTGATGGCAAAAAGTAGTTAAGCTCAAACCCTGTAATAATGTTTGTGAAAACTGTAGTTTGGTAATGGAAATCGTTCAGAGGTTTGAAAATGCTAGAAGACCCTGACCTTGTCATATGATTATCAACAGATGGTTATCACATTTAGCACAGATTGGGTCTAGTGGTAAACAGGACTGATAATTTTTAGCTTGGCTATTTTCAGAGAAAGCCTGAATTGATACCCACTTGGCATTGGAGGTGCTTATTTGAATACAGGTATACTACTTTTGGTATCAAATGTATTTCATATTATGTAAATTTACAAAATGTGTTAGTTTTCCTTTGACACCTTTTTCATAAAGTTCAATCACTGGCCAAATAAACCAAACTATACCAAACCTGCTGAAACTGCATCTGCTGCATTTGTTGTTGTTGTTGCTGTTGTGCCCCATACATGGCCATATTGCCCTGGGGTCTCATCATGTTACCCTGGGGCATAGCCATACCAGTATTACCCATAGGCCCTTGCTGCATTCCCATCATACCCATTTGATTTCCATACATAGGCTGTAAAATTTACAAAGTGAGCTTGTCTGAATTTCTGGTTTCTACAAATGCAAAATTCGAACTAAACAATTTTAGCCCCTTCAAAGAACCACATAAAATTGGTAAATGTTGAACATGAATTTTGCAAAAATATAATTGAAAACTCATCAGAAGGTACAGACAGAATGTTGTAATCAATATCAATATGCACATTGATGCCATATAGGTACCTTGAACAATACCTGTAAATATTTTTATCAAATTATTAAGGACATTGTATGGTTAAGATTTTGAAACCAGGAAGTATTAACCCTTGTCATGCTGAATAAATTTTGGCTAAAAATTTTCATGAAAATCAAAGGTTAAAAGCACTGAAAGTACCACCAACTGTAGGTCAATTTTTACTTGAAACACTAGATATATTGACAATTCTGGATGGAAAGTGAGAAACAGGTGGTGTAGACTGACATCAGAATGCACATTTGTGCAGGCTGATGTTTGTCTATAGCTCCTGCCAAAGCAGGAATATTCCATGTTCAGCATGACAAGGGTTAAGATCATGATATCAATCTGCACATACCTGTTGCATGGGCATCTGATTCATTTGGTTCATGCCAAACATGCCTCCCATATTTTGTTGTGGAATTTGTTGTTGTTGTTGGTTCTGTTGGGGCATGTACATACCACCTGAAACATGGAGACAAAATAATTATTTGACAAATTGTACATACCATCTAAAGCCTTGTCATGCTGAATAAATTTTGGCTAGAAATTTTCATCAAAATCAAAGGACAAAATCGCTGAAAGTACCAACTGTAGGTCAATTTTTATTTGAAAAACTAAATCTATTGACAATTCTGTTTTGAAAGTGAGAAACAGGTGGTGAAGACTAACATCAGACTGCATATATGTGCAGGCTGATGTTGGACTATAGCTCCTGCCAAAGCAAGAATATTCCAGGTTCAGCATGACAAGGGTTAAACAAAAATACCATAATTGTATGTCTTTGTTGGGGTAAGTACATGTAAATGCCATCTAAAACAAAGAAAGTTTAGGACCCCCATGTAATGTTTCTGTCAATTTCACCTGTGGTTTATCCATCAACTTCTCATACTTGGGGTGTATAAACACCACTTTTAAAACAGCACAAGTATCTAATTCATATAACCTAACCATGGTTTTCTGTAACGTGTATTTACATCACTAGTACTACCACTACAGCCTACAGCTGTTGCATCTATAGTTTACCGTCATCTACCCATCAGTCAGATAAAACTGTTAGAAATGATATTTGCAGCTTCTGTGGATCAAACCAGGAACCTCATGAGCGAAAGTCTGATGCACTTCCAACTGCCCTATGGTCCTCACCACAATTGCATTAAACAAAGACATTATGAAGCTTAGACAGGAAAACATGGTTTTCAAACCTTGAATTTGTAGTTATCTATAGAGTGCAAGGTGAAGACTTATATCAGTCCCTAAGTTTCAAGCAAACTCCCTGATGTGTATTACTATGACCACTCAGAGCTTACAGTTGTAACTGCATATTTATTTATAGGCAGTTACAACTTTTTAGCGCCAAGCCATCATCAACTAGATATATCTAAGCTTTCTCATGACAAAGTGAAAGACGACAAAACCAATGCTATAGCAAATTTACAGGTTTTCCGTAAGATTAACCATACTTCAAGATTGAATAAATATTAGGTAATAAACACTGACACAGTTAAAAACCACATTATCATGTTTTGAGCAAACACAACTGAAAAAGCTTAAAAAAAAATATTTGACGAAGAACACTTCACCAAGAGGCCCAAGAGGGCCTGTATCGCTCCACTGGCTTTAAAATCTTTAGACTTTCATTAAATAAAGCTTACTTTAAATGAATACATTAACACTCCGAAATCTCCTAAGACCTATTTAATAATGAATAACTGGTACTGGTCCATAATACACCAAATACTCAATCACAATGAACCTGCAACCCTTTACCCGTCTTATTTAAACATAAGTTCAGAAGGAGATGTCGTTCAAAGATTTCGGGCTCAAAATAGGCCCTGCCTGCCACGCCCATATTTATGGACCAATCAAAATTTCTTGAACAATTTAAGTAAATAGTCACCCAAGAAACATTCTGGTAAAGTTTCATTGAAATTGGCTACGTGGTTCCGGAGGAGATATCGTTCAAAGATTTTGGCCTCAAAATAAGCCCCGCCCTGCCACACCCAAATTTATGGGCAAATCAAAATTTAGCAAATAATATTTGAATAAGAGACACTCAAGGAACATTCTGGTAAAATTTCATTGAAATCAGCCAAGTGGTTCAGGAGAAAATGTCATTCGAAAATTTCGGGCTCAAGATAGGCCCCTCCCTGCCACACCCATATTAAACGACCAATCAAAATTTCTTGTACAATTTAAGTAAAGGGTCAACCAAGGAACATTCTGTTTAAGTTTCATTGAAATCAGCCCAGTGGTTCTGGAGGAGATGTCGTTCAAAGATTTCGGGCTCAAAATAAGCCCCGCCCTGCCACGCCCGTATTTATGGGCCAATCAAAATTTCTTGAACAATTTAAGTAAAGGGTCATCCAGGGAACATCCATACCAAGTTTCATTGAAATCGGCCCAATGGTTTGGGAGGAGAAGATTTTTAAAGATTTCAAAGTAAAAAATGCCACGCCCTGCCATGCCCATATTTGGGAGCCAATCAAAAATTCTTTGAACAATTTAAGAAGAGGGCCACCCAAGGATCATTTCTACCAAGTTTGGTTAAAATCTGCCCATTGGCTTGGGAGGAGAAGATGTTTAAAGAAAAAGTTTATGCACTGACAGACGGACACACACAGACGCACAACGGACACTCCGCCATGACAATAGCTCGCTGGCCTTCGGCCAGTGGAGCTAAAAATTACTGAAGATGTATTTGTAATCTTTTATTGTATTCCTTTGAGTGTGACTTAAAGACTAATTGTGATAGAATAATAATGTTATAGATTTGGGCTCCTCTTTTAGTTCAAAGCATGATTTAAAACAAGAGCTGTCACTGTAAGATGACAATGCCCCCGACACCGCTTTGATTTAGAAGTTATGGCCAATGTTAAAGTTTTTGGACGGAATGACGGACGGACGGACAGACGGACGGACGGACGGACAAGTCAAATTTATGATGCCTCCCTATCGGGGGCATAATTATCAATAAAATCTAAAACATGAAGATAATGTACAAAGCCAATGGCTATAATAATGCAAACAATGGATAAACACAATTTAATATATTTTTACAGGCAGTACATTTTTTTAAGCCATCTCACTTTTAAGAGATACAAGAAAATAACAAATCAGAAGAAATCCCACGAAATCAAAGCAGATTTGTCAAGATTCGTGTAGATATACACATGCATGAAAAAATAGGCAAAAGTAAAAAAACCTTACTGATTTTCCACATAAAAATTGTGCTACATGTACCAGAGGAAAGAAAACAAGATGTGTTTGTGAAACACGGATGCCCCCGTAACAGCATTTTTTTCAAAGTTTGACCTTGACAGATGACCTTGACCTTTTCACATGATCTTGACTTTAGTACCAGCAGATGCGGATCATTGAGATCTATCATCATGCCAAATATGAGCCTTCTATGTCAAATACTTTTGGAGAAAAGACAAAGGTTAAGTTTTCGGATAGACGGACCGACAGACAGACAGACAGACAGACGGACATGGGTAAAACAATATGCCCCCGATTTCTCAATACGGGGGCATTAAAAAGAACAGACGGACAATATATTATATTTAATGAAATTCTTCCTTATAAATAGGAAGCCCTTGAACACATGAACAATATTCATTTGGAGCTGAATAAGTGAACTTCTATAATATGTATAACTATGTCAAGAATGACACCCACTATGCGTGAAGTCGGACACATAGTTGATATCACAACTCTAGCTAGTGAAGATTAACAATTAGTGGCACAAAGGTTTAGATAAGGGGTAACACAAGTCTAAAATCTTTATTTCTCCCAGAAAACCTCTGTTGTGGGTACTCATTGAAATTGTCTAATCAAGACAATTCTGACGATAATCCAACATATAAGAATTCAATAGCTCAGTGTGAAATAGTTGTAACTGCCTATATGTTTATAGGCAGTTACAACTGTTTCGCACTGAGCTATGGAATTGTGAAAGTTTGGTTGAAATATTTCAATCTGAACTCCAGGCAACATCAGCTGTACCTGAGATGCATATTGATTACAAATATGATATAAAGAAACATACATAATTGGGCAATCTAATACACACTTGAGAATTTATCAAACTGATTAAATACCTATAATCTATGCGATTCAAGCACACAGGATGAACCATATGTTTTTTCAACATGTCAACTTTTTTCTCATCATAGCAACGCAAAAAGTGAACTTTTTTGAAAGAAAAAAAAAACAAAACACTTCCAGTTAAACTTATAAAAAATCCATACTAAGGTTTATATTCATAATGAGATTTTCTTTTAATATAAAAAGTTATTATCTGCTAAAAGGAATCAAATGTTGAAAATCAAGTTTTAACAAGTTCTTTAAAATCTGATTAATATAACATTTATACCAATTCATATTCCAAATCTTTTTTGTGTTAATTCATTATTCTTCCCAAGTAGTTTTATGCAATTAGAAGGAAAAATATTTTAAAGAAATTACACATTTTTCGAGTTTATTGAACATGCCAATGCATGAAAGGCACTTACATTTTTTTCACTAATCCACATTATCAATTACAAGGAGTTTGGTTCAGATTCCTTTGATTTTTAAAGAGAGAATAACTTTCTCTGGACCACTGTACTAACTTCAGTTTACGGTGTATCTACCCTTGTCATGCTGAACAAAACAATTTGCAGAATTACAAAGGGCTAAAATCACTTGATGCACTCAATATTCTTTTATGAAAACTAAATCTGTTTATTAAATTTGTGATTTTTTTGTTGTTATTTTAATTGCTTTTGAAGACTTTTATCAGTATTTCAGTCATATTCCAGCTGTTGAAGGGTTTCCTGGAATTTTCCACATCTAGCTAGCTCTTAATACTTTCAAAGCCTCTAGAAGCTTGTAGTGTATGAGTACTAAAAAATATATATGTAACCGTTACACCAAAAATGATCATCTGGGTAGTGTGTAAAGTGTTGACCCTAGTCAGACTGTGCAGGCTGCACAGACTGACTAGGGCCTAAACTTTATGTAACAGGCTAATTTCCTGAAACTAGAATAATCAATCTACCTTCTGGTGAAAGATTCTTTGAATTGCGTTTCTGGTTGACATATACAAGAATCAGTCCAAAATATCTATATTACAAGGTTCCCAGATGGTCCTTTTTCATGAGACCAGTCACATATTAGACTGTGAAAACTTGGTTCATACTAATAATAAGATCTTAGTCAACACCTTTCACCACTACACGAATATCTCAAATTCAGCATGATAAGGGTAATGATAAATTAACCGGATTGTGATTTTTCTGCTATGCTAACAAAAGAAGCCTGATATCAGAAAAGACAGTGAGGAGATAATCCAAAGCTATTGTGAATGCCTATTGATTCATAAGCATGTACAACAGTTATGCAAAAATGCCTTGATATAACCACAGAGAGAGCCAAGCCATACAGTAGCCTCATATTAATTACCAAATGGGTTTGTATACGGTTCCTGCCCACAGCCATACATAAAGCCTATAAATATGTCAAAATGCAAAACTCAATTACAAGGCTTCTTATACTGCCCTAGATTCATGTAACTAGAAAGCCATGAATGGCTTGAGTCGCTCCACAGGCTTGAAATTCTTGTAAAGCAATAAAAGTTTTGACTAGACTTTTAGATATTTTGGATTCTACTGATGTTGAAAAATGATTTTCAAAGTTTCAATTATATAACATATAGAGAAATGACATCCGCCCTTAAAACGCATATTTTCATCTGATCACAATAATTTTTTGTAGACTGATTAAGGGTCACTCAAGGATCATTCCAGTAAAATTTGGTTGATATCCATTGGTTAGATTATGAGAAAATGATATCCAAAGTTTCAATTATATAACATATAGAGAAATGACATCCGCCCTTAAAATGCATATTTTCATCTGATCACAATAATTTTTTGTAGACTGATTAAGGGTCACTCAAGGATCATTCCAGTAAAATTTGGTTGATATCCATTGGTTAGATTATGAGAAAATGATATCCAAAGTTTCCACTATGTAACATATAGAGAAATGACCTCCGCCCATAAAATACATACTTTTCATCCGATCACTATAATGTTTGGTAGACAGATAGAGGGTCACTCAAGGACCATTCCAGTGAAATTTGGTTGATATCCATTGGTTAGATTCTGAGAAATTGATTTCCAAAGTTTCCACTATATAACATATAGAGAAATGACCTCCGCCCATAAAATACATAATTTTCATCCAATCACTATAATTTTTGTTAGACTGATAAAGGGTCACTCAAGGACCATTCCAGTGAAATTTGGTTGATATCCATCAGTTACATTCTGAGAAAATGATTTTCAAAGTTTCCACTATATAACATATAGAGAAATGACCTCCGCCCATAAAATGCATATTTTCCATCCGATCTCAATAATCTTTTGTAGACTGATAAAGGGTCACACAAGGATCATTCATGTAAAATTTCATTGGTATCCATCAATTAGAATCTGAGAAAACTCACTTTTTACCATATTTGGAAATTAGCCAAGCCCATTAAATCCATGTTTTTCATTGGATCAAAATTTCTTGAACAACTTTGAAAGAGGGTCACCCAAGGATCATTCCTGTGAAGTTTGGTTGAAATTCATCCAGTACTTTCTGAGGAGAAGATTTTTAAAGAAAAAGTTTACGACCAGACGCACGGAAGCACAGACGCACGGACGGACGCACGACGGACACAACGCCATGACAATAGCCCCAGTGGCTTTCAGCCAGTGGAGCTAATAAGCTATGTCATGCAAATTGAATTAATTTTCTTTCTGTATATTTTTGACAAGAGAGAGAATAACTCACTTCTTCCAAAAATATACTTGAACAAGGCAAGATAAATAACACTATTGTCCAATCATCTTCATAAGTGACCTTGACCTTAGAACATTGAAAATTGATTTTATACAAAATCATGAAAAATAGTGTAACTAAATGCCTTGATCAGGAGTGTGGAATTCTTATTTTCTTACTTATCTGACACATTCTATTCTACTTGACAAGAGGACCATGACAGTCCTAGATCGCTCACCTGAGTCTCTTTGACCCCTGGGACATCACATTAATTAAACAGGCAGATGTCAAAAAGGAGATAATTTCTACATAATATCAATACTTGCCGAGAGCAAGACAGATATGCCTTTTTCGCTCTTTGATTCTATTCAAAATGGGATGCACCCGGGTGGAGCCCAAATGTGAACCAGGGTCTTGATATGAACAAACTTGGTAGAGGTCCATTAGATGACGCTAAAACTAAATATGAATGTTGTCTGCCTTCTGGTGTCAGAGAATAAGATTTGAAGGTTTTCCTATTTTCACCCTTCGTGCTCAGATGAGCTAAAAGGGATGCGCCTAAATATGACCCCTTGGTCTTGAATTGAACAAACTTGGTAAGGGCTCACTAGATGATGCTACATATCAAATATGAAAGCTGTGTGCCCTCTAGTTTTGGAAATGAAGTTTTAAAAGATTTTTGCTCTTTGATTTTATGTAAAAAGGGTTGCGCCCAGGTGGAGCCCAAATATGATCCTAGGGTCTTGATATGAACAAACTTGGTAGAGTTCCACTAGATGATGCTACATGCCAAATATGAAAGCTGTCTGCCTTCTAGTTTCAGAGAAGAAGATTTTTGAAGATTTTCACCCTTTTTGTTGAGGGTGAGGGAAAGTTAAGAGTGGATTTCATTTTTATGAAGAACTTTAGTAGAGCTTGACCCAAGGAACATACCAGCTAAGTTTCATCAAGATTGGCCTACTGGTTTAGGCGGAAAAGATGTTTAAAGAAATTGTGGATGACGCACGGCGCACGATGGACGTCTGCTGACGGACATTGTACGATCACAATAGCTCACCTTGAGCACTTTGTGCTTAGGTGAGCAAAGTGCTCAAGTGAGCCAAAAAAAAGGAACTTTTTTTAAGGCCAGTTATCTAGGGGCTTATATATTCCAGGGTAAATCTTGGAAGTAAACTCATCATGAAATTAAATTTGAAACAAGGTATCAAATGTTACAACATACTAAATTAAACATTAGATGAACCAGTTATGCTTCAAACAAAGAAGTGGAGTCTGCCCACCTACCGGATACCATGGGCGATCACAAAGTACATCCTGTCCATTGACATGATAATGATCACTTTTTTTATATTGAAGCATAGAAAACACTTTTGTTTATTAATAAAATGCTAAGTTACAGTCTTTTCTTTATGAACTACAATCATCTTTCTAAGCAGAAAAGCTCATTTCAATTCCAGGCAAGAGGAAAAACATGTCTAACTTGACCAGGGACAGTGGAGAAAATCTGTACTTCAATACCACTGATAAAACTACTGTATTTATTTCAATGTGTGGAATGATTTGATTGTAAACTTACAAATTGTATTCAACAATATCTAAACATGTTGCAGAATGCTAAAGTACTGTGCTCTGACAATACTAAAACTCAAACAAGAATCGTTTCAAGCAAACTAATAACCCCCACCAGAGCTTTTTCAGACAATTGGTTCTTGATTTAGAAGCTGGGAATAAAAAGGTCAATATGGCACAGAAAGATGGACTGACAGACAAATGGACATGGTGAAACCAATTACATCCCTCTCTATTTGGTAAAAGGGTGATATAATGAGCACAAAAAGTAATTACATGTACTATAAAAGAAAAGAAAAGATTTAAAATAGGGACTAAAAAAGAAACTGCCACCAAAAAGCTCTACCTGTATCAGTATAATTGTACATTGAAGCAGTTTCTGATGGTAGGATGTGACTTGAGGGGATTACCCCACCCATACCATCGTACTGGGCCATGTAGTTAGCAGCTGGTGAATACATAATTCACAAATAAGAAACCTAGATAAAAGGTAGTAGTGCCATACTAAATTCATTATTTCTTAACAAAACCCAATATTGTAAGTACTCATTTGAATCGTTTGAAAATCCAGATATAACTAAAATCTTGTAGAAAGTAGCATAAAACTCATTATAATATGACCTAAATTGCAGAAGTGAATTAACCCTGTTGAATATTTTATTTTACATAGGTGTTATAACACTAGTGGAACAACTATGCAAATGAGCTAAGGACGTACAGCAATGTTATATTTTCCTTGTAACAAGAGGACCATGATGGTCCTAGATTGCTCGCCTGAGTCTCTTTGATCCCTGGGACATCACATAAATTAAATAGGCAGATGTCAACAAAGCGATAATTTCTACACTAGTTCAATACCATGGAATATTTTCAGCCAAGAGCAAGAAGGATATGCCTTTTCGCACTTTGATTCTATGTAAAAAGGGATGCACCCATGTGAAGCCCAAATATGACCCCAGGGTCTTGATATGAACAAAGTTGGCAGAGGTCCACTAGATGATGCTACATAATAGCTATTAAAGCTGCCTGCTTTTTGGTTTTATAGAAGAAGATTATCCTATTTTCACCCATCGTGCTCAGATGAGCTAAAATGAATGCCCCCGGTTGAAGCCCAAATATGACCCAAGGGTCTTGATATGAACAAACTTGGTAGAGGCCCACTAGATGATGCTACATACCAAATATGAAAGCTGTCTGCCTTCTGGTTTCAGAGAAGATTTTTGAAGACTCCTTTTTTTACCCTTCATACTCAGAACAGCTAAAAGGGATTTGCTGGGCAAAAGCCCAAATATGACCCCAGTGTCTTGATGTGAACAAACTTGGTAGAGGTCCACTAGATGATGTTACATACCAAATATGAAAGTTGACTGCTTTCTGGTTTCAGAGAAGAAGATTTCTGAAGATTTTCGCTCTTTGATTCTATGTAAAAAGGGTTGCACCCAGGTGGAGCCAAAATATGACCCCAGGGTCTTTATATGAACAAACTTGGTAGATTTGTTTGTTTAAATGGGTTTTACATCGCTTTCAACAATTTCACAGTTATATCCCAGCGGCCGGAGCACCTAACAATGGATTCCTGGTTTTTCTTTCACCTGTACTACCATTACACCCTTTCCTAGCCTCCGACTGCTATCTCACATAGCTTTATGATAATCTACCCATTGGTGAGAGACAAACGTCAGAAAGGATATATTTGCCGCCAACGGGACAAATTTGGTAGAGGTCCACTAGATGATGCTACATACTAGCTATGAAAGCAGCCTGCTTTCTGGTTTCAGAGAAGAAGATTTTTAAAGATTTTCCTATTTTCACCCTTTTTGTTAAGAGTAAAGGGAAAGTTAATGGTGGATTTCATTTATTTAAACAACTTTGGTAGAGCTTGCCCTAGGAAATCCCTGCCAAGTTTCATCAAGATTTGCCCTCTGGTTTAGGAGGAGAGGATGTTTAAAGGAATTGTGGACGACGCATGACAGATGATGGACGACGCACAACGGATGATGGACGCCAGACATTGTTCGATCACAATAGCTCACCTTTAGCATTTTGTTCTCAGGTGAGATTAAAAGTGACATAATAATTCATTTGACGTCAATTCACAAACAGCATTATATTTTTCACATAATAACTTGAACCTATATACTCCTGGAATACCCTCAATTTAACGCAAAAAATCAGGTCATTTTATAAATAAAATATCAAATTTGTACTCATAAAATACCGAATTTATTAAACTCACCATCCAAAATAAATAAACACTACATGTAGCCTCGGTTTTTTTTTTGTTAAGAGATGACTCATTCAATAAATTCAGCATTCAATGACCACTCATTCAATATCCTGTGTATACTTACAAACAATAAAACAAAGCTGTTGTTGAATTGTGAACCTGTTGGAATCCTTTTATTATACTATTGGTTCTATAGAATCCAATATGACTTTTTTTTTTCAATCATAAGAGTTCTTGAATAACAGGGTTTTTTTCATTTCAAAAGGTCAGTGCAAAATATTAGAGCTAACAGGCACATACTATTGTTTCGTGCCGACCCTTGATTTAGACTCTAATTATTTGTGAGTTTAACCCTTTGCTGTTTAATCCCTGCTTTTTATGTGCCTGTTATTCTATGATTGAGAAAACATTGTGAAAAAAGAAGAAATTGCTTCTGACAAGCAATTTCTTCTTTTTCCACACTATTTTCTACCCTACTGAATAGTTATTTTTCAAATTAAATCCACTTTTAATTTCGTCCGAAAAACCTTTGAATTTGGACAGGTCCAAAATTTTGTAAAACAGGAAAGGGTTAAGTAAGCTATAAATAACATCTTCAAAACAGCAGCCCCTCCTACCAGTGCCTATGCTCAGATGTTGGGTGCTGGATAGTGGATAAAAATCTAAGTTATCAGGGGTGTAGAAATACGAGTTTTCTCCACTTGTCCCTGGACAAGTAAAAGCGGATTTTCTACTTGTCCATGATCAAAATGAACTTGTCCACTACAGAGTAAATAGAAATCAAAGCCCTGAAGGGCCTGAAAGTCGCTTCAACAGATGTATTAGTTAAACAAGACTTGCTTTTTATGACTTTATCAGAGAAGGTTTTAAAAAGTATTGAAGGAAATGAAATTAATATTGAATTGTATATAACAAGAGATGTTTGTCTCTTAAAAAATAGATCTATTGAACCTCTCCACAATAAATTCTATGCACCTTTGAATTTTCAAAATTGACAAACTTGTCAGACCCAGCGCAGGTTAACCAGATCCCGTATGCGAAAAGTGAATACAGAGTAAGATAGTGTAAATACCCCAGATTTAGAAAATTACATAAAAGTGAAAAGCGTCGGCCCTAGTCTGGCTGCGCGGACAGTACAGACTGACTAGGGTCAATATTTTTCACACATGCCATAAGGTCCCTTTGAGTGTGATGGGTCACAACTATACATGTACCTTTATCAATATTTGAGCTATGTGCAAGACAAGATTTGTACATGGACGGACAGACAGGCTGATGCCAGTATAACCCCTAAAACGATCAGGGTTCTCCTAAGAATAATTGGAAGCTGTAGTGGCAGCATCGTTGGAAGCTTACAATACAGTGTTTATGCAAGTAATTGTGATTATGTGAATAAAAACATTTAGGAAAAGAATAAATTGCTAATGTTGAGCAATTTCTTCTTTTCCAATAATGTTTTTATGCACATTTATTGTACAAAATGCCTTAATTCATCAGTATTGCCTTATTTCATCGGTTTTTTGACATAAGATAACTAACAATTCTCTATTTGATGACCATTTTGAAGAAATTAAGCGGTAGGGTAGTTTTAAAGCTGTAGGGGCATAACACTGTTTTAGATGAAGCTGTAGTGGGGCTGATACAGCTTATTGGGCTGGGGAGAACACTGACAATCGTTTTGCGGGGGTATGGTTTAATGGGGTTTTACGCCGTTTTCAACTGCTATGGTCATACCGCAACGACTGGAGCACCAAACCATGGATTCTAGATTTTTTCATACCAGTACTTTCACAATACCCTAACCGAGCCTCCTGCTATTCCTCTACATAGGTTCACGATATGGGTGACATTCTTTTAGTGGAGCTACAAAAAGTTTTGCTAGGGTATAATAAAACATACTTGTCAAAACTTCTAACCGGCCTATTATTTTCTGTCACAAAAGACATTTTGAGACGGGATGAAAACAATCATCGGTTTTCATTGAACAGAATAATAATTTTCGAAGTGAAAAAGATGAAAATGTTACCACTATTCTGGTTCAAGTATTTAAAAAAAAAATACACAAGTTTCACCATATCTCCTTATTTTGACTTTGATGGATTTTTAACATTGGTGGGTGGAATATTTTGTGGAAAATTTGTTCATATCTGGGAAATATTCCATAGAATCAAATTCTTCTTTCGAGAATAATGCTTCTTTATCGATTGACTAGAAATGTTAATAGATAAATTTTTAAGAATATCTAATTTTATTTGGTCCTAAATCAGAGTTTCTGTCAAAACGAAGCGAATAACAACCGATGAGAAAATGGCGACTGGATCTATATGAGAGCGTGTCTGAAAATTTTACTGCGCATGCGCGAACTATTTTTTCAATGCTTTCCAGGGCTCTCACTAGGGTTTTGAAAGTAGGATTCCAGGAATCCAACTTCAGAAAAAGTTGGATCCAACACAAAAAAGTTAGATTCCATCATTATGAGGGTTGATTTTGTACCATGCAAAACTATGATATTGAAACAACAATTTATTAACCTTTTACTACGCAATCCAATGTTTTAGTCACCAGAATGGTTATCTTAAGGAAAACATTGATTGAAAAGAAAGAATTGCTTGTAAAAAAACATTTTCTTCTTTTATCCCAATGCTTTTTACATTTTTTTTATTCATTTTTGGAGATGGGGTCAGTAGATGACAAAACTTTTCCCGGTTCAGTTTAAAACCATATAAAACCAATACAGAAGCAAGTCTTTGAAACAGTCATATCTTCTTTTTGCCAGAATGTAAAAAGAGGTCAAAAAATGTTATTATATTTACTTAGACTTTAAAAAATCTCAACATATAAGTCAATGCGATGATTCTCTTTGCAGATGTTGCAAATTGAGAGAAAAAATTCAGAATTCATTTTCATTACAAAAGATTGTATGTTTGAACTGCATTGGTTATCTCTCTCTTTTTCTTTTCTTTTTTTTTTTTTTTAGATTGAAACAATTAAACTTTCCGAACCACTTGTCTCTTGATTTGTGCTCATTTTTTTTTTTTTTTTTTTTTTCATTTCAACACGTGTCTGATCAGTAGGCTGATCCGGAGCTTTCCATTTTCGAAATACGGTATCCGACGGAATTAAGCACATGCACGGCGTTTCAGAGATTCGCCGGTAGTGGTAATTCGTTTCGTGTTTTTTTCGGAACATTTCTTTAATTAAATAATTGTTTTAAGTCAAAATACCGATTTTAAAAAAGGTAAAAGAGATTCGGGACAGTTCGAAGGACAAGGACTAATCATTTACTTGTTACGAACAAATCGGGTCAATTATGTTGTCTTACGATTGTCTTCGTCTAAATTAGGGCCCTGCTCGAATTCAATTACCGGTATATAGTTAGTGAATCAACTGCTTCGAACAATATATTAATAGTTCACGTGTTTCGTTTATGCCTAACAATCGCCAAAACACATTGTCGGGCAGAGTCTAGATTCAATTCATTGATAGTCAAGCTCCGCCTACAAGGTATACGAATAGTCGATTACGATTGGCTGTTGGCGTCAATTAACGCCACGCCTACCGCGCCCATCTATCGGACTTCAGATATGGCTATTATCGATTTTTCACGCGACAGTTAGCCTAACTTACGTAAACAATCAAATACATACATTATACACAGCCGAGAGGTTATAAGTCGGGACGCGTGCCTTAGAAAAACTTGTCGTCCGGTGGAATCCTTTGATAGGATTTTTTTGTCGTCCGCTGAGAAAAGTTGTCGTCTCAGTCGACACTACTGTAGTTTCCGAGAGCCCTGCTTTCAACGAAAACCCCTAAACTGTATATAAAGACAAATTGTGGTTACGAGTTTTTCGTTGAAAACCGATGTTATTCTTTTTCTGAAACGCGTCTGTATTACTGCGCGTAGTGCACTATTTTTTCAATGGTTTACGAAAAAAACTCGTAACTGCATATTAAACAGGCGTGGTTACGGTGTTTTTGTTTGTTAGTTTTTGTTTTTTGAAATTCTTTCTCTGCCTCATATGGCGTTTAAGAAATATGATAAATAAGAAATCAGAGATCTACTTTGTCTCAAAACAGAAATACAGAAGACGTTAAGAGGTCTGTCTTTGACCTTTGACCTGTCCAGAAAACTTCGTACGGCCACAATAAGTCGCAGCGCGAGCGCAAGCGACTTAAAAAATGAAAAAAACATTGCCTTTTGATGAAGAAAATGCTGGTATCCAGCATTTTCTTCATTAAAAACAATGTTTTCTACCCTATAATATGAACATTAGGATGATTTCTCTCTTAATTCTTTTAAGTAACATTCCAAGATTTGCCCTGGTATTTACTTGTCCTTGGACAAGTGGCTTAGAAAAATTTACTTGTCCGCAAGTACAAAAGCCCGAGTCAGACAAGACGGGCATGGGAATTCCACACCCCTGGATATAATTCATTAAACTTTACATAATAATGCATCCAAAAATTTCCTCCTTGATAGTATAGGTTTCTCTTTTGTTGTGAAAATGTATAACAAGTTTCTAGTGAATGGTAGAAAAAGAAAAATCACAAAATGTAAGTTTTTGCACAACGACGCCACCAAGGCTAAGCAATACCTCCAGTTTTCTCTAACTAGAAAGCCATGAATGGCTTGTGTCGCTCCACAGGCTTGAATTTCTTGTAACAGCAAGTCTAAGTTTTGACTAGATTTTTAGATATTTTGGGTTCTACTGATGTTGAAATGATTTTCAAAGTTTCAACATATATATTATAACATATAGAGAAATGACCTCCGCCGATAAAAGACATATGTTTTCATCATATCACAATTATTTTTGGCTGCATGATAATAGATCATCAAAGGATCATACTAATGAAGTTTGATTGATATACATCAGTTACATTCTGAGAAAATGATTTTCAAAGTTTCCACTATATAACATGTAGAGAAATGACCTCTGCCCATAAAATACATATTTTTCATCCAATCACAATGATTTTTGGTGGACTGATACAGGATCACCCAAGGATCATTCATGTAAAATTTGGTTGATATCTATCGGTTAGATTCTGAGAAAATGATTTTCAAAGTTTCCACTATATAACATATAGAGAAATGACCTCCGCCTATAAAATACATATTTTTCATCCAATCACAATAATTGTTGGTAGACTGATATAGGGTCACCGTAGGATCATTCATGTAAAATTTGGTTGATATCTATATGTTTGATTCTGAGAATTTTTTTTTCAAAGTTTCCACTAAATAACATATAGAGAAATGACCTCCGCCTATAAAATACATATTTTTCATCTGATCACAATAATTTTTTGTAGACTGATAAAGGGTCACCCAAGGATCATTCATGTAAAATTTAATTGGTATCCATCGATTAGAACCCGAGAAAAGTCACTTTTTACCATATTTGGAAATTAGCCACGCCCATTAAATCCATGTTTTTCATTGGATCAAAATTCCTTGAACTTTGAAAGAGGGTCACCCAAGGAACATTCCTGTGAAGTTTGGTTGAAATCCATCCAGTAGTTTCCGAGGAGAAGATTTTTAAAGAAAAAGTTTACGACCGGACGCACAGACGCACAGACGGACGGACGCACGACGGACACAACGCCATGACAATAGCCCCAGTGGCTTTCAGCCAGTGGAGCTAAAAATAGCCTAGCTAGCAGCTAAAATTGTAAGCCAGAGAAGTAAACTAGGTGATCAAGAAATTGTATTTATAAACTAATTCAGAGATCAATATAAATGTAATACCTGGAACACCAAACTGTTGTTGTGTCTGTGATCCCCCATATAAAGCCATGATGGAATCCTTCGTTGAAGCTTTAGGTTCTGTAGATGTACTACTTGTACTGTCACCAAATAAGTTGTTATCTAAACTACCATTGCTCACCTGTAATATTTGGGTAACCCATTTCAAGATGACAAATTTTAAGACTGATGATAAATGTAAAATACAGCAGACAATTGTTTTAAATTGATATAATTTCCAAAATCTTCTTTTTTTTGTTCTTGTGATGAATATATTAGGGGAAAACCGGGTAAATTCGGACG
Source organism: Fragum whitleyi (assembly GCA_948146395.1). Lineage (NCBI taxonomy): Eukaryota > Metazoa > Mollusca > Bivalvia > Cardiida > Cardiidae > Fragum > Fragum whitleyi. Next base: position 54,808,351 of record OX411548.1, on the reverse strand, counting down.
TTTTTTACCAACCTTATTTCAGGCTTGATTCTGAAGCTATAGGTGGAAACCTGGACACAAGCCGTATTCTCATCACTCGAGCGGTCATTTAACTTGCATTTTACCCAAAAAATGTGAAGCAAATGATGGCCAAAACGTTGTGAAAACGAGACGTTTGAGAGTACTATGAAACGGGTAAATTCGGACGGGGTTTGAAAAATTCGGACATGCAAGCCGTAAAACTCGGACATGTTTATCGTCAAAGGGTGAAATTCGGACAATTAAGGAATGTTAATAATTAGGGGAATAAAGACACGGATTTTGTTATTTTGAACGCAGAATGTTAATGTGAAGCTTTAAAACTTCAATTCAGGAATGCTTTGACTATTGGTACTATATTTATTCATCAACTTTGATGTTGAAAATTGGCAAATATTTCGAATAAAATACAGACAAATGAGTATATTAACAGACGCCGACATGAAATGTCTAAACGTATACTAAGTTTGAATGTATTCAAAGAAATAATAGATATAAGGGGATAAATTGATATTACTTGGTTTTCATAGCATACAATTTGTATAGTCCGAATTTTTACTTCTGTTGAAAATTGAAGGTGGAAATTCGGACACTTCGAAAAAAGCTATATCTTACGATTCTGAGCAAAAAATCGTTGATTATTTTATTAAAATTGTTTACCTCTTTGACATTTTTATCGAATAATAACCATTTTACAATTATTTCTCGCCAATCCATACCTATTTCTTAACCGTTGACCGAGCCTATATTCGTCAGCAATGTATGAATGTCAGTTCCTTTCGCAAGGTAGCCAGGGGTTTGTGACTTCAAATAGTTTTATTCCATCAACATATCTATTATTTTATCACAAATTAAACTGACTTATGCGAAATATATCTCAGATTGCATAGAAATATTTGATAAAAACGCTGTTGTCATTGCTTTTTCAAAAAATTATCTGAAAAAGTATGTCCAAATTTATACGTCTGTCCGAACTTCTACGGTTTTCCCCTATAGAAGATAACAAAATCGGTGTATAGGAAGCAGTTTCTTCATTTTCAATAAGTTTTTCAAAAAACTTAGATTCTTGCAACAAAGGATCTCACAAACTTTTCTTTGCACTAACTTTCTAATCTTTTGCTTGATCAATTTTGTCTTCAACCTCTTATAATTTAGAACAGTTATAAATCTAGTGCCCTGGCAATGAATTAAACATTTTTGATAAATAAATTTAGGCTTTTATTCAAAGATTGCAAAATATGATTCTATGAGAAAGATTGATCTTCCTTTCATACAACCCAGTGACCTTGACATTCAACAAATTGTTACAGGATTAAAAGGGATACCTACATGTTTGGTCTACTGACCATCAACCTAAAAGCACAATAAAATATTCTCCAACTTCATTGAAGTAGGACATAATAAATATAGCCAATTAACAAGAGCACAGCCTGTGGGTGCTAACACTCCACTGCACTCTTGCCAACATAAAAGGATACAAAGGTGTTGACAATTCTAATTTTCCATCTTTTATCATTGTACCAACTGTCAATTCTTCTCCTTGATCAGACATTGTCTGCAATCTCTTATATATCAGAACACAATCATGTACAATGTTGACAAGTTAAATCTTTTTATCCATAAATATAGACTTACAAAACTTCATAGAGGTATGGCATAATAAGTATTGCCAATTAATAATTGAATGCATTACTCTGAGCCATGGATAGAGGGGGCATTTTGGATTTCAAATAAGATTTTTTTTAATTTACAAGCACAAATTGATGGCTCAGCCCAAAACAGTTGTAACTCCCTATAAACATATAGGGAGTTACAACTGTTTTGCGCTGAGCCATCAAAATCCCATGTTGTGGACATTCAATGAAATTTCAAGACGATTCAAATGAGAATGCACAACACAGGGTTGCAACGACAAATAAAGATTATAGACTGGTATAAATCCCTTTTATCTGTACCTGTGTGAAATTTACCTGGTTACTGGAGGAAGTGTTAGGTTGACTAGTTGTAGATTGAGGTATGCTGGCCCCCATAAAATCATCTAAATCACCTAATAAACTGTTGGAGTTATTTTGTACAGGTCCACTAGGGGCATCTGCAATACAATAGAGCATGTGTTATACTATTTTCTGGAGATTGAGTAATTCTGGCCCATAAAAATCATCTAAATCATCTAATAAACTGTTGGAGTTATTTTGTACAGGTCCACTAGGTGCATCTAGAATACAATACAGGGTCACATAATCATGCGAACTATGTCATGTTAACTATGTTATTCTGATTCATACTGAACAGTTTAGCATAAAGCATATTAAATAACCACAATATTCTATATTTGTATGAATAATCATCTCACTTGCACCAATGTAAGGTTATCTCATGAATAAGAATATGTAAAATGGTATATTGTAACCTATGTAGAAATCTGTTTGGCTTTTCCATCCAATAGTACATTTTTTTATTCAATGTAGTTTATTATGTCAAAACATTTGATTTTATTCATGATTTCAAATGTCTTACATGACACTAGTTCTAGCTCTACTGCTTCAAAACATCTTTACGTTTTCTATTTTTCAAGCTTTTTTTTCAAAAATCAAGTCTCTTTTTAAATCTATACATAACCACAAATTACACTTTTACCTTTTATTATTGTAAAAATAGAGAATAGAGCATACTTTGCAAATACAGAAAATAGACAAACAACCCTCACAAGAAACAATTTATACACCTTCACGGGCTTTAAGCAGTTTGGAGTCTTGTTTTTTGTGTGTGTTTTATTATTGCTCAGAAAACATAAAATGATCCATTTCATCCTATTTGATGTTATCTTAGCAGAGCCAAATAAACAAAATATAAGCCTGTGCGTGACATTTCCATCAATTTGGAAAGTGCGTGAGGTGCAAAAACACAGCGGTCCAGAAAGTTGCCTGGTGAAAAAAGAAAGAATTGTTGTCTATCTAAAGACTCTATGAGGCCTTATTTATCTGCAAAGCACAAAGTGAAGACCCTGGTCAGACTGTGCAGATGCACAGGCTGGCCAGAGTGTTTGTTTGGTGCATATTTGAAATTGTTTGACAACTCACGCACAGGCACATATATCAATGAAGATCATGACATTGCTTAGTAAACACATGCAAAAAATATGTGCTTTAAGAAAATGTGTCCTAAAATTTTCACATATTGTCTTTTTTGCATTTAAGCAAAAAGAATATTTTTTTGTTTTTTGTGTAATGTTAATAGAATTTCATTTGTGAACATCAAAAGTTTTTAGCTACTCATAAAAGAAGTTAAAATTTCATCCAAATTTGGAATATCTGGTTGAAAATGGTTATCATTTGGGATATTTGTGTATGTTTGTACCAATATTCATATATTTATCACTCTAAATTAAGATTCCAAAACTAATTATTTTGTGTTTGTAGGCACACTTCTGATAAAAGAGTGGAGTTTTTCGATTTAGACAAACAAAAAATCCTCTTGCAAAAATAAAAAATTTGGGATAAAACTAGTTTTATGCTTTTGTGTATATGGAAAAGACTTGGATTTATTCAGCAAAACTCAATCAAATCTTGTGATTGTGTGTATGTGTTCACTTAACCGCTTTCAAAATGTTATGCTCCGTAATTAGCTAAATTATTTGGAGTTTGTGCGGATAAAGTACACAGAATGTCCACACAGGGTATTTCTGCAACTGTACGCAAACACTCCGTAATTGGATAAAGTATGACCTTAAATGTACTTTTTGTTGTTCAATCAATGAAATATAAATCAATCTTACACCAAAACACATTTTATGCATTATATACACTTGTTATGGTTTTTCATTAATCCACAAAAATGAGGAGCTGAACTGTGGAACAGAAAGGGAAACATGACTTAACACCAATAATTTATCCAAATCTTCTCTCTAGGTACACCATGATTTAATAAACTATTAAAAGGAAATCAAAACAACTGCATGCAGCCCTTTAGCAAAGTAGAAATATTCCCATATCTCAGTTCACAAATGTATTTCATGCAAGATCATTAAAAGACTGACCTAAAATATATTTTATGACAATCCTTCTTTGAATACATTATGAAAGAAACCAATGTTATTTGTTTCACTATCTTCAATTAACATGTAGTACAATATATTATTTCAACTTTTCAATCCTTTTCAAACACATTATTTTATTGATTTACTTTGACCAAATGATTTTTTTCTTATTTGCAAAAGTAAAGTTAATTTAGATCAGATCCATTAAGCTTTATAAATACCATTTCTTCTCTAGGGATACCATAACAAACCTTCACCGGGATTTTAAAGGGGGAAGAAGAGAATTCAATGTCAAAAATATCTGAGCCTGTGTGTGAGATTTCTAACAATTTCAAAAATGCACGAAGTAGAGACTCTGACCAGTCTGTGCATCAGCACAGTCAGACCAGAGTATTCACTATGCATTTAGTAGATAGATAAGGTCTCAAAGTATCTGTAGACCATCAGGTAACTTTATATTTATAGAAGAGGGCTGACTACACTACTCAATATTTGAACCTCATGAATATTTTCAATTGTAGGAAATGTCACGTACAGGCTCATCTGTCTTCTATTCAGTTTGTCTTTGGAATTTTGAGTAATAGCAATTTTCATTTAAAGAAAGAAAACAATCTGGATAAGGAATAAATTTTGAGTAAAAATCAATTTCTTGCTTCTTTATTACCTAAGATCAGAACTACCTCAGTTTTACCAGAATAGGTGCTTGACTTGTGATCTGGATTGATTGATGGAGTCCCACTGTAGATGGGGTGTTTAAGGGCAAAACACTCAACCCTTGTTATGCTGAATAAATTTTGGCTAAATATTTTCATCAAAATCAAAGGGCAAAAAGCACTGAAAGCACCAACTATAGGTCAATTTTTATTTGAAATACTAAATCTATTGACAATTCTGGTTTGAAAATGAAAGACCAGAGGTGTAGACTAACATCAGACTGCACACAATGTGCAGGCTGATGTTTTTCTATACTTCCTGTCAAAGCAGGAATATTCAGGGTTCAGCATGACAAGGGTTAAAAGCTAGCTGGAGTGCAAAACACTTAAAAGCTAGCCGGAGTGCAAAACCCTTAAAAGCTAGCCGGAGTTCACTCAACTGTAGCATTAGGTAGCAGTGGGTATAACTACTGCCTCTCTCTCAGGTATGTGAAAACATCAGGATTGAGTGTTTGAGAGCAACACTATAAGCTTAAGCTTTTGTCTCAATTGAACTAATAAAATTTAGTATAATTAAAGTTCAGGATGATCATTCTTAACAAAATTCCAAATTTTGAAATCTCATACTAAATTCTTAATCTGATTCAAATATGACATGATAGTAGCACTATGCTTTATTCATGTTTGAAAAAATCATATTTGAAAAAAGATAAGTAAGCTTTTGTCCAAAAGCCAAGTACCTGGTATATTAATGTAATGATTTTAAATTGATAATGAAGACAAATTTTTGACAAATGATTGTTCATCAATAAGTACTTACCACAGTTATTTGTAGGGAGAGATTGTTGGGCAAACACTTTTAAATATAGTAAGGTATAAAATTTAATACAGAGATTGTTGGACAAAAATCTTTTAAATATAGTGAAGCAAAAATTTAACTTCTACCAATAGTAAAACTAGAAAGCCATGAATGGCTTGAGTTGCTCCACAGACTTGAAATTCTTGTAATAGCAAATCAAAGTTTTGACCAGATTTTTAGATATTTTGGGTTCTACTGATGTTGAAAATGATTTTCAAAGTTTCCACTATATAACATATTGAGAAATGACATCCGCCCATAAAATACATATTTTTCATCCAATCACAATAATTTTTTGTAGACTGATAAAGGGTCATCCAAGCTGGGCCTTCTCTGGGGGTCGCCATTGTCGCCAAATGCGAAAATAAAATGAATTTGGCGATAAAAAAATGAAATTGGCGAAATGACTGGCGAGTGGCGACAAAAAAAATCTGAATTTTGACCCATCAGCAATTATTAATTTTAACATAGGCTGAGAGGATATTGTGTCACTAGTGACTGTCAATTATTTGAGGCAAAAAGCATATGTGTCAACTAGTAACCTTTTGGCTATCCATAACTACCCATAACACTTCTGTGATCAAGCACATTTTTTAGAAGAAAATTATAAAATGGCTCCAACTTTGGCTCCTGAAATCCAAATTTGGCTCCAATTTTTTTTATTTGGCGAAAGCAGTGGCAAAAAGAAATTTCAGTCCAGGGAAGACCCTGCCCAAGGATCATTCATGGAAAATTTAATTGGTATCCATCAATAAGAATATGAGAAAACTCACTTTTTACCATATTTGGAAATTAGCCACCCCCATTAAATCAATGTTTTTCATTGGATCAAAATTTCTTCAACAACTTTGAAAGAGGGTCACCCAAGGATCATTCCTATGAAGTTTGGTTGAAATCCAGTAGTTTCTGAGAAGATTTTTAAAGAAAAAGGTTTATGACCGGATGCACGGACGCACTGACTCACAGATGCATGAAGGACACAAGGCCATGACAATAGCCCCAGTGGCTTTCAGCCAGTGGAACTAAAATATAGAAAATGTTATTAAAAAAGCTTTATTTTTGTGAAACACAAATATCCCCCAAACAGAACTTTTTTCAACAAAATTGACCTTGATAGATGACCTTGACACACCTTAGCAGATGAGTAATGATGTGATCTAACATGTCAGGTATGAGCATTGAATCTAGAAAAGGTTGGTTAGCTCGATAAGCTCAGTCAGTAGAGCACCAAAAACAATTGAAGTTTGATAAAGTGGGTTTGATTCCCATGCTGGCACACTTACAAAACTAATTGTCTGTTGGATGAGACATTAAACCTAGGTCCATTGTGACAGTGCTTTACACCAAGCATTAAAGAACCCTAGCAAATCTTAGTAGAATTTTCATCTGGTATCCTTGCACTATCCCCCATAACAACTAAACGTCTTCTGAGGGCGTCACTCAAGGGGCAAATGCTACAGTAGCAACAATAAATAAACGGAAATATACACATCTTGAATAGGCTCTGATAAATTGACGATGTTCAGTTTTTGAGCTAATTTTTGCAGACAGATATACAGATTACAGATGGCTAATGTATCAATGTGAAAACAAAATGCCCCCCCCCCCCATCTTAATGATTTTGAGGATAAAGGTGTTAGCAAAATGGAACTTCCTGTTTTATCTCATTATCTTTAAAAACTGATAGTGCAAATCTCAACTCAAATATAAAGATCTATGTAATTCTTACCTAATCCTATAAGATCGGCAGTGTTTGAGCTGCTGGCTGGGGGAGGAGCTTTTGGGGGTTGTGGAGTATTATTGGTACTGTGGGACGACTGAACGGGTTTACTTTCTACTGGTTTACTCGACACAGATTGGGTTGACACCGGGGCAGGCTGAGATTTAGGGACCTGAAATTAAACAATCATTTATAAAATCTAAGAAATTATCCATATCAAATAAGTAAAACACATGTACTATCTAAACACTTGGCCTTATGTTTGACCCCTGATAACCCAATTTCAAACATGTCAGAGATTTTATAAGAATAATGATTCTGACCAATTTCAGGTTAATTGGACTAAAAATGTGGCTTCCAGAGTGTCTACATGGTATCTTTAACATAAAACTGTGTGACTTAGTTTTTGATCCCAGTTTAACCGAATTAGGACCTGTCCAAGATTATATCTAGACAACTATTCTGACCAATTTTCAGATTCTTTGGCTTAAATAAATATCATTGTAAATATTGACGATAGATCACACACTTCATGCTCATGTGAGCTAAAAAATAGAAGAATTAATTATTTTGAAATTGTTTTCTCCAACCACTTTTAATTTGGACCACTCCAAATTTCACAAATATGAAAGAAATAAGTAAACTCATGAGTACCAAAACTTACAGAAGACAGATTAACAGTGGCTGTTGACTTGGGTTTGGTTTTTTTCTTATCTCGATCATCTTCAAGGAGCTGAAAGGAAAACATTCCTATACTAAGCCAGTGCCTAATATTTTCAAATACAAAATTGTTTAAATGACATCTACATGCCCACTTCAGTTATTTTCAAATCAGGTCAGAAAATCACTTTCAATTATGGATTCAGTGCTAGAAAAATGATTCTTTCAAGTACATACTTTATTAATTTCTTTTAATTAATTTGAGTTATTGTAAAAGGAGTATTTTGACAGTGGTTTTATATAGGCTGTATTGACTGTCAAGCTTAGATACACCAAAAATAATCCATATCCAAATCCAATGATAAAAAAAGAGTACTTAAAATGTTACTTATGACCTGTATTTTTTTACTAAACATTGTTTTTTAACTTTATAAGCTGAATTAATGTATTCAATTTGATGTTTATTTTTTCAGAAACCAAAGGATTTTGTGTTTACAAGTAAATCTTTAGAAATTAATAAATGGATTTCTTTTTAATTCCTAATTTAAGTCTGATGATTTATTGCAGTCAAAATCGACCAATTATATGTGAAAAACTTGCACTCAAAATATGACCTTAATGATTCAGCTAAAAGACCATATCCCACATGCAGTAAAAGAAAAAGGCAACTGACAATATTTTAATGTAGTCCAGAGCTGCAGATAGAAGGGGTATTTGGGATTTTAAATTCAAATATTTCACTACTCCTTCCTTTAACCCTATCTTGTAAAGTACTCATTGGAATTGTCTCTATGAGACAACTAAAATTAGTACCCACATCATAGGGTTTGATTGAGAAATAAAGATTTTAGACTGGAGTTACCCCCTCTTACCTTTACCTCACTGTCCAAAAGACTATATGAGGAAACTTTCTTCATTTTTAAAACTACCACCTTTTCAAATAAATATATTTTACTATGTCAGATTGTACAGGGAGTATATGGGGGGGGGGGGAATGAGAAAGTATTCACAAACAAAAAAGGGGTATTAAAGCTGTTGAAATTTCTACCAAGGCAAAAGTAAAACCCACTTCCACCGAGTAAATTTCATTAGTATACTAATAGTGCTCTCACCTCAAATTTTAGCTGTAATAGTTGAGAATGAATGATTAAAATGTAATGAGCAACACTCTATGGGGAAAGAGCCATCATAAAGCCAACACAGAAATTATACTTATCCTTTCCAATTACTCACAATTTAGACCTATCTAAATTGAAAGAGGTTGCAGGTAGCTTGTGAAAATGAAAAAAAATCACAATTAAATTAAAGAAGAAACCACCACAAGTGGTAGAAAATGCCAAAATTTGACTTGTACCTGTTTTTCATTAATACATTGATATCTCAATTTTGAATAGTCTAAAATTTGGACAATCATAAAAAGAATTATTCATGATCATGTACTGACTTAGAACTTGGCTCTTTTCAAAAGAGTACTCCCCAAATTAATGTTATGATAGTTAAATGAATTTTACCAGGGGTGTGGAAATACAAATGTTCTGAACTTGTCCACAGACAATTGGAAGTTTATTTCTCATGATCACTTGGCCAGAATCAAAAGGTTGTCCTCAAAAAAAGGGAATGGTAAATATTGAGAAAACATTATTTTAAATGAAGAAAATGCTGTAACCCAGCATTTTCTTCATTAATGACAGTTCATTCTCCCCTTTGATGCAAACATTATGACAATTTTTTTATAGATCTTTTTAGTACTGTTCCAAGATTTGCTCTGTAATTAGTTGTCCACAAACAAGTAACCTAGAAAAATGTACTTGAAGGCAAGTGGAACAGCTCATGTTGGACAAGTCAGGCATGGGAATTCCACACCCCTGGTTTTATTATTAATGAGAAATGATACATGATTGCATTACTAAAATACAGCTGTCCATGAATAAAATGATTTAATGGTTTAAAATGATTCCAGTAATTGTAAAATATCAATAAAATGTAAGAACTGAACAACATGATAAGCAGGAAGAATAGACTAGGATCAGACTGATAATGAGCAGTCTGATCCTAGTCTATGCAGCCTTCTATATCTGTTACATTCCTAGAGCGGCATTTCAAGGGTTAGCATATTATACAAGAAAATTGCATGTGAGAAGCTAACACTTGCTATAAGGTGCTTGGTGGTAATAAATAAATTAAATGCAATAAGTGGAAAATTTCCAGTCAGACGATGGTTAAAGTATGGACTAGTTATAGTTATGCAAAGTTTCAGAAGTAATGAGCTTAAACAGTGTTAATCGAGTTTTCCTATTGATTTTAATAGGAAACCTCAAGTCAACATTGTGAAAGATCATGAATTCCAAAATGTTGCTGAACTATATTGAGGATCAACTACTTTTAAATTACAAGAATTGCTTACCTCTTTTGGAACTGAAACTTGTGGTGGGACCCATTCTTTGGCTATGTATTTCTTGTGCTCGTATTTAGATCGTATAAAACTTTCTAGTGCACTGTGATTGATGTTAAGGAGAATTCTATAAAGATCATGGATAATAAATAGGTGATAGCAAATATTAGAATAGTTGTGCAAGGAAAATATGTAGAGAGCTCACAACTATATTGCTCAATCTTACCTTGACCAATGACCTTCATCTTAGAGCTGTTCAAACAATGTTTCAAACAGCACATCTTATCATATATCATAGAGGAGAACAACAAGAGCACTGTCAATTGGTGCCAACCCTCTGCTGCAGGTGCTGGATAAAAGCTCTAAGTGACAGAGGGCACAACGAAAATGCTTTCAGTGTTATCCCCCTTGATAGACTGGATAGCTCTCATGATGGTGGACACATGTGTCAAGTTTTATTATGATATCTTCAATATCTTCAGAGATATGTCCAAGTTTAAAGTTTGTCACACCAACACCACCAAATACCACCAAATCACCAAAGCAACCAAATCATAATACCTTTGGGGTTTTTTTTTTCAAAATTGCCAAGCTAAAAAAAAATAATGTTTAAAATCCATTAATTAATACTTGAGATAAGCTCACCTTCAATATTCAAACTTGAGCTCAGTATCCTTCATTTTAAGCTATCAACAAGTCAGCTTCAAATGGCATGACTGCTCATTATGGAGAACATGTGTATACATGCAATTAGAAATTAATATTCACCCATAGATTTGTGTGCTATGTTGCATATAAACAAAGATAGACAAATTCACATAACATATGTCACACATGCACACCCACAGGTTCTAAAGAATCTCAAGATAATCCAGTCATTTGGGGCTTGATTTATATCTAAACAAGAGCTGTCACTGTAAGATGACAATGCCCCCGACACCGCTTTGATTTTAAATTATGGCCAATCTATGTTGAAGGTCAAGGTCATCCAGGGGTCAAGGTCACCAAAGTATGTGCCTACAGAAAGGTAATGTACCAAGGAATGTTGTGGTAAAGTATGATGCGAATATGTTAAGTAATAAGGAAGTTATGGCCAATGTTAAAGTTTTTGGACGGAATGACGGACGGACGGACAGACGGACGGACGGACAGACGGACGGACAGACAGACGGACGGACAGACGGACGGACAGACGGACGGACAAGTCAAATTTATGATGCCTCCCTATCGGGGGCATAATAAAAAATAAATGGACACCGAGAACCAAAAGTGTCAGGGGTCAATACTAACACCAGTACTTAGGCCCAAGGCCTTTAATTTTCAGGGATCATTGACACTTCAATCCTGCTGGCCTCTGAATTCTTATCAGCAAGTGACTTCAGTTCTTGAAGACCTTGAAAGTAACAACCAAAATTGTAAGTATAAACCTTACAAAATGTAAGGAAAAATCACTGGGAAAAGAAGAAATTGCTTTTAACAGGCAATTTCTGCTTTTTTCCCCAACCTTTTTTTCATGTCTGAAATTAACGTGTGAACAACCTCATATTTATCACTTGAGTATTACATGAAGCTTAAATCGCTTGAGAACTTAGAAAGATCTAAAGGACCTGTACTCAGGGAAGAGGACCAGTGAAAGTTTAAAGCAACTGGTCCTGAGGGCCTGTGGCTTCATCAAGTTAGTGTCAGACCCTGAGTGTCGTCAAACTTTTGTTTCAGGAGGGTCGACGTTCGTAAAATTGAGGTAATATCACAATTTCTAATGCTTTTTCTAGGCATAGGGATTTGGGGATACCCCCAGTTTTTTCAAAGATCACCCATATCCCCAAAATTTTCTGGATTTGTAGAGGATTTTTCACTATATTCAAGGAGCAAGAATTACCACATTTTGCATTTGTCTCGTTTTTCACGCTGAAAACCCCCCCCCCCCCACATTTTTGAAATCCTAGAATAAACACTGGTCCTGAATCAATACTCCCTACCTTTACTTATGTATCCACACTATGTACCTTTGGGGATCAAATTCAGCTCCCCATGATAAAAGTGAAGGGCAAGATCTATTTGTTTGAATGAGGTAATAAGCAGCTTTCAAAAGATTTTCAGTTAAATTGCAGCATCTAACAATGGGTTACTGGTATTTCTCACACCATCGCTACCATTACATCCTTTCCTAGCCTTCAGCTGCTTTTCCATATAGATCTATGATTAACAACCCATTGGAGGAAGAAAAATAGTTGGAAAGGACGAGTGCCACCGTCAAGAATCAAACCCGGGACCTTTTGAACAGTAGTTGGACACACTACCACTGCGGTATGATGGCGGCTGAAGGGCAAAATCAGTAAATACTTTCACAATGATTTATAAACTATAAAGGATACGAGTCTGTTTGTGGTCGTCTGTAATTATCTGGTAAATTTGCTTCATATACAGCCCTGGCTCTGCTATTTCCCATCTCCATCATCATCTGTCATTAACAAAATAATTCAAACATTTAAAGGACAATTTCTTGTTTCAGTTTAAGAATGTTTTACCTTTCATTGAGTGAACAACAAAAGAGTATGTTTTTTTAAGTGGCTCAGTCAAGAGAAAAAACATAGCCTTTGTTGCCCCTGAAATAAAAGATTAATTCTTTAGTATGAAAATGAGACCCAGTGTGAAATTTTAATCCATATATTCTCTTAAAGAGCATCGTTTTTCACCATTTAATAGACTCACTTTGATAATGTCAAATGGGGAAAATGAGTGAAAGCATTATACAATATTTTGGTGTTTTCACTGGTTACAAGCATGTTAAACAAGTGTTAATCTTCCAATATTTCTTAATAATCCACTGAAAAGATTTTTAAAATAGTATCAACATGCTACTTTGCTACCATCAGAATGTAAATTTATACCGTTGTTAGTAAAGACTTGAAATGTTTTTGAATGAATAATTTCTTGTGAATGTATTTCATATTTTTTTTTACTTACAGCTATTTGTTCTGGTGTCCACGTGTCAAGATTGACGGATTTCACTTTGGATATATGTACACCAAGGTTTCTGTGTATTCCTGCGCATCTTATACACAAAAATATACCCAAGTTCCATGAGGCCCATCTTGGTCCTACAATATAAACATTAGCAAATCTATCTATCTATATATATACTGCCTAACTCCCCTTTCGGGTATTACTTGTAGAGAGGAATTTTTAATACCATTAGTTCTATCTTTATCAAAAAACAAGAGATGTTTGTAAAACATGCCCCCATAATAACAGTTGTTATTATTATAATAATTATAAAAATCTTTATCTAAATCTAGTTTAAATCTAGAGTTGGGGTTTGTACCATGTACAGTTAACAATTTACATTTGCTATTAATACACTTTTACTCATTTTAGATGTTATCAATTTTGCGTGAGAAATTCGAGAGGCAGTGAAATGCTTTACAGTCAAACCGGCCCCTCGTCAAACCGGCCCCCAGTTAAACCGGCCCCAAATCGGTCAAACCGGCCCCAATATCGATTTTCCATCGGTTAAACCGGCCCCTTAAACCGGCCCCAATGTAATTAAGACAATAAAGGGTGATAATTATATAGCCACGAAAAATGTATTTATTTAAATTGCCTATATCTCGTACTCTTTATCATAAACAATCAACAAAATAATCAAGAAAATAATAAAAAAAAAAGAGACCATTTTAAATCAGTCACTAGTAATATAATTTTTATGAGGCTATTTTCGAACCCTTTTTTTAATTTTTTTCAAACTTTGACTTTGTACAGTTATTATTTTGTAAAGTTTCCTTTTTTCATAATATTTATACAAGTATGCAAGCATTTCACGTAAGACCCAGAGAGTTCTTTTAATTTTTAAATAGCGGTCTTGTTGCACCACTTTAAATAAAAACAAATTCGATCGGTCACAACAATTGTGAATTTCTTAAAGTCTGTACATTAAATATCACTGTATGGAAACTCTGTACGCGACGTAGCAACGGTATTTTAAACATGGTTCGATTGTAACGTGTATGTATAAAGCTTTGAAAAAATGATCCACTATTAGTAATAGTTTAATGTTATATGGCGCCGTTTGTGTATAACATTGCTTCGATTATCGTGGTTTCGTTATTTTTCAAAAAATGGGGCATTTCGTTAAAGCAAAATTATACACAAAAGTTGTCATATGACGTCATATGACGTTAAAACATGAGTATCAACGGATTGTTTATTCAAAGATTGTAACTTAAATGTAAGGATCATCTATAAGGATCATATATTTAACTCTTTTTGTACCAAAAGTGAGTGACACCTTCCTTTTCAGTAATGCATATCCGCCATCTTTAAGCTACCATTGCAAAGTTCTGTACATAGTTGCCAAACAGTGAATATGAGTCTTTGCACAATTTTCAAAAGGTACAGATTATTGAAGTATTGTTATTTTGCATCGCATTTGTCAACTAATCGGCGACACGGTTGTAACTGCTTGTATAGGAGGTAACAAAAGTTTCGTGCTGATCCTTTGAAGCATTCAGGCACTGATCCGAAGCTACACTTTTTGAAATTATTACCCGATCTCATAACATCATTTCACTTAAGTTTTTTATGCGGGGACAGCTTTCGAACGTCTCTACCGAAAGACGATTAATTTGTTAGTGTGCCAGCCTAGGTTTCACACACCGAACCACAACCATCCTAAAAATCTAATTTCTTAAACCTATTACGTTTCGAAACATACGCTAAAATATGAGATCCCATGGCTGTCAGGTGCCGCGAATAATCTCTCATAAGTGAACACATGACGTCGAAATTCAATGGTTTTGGAGTCCGGTGCTCTACCAACTGAGCTAATCGGGGTATTTAGGTGCGTGTGTATTTCCGTTTATTTATCGACGCTACCGTAGCACATGCCCATATGTGCGACGCCCCCAGAAGACGGTTAGTTGTTACGCGGGATAGTGCAAGAATACATGACGAAACTACTGCTGAGATCCGCCATGGTTCTTTAACGTGCTCGGTGTAAGGCACCGACTCATGTGGCCTCGTCATTAATATAATTTTCAATTTGGTAATTGCATTCGCGGCAAGAATGCTTAAATCATACTGATGTTTCAATAGCGTGAAACAACATTAAAAAGGTTTGTATGCCGAAAACGAGTTATATTAAAGGCATGTATTCAACGATTTAAAGATTATTGATTACCATTGATCTTTAATTGTACAATTAATTAAATCAACAAACATTATTACAGATTATTGATTAATTAAATAATCAAACACTAAGAAAACATGAGTTAAACCAAACAATGCATAGCGTGTGTAAAAAAAAGACAAACGCGGTAATATCTTTTATCTTCTTTTACATATTTCTTGTGCATTACATTGACAAAATAATTCTGTACAATAGAGCCAATTCTTTTTATTCAAAATATCAAGATATATTTATTTTTCACAACATTCATTTAGCGCACGAAATAACAGAATTAAGCTTAAGTTTTTTATTGGGAACTCTAAAATATGTATATCATGGACCAAGATTATTAAAAATTCGTAGGTTCAAAATATTAAAGTATAATAATTGTATCACACAAAAAATGAAAATAAATAGGGGTCGATTGGACTATTTCTTGGGGCCGGTTTGACTGATTTGGGGCCAGTTTGACCGTTTTTCTGAGTTGAGGGGCCGGTTTGACTATTTTTGGGGCCGGTTTGACTGTTTTGGGGCCAGTTTGACGAGGGGCCGGTTTGACTGGTTCCCAGTGAAATCCTTTTTCATTTTATTTTTTCTATATTGAAGGGTTTTCACCAACTGCTACCCATTTACAGCTGGATGGACTGAGGCAATGACTATGAAGATTATTGCCCAAGGAAACACCTCACTGTCACCAGGATCCGAACCACTGACTGTGGGACCAGAAGGCTGATGCTCTAACCACTGAGCTATTGAGGCAGTCATCAATGATACAAAACTGGTTGCTTCGATCATTCTAACGTCAAACAAAATTCTATTTATCAAGATGATTTACCAGAGTTCATGCTGTGAATTGAAAGCCAGGAACTTACTAAATTGGGTAATAATCTGCAGTATTGAAATTAAATAGGATTCCAAGAAATTTATTGACAACCATGTCAATAACAAATGATTCTTCTCTGCTCAAAAATGAGAAAGATATTGGTAAATAGAGCCAACCTCAATTAGGACTAGGATCCTGAAAAATTTTCACTGGGAAATGCAAATGAAAAATGGCAAGACCCACTGTTTTCTTTGTGGACTTAACCATGAAAAATGAATTCCCGTTTGTAATTATCAGACACTGATCAATATTTTTAAGGTAAAATATTCGTTCAACAATACATTGTTGATTTTTTTATTGGAATCGACTTTATTGATTAAATAATGATTTGTTCATTGTCGACTTCATTTTCGGTTTATGATCGATACCTTTCGCATCACAATCAACACAGTATTTGTTGTCTTCGTCTTTCAAGAGATTTGATAAAATGGCTTGGAATTTCTCTTGTTGGGCTTTTTGTCTTTCTTTCTCAGATCGTGTTGACATTCTTGTTTATTTTGAAAGTCTGACAGGAGAAACTCCTCTTTCCGTCGATG
Source organism: Fragum whitleyi (assembly GCA_948146395.1). NCBI lineage: Eukaryota > Metazoa > Mollusca > Bivalvia > Cardiida > Cardiidae > Fragum > Fragum whitleyi. Next base: position 54,791,427 of record OX411548.1, on the reverse strand, counting down.
ACAAGTGACCGATTCACATACAGGAAGTAGAATTATTAATGCGCGTGCGATGATACAGCTAGATTTGAATAATAATTAGGATCCTGTGGTTACAAATTCTTATCTATTAGCAATAGAGGTGCGAAAAAAATATCGATCTTCATGTTTAGTGGTATCCTGATATTTTTTTTCTATCATAGTTCCTCATCTGTGTTATTAGGTTCAAGGGAAGCAACTCTTTTTAAGATCAAAGTATATTGAGTAGTCCGTGTTGGAGCGAAAATCTGGTACTGAACTGGAAGATCGTTTTTTTTGGGTTTTTTTGGCCCGACGTCGACAAAATCAGGCTTCATTGTCGACCATTTCCAAACAGGACAAAACTGCTGTCTGAATGAAGTCGTATACTATAATTCCATAGGTCTCGGGTTTTTTCCTGTCTGTAACACTCGAGAGAGAGAGAGAGAGAGAGAGAGAGAGAGAGAGAGAGAGAGAGAGAGAGAGAGAGAGAGAGAGAGAGAGAGAGAGAGAGAGAGAAAGAGAGAGAGAGGAGAGAGAGAGAGAGAGAGAGAGAGAGAGAGAGAGAGAGAGAGAGAGAGAGAGAGAGAGAGAGAGAGAGAGAGAGATAGATAGATAGATAGATAGATAGATAGATAGATAGATAGATAGATAGATAGATAGATAGATAGATAGATAGATAGATAGATAGATAGATAGATAGATAGATAGATAGATAGATAGATAGATAGATAGATGGATAGATAGATGGATAGATAGATAGATAGATAGATTGATAGATAGATAGATAGATAGATAGATAGATAGATAGATAGATAGATAGATAGATAGATAGATAGATAGATAGATAGATAGATAGATAGATAGATAGATGGGTTCGATCCCCGGCGACGGATGGTTCATTGGCCGTGACCGTCATCCTGACACGGCTGCAACGATAGCTCAGTGGTTAGAGTGTAGGTCGTCTGACTTGAAGGTCAGAGGTTCGAAACCTTGTGACAGCGAGGTGTTTTCTTGGGCAAGACTGAAACTTCATCAGTAATAGTCACTAGCTCAGTCCACCCAAATGGGTAGCAGTGGATGAAAACCCTACCAAAAAAAGGATTCCACTGCCTCTCTATTTTCTCACGCAAAGATTGATAACATTCAGAATGTAAAGGCCCTAACGGATCCAGGGATCCAAGCGGGGGGGGGGGGGGGGGGGTCGAACATACACATTCCGTCAGGGTTTCAAGCGGGCCGCAGCGGTTTTTGAGAGTCTGGGACACATTTGTACATTAGTAGCCAGTGTTACACCAGGGCCCTCAAAACTATCAGATAAAAGTCCGTAGGCTCCTCTGGCAATCAACTGCAGAATAAAATTTAACAATATTTTAAACAATTTCCATTGGTCGCCAGGTGTAGCAAACTGGCTTGAGAATATCTTAACATACGGTGCGATTTTAAAAACGCATCAGATTAAATTTGGTTTTAGAGTACCAAAAAATCAATTTGTTCTGGCTAAATTTAGCTATTAGTATACAAAAAAAAGATGCTCTGTTGGATCGACTAAAGTCTTGTTGGGTCAGTCGTTTCGGTTAGTTTCGGCATAGCAATCTACTGTTTAATCCTCATGATTTTGTCATTGCATTTTGATTGATTTCAATAAATTAAGCAACTAACGATAGACTTTTCAAAAACTGTTAAGTGAAATGAAGTTGGCATACTCAATGATAAGACGAAAAAGTAAAATATGAACCGCGCATCCATGGCGATCAAGCATTTTTCAGATCCCCTCGGGATCGCCTGATAATTTTCGTACTTTTCGGGGAAAGAAGACACCAGAAAAGCCATTCGTCGCAACTCGGCCGAAGATTGCCGAATACAGAAAAGCGTTATCACGGCGTTGACGGCGATGTCATGGCGCTTCTACCAGGCTCCTGGGTCGACTCTATTACCCTTCTATGGCGATGGATTGCGTTGATACTGCGTTTCACTGCGCGCCCACGACTCTTTTACGCTTTTGGAGATGTTACGGTAATTGCTATGTAACTAGTAGTGAGTCTTAACTTCACAAGCCGATGATCATAGCTCCACTATGTTCCTTACGAACGTAGGGAACATAGTATAGCCAGAACCCTTGGCTTGCGAAGGTGACGGCGCGTATACTGCGATGCCCTGGTACTTGAAACTTATTATTCGTATACTTGTCAGTTCCAGAAAGTTTTTGAAGCGTAAATATATCTGATTGAAAGAAAGGGGGAAAAAAGTCAAATACCAAACTGTAAGTGAAAAGGTCCAAAAATAAATTTTCAGTTAATATATCTGGGTCCGAGGTTATCAAACTTTTCTCAGGCTCAACTGAGAATTCTCTCATTTTTAAGTTTAAAAACATGTACGAAAATAAAAGATATGTGATTTATGTTAATACATTAAAAAAGTATTTAACCAGAATTACGGATTTAATCTCAAATAGATATTTGAGAAAATTTTGAATAAAGAATGAGAAAAGTTTTATGACCTCGGGCCCGAAGCTCTTGCAAATAGGTTTACGCGATCATGATCACTCTCAATTACTAGTATAATATGAACGGGTTTTTTTAAACTGAAATATGTATACATACGCATTGAGTTTGAACTAATAAATCTGAATACCGTTGTAAAAACTGAATTTCTAGGGCGTTTCACTGCGCTAATACTGTGATGTCAAGGCGCTTCCGCGGCGTAGTTGGCGATCCCATGGCGCTGCCACCCAAAGATCTACTGCGATTTTGTCACGTCGCGATCCAAGGGTAATTGTTTTGTGCATACTCAAAGTTCCCATTGTTATATCGCGCTCTTTGTCAAACTTCGGCATTCTAGGCGATTGCAGGACATATTCAACGCGTTCCTGTTGCGATTACGGCGATGCCACATGTGGCATTGTCATTGCGCTCTGAAAATGAGAACTGCGAGAAGCATCGCCTATATAGTGTGAAAGACATATTTAGTCCAAATGACTGTTTCATAAATACATTGTGAAAACCGTAAATTAGTCTATCACCGAATAAAATGGAAAACAATTTCATTGAGAGCTTGTTTTAAGGACATGAAAATACACAATTTTCCGTTCTGTTAATATATCTTTATAAATTCGAGGACAAATTTGTAATTCAACAGGGTATTTCACCAAAGTAGACCTCCTAGACAATGGATTGCGAGAATTTAACTTAGTGCGGTTGGGTATTACCGCTAAGAGACGTCGCAGTATCGTCGGGCTATTTTATGAAATTCAGTCATATTTTTGTTTAATTTTAAAATAAAATCGCTGTAAAGGCTAAAACAGCGCACTATTTTAAATCATTTTAAAGCGTTTGAGTAGCTCAATCTTATAGACACTAAATTCTGTTACCCATGGCTGTGAATGAAAATTTTTATCAAGTTTATTATGAAAAAATCGCCAAAAAGCGCATGTAACGCGTAACATGCTTCTCTTTCAATACATGTTCAAAATGCCATAAAAACGCGGATACCCTCTTTATCGTCCTAAAATTTTACACACAAACACATAGAATATTGGGTCTAATGCAGTGTGAATTTCGAAAGTTTTGGATGAAATTTTAGTTTAAACATATTTTTATTGAAAGAATAATCACAACATGTCACATAATATAATTTACAAATCAATAAGGATTAGAATGAAAGCTATGCTTATAAAATTCTTTTCCTTGTTAGCAACGGGAATCTGAAGCAGTGATGACATAAGAAAAATAGTTCAGGCTAGTTGTTGGATTACATTAAGTCATTTTTATGGAAGAATAGCAATAAAAAGAAAAAAAATAAAGTCATTCAATATTGAAGATTGGAAACTGTTTTCTGTGGACATTAATTCGGTTTTCAGAATAAAGCAGATCTAGAAATAACTTGTTATTAAGTAAAGAAAATATTATTAATTGACAAACCTTCTGCTGGATTGAATATATGAATGCACCTCTACGAAAATATTTCGATTAATATCTAATGACAAATTATCATCTCCGAATAAAAGTGTGGTTAAATTTACCCTTGTATATTGTGAAACCCGGTTTATAAGCCTTTGTCTGATTTCTCTATAAAATCTACACTGAAAAAAGAAATGTTGACTAGATTCAACAGACCCGCATCTACAGAGAGGCGAGTTAACGATATTTCTTAAGTAAAGATGCTGATTGAGTGCACTACACTTATTTCTTATCCTACTATGAATGATTTGGAATTTCAAGAATTTCTTCTTGTTCGGAATGGGTTTCTCTTTATCTAAAAAAGTTTTAAAAGCTGAAAGATTTCCTGAATGTTTTACTTCTATTGGTAGTGTATTCCATTCATTAACTGTTTGTGGTATGAACGAATTATTATAGATATTGGTTCGACCTGCTATGTTCTGTACATTTCCTGAATTTCTCAAATTATAATTAGAACGTTCACTTACTAGTGGTGGTATAATAGAAACAAGATATTGCGGAACCATGCCATGAAACATTTTAAAAAATAACGTGATTCTGTGTTTGTACCTGCGATGTCATAGAGACTCCCAACCCGTTTCTTTACTTAGATCATTCAGAGAAACTAGTTTTGTGCACCCGGTAACAATACGTGCAGCCTCGTTTTGGATTTTATCAATTTGTTCCTTATAGTAAAGAGGGATATTATTCCATACAATGTCTACATACTCAAGAAGAGGCCTAATGAAAGTAAAATACATGATTTGTAAAGACTGTCTATCTAGAGTATACTTAAGACGCCTCATAACATGAATTCTTTTCCAAGACTTGTTCAACATATCGTCAATACGCTTGTCCCATGATATCGTTGGATATGAAGACACATAGTAAGTGCTTATGACTTTCTACTTGTGGAATTACAGTGTTATGCATTAAAACATCAGGGTGAGCAGGTTTATTACGTTTTCTCGAAATGACAAGTGATTCTGATTTAGATGGGTTAAACTTTACTAGCCACTTAGCAGCCCATATTGTAATTTTATCAATATCGTTTTGCAAAATTCAACCGGATTCACTCGGATCGCCAACAACAATAGAAAGACATGTGTCATCAGCAAATAAGTTGATTTGGGATTCTATATCTTGGACTATATCGTTGATATAGATTAAAAATAATAACGGGCCTAGAATAGAACCCCGTGGTACACCTGCGCTTATTTGTTCTTGGTTCGAGACAGTACCAGGTATCACTACACATTGCCTTCTACAGGATAAATAATCTGAAAACCATGTCAATAGTAACTTATCTTGAACCCCGGCTTTTTCAAGTTTAAAAATCAGACCTGAATGCCAGACTCGGTCAAAAGCCTTACTAATATCAAAAAATACCATCCTAAATTCCAATCCATCATCGAGAGCCCTACAAATCTTATCATATAAGTATGTTAATTGATTAACTGTTGAATCTCCAGGTAAAAAACCAGATTGACTGGGGTGAAAAAATTTGAATCTTTCAAAAAGTTATATACGTGAAATTGTACGAAAATCTCTTCACGTAATTAAAATAGCGGAAAGTGTAACGCTGCTAAAAATGAAGCAAAAAAGGACGACTGATAAATTTCAACGTAAAAATAATCATACAAAATAAAGGAAATTGTCAAATCTAAACACATTTAAGAAAAATGGTCAGACTTTTATTTCTTCAGTTTGAATTTGGTTTATTTTCGTTCCTTAATTAAATGCAATATTTTCGCGTGAAAAGGTCTGAAAAAATGTCACGCTTTTTGAAATTACGTCATTTTTCCGTACCATTTTCGCGAGGAGTTACCAAATTCTTACCAAATGTCGATGAAATTAAATTAGAATCAAACTAGAAAAAATGGTCAGTCTATTATTTCCAAAAATACATAACAATCTATATTTTGTGAATTTAACGCTTAATACGAGAATGGTAAAAAAGTCTGAAAAAATGTCACGCTTTCTCATTTAAATGACGTTTTACGTTGCATGCTTCACGTTTTATCGGTATTTCGAAATTACTATAAAAAAATCAATTACTCACCAGAATAAATTTAATAAAAGGGTCTCCTCGGTTTTGATGAGTTTATAGTATAGCAAGACCAACAATAATAAGTTTTTTGTCTTTTTAAATACCATTTTTAGTTTGTCGGAAATTCAATGCTTCTGTTTATATAAAATTAATTTTGTTTCGTTATTACAGAGACTCTTCACCCTGTAAATATTTGAAACGCCACTGAATACGATAGTTATACATATTTTTAACCACCTCTTTGGGTATAATTCAAAATATGGCATATTGTTGTTTCAAATGAAACGCGTTTGATTTTTCTCCAATTTTACGCTACAAAAATAATGTCAAATCACGTTACGCTTTATAGCCTCAGTTCGCTGCGACGTCTCTAACAATCCGCGAAAATACTATTAATGGAATCATTAACAGAAGAGAGATGTATTTCCGCGTTTAATACATTATATCAAATTTGTGACTAGGGACTAACTAGGAACTCCGTAAAATAAACATTTGAAAAAGAGTTTAGTTCTAGTACAGGTCAACCAGGAGTTGCATTTCAAAGATTTTTTCATAGGAAGCTATCTGATTATTCTGTGTGAAAAGTTTCGACCCTAGTCAGTCTGCGCAGCCCGCGCAGTCTGACTTGGGTCGACACTTACGGCACTTCCAAGATGGTCGCTTTTCGCGTGACCGGTCACATTTAATTACTGATATTTTAACTCAAAATAGATCCCTTAATGAAATTTTAAATGTTCCGATTCACTCCTGTATGGACAATATGTCGCGTTTGTGACCATTTTCTAAACCGAGAATGGAATTTCTAATTTCTTATGAAATTATATACAATGTAATTTCGAAATGAGATCTTAAGTTGCCCTACAATAGATCAAATTTCATTTTTAAATGTTTATCTTACAGTTAAAAAACAGCGTGAAATTTACACGCGTTTCGATCAAAGGCATTCGAAACAATTCACTCAGCGATCCACGCTTTCCTTCCAAACTCACACTCAAATCGGTCAAAAACGCTAAAATTCATTTGGAAGCATTTCGACGTCGTTCAAGACGATCAAAATTTTATACAAATCGATCAAATTATTCTACGATTTTAATGGCTGTTGTGGATTTTTAAGTGTCTGATTGGTCCATGAAAACACACAAAACTGAACACTATGTATATTTTATAAAAGGGAGGTAATATATATCGCTAATTTTGTTCAACCTGATCAAAATTAGAGATATTGGATTACCTCCATCGAATTTCACTCAAAACCCGCTCCGCACACTCAATCGATTACATTCCGAAATCATTCACTCTGTCAATTTCATGATTTCTTAACCGTACGAAGCCCTCTGAAAGCTTATCTTGGTGTAATGGGTCACAATTACTTTAGGGGGGTTCCAGGTAGTCTCGGTGTTTGATAGGCTCAAATGTTTTTGGTTTTTTTTGGTGCCAACGTGTGAGAGAAGTGACGGCCCCGGGTGTACTCCTTTTCCTGTCAGGGGTCACAAATAATGGAAAAAGTACTCTTACCCAGCGACCTTTGTTTGTTGACCAATCGCTAACTGGTGTACTGCGTGCTAAAATTGGCCATAGAGGACACTTCTATTTAAATGCAAGCATCCAATTACCTCGCAGCAACAGATAAGATATAAACCTTTTACCAAACGACATGTTTTAACTGATTTCCAAAAGGTAGCAGTAGTTTTTTTTTTAATTTGGTGCAATTCTACCAGAATCCAATATATGCTTAGAACCAAAGGTTCTATCATTATTAACTTACGAATGTGTGTTGTTTTAATTATTGGGTCGATTCCTTTAATACACCAACAAACGAACAAGCATTAACAGGAGTACGATAATGCGACAATAATACGATTATTTTTTTACTGTCCGTCTTTCATTCATCGTCTTAAAACATTAATTGGATTAACTTTGATTCATTTGGATTTTTTTCCAGGTCCGTATAGGTAAAAAATGATAACAAACATTTTGTAAAGCGAGGAAGGGGTAGTCTGTAATTCGTAGATGTGGTTTCCAAACAGCGCAATTACAGTTTTTCTTTTCAAATACCATCGGCAATAAAATATCCTATCATGCTCGGAAAAATATTTCGTAAGAAATTTGTCCAGTCCTTTTCTTTTTGAAACTATTTTGCCTAATATACAATCAAAATCTTCCATAGTAAATATGTTAGGTTAAAAGCGTGAAAATTACTTGTACACATACACTTTCTTCAAATACCTTTATAAATATTTGTCATTTTTCCGAAATTCTTTTTCTATAATTATTACCTTTGTGATACTTACTGCAAAAACAAACAAACAAAAAGAACCAAATAAGAAAAAAAGGAAAAAAAACCCTAAAAATAATAATAAAAAAACAAACAAACACATTTACGCTATCCGGCAACCATTGTCGTACATTGAAAAAAATCGTCTCTGTGTACAAATAAAAACTTATGGAGCCCGTGCGTGACATTTCCAACAGTTTGACATATGCGTGAAGGGAAAACATTAACCAAGCTTTCAGACTGCCACGTAGAATGTAGAATCACGAGAAATTTGCCTGAATTTCTATGGACACTTTTGGACTTAATCTTTCAACAAAGCGCAAAGTAAAGATCCTTGGCAGACTGTGCAGATGCGCAGACTAGCCAGAGTCTTTGCTTGGGTCACATTAGATATTGTTGGAAATGTAACAAACAGACTCAAATAACTTCGACAATTTCTATTCGATTTAAAAAAGATAAAAACATTAGGAAAATTTAAACGAAAAGACTATTCCTGTTAAATGCCATGTTAGTATAAAGAATAGCAATTCCACGATACTGGAATGAAATTTAAATTAATTTATTGCCGCCGTTTTCAGCCGATTTGGGACATTTTTGTGAACAAAGGAATTTTTAAATGTATTCTCTATCAAAATATATAAAGAAAACTCTGAGACTTGTACATACATTTGTATTTCAAAACAAAAAGGAAAATAATCATCTTTCTTACAATATTTCGTGCAAATTTTTCCAATTTATTTTTTCGAAGAAAAATGCTCAAATTTCAAAACAATTTCAAATTGAGCACAATCTGGAAAAATATTCTACCAGTATCCATATAAATGTGAACCGTCACGCGAAAAAGACCGCTTGGGAACTTTTTAAAATGAATATTTGAAAAGAGATTGGTTCTAGAACAGGCCAACCAGAGACCGCATTTCAAAAAAAATCACAGGAAGGTAGATCGTTCATTCTAGATTAAGAAAATAAGCAGATCCTTTAATTTTTTTTCTTTCAACTATACGCGGTTATTGTACTCATTTTGTTAGCTCCACTGGCCGAATGCCACTGAGACTATTGTCATGGCGTTGTGTCCGCCCGTCCGTGCGTTCGTGCGTCTGGTCGTTAACTTTTTCTTTAAAAATCTTCTCCTCAGAAACTATCAGATGAATTTCAACCAAACTTCACAATAATGATCCTTGGGTGACCCTCTTTCAAAGTTGTTCAAGAAATATTGATCCAATGAAAAACATGGATTAAATCGGCGTGGCTAATTTCCAAATATGGTAAAAAGTGAGTTTTCTCAGATTCTAATTGATGGATACCAATTAAATTTTGCATGAATGATCCTTTGGTGACTCTCATCAGTCTACAAATAATTATTGTGATCGGGTGCAAAATATGTATTTTATGGGCGGAGGTCATTTTTCTTTATGTCATATAGTGGAAACTTTGAAAATCTTTTGTATGTAACTGATTGTTATCAAACCAATTTCACTGGAATGATATTTGAGTGACCCTTTATCAGTCTACCAAAATTTAATGTGATCGGATGAAAAATATGTATTTTATGGGCGGAGGTAATTTCTCTAAATGTTATATAGTGGAAATTTCGAAAATCATTTTCTCAGATTGTAATTGATGGATATCAACCAAATTTCACTGAAATGATCCTTGAGTGACTCTTTATCAGTCAACAAAAATAATTGTGATTGGATGTAAAATATGTATTTTATGGACGGAGGTCATTTCTAAATATGTTATAAAGTGTAAACTATGAAAATCATTTCTCAGAATGTAACTGATGGATATCAATCAAATTTCATCGGTATGATCCGTTGATGACCCATTGTCATGCAGCCAAAACTATTGTCACTGGATGAAAAATATGTCTTTAATAGGCGGAGGACATTTCACTATATGTTATTTAGTGGAAAATTTGAAAATCATTTTCAAAATCAGTAGAACCCAAAACTTCAACAGTCAAAACTTTGATTTGCTATCACAAGAATTTCAAGCTCGTGGAGCGACTAGAACCATTCAAGGCTTTCTAGTTCCTCATTACAAGGCAGACCAGACCAATCTTGAAGTGACATCAACCAACATCCCAAAATATTGCATAACATTTGCTAAAGGATTTTTTGTATTGAGCAAAGTCGATAATTAAAAAGGGATAAAAAATAACTACTTGCATAATTAAAAAATAGAAGAAAAAAAAATCGTAGTTTAACCAAACCGTCGTAATTACAAGCACCAATTTATCTAAAAATATGTGTATGTTTGTGAGTTGGATCAACAAAAGTAATTCTAAAATTTCAGGATGTCTCAAGGTGCAGTTGGCTCGGCTTGCCTGTTCCTGAAAGACGTCATCTTTTGTACGGCATCTGTATGGGTGTGGCGAGTGGCCCCCGTAGCGCTGACATTACTTGGTGTCTTTGGGATCATCTTCAACATAATCATCCTGATGTGGAAGAATCTGAGATCCAAGCCGTGTTTAATCTTGATATTTCTCTCCGTGTCTGACATCTTAAGCGTCCATTCGGAACACTACTCGGCCAGTCTCACGATCAACCTCGGGTGCATTCGGAACACCACTCGGCCAATCTCACGATCAACCTCGGATGTACATAGACGGACTATTTTTTAAAAAGTACGGGAAAACCTTGGAAAAACTCGAAGACGTCAATTAAAATGGCTTTAGCCCTCGAAACTGTGAGTGAAAACATTCGATGTCGCCAACGCTATTCGTTTAAGTCCCTGACGTGAAACCATCGTATCCTAATATAAATATCTTTAGATTCTCAAATAACGGCTGAAAAAAATCTGAATTTTTAAGAATGATTCGTCATTCTCAAAAACTGAGATTTTTCAGCCGTTATTTACTGTTAAAGGTCTAGATCTACAGTGCTAGTTTTTCTTACACTGTTTCCGCCTAACAAAATGCACGATTACCCATCCGCCTTACATACATCCGAGGTCTGTTGCAATTTACGGAAATGGCCGAGTGATGTTCCGAATGCTTTAGCGTCCTTTCGGTATTACTCTTGGACTGTCTAAGAATTGGATATGGCTTTCATCTACCGCATTCTCTTTGCCTTTTCAACCATTTCCTCAAATACGCATGTGCAACATTCTCCTTGTGGACGGTATCGGTTTTCACGATAGAGCGTTTGTCGTTTGTCGTGTTTCCCCACAAGTCAAATAAGCACATGACCCAATCGAGGACCGCCATGCTGATGTTCGGAGTCTTGCTTATTGTTTGTACGATATTTGGTGTGACTTTTACGAGCCAGATACAAACAGATGGAGAAATCAAGGTTACCAATACTAACATCTCAAGCGAACAGAATTCTACAATGTTCCGTACCAGGGACATTGCATACGACGATGAATTTCCTATACAGAACACAACTGCTATTATAGCGAAACTGCATGACGTCAATAAATCAAAGGAATTGGCTGAAATACCCCCGGGAAAAGTAACTGAAAGACTTCCGACAACTTCTATAGCAGAAAACACTCAGAATACGGAAAATACAACAAATGCAACTTCGAATGATATTAAAGGACTAAAAGACTTTATTACAAAGGATTTAAATCGAGACAGACTAACAACTCTGAGCTCATTTGACTCTATCCTTAATTTGTTGATCGACGAAAAGATAGCGTTGGAAAAGGAGACTGTCTCACTACGATCCTTTCTGGAAACAGGCGCAAGTACAACTAAACCAAAAGAAAATGATACAAAACTTGACAAATCCATTGAAACAAATGCGACAAATCAATCTTCAAACACAGAAAGGACAACTGTAAATGCCTATCTGAAAAGCTGTTTTATCATCAGTTCAAAGAAGGTTCGCTTCAACACATGCTGCGAGGAACAGCCGTCATATTCTGCATATTTTTGCCCTTTCTGATCATAACAGTTGGAAACACAGGTCTAGCTTACAGCCTATATAAGAGGATGACACATTCAGGCTCGACGGACTCCCAGACTACAACCCTGTTCGCCATCTCTGGAATATTACTGACGACCTTGATTCCTTACGGAGTCATCAGCATGCTAAATATCATCTTCAAGGATCGAGTTGATCTGACGAGCTCTCGTGTTGGACTTATAGCCGCGATTGCCGAATGTTTCACCATGTGTAGTTTCACTCTTAATTTCTACTGCTACTTCTGGAAAAGTACTCTTTTCAAGGAAGAATGCAAGTCTGTGTGGAGAGAGATCAAAATGGCAATTTGTAAAAGACGACAGTAGATTATCAATGTTCATAATGTGTATCTTTCGGAACACCACTCAGCCAATCTCACGATCAACCTCGAATGTACATAGACGGACTATTTTTAAAAATTACGGGAAACCCTTGGAAAAACTCGATGACGTCAGTTAAAATTACGTCAACCCTCGAAACTTTGATTGGAAACATTCGACGTCGCCAACGAATCATTCTCTAAAATTAAGATTTTTCAGCCGTTTTTGACAGTATCAATCTAAAGATATCGCCGGTTGCTTCCGCGCTTGTTGCCTTACACTGGTTTCGTCAAACAAAATGCAAAATTTCGTTACATACCCACCCGCCTTATATACATCCGAGGTCTGTTGCAGTTAACGGAAATGGCCGAGTGATATTCCGAATGAATGCGTATGCGTCGAAGCTTTTGAACTAGACTGATTGTACTGAAGAGGACCCTTATGAACGAGGAAAGTTCTACAAGATTTCTTTATGTCAAAGTTCCATGATGCATCAACAGCTGTCAATATCAAGGAACTTATGGGAAAAAATGATCATTGAACAATGGCTATATTTATATGTATTTATTATATGTGACATATATTTAACATATCTAACATATGTGACCCGTTACGCGAAAAGAGACCATCTGGGAAGTGAGAAAAGGCTCGAACTAGGTCAGAATGCGCAGTCTGCACAGACTAACCAGGGTCGAAACTTTTGACAAAAATCAAATTACTGAATCTGATATGATCACTCTACCTTCCCTTTTCAATATTTCTACAATCCACCTTCTGGTTGGCCTCCGCTGGATCCAATCCTTATCTTAAATACATGCTTTCAATTTTTCGGAGTTCCCAGATAGTCTCTTTTCGTGTGACAGGTCACAGATTATATAATTTTTTGTTAAAAACGTTTTGAGACTGCCAGCTTTGGGTGCATCTAAATAAATGCGCAAGAATACTAGGGACATGAACTTGTTATAGTCCGTTTGACTTCTATATGGACCAACCTTTCGCCGAAAATCTCAGAAATTAATTGATGAAACGCATATTTTTCTTGACATATCATATTTTCTAGCTAATACCATGACGAATTTTGTTTTTCAGAATTTTTGAATGTAAAATAATGATTTTGTCCGTCCGTCTACGTGTTAACTTCCAGCCTTTCATACCTACTTGTGACTGTATTAAACGGAACAGCGAATTGTATAACCAAAAATAGTACTGATTTGCATAGGGGTCGAGTCAAAAGTGTCAGATTTTAAGTGAATTGTTATAGTATAAAATCGAGTATTTCAATATAATTAAGTATGTAGATAATTTTTGCTACCGTTGGATATCAAATCTGAGTATATTTTCTCTTTCTTCAGAAACCGTTTGAACAGATAATTGATTCTTGTTTTTATTCATTCTGAAATGAACCCTATATTTACAAGTTAAGACCAATCAAAAAACATTATTAAACGAAGTAGGTGGGAATTTCACGAGGAAAACTTGATGAGAAGACGAGTAATAACGGTAAAAATCACGTGCTATTTAAGTTTAAGATGACATGACCGTCGATATGCTAATAAGCAAGTCCAAATAAGGAATAATAGACATTTCATCTGTCAAATGTTAAGTATAAAACCACGTGTTTTTACTATATATATTTACAATTTCTTACTATTAAACAGCGTCCATCACCCCTCGTGTTTAAGAGCGAAAATGCGAAAATATTAACATTAACTAGATAGACAAAATCATTATTTTGAAATCATTTTATTTTCAAAATATATTTTTTGGAATGGTATTAAGCTGAAATTAAGATTTTACTACTTACAAATCCATCATTCAAACGCAATTTTGTGTAATTGATGAAAAGGTTGGTCCATATAGAAGTCAAACGGACCATAAATCAAGACCAATGTCTTTTTACGGCTAGTTTTTTCAAACTGAATTTGGTGTAGTCGTTATAATCTTGTATCGTAAATTGGACATATTTTTTTAAAAATATGTTTTTAATTGTAGCAGGAATCTTGTTTGGTCGTTTCGTTCCACCTTTAAGTGTGACATTTAAGTTAATTTACAATATTTTTATTTTGCGTAGTATAATTCGTGTATACCTTTGGTAAAAACACAGATTTTTTTCAAATGTTCTGGGTTTAAAAAAGTGCTATAAATGCTGAAAAGAAAGATGATTTAATCACTCACTAAATACGCCAAATAAATTTTCATGCATTAAGATTGAGTTGTTTTAAAAAATAGGGTATTTTTATTGTACATGTACATTTTAAACGTTTAGCAAATTTTATGCCAAAGCTTGAATTCTCCATATATATTCTTACATGTGACCGTCAATCGAAAGGGGCCCACCAAGGTATAACGTAAAATAGATATTTGCGGAACAGACTGAGTCCATCATAGGAAGCAGGATGGTAGAATGATAATTCTTTGTTCAGAAAATCAGCAAAGTACGAAAAGTTTCAATTCAACTCAGCATGTGCAATTCTCGCAGTCTGACAAGAGTCGACTCTTTACGAAGAGAGACGGCCCCTTTTCGAGTCACGATTGTTATATGCGAATGATTCAGTCACTCATAGTTGACGTCAACTGATTTCTTTAATAATAACAATATTAGTAGAAGTTATATAAATGATAAAATAAAACTCAACATTGAAGATTTTTAAAGATCTAAGCATTTTTAATGTACACGTATTTTTAGCATTTTCATGCAAATTTTCGATGAAAGCTTTATTTTCCCCTCATCTTCAGATGTGTAATCATGAATGTATTATTTAGGAGATGGAGAGAGTATTTGTTAGTTTCATGGAGATATGAAACTTAAAACCTAATCACTTTGTATGAATAAGCGAAGAGGATTCATACATGGGTATAATTTGGGTTTTAGTTTCATACCCCCATGAAAGCAACAAGAAGTCTCTTCATCTCTTATAATTAATTTTTTTAACATAGGTTTAAAGATTAACCCTCAAATATAGGATTGTTTGTTGGAATACTTTCCGCGGAAGCTTACAAAAAAGCTGCATTATTAAAATTGATTTTATTTAGTAATGAAAATAATTTTAAATCCAATCAGAATGCACGAATTTTGGTGAACATAACTAGAATTAAACCGTGTTTGGCTTAAAAAAGTAGATTGCAAATGGAATAACAAACCCGATTGGCTGAAATAAACTGCTGGTTAAAATTTAACCAATGGTTATCTTTTACACATCCAGGTTTTGGTTGATAACTCATTTTGAAATATGTTCAGCCTCTGTGCATTTGATGCTATTTAGTACCGAAACGAAAAGGGATACAATTTATTCAACAATTTTGTGCAAAAGGAATGTGACTAGAGAGATTTGATATGATATCGATGGCTCAGCGCGAAACACTTATAACTGCCTATATGTTTATAGGCAGTTATACAACTGTTTCATGCAGGGCCATCAATATGGTCCCCATCAACTTGGCGCTTAATATTTGGGAAGATTATTGGCAGACCAAGGCAACCATGCAAAGAGTATGGGATATTCTCCAAGAAAGACCTAATACAGTTGTGTGTTTATTGGAATATCGGTGGATCGATTTGTACGAGCCTAGATGTAATCAAAGATAGAATCAAACATCATATTTGTGTTTCGGCACCACTAAATGGGAATGGTGATATCGTAAAGGAAGAAAAAAAACACAAGATAAAAACAAATAACAGACGAATAATGTAAAAATATACAATATAAACTGATTTTGTGTGGTGTCAGTGGTCTAGATCTTGGTTCTTTCATTGGCCCACACATTCGGCGCGAGTACTGGTAAATTTTCCAGGAAGCAGAATCGAGAGGGATTAATCTAAGTTGTAAGAACTTGTTTCCCAATCGATGTAAAATAAATAGGTTTAAAGCAAATATAGTTATTTCGGGTATGGTCCTGTTTCAAGCACAACATACTTGAAATATTGGCATTTTACACGTGTTACCCATTCAGGGTTTGGCTAGCCGTTTAATTTAATATCTTTATTTAATGAGGGTGAAACATTAAGACAAAACTTTCAAAATTAACGAATTTAAATTTCTCTTTTTTACAATTTCATGGGTCATTGTTACATTGGCAATGGTTTTCTAAGCTAAATGTTGTGGAAGGGATCAAAACAATAAAATAAGTGCATCACGTGTAAAATCCCTTTTTTTATTTGGATATTCCAATCTTTCATATGTTTATAAGAGATTCATATGGAATACGAATCTCATTTCAAGATATGAAGGAAGCAATGAAATACTTATACTTTGCAGCTGTATATAGATATATTATTGATTTTTTTTATTTTTTTTTTCTTTGGAGTCAAAAATGGATCTATTAAGATTTTTTAAGGTTTAAACCCCGGTTTAAGGGCCAAGCACGAGCCCTGTCGATTGTGTGAATGACTTCAGTCTTGGAAACATTTTACTGTGTCCCAGTCCCACTAACCATGATATTTTGCCCAAGATTTATCTATTAAGCACTTAGGCTGGGTTTTATTAAAACAACAACAACAAACTTACACATTTGCAATGAGTTCGGATTTTGACCAAATGCAGGTCAATTCCTTCGGCCATGACATTTATTTGTATAAAGTTTGAATGATCTTTAAGCATAATGGTAAATAAATTTTAAAGTTGAAAGTTCTTTTTAAACCTAGTCCCTTTGAGATAAAATTCATACGCCCAATCATGTGCCGAAAAAAAATAAGACACAACAGTCGATTACATGAAAACAATTGCATTGTATTTCTAAAATTTTGGAGATCTGTTGCCATCTATTACATGTATATTACCGCCGTCATAGCGGACTGTCGGATTGTCAATCTAGATGTCCCGGGTTCGATCCCCGACGGCGGCACTCACTCTTTCCGACTATTTGTCTCCCACCAATGGGTCGATAATCGTAGACCTATGTGGAATAGCAGCTGGAGGCTAGGAAAGGATGTAATGGTAGTACTGGTTTGAGAAATACCAGGAATCCATTGTTAGGTGCTCCATCCGCCGCGATATAGCTGAAAACTCATTGAAAGCGGCGTAAGACCCCATTCAAACAAACAAACAAATACATGTATATTACTGTTTTGTTTCAAGGAACGCAAAGACTGTTTATCCAGAGTCAATATGAAGACGAGTTTTGTATCGTAAATGACGCGGACAAATTTCTCAGACCAACTTAGTTTATGACATTATTACTTCGGACGATTGCCATGATATTTACCTTCCTGTCACGTGATTCCTTTCCGTTTCATCGTTTTCCCTTTTCTTCTGAAAAATACCACAGATATGAAGAATAAAAAGTGGAATTCTTTTATAAACAATAACGATAATTTCTTGATTTGTATGCAAAATATGTTTCGGCCGAAGTGATCAAATATCTCGATGGTGCTCCATAAAACTAAATCGGCTGTAGTGATCACGTTAAAGTTAAAATATTTTTGTGTTGGCAGAAATTCATTAAAAATTGAAATTTGAAAAAGAGGATATTTTATGTTTTTTGTTTTGTTTATTTTATATCCTCCTCCTCCTCCTACTACTACTTCTACTAGTACTAGTACTACTACTACTGTACTACTACTACTATTACTTTTACTACTACTACTACTACTACTACAACTACTACCACTACTACTACTACTACTACCTCTACTACTACTACCTCTACTACTACAACTACTACTACTAACAACAAAAACAACAACGACAACAATAACAACAACTGATGATAAAAAAATATTAAAATAATGAAATAAAAACAATACGGAAAATAAATAACCAATCAAACAATCGATTATGCTCACAAATATACACGCATTTTCGAATGATAAGATTGTTCGAGGTTGTATCTTAATCCAAAATTTAATGAATATTGAATGCACACAATCACATACACACACACACAAAAACCAGGATTAATTTAATATGTTGACTTTCTGTAAATGCAGTTGACATTGTTTGAGCGAGGACTTCTTATAAGCTGCAACTTTGCTTAAGCTACAATCTCACCGTAAGCAATATTTCTGATAAAAGTGGTCATTCTTAAACGACAATTTCTTACTATTGAATCTTATGTTTTCGGAACCAAAATATAATCTTCTTTGAGACGATTCTAACGGGTTCTAATGTCATGAGATTCTGTAAAAAGTATGCGACAGATTGTATATGCTATCAAAATGACCTGTCTTATTTTATCATTAAATAGTGACCATTTCCATAAGCACTTTTTGAGGTCCCCTAAGTGGTGGCTTTTAGGTAGTGGAGCCGTAACAGTTCGCAGCATTTCGGCAATCATGAGCTACCACAATGTTAACCGAGGTTTCCTAATGAAAATCATTAGGAAACCTCGGTTAACACTGTTAAATTTCATCACTTTGGATATATTGTAGAACTATTACGGGTCCTCTACCTTAAAGAACAACAAATACTGTAATACTGTAAGTGCAAGTCAATGATAGCAAGGAGATATCGTTTTTTCTTCAAAGCACCGTCTTTTCAAAGTGTAAATCTTCCAAATAATTCCCTGGATAACCAATATTAGTTGTGAAGTTTCACTGGGAATTATGGCATCTGGGAATATGTTATTGGTGGCGTGGTTAATGCTTTGTATTCGGCATTGCTTTGGTGGGTATAAAAGATAAATATTTAAATACTCTTTTGAATCAAAATAACTTGATTGCTCTACGGTTTTCTGAAAGAAGTGCTGGACTTTCAATTCAGTGAAAAGATAGTCAGTAGAATTTTTGAATAAACACGTTTGTTAGAATAAATCATATATAACGTGTTTTGGCAACAAAATGAATATGGGTCATTTTTTCTGAATATCAGATCTATGAAAGTCACATATATGGAGCAGATTAAGATAAGACTGCAAAGATTTTTCGATTGATCGTTGCCTATGCCTTCTACCAAAAGAAGAAATATTTCAGACTCAGAAAATTGAGAGATATTTCCAAACGCAAGGCTAAGTCCGATTATACACATGCTTTTTTTTTTTTAAATAAAGACAACATTAAAATGGAACCTGCATTCATGATGACAAAAAATTCTAGAACGTTTGAAAATGTTTCCATATTCTACAATTTAGAGCGTGTGTAAAGCAAGGAACTATTTCTAAAACAGTCAGCGAACCTTTTTACCTTGAACGCATGTCGAGAATTATTGAACAAAGTGACAAACAATAGGAGGCTTTTAGGGCCTTAGACACTCTACTGACTCACTTGAAAAGCTTTCGCATGAAACATTGGTCTTTATGATATAATATGACTTAGTATTTGCATGGTTATATTTTATCCGGTGAAACTGCTGATTCTTTTGCGATACAGGGATACTTTTCGCCCTTGTTCATAACGCGCCTTTTCCCATGATACTTGACGAAATTGACCCCATGTTCGAAAGGATCTTGAATCTAGTACAATCATTTTCATCAAGTTTTAAGGACTCTATTACGAAAGCAATAAAGAAGATATTTTAAGCTAATTACAGTCCCTCTTCCCATAATTCTTGGCGGTCCTGACCCAATTTTAAAAGGAAAAATACTTATAATTAAATTTTGAAAGTGAATTCTTGACAAATCGTCTGTCCACGAAGACCACAGTTTTGTATCTTCAGTTTGATTGAGCAGGTTTTGGTCACCCAATCATGATATACTTGTAACTTTGGTGCGATTTCAGCCCTTCGTTTAAGATGATTACATGTCCCGAACGCTTAAGAAAATGATACCCCGGCTGCTTTGCAAATTTAATTTCCTTAAAAAATATTTAAAGACGGAAACGTTCTGTCAACGAATTGGGGGGCATATTGATTTGCACTTGATTCAACTTTCATTTTTAAATACAATTGCACTACTTTTATGGCGTTACAAAGTGGTAACAGTTTACATAATAAACGATTTTTATGCTGAATTTAGAATGTTGGCCAAACCATACCCAAATCAAAGTACTGAAGGCTCTAAAAGACGTAATTGTATGTCAACACTTTTATTGAAAATTACAAGTCGTCCACAATTCTTGCTGAAAAAGATATAAAAAGGTGATGTAGACTAACGTATGTGCAGTTTGGTTTTTGTCTAAATCTCCTTCAAAAGAGGGATATCCAGGGTTCAGCATGACAAGGGTTAATATATGTGACCTTTCCTGGGGCCATCTAGGATCTCAATTAAATTAATATTTACAAAAAGTGACTTCGTCAATCATAAGTCAACCACGGGGCGCATATCGGAAATAAAAATTTATTATGTGAGAATTTAAAAGTTATAATTCAAGATTCAAAAATCAACTCAGAGCGGAAAGATTCGACCCAAATCAGCATGCGCATAGTCTGACCGGGATCAACACTTTACGCACTACCAGGCTAATTCTTTTACAACTTACGGCTAACACATAATTATATTTCATGTACTTATTAAATACAATTTCTTAAAGAATATTGGATTTTTTTTGTTACGAGTAAATAAAATCTTCTTAATGATAGTCTTTAATTTGATTAAAAAATGTCTGTTTTTAATATCAATCCGAAAAAAGAAGGATTGGGTTTCGACAAACCTAGAATATAAAAAATATACCAGTCGTGGCTGGTGGTATAGACAAAGATAAGTCAGCACATATGTGTAAAAACTCAATCTGATCCACAAAATATTCAACGCCTTCGTAAGTAAGAACGTTGAATCAATGCATTTAACGTCATGTAACCTACACGCTAAACGACGCGCTCAATATATTCCAGAGTCTTAAAATATCAATATTATCTAGTCGAGGTTTGAATCAATGCATTTAACGTCATGTAACCTACTCGCTAAACGATGCGCTCAATATATTCCAGAGTCTTAAAATATCAATATTATCTGGTCGAGGTTGGGTGAATTTATCATGACGGGACTTTGTCGAGTCATGATAATGACTTACTGCCGAGATCAGATAACATTATTACATGTATTTTGAGAGAGTTACACATGATTCTATTTATCATGCCACCTTTTTTGCGCTTAATTATAGTAAACCCTTAACAATCAAAGTCATTCTGGTGTAGGTGTAAGCAAATTGTTTCTAAAAATAGAATGTCTGATATCATGATTTGTTATTAGACAGGTGATATCAGGTCAATACAGGCTTTATTGCATGAAAAATCGTAGAATCCTCGAGGGCACCCGACTTGGGTAAAAACAAATATTTTCATCTCTTTATAGCCGTTTTCGGTTCAGAGGGTTGTCAGGATGGTTGGCTGTTTTTCAAGAATCATTGTTACGATTTTGTGGTAAAGGAAGTTCATTTTGACACAGCAAAAGGTGTCTGCATGACAAAGGGGTCCACCCTGGCCTCGTTGTGGAAACCGGACGAGTTCGATTTTGTCACTGATACAATGAAACAAGTTAGTACTGTATGCCTTTTGTTACTTATGAGATATCTATGGCTTAGCGCGAAATACCTTCAATTACCCTTAAACACATTTCGTGCTGGTCCAACGATATATTAGCAAAAAAAAAAAAAAAAATAAATAAAGGAAAAAATATTACAGCATTTTTTGTCCATTCTTCATTGGCAAAGTTCTGAAACCTCCCTTTTTTCAAAAAACTTCAGACTGGTCCAAATTTAAAGCGATTACAGACAACAATAACCATATGCCGTAGAAAATATTGTTGGAAAAGGAGAAATTGGTATTTAAAAATAGCCAATATCGCAAATTTTGTTCAGGATAAACAAAATTAGCGATATTAATTACCTCCCTTTAATAAAATATGTATACAAGGTCTATAAATAGCTTCCCATTTCTCTAAGACCCAATCAGACATTTGCATTTTCAATTAAGAAAGTGAAATCGCAAGTTATTTCTAGCCCAATTCATATTGAATGTAGTTGATAATCTTATCTATCTGTTATTTTGGGCGTTTTTGAATGGTTTGAGTGAGTGTTTTGAATGAATGAATGGAACGCTGAGTGAGCGAATAAGAATGATATGATTCAGATAATTGTCAATTTCAGGATGTAATTAACTGTATCAAAGTGTAAATAATCCTTGATGTTTAATATAGTTTGGTTATTCCATGTCTAGCTGGAATTACCATCCTTTATGAATCATTGGTGGGATATCAGATTTATCTGTCTCAGACGTTCTTTTCTTACAAAACAGTTGCCATCAATCAATAGTCTAACATAGTTTTCATCTTAAATTGCTTCCTTATATCACAGTTGTTTCCAAATGCTTCAGGCTAATCTTTTTAACAAAGTTTGAACAAACTGTCTCTTTTTATCTTTAACCTAACCGTTCTACTATTTTGGAATTACATTTGCAATATCAACGAATGCGAAATTTTAACGAAATAACGTATGAAATTCGTTTGAGAATAAGATTCTCTTTGAAACAGATTGAGATAAGATGAGCTTCTGTTTTTCTTTTTATTTAAACTTTGTCTTTCCTACAAACCTTCATGATAATTTTCAATTTTTGAAACATACAATTGTATTTCAAAACTACCTTTTTTTACGATTCTACTGGGGAAATGGTAGAAGAAAATGATGAAGTGGCTAGTTAAAAATTCTTTGATTCGTTTTTGAAAAAAAAAAAAAAAAAAAAAAAAATCCACCCAATTTACACTATTATTTCAGAAGATCAAGGTCATCCTTTGTCTTGTTCTAATTTTATCAAAACACTTCGAATAGGTGCTGCATTTCTTATGTCCATAAACAATAACAACAGAACAAATATTCTCTTCGAAACTTAAATAAATCGGAAAAGAAATTGTTTTTTCCTAGACCCAAATACATTGTATTGTAGAATTGTTCGTATAGATAGTAAGGTTCTTTTATTGTTATGGGCCAATTTTATTGAATTTTCCCTTGTATTTGATGCGTCATTAGATTTGTACGAGAAGTTGATGAAACACAAATAACAATAAGGAAGTCAATTTGGCCTGCAATGATGTCTGCTTTATGTCCAAATAATGGCATAAGGCATTAGCGATACTGGCAATATTGTCTTCTCGAATATGCATGGTTCTTAGCGCAATATTTGTATGTTATTCCCTTTTATCTTAAAACTGATACAAATATCCGCGTGTAATAACATAATAATATTTTAAACAGTTCGCCAGAGAACACAAAATAGCGAATTCATTATTCACACCGTGAAATTGTCGCACAGTCGAGGCTTTTCTATCGGAGCTTCATTATAACATTCAAAACATTCAAACCGCTCCAAACCGTTCCACGACTTCATTCAAGTCGCTTAAAATATCTTAAGGCTTCATTAGTTTGGTGTAAATTTTTAAGCGTTAGAATGCGAATAAAAAAGCTCGAATAAACTCAAGGGGCTAATCTGCGTCCCGGATGAAAACGTACGCGAAACGTGACATGAACGTGGTAGTCCACTATGCACGTTGTCTATCGTTCAAAGCGATGAACAAATTTTAAAACGATCGCTTAGTTTTTTCACATCCTTTACGCTGGGCTATTTTACATTATAATATGACCTACGTCGTGGGAGTGAAATAAACCCGTTTTGTACTTTTGATATTACACGGGTGTTATTACACTAGTGGAATAACTATGCAAATGAGCTTAGAACGCAAAGCAACGTTATATTTTCGTTGTAAAAATGACGTCATAATGCGTTTCTGACGTCTTTTTGAAAACGGCGTTATATTTTTCGCGGAACAACTTGAATAAAAAATTTCTGGAAATTCCTCGATTTATCGCAAAAATTCAAATCATATTATTAATAGAATATAAAATTTGTGCTCAGAAAATACGGAATTTATTGAACTCGTCATCTATAACAGATAAATACTCGGCGTAGCCTCGTTTCTATTTGTTTATAGTTGACTCGTTTAATAAATTCGATATTCGATGACCACTCATTCAATATCCTCTATATGTCAGTCTCTCTGTTTTCTTAAGATTTCAGATACAGTTGATTCAGCGTGGATTGGTGTAGTTCCAACAAATAATGACAAATGGGCTTGGCTTGATGGTTCAACATTTGATATAGCGGATAAAGGTATTTTGAAAAAAAAAAAGTCTTTTACTTTCACTTGACTTTAAAATCGATTAGTTCCAAATTCAAAGGGGAAACACCCAATTTAAAAATCATTAAAGACCGAAGAACAAATATTTCATAATATGACCTACGCTGCTCGAATAATGTAACTCCGATGGATATTTTTGATAATTACAGTAGTGTGATAACCGTGTAAAGAATTTTAGAGAGTATGTTGAGGGTGTTATTATCCACGGTTTTTCCCTGGCAGGGCGGATTATGACCGTAAATCGTTTGTTGGTAACCAAACCATCGTGACTTCAGCTTGTCCAAGCTGAAGTAACGAGGCTTTGGTAACCCAACGCTGAATTGTGTTCTCTTTCTCCAAGCACGTGAATCCTTTTGGTTTTAGGATACAGTTATTTGCACGCATTATTCACGATTATTTCCTACTAATTTTTAAATGAACCAAAATCCTTAAAAGTTAACCCGCCAAATTACGTCACGGCTAAGCCTCGCCCTGCCAGTTCATTAATAACGCAACAAAGTTGATGAATGTGATGGCCTTTTTTTGCCAGTGTTTCACGAATGCTCAAAGCGCAGGACGATTTGGCTCACGATCTATCAAGGATGCCATTCCTCACTTTCCATCACTTTTTGATAAGGTCCTTTTGCGTTCTGGGCCCGATGTTATAAAACTTTTCTCATTCTCAACTAGGAATTTTCTCAAACTTAGAATTCAAATAACTGAATGAGCATAAAAGATAATATTAATATGTTATTATTAATAACAATTTTTTGATATTATCTTTTATATTAATACATTTATTACAGTATTTTTACAGAATTACGGTTTTAACCTAAATTTGAAATTTCAGAAAATTTTAATTTGAGAACGAGAAAAGTTTTAAAACCTTGAGCCCTGATCAAATTTTTGCACATAAATACATTTCGTTATAGTATTTTGGGATGGAACTGGTCGCATAGAAATATAGAAGGGTGTGAGTGGGTTTACCTAGCTTTATCTTATAAGCTGATGGGACAACTTGGTCACAGCTAGGGTGGTCCATACTTTACGTAGGATCTCTGGCCTACAGAAAATATCATCTTTCTCGCGTTCAAATGTAA
This sequence comes from Fragum whitleyi, assembly GCA_948146395.1. Lineage (NCBI taxonomy): Eukaryota > Metazoa > Mollusca > Bivalvia > Cardiida > Cardiidae > Fragum > Fragum whitleyi. The sequence continues at coordinate 54,765,860 of OX411548.1, read as the reverse complement.
AAACCAAATCTCTATAGATGTATCTTAATTTCTCTATCTATCGAGCTCCTGCCCCTTCTATTCTTTGATCAGTGAAAGATATATACGCAGCTGCATTTTTGCTTACCATACCTGTGGGTTTTCAGATGAATTAATGCTTTATATCAGCAATAGAGTTAACTATGAAGTTCTGACAACTCGGATTTCAGTCTATCTAACGTGTTTTCCTTTTTATTCTCTGACAGATCGATTTTATGTTTCATTTTTATTCATTTTTTTATTCTATCTGCCCGTAGGAAAATCCTGATGAGGCTATTTCGATGAGTACCCACGACATAAAATTGTTTGAAATTTTAGAAAAATGGTGTAATCTAAAATTTGGGGAAACTCATCATCTAAGGACAGCCCCTGAATATGATAAAACAATTTGGGCAATTTACGAAATGAAACATTTCTTTCGCAAGTAAGATATCTGCTTTTTTCTCTAATTCTAGACACTCCAAAGCCTAATATAGATCTATGTGGAGTTATAAAGAAAGACGGGCAGATATCCTTCATTGATTGTGAACGGACGGTACCTGCATTTATATGCAAGAAACGTATGTATGGCTGACATTGATGTAAATGATCAATTAGAGCGACTCAATTTACAGAACAGATGCTAACTTTGTCCCCTATATGCAAGTCTCATTTACACATAATAGTTTTAATGTAACAAATCAGAATCCTTAGAACAAGAGTATTTGCTTATGTGATTAAACAGGTTAATTTTACCACGATAAAAACTTAAATCCAACTCAAATTAACTTACAAAACAACACAAATTCAGACTGCTAATTCGAAAAAGATACGGCTCTTTTGATTAATCTTCGACAAAAGTCTTGGAGATAGCAATTTATTGAGAACTCAACATTTTTTTTATTGCAACATTTACTGAAAATGTCTTAATGTTGATTTAAAAGAACATGGATGTCACTGCGTGTCATTTTCACCAAAGTTATTAAGAAGCATATAAAGATAATACAATAAGGCATTGTCATATTATTTTTCAGCCCTTGAAATGCTGTTTATTACAAGCAACATGAATATAACAGAGGACATCGTGCACCTTATCGAAGGTCAAACAGCAACCATATTTGAACGTCTATGGCCGCCGATGTTAGATCTAATTTCATTGGATAATTCCATGGGGAACCTCATATCGACGGTTGACGTCACTCACGAGACTGATTGCGCCTTTCGGTGTTACACTGTCGATGAATGTCAGGCGTTTGTGCTGGCGTGTAAATCCGCAAGAAAGTGCAACATTTTCTTCTGTAATTTACTTTCTGCGATTGTTCACGAGTGAGCATACTGTTAGTAACAATGTGAAATTGAAATTCAACGAGATCAAAAACATTCTAATTCGATCGATCAGTTCTCTATTCAATACATCAAACCACTCACTCAAATCACACAAAATCAATCCGAAATTATTCACTATTTCATCACCTTGTGTATATTTCAAAGCGTCTGTTTGGTCCATGAACGCACGCTAACAGAAACTCATGTAATTATTAATCAAATTGAGGTAAAAATATCGCTAGTTTCGTCCAATTTTAAACGACATTAGCGATTGTACATTACCTCCCTTTATCATTTTTTAAAAACTCACTCATCGCAATAATTCCATTTCACTCAAAAGCATTCCAAAATCATTCGCCTTGTCAGTTTCTCGATATTCGTAACTATCAGAGTATTAATTGATATATGTTTTCATTCTCGGTTCACTCGCCTTCTTTGCAAAAAGCTACTGAGTTTCAAGAATTTCTTTAAGATGTATAGACGAACATTTGTTATTTGTTCACATATCTTATGCCAAAAAATTCTTGTTAAAATAAAGTATATGGATTTCTTTATGTTTCGTGGTTGATTATAAAACCTTTCCAAACTTGGTCAAGTATTTAGCTGCTATAAAAGAATGTATACTATTACCCACGTCACACGAGTGAAATAGACCCGTTGAATATTTTGATATTACACGGGTGTTTTCACACAAGTGGAATAACTATGCAAATGGGCTAACGACGTTTAGCAACGATATATTTTCGTTGTGAAAATGACGTCATAATTTATTCGAGGGCGTCATTTTGCAACCGGCGTTATATGTTTCGCGAAATGACTTGAATCCATAAATTTCTGAAATGGACTCTATTCATCGCTAAAATTTAGGTCACATAATAAATACAATATAAAATGTGTGCACATTAAATACCAAATTTATAAAACTGGTCACCTATAAACAATTAAGATGACTCGTTTAATAAATTCGGTATTCTTTGAGCACTCATTCTATCCTCTATATACCTATGTGACCAATTGACATTCGTACAGAAGCCACTAATTTCTCACTTTGATTAAACTTCTTACGAAAAAAAAATCGTAAGTCAAAATCAAAAATCGTACCTCAATCATTGTTGGATTCTGTCTAGCAACATCTCATTGAAACCGTCGCAGGGCCGAATTCCATATTTAGTTACTAATGTAGAAACAACTCTTATTTTTGAGTTACGCAAAAAATGATCGTAAGATGTTCGATAACACAGGCCCCAGACATCTAACTAAGACACGAGAGGCAAGAAAAAGAATGAAGACAAAATCTCTCTTTTTGGGTGTCAAACCTCCATCGGATTTTATTGATTAGTTTAACGCCGTCGGGGATCGAACCCGGGACTTCTAGATTGACAGTCCGAAGCGCTACCAACTGCGCCATCACGGCGGCATGTTAATTCAAAAGCTAAGTTCAATTTTGTGTGATTATGACAGTACTATAAAAAACTTCCCCGTTGAATGTCAGTTAAGCATATCATCTTTATTTCAAGTCTTATTTCATTGAAAAATCTTTGATTAAACAACAAAAAGCTACTGTAAAAACAAAAAGTACGAATGATGATTTTTCACGGAGGTAACATTGAAGGCAAACATAAAAAAATAAAAGACCACTTGAATTCAGATCGACAAAACTTTAGTTATGGCATTTACATATACTTGGTTTGCATTTGCTCATTTCCGTCATGCTATAACAGAGGTTCTAATATCTTGCCCCAAGAGGCACCAGAAAGAAGAAAGTAAACGTCGCCTGGAGCCCAATAAATGTTACAATGAAGAAATAGTCAAGAACTTGTCCAACGAACTCCCACGTGATATTTGCCAGCGATGCTTCAATATCGTCAACATCATCTTCATCGTCTACGTCGCTTATCACTGCAATATCAGGTGCCCTATCTTCGTTAGGTAGATAGGCGTTCGCTTTTACATTTGGTTCGGGTCTTATAGGGGAGACTTTCAATGTAGCAGATCCATTTGAAGAATTGTAACCGCTAGAATTATCAGAAGACGAACCGCGTTGATCCCGGTTTGGGAGTTGAAGTCGGTGACTACCTAAAAAATCCTTGGATCCTGTATCATCTATATCCACTGATAGGTCAATATTTTCGGTACTTTCGACGTCCGTGAGTTTAGAATTAGACCTTTTGACCGCTGATTGTGATCTATATGTAGCAAGTGAAGCTCTCTCGTTTAATTCAATATCTCTCCCAGTTATGGGTTCATTCCCATTTACAAGCTTTCTTGACCGGATAGACATCCCCTCTCGTTCTAGGGCTGAGTCAGGCACAATGAGAGCTTCACTTGATGTCATTGATATTCTCTTTTTTACTGCTAGAGCCTTTGTGGAGAATTTTTTGTTGACGACTGTATCTCTTACAACATGCCCGTTAAAGAAAAGTCCTTGTCTGCAACATTGGCATCGAATCCGACGAATGAAACTATAGATCTCCAAAAAGGCAGATTTGGTCTTTCCCAGGAATGTCATGCAAGGTGGTTTTAGTTTTGTCTTTGTCTTTCTGTAACAATACCGACAAGGTCTAAACTTGATTGTCTTGTAAAAGTAAATGAACGCCCTTGGAACTTCATCCTTACCTGGAGACACGTAAAGCCGCAGTAGAAATACGTTGACGATGCTCAAACAACCACTTAATGTAAGCATTAGTATGACATAATAACAAAGCAATGACATAGGATCGGACGAGTCTGGTAAAAGTTGCATTAGTGTCTGAAGAAGCACAATGAAAGCCAAGAAACACGTGATACCAAACCCAACCCGCTCACCGGAGGCCGGCGGAAGTAAAAACAAGAAACCAGTCAACAGACTTAACAAAAGAACCGGAAGTACAATGACTAGCGTCATAAAAAGCGGTTTCCGCTTTATGGTGATTTCAAAATCTGCAACGTATGAGCCGCCAAATAGACTCGACGATGACTTGGTGCTTACTAATGTCCATATGCTACTTCCTTGTACGTTATTAGTGTCCCACGAAGATCCAGTGACCTGAAGGGCAATTAGACTGGAGTCCTGTCCCCAAGGTTTGATTGACAGTGTACATTTCTGCTCGTCAAAAGGGAAGTATGTGGCATCGGGAGTACATGATGTTAGAATCAGTATTCGTGGGTTCCACTGGCACAGTCCTGAACTGCGTAAAGGTGAAAAGAATATGATAGAAATATTACGTTTATATAAATACGCAGAAATAGATGGGGTTGTAAACCCAGGAAATAAATATTTCAATAATACTGTTTCAAACCATAGGCTGACGTTCGACTCTGAAGCCCTTCCATTCAGATGATTCAACTGAGTGCCAACAACATAGGGTTATATTTCTGGTTACAAAGGGTTAAATAAGTGCGTGGAATGCACACTCTGACCAAGATCGAAAGTTATCATTTTAGTAATAGTTATAGTTCATTTCTGAAAATTTACGCGATATAACCTAAGCGGAGCGTTAGCGGAGCGCAAGGTTATACGCGTAAATTGTCAGAATATGAACTATAACTGTTTTACCGATCGACTTATTTTTTCATCAAATAACGCTAGGTCAACTGAACTGCGCGTCAATCAATGATGTCAGTCATTTTTGTTGCGTCATATATTCTTCAATCAAATCAAGGTAAACAAAAAGTGGGAGGAGCGAATTTAATTTCCATCGGGTTTATGTAATTATTTTGTCATTTGGTGGGACAAAATCAGTTGAGAACGTTCGGTAAACAAAACCTCGTGGTTGCTGCTAGTGGGTTTTGTATTCTTTTTAGTCAATTTTTTGCGGACATTGTGTCTCCATTTTTGGATTATGTATCCTATATTCAGCCACGCAGAGGTAGTGAGTTCGACTATCATTCAAAAGGTCCCGGGTTACATCCGCGACGGCGGCACTCATCCTTTCCGACTATTTGTCTCCCACAAATGGATCGATAATCGTAGACCTATGTGGGAAAGCAGCTGGAGGCTAGGAAATAAATGATAGTACTGGTTTGGGAAATACCAGGAATTCATTGTAAGTTGCTCTAGCCTCAGAGATACAACTCAAGGATTGTTGAAAGTGGTGTTAAACCCTATACAAAAATAAACAAACAAACAAAAAGCAAACAAAAAACCACGACATATTCATTATCAATACTATAAAGTTTTCAACAAGACGTAAGTAAATAACATTTATAGTGTATTGAAAAGCTGTAGTTTCAAAGTTTTGGTTACCCACCGACACGTCACAGTTAAACGGGTCACGTTGGCTTTCGATTTTGGTCAGCTATCATAGGCATAACATGCTTTGAATCACTTTTTTTGCAAATATGTGTATCCCTAGAATCCTTTAAGTAGGTATTTTACATTTTTTTCTACAATTGTTTTGCATACATGTACCTTTTATAGGAACATTTGAATGCAATTTGTTAAGATTGGGACCTTGAGAACTACTAAATTAAAATGTCGTTCAAAAGATCCAGAGTATTCATTTTAAAAAGGAAGTTAGATTTTATATCGTTTGAACCCTGTTGTCTTTTCTTTCTATGTCAATGTGAAAATGTGGAGATGAGAAAGGCTTGATTCGAGCAAACTCGTCGATCTCATTCTTACTGCTGTATACCATGTAGATTAATATTTATTATCAGAATCATTGATTTACCAGCTAAATCGTCTTTTGATTATATACAGAAAAATTATTCAAGAATTTTCTCCTTTTTAAGTGAGTAATTAATTGTCTATAAGCATAATTTAAAAGACAATTCATAAAACTTTTTTTTATAAATACTCGATTACAAGTTAAGGGTCTTTCGGAACATTTTATCAGACAAGATTATGACGTCACTGTCTAGTTTTGAATGTAGTCCCCGCCCTTTGTGACTTAAAGTCACGTAGCTCACTTATTCGAGCGGATCGTCAGGTTATGGGATATATTTTTTGAATTTCAAACGAAATAGCGGCCTTTCATTGGACGAAAAAATTGGACGATCGGTAAGAAAAATTATCGCCCTACTGTCTACTACTTTTAAAAGTGCGACCTCTGCTTTACCTGTACCAAGTCCAAATTCTTTTTCAGATAATTGTTTTACTTAGTTTTTGGGTAGTCTCTTTTTGCTTAATGGGTCACGTATGTAAAAAGTGCTTACATCACGGGCGATGGTTTCTTATCCAGTCCTGCTTTGAGTATCGCAAAACGGTGCAAACAGTTCTCCGATTATACCTTGCTTTGCACGTGTAATTGCGTGCAAAGCGGGGTATAATTGGCAAACTGTTTGCATTTTAATGTCATCCTGAACGCAGGGCTGATTTTGTAAGTCAAATAGGTGACCTATCTGAAACCCTTTAACCTCAAAGAAGAAAAAAAAAATTCAGAGAAGCAGCCTTTACCTCATGTTATATCTAATCTTATACGTCTCGTCACCAATGCTCTTTATCGAGTCTGTCGAGTTGATAAGCACGAGGTTCGGTGTCCAAATCTGGTCTTGAGTGAAGAACATGTAATTGGCCAAACTCGTGAACGAGACTCCCTTCAGCGTCTTAACCTCGTCCGTCCATTCCATGGATATACTCCCAACCAACTCAAGCTTGCCATCCACCGCATCGAAATCCATAATTGCATATAGAGCCATGTCTGTAAATAGATACGCTTGTTTTTAATCCAGCCGAATTTCAATTTTGGTTTTGAAAAATTTCCGATTTTTGTGCTATTACTACCATTTTTACCTCAATTATTATTATGAAGAAAGCATGCAGTGTAGTCTAGGACCAAGGCTCTAGATTACACATGTTGATCTTTATTTACCCTGTATACCAATCCTTTGTGCAGAGGTGTGGAAATACGACTTTTTCTCCACTTGTCCATGGATAAGTAAAAGTCGATTTCTCACTTGTCCAGGATCAAAATGAATTTGTCCGCGAAAAATGTAAATATTGAGAAAACATTGTTGTTAATGAATCAACTGCTCTAACCAAGCATTTTCTTCATTCAAGACATTATTTTCTACCTTTTTTAATCTCGAGGATAACACGATATAGGGTCGAATAACTCTTATTTCTATAGTGGTCCTAACTCATTCCAGATGCTTTCTTACCACTGCTACCCATTTTTGCAGCTGGGTGGACTGGGGCCTTGTCTGTAAAGTGTCCCGCCTTCGATGGGGCTCGAACCCGCAACCACGAGGTCACGAATCGAGCGCGCTAACCACTTTGACTCAAAAATTAGTATGGCTTTTCTCCTAGATGATGATCTTATTTGCTATTCCAAGATGTCTAGAAAATTATACTTGCCCGACAGTGGTCAGACAAGTCGGGCATGTGGGTACCACACCTTTGCTTTGTGTCGTTGGAATATGGTCTGGACATAGGAGAGGAGTTAAAAGCCATGTTATGTTGTTGTTGTTTCATAAGAACAGTCACATGTTGCAGAGATAGACGTGCAGTCAGTTCGAGGAATGAAACCGGGACCTCTCACTCTCGGGGCGAACAAACCGGCTCTGAAATACCTATAACGTTTCTATTTTTTTCTTTGCGTTTAGCCATTTATTTATATTTGTCTTACTGTCTGACTATCTCTAAATGCTTTTATAATAGCCTTTCTCTGCTCGCACATGAAATTTTCAAAGATTTTACATTTTTGCGCTGAGTGATGGCTCGGATCAGGCTGGGCATCCGCGCAGTGTGATCAGAGTCTTCACAGTGCGCTTAAAAGAAGCTTCTTGTCCATAAAAATTTAATAATCTCTCAATCGGAAAATATTTTACATGGACTATGTGATTGTCCAAACTGCCCCATGTTTCTGCATCACGCACAAATGTTATTGTTGAAAATGTCGCGCACATACTCGTATTTCAACTTACTCAGGTAAATCGTTAAAGGTGACAAGCTTGTGTCCTTTGGGATTATTGGTCCTGCGCTGATTGACCTTCCAGAACTACCTGTGTCCTATAAACAAGAAGGAAGAAAATAACGTAAAACTTGTGTTAATCGACCTGTAAGGGTACTACCAAAAAGCGGTTGCTAAAGTATGGTTGCTTAATACAATATTTTAATAGTGAATAAGTCATTTTGTTAGCCAAAAAAGATTGTCACATAAGTCTTGATGAATCCTTTGATGTTTGAGCCTATTAGAATCGCGTCATTGAGACGATTCTAATAGGCCTAGGTTCTTATAACATAAAATCTAATGATAAACAATTATCCCTTTTAATATTACCTCTTTTTCGGAGATTTAGCTTTCTGCGAGTGGACTTTTTTACGACAGTCGCTAAATAAAATTAGTCGCTCAATACATGTGGTCACTCAAGCAATATCGACTACAGAATTGGTTCCGATTGCAAACAAAGATTAGTGGTAATATCGGGTTGAACCATATGTATGCAATATCTAAGCTCGAGTTTGCAAATAAACGTTTAAATTGCATTCGGGTCTAAGTGTTCAATTCCGCCAGATAAAACAAATGAGCCTGTGCGTGGCATTGCCAACAATTTCACATGTGCGTAACGTGAAGACAAAGATCAGTCTGTGCAGCCTCACAGTCTAATGTCTTCACTGTTGACTGAATCGGAATCTAGGGACCTGTTCCCTCTGTTCACAGTTGTAGAAAATCTTAATGGCTCAGTTTGCCTGTACAGAAGGCCATCACACACCCCTGAAATTGTTGGAATTGTCACGCACAGACACAAAAATCTTTCGAGTCACTTAAATGATATTTTGCGGCCTCGATGGTCGAGTTACTACAAAAGCTTAGCTTTTTTCGCAATCAGAAATAAGTTACTATAAACCGAACTTGATTATAGATACTTTGCAACAGGTATTTGTCGAAAAATAAAAGAAGCAGCCTACCTCATAAGCCGATAGAAAGCGCTCGTAGTCAGATTTTACACTGTTGTACGCTGTTACACAGAAACCAACTGTAAAAGCATCGCTAAAAATTAAGTAAATGAAGACCCCCTTCATTTTGTGAATCATAACTTAATCAAATCCGAAAACACTTAAAATGGCGTCAAATAACATGTGTGGTCTGTGTATATCGTACCATTGGTTGGTAACCTAAATGTCGTAGCTACAGTTTTATTGAAGCTGTTGTTGCGATATTTTCATCTGCCCTTTGACGATAAGTAATCATTAGTAACTTTAATTGGAGCTATCCGTATCAAAATATTAGATCTAAGTTTATCGTTTGACAATGACAATACGTTAATACCAATTGTTTATAAAATGGTAGATCTTTTTTAAACAGTGCTATTTTAATGATAACTACACCTGTTCCTTTTTTGATATGTTGATATGTCTTTCATACCAGAGAGTGCAATATCATTTGTGGTCCTTCACGCAAAAATGGCATTATTGGAAAACGTTAGATAAATAATCTAAAACAAAAAAGAGATTTTGGCCAGTCAAAACCAGCCGGGCGTAGCATTACCAAAATGTTTAAACAGAAAGGTAGAATGAATATTCGAGATTCTAAACTTAAGTCGACTGCAACAAGTTTCGAACCTAGTCAGCCTTCCCAATCCGCACAGTCTGACTAGGCTCAACATTTTACACAATTATGTCAAATTTGATAGCCTGTCGGGTCACATTTATTTGCCGTCGATGAGTTCAGAGGCCAACGTATCGTAAATTACAAAAAGACAAGATAAATAAATTAAAACCAATCTGTTGGTCTTACTCTTTTTTATGTAGGCCTACATCTAGTTTGTATGTGTGTTTGTAATCCTTGTTTGTTTTATCTGAATGAAAAAGAGAGCTTTTATACTTTTCTAGTTGTATCGTGATTTTAAAAATGCTAATAAGTCATAAACTTGTTTCAGGAGCAATTGCAATCTTTCTTTTCGCTTTATATTTCTGTTATACAAAAAAATGAAACAAAATGCGAAAATTTTAGCACAAATTTTCTTAAAGCGCTCGTGATTGCTATGCAACATTCATGGTGACGTCACTTTTTTGGCCCCGTTATGATGATGCCACATAGGGTAAAACGAACGAAAACGGGGTATTGGATTTTGATAATTTCACTGGTTAGGCAGTATGTTTATCAAATGATATTCTATCGCCATTGCTCGATAATCCACGGAAAAACATTAAAGATTATATCCAAACATTGCTAATTAATTACGAACTGTAGATGAACTAGTTGATAAAACTTCAAAGAACACGTTTCAATGCAAATCATTAACATTTGTACTCGGGGCTTTAGGTTCAGTATTTTGAAATATATTCAACTAATAGATAATTTTGTTCCACGCTTTGTGCACGGAACTTCAACAATACTTAATTGTGTGCAACGGATAAAGACAATAAAATATTAAGATTTTATGAAGATAAATTGTCATAATTCTATTTTCATAGGTATAAAGAAAAAACAAACCACATGACTTTTAGTTTATCGAAAAGAGATATTTCGAATCGTTTTGAATCCGACTGTACTTTTTATTAAATAGAGGCAACATGCTGGAGCAATACAAACATGCTGGAGCAATACAAACAAAAAGTGATTCATGCATTGTTTGAGATATTCGGGAACCACGAAAAAACTGGTGTTATCTTTTTCTTGGGAAACCCTGTGTCAGTTCGTTCCGTAGCAGTAACTACTCTGCCTTGAAAGGGGTCAACAGAAATTGTCATTTTAATTGTTGTGATCATGTTGGACACGTTTGTGTAACATGTTATTAAATTAAACCGTGGCGCCAAGTTCAAAAGAAGTTGATAATTCTGGTGTATCTTAAAGGTACGCTACGCATCTTATTATAAATGCGTGTTTTTAAATTAATATGCACATAGAGTTTCAAATGAATAAATCTAGTTGATCATTCAGCTACTTCTTCAGCTACTTCTTCAGCTATACCGACGATGACAGGGTGATGACGATAAACCATCGATAACGATTTACAAAAGTCTCAAATAACTCACTTTCTGTAAAGGTAGTAATTAATATAGAACGTGCATTACAGGGTTATAAGAATCCTGCACCTTCCCTGAAAAAAAAAAGGTAAAATAGCATTCTTTTCCAGAAAGAATAGCTAAATCACAAAATATTATTAAATTGAAGATATCGATGGCTCATCACGATAAAGTTGTGACCGAATGTCTATGCAGTCACAACTTAGAGTTTGGTTATCTGTATAAAGAAATAATAACAACGAAGTAGAATAACGTTATTCTGTTTAAAGAATAGCTTGTAACATGAGTATTTATACATTGTATAATAAATCTTAGCCTCACATTCGGTTACGGGGTGATAGAAATATGATTTGTATAGTAAGGAATGACAAAACTTTGATTTTTAATTAAAAATGCAAAAGCACAATGTGCTGAAAAGTATACATCGATGACTCAGCGCGACACAAATGTAATTGCGCTTCATGCACGCTTAACTTACTTACTTAATCCTCTTCGCCCATGGTTGGGCATGGGGCCTTCACTACTGTTCTCCAGTCTGTTCTGTCTTCCGCCTTCTTTTTTGCCTCACTCCATGAGAGTCTGATCTTTTGGAGCTCCGTGTCAAGGGTTCTTCTCCAGGTCAGGGCAGGTCTGCCTCTCTTTCTCTTTCCCTGAGGGTTCCAATCAAGAGCTTGTCTGGTAATGTTGGTACTGTCTCTACGTAGAATATGCCCAATCCATCGCCATTTCCTTTCCTTGATGGTCTTTACTATGGGATTTTGTTTAGTCCTCCTCCAGAGCTCTTCATTGGATATCCTTTCGGGCCACCTTATCTTCAGGATCTTACGAAGGCAGTTGTTTATAAAGACTTGAAGCTTCGTTTCGATGGTCTTGGAGTGTTTCCAGGTTTCTGAGCCATACAGCAGGACAGACTTTACATTGGAGTTGAAGCGTTTCAATTTTGTATTGAGCCTTATAACTGTGCTGTTCACAGTTCATGCACGCATTTGGAGTTATTTCAAGCTGATGCATCGATGTGTAAAAAATAATAAACACGAATTATGAAAAATTCATTCTTTTCAACGAATAGCATTTTTTTACATATATGAATTATATTATGATTAGAACCCTCAAATTCGGAAAAGGAGGTCATTGATATGGAATAAGAGTTGAAATAATTTAATAAGGTACATTTATTGAAATAATTGTAAGACGACGCGTTATCGATGAGAATCGTTCGAATACCATTTTGAACTTCGATAAATCAAATATTTTGTTTATGGTGACAAAATCTAGGGTATTTGAAGACACTGTTAAGAGTTTGCCTTGTCATGATGGAAAAATGACGACGGGGATTGTGGAAGCATTTGAGCAATTAATATCTTATAAGAACAAATACTATTTGAATATTTAGGTTATAAATTAGAGATACGGAAATCAAGGAAACAAGGATTAAATAAATTTTGATCCGCTTAATATTGGATTAATATGGAAAGAAGATGGAATTTGGGCGATGGTTGTTCATTTTAAGTTTGATTCCAATAGTATCTATTGTGTGTACAATTGGGGCAACATACAACGAAGTGAAAACAGAGTACTCAAAGTTGGTTAATGCATATGCGATAGAAGATACAATAAACGGAGACCCGTACAGCCAAACGATTCCGAGTGATAATTTACCCATCACTGTTACATTAACGCTGAACATTTTTTCTTTGGCTGGATTCGATCCCGTGGCTGGAACTATTGACATTGTTGGAAGTCTTCGAATGGAATGGATCGATGAAATTGCAACAGCGAGTTCACCTGCCGTGTCTTTCGATTCAGCTACCGTAAGTTCTCTGATTGTTCACTATTCATTAATATGGACTCCTACGATAGTTCTAGTAAATTCAGCAGATTCTATAGAAAGAGTAGGAGATTCGTCATACAAAGCTAGATATGCGACAGCCACAGGACGAGTCACGTGGGAGCCACGAGTGATCTTCAGTGCCTCGTGTACCCCGGACGTAAGGTACTTCCCCTTCGACGAGCAAAGTTGTAGCCTCACTTTCAAATCTTGGACTTACGACAGCTCTCTTGTACGAATACAAGTCGGTGCCACTAAATGGGGGTTGGACTCTTATGATGTAAATGGTGTGTGGACAGTTGATAAGACAGAAGCCAAAGTTACTCTTCAGAATGGGTACTATCTCGCTATATTCGACATCAACATTCGGAGAAACGCTCTTTATTTCACCATCAACATTGTGTTTCCAATTTTGCTCTTAGCCCTTTTAAGTGGCTGTTTGTTTCTGATACCAGCTGGTTCAGGAGAACGCGTTGGGTTCGGGATAATTTGTTTCTTATCCTTCGTGGTTCTTTTACAAGTCACAATGAGATTTTTACCCGAAGCCTCGGCTCCAATGTCTATTTTATGTTATTACCTTATTCTTATGATGACGCTAAGCGCTGTGTTGAGTATTGTAAATATTTTGTTAATCAAAGTCCATAAGACAGACGAAAACCTACCGCCTCCAAAGTGTCTGGTTCATTTTGTTGAGTTTATTAAATGTATCAAATTTAAAAAATGGCGACGAAGACGCTCACAAAGACAGCGCGATGTGGAAAGTTCAGTGTCGTTTGGTGAATTACAAGGAACTGGAACAGAGACTAATGTCATACCAGATAGCTCAAGACCGATGGTAAATGAAGTTAAGCATTTAAATAGAAGTACAACGAATGGTGCCAAATCTAAGTCAGAGTCTGACAGCAGTGAAACTGTTTCTGATGTATCAAATTCACATGATCAAAATAGGAGGGAAGCGAGTGCTCTCCAAAACGAAACTGTAGACTGGAGATCAGTTGGAGAATTCCTAGATTTCTTCTGCGTTCTTGTGTTTATTGGCACCCAAGCTGCTCTAAGTGTATTTTTCTTAGCTCCATTGGCCCTAAGGGCAACATGATTTTTTAAGGATGACTAGTGAATAAGGGCTATTTGGAAACTCTATAATCCATATTTGAAGGGCAGATTGGAATGAACAAAAGTCAACGGAGGTTAAGGTTCATGTAAAGTGTTTGGTCCAATTTCATGCAATTGTACTTACCAAAAATTGATCGTTTGCCCAACTAAACAAAATATCGAAAATGAAGCTCTAGATGAGCACAAGCAGTAAAATAATATTTGAGTCTCCATCTCAACATAGTATAGATAAATATTTTTGAAAATGGACATTCCGATCAAAACCAACAACTTCATAATAGCTGGATAATATTTGAACAGAAAGCAGTCGTCAGGACTCGATAGGCACTACGTTAACCTAAGATTGAAAATATTTACTTAGAATGCATCGTCTTTTCAAACCATAACTTGTTTTGTAGACATAAAAACGGTTTTGTATTTTTTAAGATAGATGTATAGTATTGTGTAACACAACATCATAACTGGGACTTATTTTTCTGAGCTTTACCACCATTCAAAATTAGTTGGAGTTGGTGTACTATAATTGTAAAACATTAACCATTAATGTCCATTTTTGTTGTGATAACACGCCATACTTCGAATAATTCAATACACAATCCAAATTGGAATGACATGTGTATAAACCACCAGTACATGGTTTGCAAAACGACGTTTTGGGTCCCAGTTTTATACCTACAGTTGAAGAAGTATCTGGTTAGTGCTTTCGACTATATTAAGTTGAAATGTGTGCCTATTTTACCCAAATCATCTGGCAATTGCTTGGTTTGAGCAAACTGACTTCTTTCAACAATGGGCTCTACCGATAATGACAGGGTTGCCTGCCCTGAGTTCAAGTTCACCAAACGATGCAAACAGTTTTCCAATTATACCCCGCTTTGCACGCATTTTCAAGTGCAAAGCGAGATACAATTGGTAAACTGTTTGCACGTTGTGTGACCCTGAACGCAGGTCTGATATCATCTACCTGCTTGTGCTTCATTTTGATACACGATATAGCTATACCACGAGGGGTGATGTCCATAATCGGAGCCACCGGCTCCGCTTTCAAAATCATGTGTGGAACTTCCGCTCCACGTGGGGCTCCGATTATGTAGATGTAAACATTTCATTTTTTGAATGAAAAATGGGGTAGGGAGTTGGGATTTCCTCATTTATGTCATATTTCATTCATTAATCATAAAAAAGTCGAATGGTATTCGACCAGTTATACATTTTGCAACGTAAACGTACTCAAAAACTGTAAGAACGCTCGTTGGTTTTTGTTAAAAATGATTTCTTCTTGAAACAGTCTTGATTCACGAATGTGAAAACACGTGGTTTTTACATCCAAAATGCAAATTCTGAACAGAATTAATAACGCAGACCATTATTTTCAATGTCCACGAGTTTTTACGAAACAAAAACAACATTCTAACTAAATGCACTTTTCTGCAATATGATATATATCAAAGAAAATTGTTTGGTTCCGATTATGTGGATTGGCTCCGATTATGTTCCCTGGCTCTGAAGTTGTGGAGTGTCTTCTTCTTCTTCCATATAACATCTTCAATATGAAATTTCTACTAGTTTCATGGGGCGCTTTTTTATCATCATTCCACGATGAAAGTTACGTTTGCTACGTTTCACTTCTACATATTTACTTTTATTACAATATTCCGGTTACCAGACAGTCATCTTCATTTATATTACTTAGTACATGTACGTGCAAGAGAATTGTCGGACTATAATCCAGGATTGAATGTGGAGAGACATAAAGATTTCTTCGGAGCCTGTCAATGTTTTTTCTTGCTTATTATACTTCGCACGCTAAGCGTTCCAATTTTAACAACGTCACTACTAACACTCTTTCAACGTCGATAATTCCATGAAATTTTATCATATATATTTTGTGAGTTGTATCAGAAAAAGATGTTGCGAAATTTCGCGTTCATTTGATACATATTTCAAGAAAAACGATTAATATATCTTGCTAAACAAGGACTCAATGATTCTTAAAACTCCCCTTTTGTTCGATTTTTAGCACATCTGAGCAGGAAGTGCTCATGGTGAGCTATTGTGATCAAGCTGTGTCCGGCGTCCTTCGTCCGTCGTCCGTCACCAATTTGTGTGCACTCTAGCGTCCACCGTTTTGGTCCAAATGTCTTAAACTTGGTCAGGATGTCTGTCTCCATCAAATCTTGGTCCAGTTCGAGATTTGGTCAAGTGGGGTCAAAAATGGGATCTTGTAAATGAAAAGGGTCAAATTTTAGCAAAAGTCTTGTGTGCACTTCAGAGGCCACTTTTTTGGCAAAAATGTCTTTAAACGTCATCAGAATGTTTATCTCCATCAAATCTCGGACAAGTTCGAACTTGGGTCAAGTGGGGTCAAAATTGAGGTCAAGGGATCATATCCTAGAAAACCCTCCGTTCACTTTAGAGGTCACATTTTCGGCCCCAATATCACGAAACTTGGTCAGAATGTTGGTCTTCATCAAATCTTGGTCATGTTGTAAACTGGGTCAAGCGAGGTTAAATGATGTTAAGGGACCATATCTAAGAAAAACCTTCTGTTCACTTTAGAGGCCACATAATTTGCCCTTATGTCCTGAAACTTTGCCAGAATGTTTGTCTGCATCCTTGCAAGCTCGTTTCTGATATACTTGAGTTTGAGATAAGTCTGGTCGGTGAAAGAGAAGGCATCGGTTTTTAAAGAAGGTTTTCGTTATAAACAATGTTTTCTCATGCAGGAGATCGAATGCATCGTACGAAACTCAAGTTTGTCGAGTAATACGGCTTATAAAGGTGGAAACGACAAACTGTGAAAACATTTATCAGATAAAGCCAAGTTTTCGAGTTTGGTGGTAGCGAAGAAATGAATTTCGGAACGTCATTGCGTATAGACATATTAAACTGATTCATTTACGCGATTAAAATCAAGGACACTGAGGGGTAATAACTCGACCATTGCCAGGTTAAAACGCGGATAATAACAACTACCGATGCCGAACTTCGGTGCTGACTGGGAGGACGGATTGTACTACAATTTGTGTTCTGCCCGGAAACTTTTTACTCTCCAGGTCACAGTTTTTTTAAAGGTTATCGTGGACTCATGGTGACAATGAACCACAAAGATGAGGTATCTGGGCCGTTTGTCGACTCCTTCAAAACCAATAGCCAAAGGGTGAATCCCTGTAAGTCAATGTTATGGTCTATTCATCTCATGCCATTGTGGATTTAATTCGTGAACACCTCATTAAAGTGAGACCAATGCCTATTCTTTCACCAACCGGACTCATTTCAAACTCAAGCTTATCGAAAACGAGTTTACAAAGAGTGTCTTAAAAAGGTTGCGAAAACCCAAGATTTTGAGTGAGATCGAGGCAACTTGAACATCGAATGCATAGCCATGTTGGGATTTGCTCCTAGGGATAGTCGCCTTCACGCGCTTACAACTCTTCAATGTGTATGACTACGGTGTCATTCCTTTTCTCAATAACCAACTAACTTAATAACAAAATAAATAGATAAATAAATAAAAAATAAATAAATAAATAAATTTTTAGGCAAGTAATTATGAGTTTCGGTCCCTAAAGGCTATGCACTCCAAGATTTGGAGCATTGGTACATAATTAGAGACAAATAATTTTCTTTCAACTATCTAAAATTTCAGTAAAGAACAATTTTCTAGAATTTTGTGGTTATTTTCTTGAATTCGTACACACTGAAAACAAGCGTCTAAATCAGACATACCGTTCTGAATATTGCATTTTGGAGGTAACAAAAAATAAACGAGAAAGGTGAGACGTAAAATAGACAACGTGCGCAATGGAATGACGAGAAAACAGCGCCCCATGGAACTAACAGAAACTTCATATTTAAGGCTGTGGGGGCATATGCAAGAAGAAGAAGAAGACACTCCACAACTTCGGAGCCAGGGAACATAATCGGAGCCAATCCACATAATCGGAACCAAACAATTTTCTTTGATATATATCATATTGAAGAAAAGTGCATTTGGTTATAGTATTGTGGTTGTTTTGTTGAACTCGTGTACACTGAAAACAATGGTCTGCGTTATTAATTCTGTTCAGAATTTGCATTTTGGATGTAAAAACCACGTGTTTTCACATTCGTGAATCAAGACTGTTTCAAGAAGAAATCATTTTTAACAAAAACCAACGAGCGTTCTTACGGTTTTTGAGTACGTTTACATTGTAAAATGTATAACTGGTCGAATAGCATTCGACTTTTTTATGATTAATGAATGAAATATGACATAAATGAGGAAATCCCAACTCCCTACCCCATTTTTCATTCAAATTATGAAATGTTTACATCTACATAATCGGAGCCCCACGTGGAGCGGAAGTTCCACACATGATTTTGAAAGCGGAGCCGGTGGCTCCGATTATGGACATCACCCCCCGTGTATACAACCTGCTTTTTGTTTGGAAATGAAATGTCTTTGAAATTAAGTCATAACACTTTACACGAACCTTTATCATTTAACCGTAAACAGTTATAAAGAGAAGTAGAAGGCGAATAGTTATATCTTTAACGAAGGGCAGATATACTTTTCAAATATTTGATTAGAGCCTACAGCATTTGAGAATTGGCTCATTTCGTAAAACGGGCAAAAACGAACTTCTCCCAATTTAAATACATTTTTCACCGATTTTTTTTTATTTTTTATCATTATTTTTTCATTTCAGTAAAATATATTATCTTAAATTTGTAAATACTTAATTCTCTTTTACATACAACGGTATGCCTATTGAATTAAACACATTAATCAATTAATGCCCCAGTGTCCTTACATCATGTATTTCCTAGATGTTTATAAAACTATTGCACATAACGTTGAAAAGGAACGACGATCGGGTCGAAAAGATTTATTGTATGTAGAATTTCGTTTTTCATTTTTGTATCTTATACAAAGATGATACCACAATGGAAACAACAGGACATTTGATTGGCTCAAATTGCTTATCTGATTCTTCTTTGCCCCTATAACATCACTTAGATGGCAGATTGACCAGATTGACATATATTCACTATGGAATACTTAGTTTTTCGACGCGTAAGCGCAAAACGTCTGTAATTGCCTATAAATAAGAGGCTCTCTTTAATACTTTTAGGTAGATTATCGAGAAATAACGATTTTTTATTTCATTAAATGGACATGATAAGCTTTATCGTGAAAATATAGCTTTGTTATTCACTTGATGAAATAAAAATCGACCTTACACTGAAACAAACTATATCCTCTATATAGACTTAGCCAACAACAACAACAACAATAACAAAACATTACACACTTCTCGCTATGCTTTGAATGACTTACAGTCACTCTAGGCCAACTTTATTGACATGTGCTAGTCCGGCTAATTACAGAGACTACACAGACGCAGGATTGTGTTCGATTTAAGCAAGCTCGGGCTCGTGCGTCTGTCACTACCGGTTTCGGTCACATACTCGTGTTGAGCTATCTAAAGTTCATTTTGAGTGCTTTTTTACTCAGTCCCGCTTATTACGTAGCACAGACAAGAAAAAACAAAAGCGTTTGCACATTTTTATTGAAACGGGTATGCCACAGCAATCGAAACAAGAGCCATGTCGGAGATGGCCATCCCCCGCCGAGAAAGCTTGATAGTAAACTGAAGCCTAATAGACTAAGGGTTCTACTTTAAGAAATTTAGCACCTACAAAATCTAAGTCTTTAAAATAACAAAGGGCAATAACTCCAAAATTATGCAAGCCAGAGTTGTAGTTCTTGTGCACTGCACTCTCCTGCATGAGATCTATCCACCCATAAAGTTTCAAGTTGATAGCTTTAATAATTTAGGAGATATGCTGCGGACAAAATCTAAGTCTTAAATATAACAAAGGGCAATAACTCCAAAATTATGCAAGCAAAGGTTGTAGTTCTTGTGCACTGCACTTCTCCTCCATGAGATCTATCCACCCATTAAGTTTCAAGTTGATAGCTATTATACTTTAGGAGATATGCTCCGGACAAAATCTAAGTCTTAAAAATAACAAAGGGCAATAACTCCAAAATTATGCAAGCCAGAGTTGTAGTTCTTGTGCACTGCACTTCTCCTCCATGAGATCTATCCACCCATAAAGTTTCAAGTTGATAGCTATTATACTTTAGGAGATATGCTCCGGACGAAATCTAAGTCTTAAAAATAACAAAGGGCAATAACTCCAAAATTATGCAAGCCAGAGTTGTAGTTCTTGTGCACTGCACTTCTCCTCCATAAGATCTATCCACCCATAAAGTTTCAAGTTGATAGCTTTAATAATTTAGGAGATATGCTCCGGACAAAATCTAAGTCTTAAAAATAACAAAGGGCAATAACTCCAAAATTATGCAAGCCAGAGTTGTAGTTCTTGTGCACTGCACTTCTCCTCCATGAGATCTATCCACCCATAAAGTTTCAAGTTGATAGCTATTATACTTTAGAAGATATGCTCCGGACAAAACCTAAGTCTTAAAAATAACAAAGGGCAATAACTCCAAAATTATGCAAGCAAGAGTTGTAGTTCTTGTGCACTGCACTTCTCCTCCATGAGATCTATCCACCCATAAAGTTTCAAGTTGATAGCTATTATACATTAGGAGATATGCTCCGGACAAGATTAGTGACGGAATGACGGAAGGACGGAAGGACGGAAGGACGGACGGAGAGCATTACTATATCCCCTTAGCCGAAAACGGCGGGGGATAAAAAGGCAGAAATCAGACTATGGTTATGCATAATGATTGCATGTCTGTTTATAACGTTACTCCGGACAGGTAACTCACATTTTAAAATATTGGTTTACGACTGCCCAGCCCGGTTAGGATAGTCGGTAACTCGTCTGGTCTTCAATCATGGGGTCGTGAGTTCGATATCCGCCCCGTCCATCTTTCATCCCATGCATGACAAAAGTCATTGTGATAAGTGTAACAGAGAAGGGCGTCTGTGGCTTAGATGAAATTTTCTAGCTGTGCCATGAGAAACGACAAGAAACTATCGATAGGTGCACAATCCATTGAATTTTAAAAGTAAAACTATTGATTAAGAAGTTTGAACCCATAAAAATTTACAAAAAAAAAAAATCGGTTCGCAACCAACTAGAGGTATCGGTCGAGATGAGATAGGCCCCGTCTGACGTCATGTAGAGGCCCTGTTTCCATCGCATATATCCTCCTCAATCATTGTAAGGATAACTTCAAACCAATTATCGGTGTTTAGCTCAGACGTTGGTAACTCATGATATTGGAACAACTTTAAGTACGAAAATTTCAAGGATCGATACTCAAACATCACCGATACACTTTCTTTCATTTCTTTGATTTTTGAAATCGACCCCTTTGCCCTTTGACCACAATAAACTCATTTCACAGACATCCGGTGCTAACCCTTCCACAAACTGACGGATATTGCTTTCAAGTTTCATGTAATAGTAACATTGTCATTCTATATGGGTTCAAAGCGACATTACGACTTTCAGCAAGTCTCGTTTAGTTTCTTTTTTTGCCAAGTATATTATCATATAATCACTTATTATAATTTTGCGATGATTCATCGTTATATTCTGCGTTATTAACGAACTGGCAGGGCGGGGCTTAGCCGTGACATAATTCGGCGAGTAAACTTTTAAATATTTTGGGTTCAATGAAATGTAGGTCGGCAATAATCGTGAACGCGTGGAAATAACTGTATCCTAAGACCAAAAGGATTCACGTGCTAAGTGAAAGTGGACACATTTCATCGTTGGGTTACCAAAGCCTCGTAACTTCAGCTTTGACAAGCTGAAGTTTCGAGGGTTTTGTTACCAACCACTGCTTTACGGTTTCAAGTTAATTATGTCGCTTATCTTTAGAAGTAAATAATAATGAATAAAGGCTGATTTACCTTGACCTTAAGTGCATCGACCCGTTACTTAGGCTCCGTCCTACCAGGGGAAAATCGTGGATAATACCCATGTTCAAGAGGTGATGTTGAGTTAAGAAAAACAGTTATGAAAGAATATCTTATTTGTTCATATGTCAACCCTTCTAATGTTATTTGTTCACGACTTATTCCTACCGTACAATTAGCCTTTGCATTCAATGTAGACTAAAATCAGCCTGAACATATCTGCAGTTTGATCTCAGCCTACTATGCATGCACGTGCAAAGTGGGATACAATTGTAAAACTGTTTGCACCGTTTTGTCATCCTAACCGCAGTGTAGATTTAGAGTGATGCCGATAAGCAAGACCTCGTAACTACCTTTTTTCTTAACCCCATCAACATCCTTTTGCGACACATGAAAGATCGTGTAAGTTTATCGTACAATCATACCATAAGAAGACAAGTTCCAGATTTCCTTTTGTTTAAACACATTGCTTTATATTAAGAATAATATTGGGCTAAAAAGCCAAGCTCATTATACCAGTATATTATGCCAATTATGTTTCTCGGAAAAGAGAGTGGTCCACGAAGAAACATTTTTTTTTTTCGAAAATTCGAGAAGAAACTAAAAAGACTCAATTAGCCCTGCGTTCATGATTCAAAAACGCTTGCAAATTTATAGGAACTGTGTCACACTTTACACGTGAGTAGTGGGTATCATATTTCGAACGTTTAGCGAACAATGCTCATATTGACCGTAGAACAGAACTTCGCAATGAAATCTGAGGGGCTCCAGTATCAGAAGTGCAGAAAAGGAGGAGTAAAGCCATCATTAATTCTCTATTTCTGAATGAACTCCTATGTTGTTTGTACTCATTGGAATCGTCTTTTTAGAGGGAGATTATAAATATTGGATTATCTCCCTTTAATTTCACTCAAAACTCGCTCCACAGACTCATTCAATTTCATTTTAAAACCATTTCAAAAGATCATTCATCTGGTCAATTTCACGATGTACATTTATAGTTTATATACCTGTAAGTTAGTTTAGCAATATATCATTTTTTTCACTGAATGATAAATTTATAGGAATTTATTATTGATCAATGAATCAAAAAGCTAAAATTTGAAATAATTCGCAGAAAATATTATGGTGTGCTGTTACACCATACCTTACACATATTTTGAAAACAGACCAACCGGTTTGACAAGTATGTTGACAAAATAAATGGAAATTAATTGGCCAAAAGAGCCTTTTGAGACTGAGTTTTATATCTAAGGTTGCAGTAGTCTCTGGGCAGTTCTTTAGACTGTACTTTGTTAAAATATGAGCCACTTTTATCCAATCGTCATGCAGTTGCTTGTTCTGTACAAAATGACCCTTTTCTACAATGTTTTGGCTATACCGATATAGCAATGACAGTCTTATTTTCCTCAACTGCTTGTGCTCATAAATAGTTTCATTTTGATATACAATATACCTGTACATACTGCTTTTTCTTGGCTAATGAAGCGCCCTTAAATTGGGTCTCAAACACTTTACATGAGACTTAAGTGAATGGCAATGTTAAGTATCTAGATAAGGTTTTGCACAGACAATGGGAACGACAGACGGACAGACGGACTGACAACAGTAGTAAAACATGAACCCGATTTTTCGATACAAGAGCATAGTATTATAAAAGAAATACATATAATGATGGGCTTTGTTGGATAACTGAGCAATGAATCACGAGATCTATCTACTCGTGAAGTTTTCGCGTAGACCAATACGATGAACCCTAGCACCCTGGCCTAGATGGAACTGACGGACGGTCTAATGAAAAGGGGCCTGTTTAACTAATCATCTAACGATCATTTTTTGCGTAAGTCAAAAAGTAAAGTTGTTCCTACAGTAGTATCCAAATATGGAATTCTTCCATGCATCATCTCTTTGGAATCGTCTTCTAAAGACGATCTCAATGAGATATTACAAGGCAGAATCTAACAATGAATGAATACACCAGGTACAATTTGTGGTTTTGTCTTACGATTATTTTTTTCGCAAGAAGTTTAGTCAAACGGGCTCGAGATGGGCTATTATCAGTATAAGAACTTTTTGATCATCTTCGATAAGTAATATTTATTGGCGTTTAGTTATTAAGATCACTATAAGAAAAGACGACCACATTCATCTAAGTTCTGCAAGCAACAGCGAGCTTCGAGATTCCGTTATCTCCTATCATTTTCATTCATTTGTAGAATTGATATTTGATCACTCGCTTGAATCAAAGCCCTTCTTATATACACATTTACTTATTCTACTAGGCAAAATTTCTAAATCACATCTCAAAAAATCAATATCTAAGAAAGTAATTATTCATTCTTGTTAAATTTGGGGTTATAATTACGCATGTCCAAATCTTGCGATAAATGTGTTTTGTGTATACAAAGTTTACATGTCATAGGAAAAATATTATACCTTAATTAATGGAATTGAGAAGAAAAATTTTATAATAATAAAATATAATAAAAATAAAATTTTATTAGCAAATTTAGCTGAAATGCAACTCACAGTCGATTTTATAAAAAATACCATGACACATACTCGTTGTGAAGAACTTCATGAAAATATTTACACACGGTACAGACTGGAAAATGTGCATCGCCCACGCACAGAGAGCCATAATTCACCGGCAAACCTAAATCAGCTATAAAAAGTAAGTAAAATAACTTATCTTTTCGTAAACTAAGCATATGACCAATTCAAAATCTAAAACTACGGAGTTTTGCTTTATTATGCCCTTTGTGACAATGCAGAATTACGCGAAAAAAATCGCGGAAATATGACTTAATACTGAGTATGGTTCAATGAATACTGCTCAATGATTGTTCAAGTTTGGTTGCGCTTATTAAAATGGAATTGAAGGCGAATGGTTTTTGAACAATTGATCAAAATTCTAGCTTCGAGAGTTGAGAATTTATGAATATATCAACTATGATTTACTGATGAGAGTTAGTAGTTTGGTCTAGTATATATCTCCACAAAGACTCTGACGCGCCTCGATATTGGTCAAAGCAATTTGCACGTGAAAAGTGAAATTCATGGGCATCACAAAATATCAATACATAATATATATGCAAAAAGTGTATATCGCATATAAATATACAATGGCTAGTATTGAAAGCGTACTATCACGGGGTCCATCTGATAGGTTCATACCTTATCGTCCGTATCTTGATGTTGATGATGCTAATTTTAAGATTCGAACACACGTGCCTGCGACCGGGGAGAAAGAGCCTGTGCAGTACAAAGACTCTCGTCCAACTATAATGTCTAAGTTGTTGAATGGAGGGAAGTTACCGAGTGATGGAAGAATACTGCCTATAACAGTGGCTTCAGGTTGTATGGATTTGTATATTTTAAGGAAGCAGATGCTATTAACCCTTGTCATGCTGAATTAAAATCTCACTTGGGCACTGGTATCAAAGTACTGCATGTTCTAGAATCCAAGGGTATGGCCATCTTTCTTTTTGAAGATAATTTCATTAACAAATCGGCCTTGGAAGGGCACAAACATGTAATGTAGACTAAGACCAGACTGCACATAGGCTGATCTTTGTCTGTTACTCCTGTCGGAACAGAAATATTCCGGATTCAGCATGAAACAGATTCAGCTTTTTTTCATTTCGCAAAGGTTTTCATTTTGAACGCAGCGCTGATTATTTTTAAAGGTTCACAGCTCGGTTTCTGTAAAAACAATCAAAGAAAAAAAGGCACTTCAGTTCTTACAATACTACGCAATCCCGCTAGAAAAGATTAAGTTTGATTTTTTTCGAACTTCTTTGTAAGCAAACATACGAAATAGTTGCGTATTCAAGATTTGATTTATCTAAAACGGCATCGGTAAAAAGTCCTTTTTAGGGACCCGTTCGATGAAGGAAAAAACTGATAAACTACTACCAATGCTCTGCTACATTCGGTATTTTCGAAATCTTATTTAGTTTGTTAATGCGCCAAGTAACAATATGCTCATCGACA
This sequence comes from Fragum whitleyi, assembly GCA_948146395.1. Lineage (NCBI taxonomy): Eukaryota > Metazoa > Mollusca > Bivalvia > Cardiida > Cardiidae > Fragum > Fragum whitleyi. The sequence goes on along the minus strand of OX411548.1, from coordinate 54,739,816 downwards.
TTTTCAGCCAAAATGGGTAGTGAAAACCCGTTCAGTCCGTATGTTAGATACAGTAAAGTCGAAGAGAAACGCAACACTAGACGACATACCATACCGAAATCCCCGGAGAGCGTAATGGATATGCCAGGTCTTAGAGATGATTTCTGTAAGTCAATTAAAGGGAGGTTATTATTTCTATAAAATGCACAAGGACTACGTTTACATGTTATAGTCCGTTTGACTTCTATATGGACCAAGCTTTTCACTAATTACATAAAATAGAGATTTAATGAAGAATTCGTATGTGTTTAAATCTTAATTTCAGCTAAATACCATTCAAAAAATATTTTTTGAAACTAAGATGATTTCAAAATAATGATTTTGTCTATCTTGTTAATGTTAACATTTTCGCAATCTTTGCTCTTTAACACGAGGGGTGATGGAGGCTGTTCAGTTATAAGAAAATATAAACATATAGAAAAAACACATGGTTTTATACTAAACATTTGGTAGAAGAAATTTTCATTATTCCTTATTTGGACATGCTAATGAGCATATCGACGGCACGTCATCTTAAACTTAAATACTATGTGCTTTGTACCGTTACCACTCGCCTGCTTATCTAGTTTTCCTCGTGAAATTCACAACGTCTTCGTTAAATAATGCTTTTGATTGGTCTAATTTTGTGAATATAGGGTTCATCTCAGAATAGATAAAAACAATTTTCAATTTTTTGGTCAAATAGTTTCTGAACAAAGAGAGAATACACTCAGATTTGATATCCCAAGGATTTTAAATCTTTGACAAAATTGATTTTATTAAAAAACTCGATTTTATACCAAAACGATTCGCTTAAAATAATGTCTTTTTGACACGACCCCTGTGCAAATAAGTACTATTTTTGGTTGGACAATTCGCTGTTCTATTTAATACAGACACAAGAAGGTATGAAAGGCTGAAAGTTAAGATGTAGACGAACGGACGGACAAAATAATTATTTTACACTAAAACAGTCTGAAAAACAAGAATCGTCATGGTATTAGATGGAAAATATAATATGACAAGAAAGAAATACGTTTCATTAATTCAATTCTGAGACTTTCGGCGAAATGTTGGTCCATATAGAAGTCAAACGGACTATAAATATATTTTAACAAAGGCTGTAATAGCAAAAGGCGCAGGGGGGGGGGGGGGGGGGGGTCGTATAATAGTATAATTTTTGTTTGTCCGTATGACCGAACGTACACGTCCTCAATATTTTGTAAATGTAAGTTCTTCCATGTTTACGGACGGATTTTGATGGAATTTTCTCAAAGTGCTTCTATTCACATGGCCTTCCAAATTATGTCAGGGTTAGGATTTATTCCGCCATGTCACCGAAAAGGGAGCGGAGAATATTGTGAAGATAGCACTTTTGAAGTGGTGCAGACTGACTAGGTCGAACATTTTCACACCTAACTAATTTTGTAAACCAAGAATAATCAATCTACCTTCCCATGAAAGAGTTTTGAAATGAGACATCCGGTTGTCCAGCACTAGAATCAATCTCTTTTTTATGCCCCCGGATGGAAAGATCGGGGGCACATTGTTTTATCTTTATCCGTCTGTCCGTCCTTCTGTCTACAAAACCTAACGAAAACTTACAAAACTTAACATTGCCAATATTTTCAAGGCTATTCAAGATACAATGCCCATATTTGGTATGATGATAGATCTCAATGAAACGCATCTGCTGGTACCAAGGTCAAGGTCATGTCATCTGTCATAGTCAAATTTGTAAAAATTTGCCGTTTCGGAGGCACATATGTTTCACAAACACATCCTGTTTTTTTTTTATTTTTTTTTTTTAAATATATTTTACGGTGTTCCCATTGACGGGTCACAAAACTTTCCTTTCAGACACGAATCTTTTAGACTGGGGTGTTAACAATCTGATCGCTGTGGCGTTACACCAGTCCACCTATGTTTGGGACGCGGTCTCCAAGGAATGTCAGATGATTAAGATCTACAGTCCGGAGGTAAACGAGAGGACCGAGTATTTTATCACTTCTCTACGCTGGAAACGGGAGGAAAATCTGCTGGCCATTGGTGATACAGAGGGAGATATAACGGTAAAAATTGTTGCAAATGTATTATATGAGCCCGTGTGTGACATTTCCAACAATTTAATTTATGTGTTTGATAGATAATGAGCAACCATACAATGTAATAATAATTGGTTACCGCAGGATGAGTGGCTAAAACCTTATGTAGTTTTCAGAACCAATAGTGAAGACGCTGGGCAGATTTTGCGGATGCACAGGGTGGGCAGAGGTTTTCCTTTAATACACATTAGAAATTGTTAGAAATGTCATGCACAAGCTTTTAATGTTGTCTAAATTTTAGCATGGCGTGTCGAAACGTAAGAAATATTTTGCGATGATTGCCAGTAGGGGCCCTGGAGGCAGTTTGTATATAGTATATTTTATTTCTCCGCCACAAGGGCGAGCTATTCTTTACAATAATAACAAAGAAGAAAAGAACAAATTTGAGGTTAAATCAGACATACAAGCATAATATCACACGCTCGCTATCTCACACAAGCAATCATACAGGCAATCATGTATCAGTTAATAACATCGCGTGATTTACAAGTTGAATGGTTTTGGAATGACTTTGGAATGATTTTGAATGAGTGTGTGGAGCGGGTTTTGAATGAAGCCATATCGGAGAGTTTTTGGGCCATCGGAGTGAGCGTTTGGAATGAATTTATTGAGCGCCAGGTCGGCAATCGAGGCAAATGTCAAATTCCCGATGTTACTTACTGTATACATTTACATACAAACTATAACTAACATCGATCGACATGCAAAATTCCATACCCATACATACGCAGACAAACTCACAGAAAACGCATATTAATTATACAAACAAAAATATACAGTTTGAACATACATAAGACAATCATTAACGCGTCAGGGGGCACTGAAGTCAAATTAGCCCTTATCACGCTGAATTTGGAATATTACTGCTTTTGCATGATGTTTTAGATCAAGAAATATTGAAACTTGACTTATGCTTACTTATCTCGTACTTCTCACTTCGCATTTGTATAAAGCGTCTGTTAAGTCCGTGAAGACGGAAAACAGATTAGCTTGTAATTTGATAAAAAAAAAGAGGGGGGGGGGGGGGGTTAAAAGATATCGCTAATTATCGTCCAATTTGGACAAAATTAGCCGTATTGTGTTATCCTTCCTTGAATTTCACCCAAAATTCACTCATCGCACCCATTCATTTTGGTTCCAAATCTTTTCCAAAATCATTCACCTTGTCATTTCTACGATGTTATTAACTTAACAATTCATATCTATGTAGGCCTATTGTTTTTTGTGAGCTTTTTAACAGCACTCTGGAGAAGGATTTGATTTATATTTGTTAATTCCAGGTATTTCATGTTGAAGGATTAAAGATCTGTCGTAAATTAACTAAAACAGGTCGCAAGTATTCTGTTGGGGCGTTATTGTGGGTCGACAATAGGATTATTTCGTAAGTTTCAAACTTCATTTAAAAGTGTCTCGAGCCGCCGTCATAACGCCGGACTGTCAATCTAAAGGTCCCGGGTTCGATCCCCGACAGCGGCACTCATTCTTTCCGACTATTTGTCTCTCACCAATTGGTTGATATTGATATTGATAGACCTATGGTAGACTTATGTGAAGTAGCAGCTGGAGGCTAGGAAAGGATGCGATGGTTGTACTGGTGACAGAAATACAAGGAATCCATTGTTAGGTGCTCCAGCCGCCGAGATATAACTGAAAAAATTGTTGAAAGCGGCGTAAAACTCCATTCAATCAATTTATTTGAAAGAGTGTCCTCACGCGAAACAATATTCTTGCAACCTTTTTTTCAGGTCCGGTAGGGTATCCACCTGTTTGCAAATTTCACCGTTCTTTTTACACACCAAGTGCCATCCTAACCGCCGGACTGAAATCCGATTACTGGAAAACACATTCAATCAATCAATCAATCAATCAATCAATCAATCAATCAATCAATTAATCAATCATTGACACATGAAGGACATCATTATCACTTTTTTGAGAAAATAATGATCGAGCCTCGGCGAAAATTTGGCATTTAACATCCGTTATTATACGCCGCCGAAGGTGGACGTTTATTGGTATCACCTTGTCCGTCTCCCCGTCTGTACGTCCGCATCGATGTCAGAATGTACGTACGTCCGTCCGTACGTTACAGTCTTGTAAACTTGTAAAAAACCTTTTCATCTCTTAATATTTGATACCACTAAGCAAAAATGTATTAATTCATTCTAAATAAGGTAGATTTTTTAACGGGACTATTTTTAGCGAAAGATTACGAAATAGCTTCATATTCAAAATTGCTAAACATTGACGTAGCGCACGTTATTGGGTACGTTTAGAATTTTACGGTTTCTCTACAGTTACTCCGTTTCTATTTTAGTCCATATGATTAATGTTCACAAGTGTTATATATCAAAATATTCGTAATCAAATTCTGTATGATCGAGTCCCATTTTCAAATTCGAAAGAACAACATTACGTAAATTTAATCGAGGAAAAATTGCGACGTTCAGCTAAAATTTGTATGTAAAATGTAACATTGGTTTTCTCTCTAGATCTATAAAGATTATTCAGTAGATTTATATAATTCTGACGATGTATTTCGTTGAAAATAACCTCATGCTTTTTAAGAAGTGACTTGTATTAATGATTCAACGGTAAATCGAAAGAAAGTTAAAAACAAAGTCATAGATAGCTTTATCAACTTGGCTATGCAGATGTAAGGTTGCGAAAAATACTGGCGTTACGCCCTTTACTTAGATGATTAGTGATCTGTAATATCTTTATTTTTCATTAAAAATTTAAAGTATCTTAATGTATAAATATTACTTTTGCAAAGATGTAATTTGAAAGAATTATATTCAATAGTTTTTAGTTTATTGCCAGAAAACAATGTGGAGAAAAAATGTCACGCTTTCAAAACTTTGCGTCATTTGTAAATTTCGGCTTTTTGTACTGTCAAGTAAAAACAAAAAGGGGTATTCGATTACGAAATTATTGCATATATATTTTTTTCATAGATTTTGTGGATGAAATTTGATCTCTTTTCTTCCAATATTACCTGTAACAATCATTTTTGCGTGTGGAAGTCGAATGTCACGCTACTAATTTATGACGTTAAATGTGATTTGAAGTAACGGATATCCCGCGTCTATAGGAGATTGTGACAGAATATGATGAAAATATTGTGATAAAAAGTAAGTTTGGTTTGTTAAATTTTCATACATAGTAATTGAGCTTTTATAATAGCTGTAATTGCGGGGGGGGGGGGGGGATCACTGAGTTACCTAATAAATATATAATACATACTTAGTGTATTATATGAAAAAAAATATCTAACGAGGTTGGGAGAATTGATCATTGTCGAGGCTCTGCCGAGACAATTATCAATTCTCACAACAGAGTTAGATATTTTTTCATACAATACACTAAGTATGTATTATATTTATCTTATAACCTATATTTGTCTTGTTTTCGTCGGTGTTTCTAACTGAAATGCAAGTTTCGAAAAATAACCACATTATATCATGTTCTAAAAATAACTATGTGATATCATGAAAAATATCATACGGGATGTTATCATACGGGTATTTGTATAGTTATAAGATAATAAGCATTTTCATATACAAGGTAACATTATTATTGTTTGTCGATTAAAAAAAATCCTTCATATTGAACATTAAAATGAAAATAAAGAAGGCTATGATATATGTACAAATGAAACTGACAAGATTCGCAAAAAATTACCACCGTAAAAATTCTGTAATAATGAACACTAACGCAGGAGCAAACGTCGTGGAAAGTTTTTCGGAGTTTTGACGTTACATAAATGTACGCAAGAGCGTGCGCTGCATCGTTTAGAAATAAAACCTTTTTTTTTCAGCCAATGAACATTCCTTAATATTGATGCATCAACACATATTGAATCATTTCTCGTTCAACAGTGGAAACCGCAAAGGCTCCATCACCATAATGGACCAACGCGAACCTGACCGTTCTGAGAACGTCGTGCTGTCGGGCCACCGTCAACGTGAGGTCATTGGTTTGGCGTATTACGAACCGTACCTGGCTAGCGGAGGGGACGGCGGTCTTGTGAACATCTGGGACCTACGGGTGAATCGGAAATGTTGTTCTATCGCAGCTCACACTGCTTGTGCAAAGGTTAGTAGACCTTCCTTCGTTAAGGATTATAAAACGATTGTGAGCGTTTGAAAAGCTCTAACCCTTCATAATCGCTCAATCGGCACTCGATTCATACATTCCTTGAACACTCATTCAAACCATTCAAAAGACTCCAAAGTCACTAAAAATGATGAGATAAACAGCTACATTCAGAGTTAAAAATTGGTAAAACAAAAACACGATTTCACTGACATATTTGAATTTTGTTAGCATATTAATCGTTTGTGGAGACATAGGAATCTACTCATAGAATTTGTATGCATATTTTATTTAAAGAAGGTAATAGATATTGCTTACTTTGTTCATTTGAACAAAATAAGCGATATTAGATTACCTCCCTTTATTTCACTCAAAACTCGCTCACACACTTATTCGATTTCAGTCCAAATCATTCCAAAATCATTCATCCTGTCAATTTTATTATGTTCTTAAGTTATGATAGATATCATATGTTGTTTAAGTCAAAGGTTTCTATGACAAGTTAATGATTTTCCAATGGGTCATTCTATTCGGCTCTCTTTAACTTTAGGCATTGGCTTGGTGTCCTTGGCGGCGAGAAGTTATCGCATCAGGCGGCGGTTCGAGCGACGGCTACATACGGCTTTGGAACAGTAATAATGGTGAAAAAGTCGGAGAGGCATTTACACAGTCTCAGGTGGGTGGGCGATTGCTGGGTTATGTTGTTGTGGCTTTTATAGTGTAGGAAAAAGACTAAAGAATATGGTCAGGTATACTAGCAGCGGTTATAAAACTGAAGTACTTCTGAAAGCGTGCATTAATGGCGTTCTTCTATAGATCTTGCAGAGCTACAGATAGAGGGGTACTTTTTGTTTTTCAAATTTTACTGTATGATTATTACTTTAACCCTATGTTGTTGGTACTCATTTGAACCGTCTCATCAAGACAGTTCAAATGAGTACCCAACACATAGGGTTTCATTGTAAAATAATGATTTTAGACTGGCTTTACCCCCTATGATCTGGACCTCTGGATTTTGGCAAAGTTTTGACTGCGAATAGTATGAGGTAGTTTTTATGTAGCTTTTCATAAAGGAAAGCTAGTATTTTTTGATAGGCGAACATTACAAATACATATGCTCCTCAACGCCCATCATAATCATTTATCTTTTGCAATGAGAAATATGCGTTAGAAGAAGCCATTTTCCATTCTCTAAAGTTTCGTTTTCTTACTGATTTTGTGTCCTGATAATGGCTACTTATGACAGTGGTCGTATAATAGAGATGACTATTCATTTGTTGTTGAAGGATCGACTTAAAAACCTTCAAACAAATAGATACAACCCTGCGTTCAAGATGCAAAACGCTGCAAATTGTTTTCAGATTATACCCGCCTTGCACCAAATCCAGGTGTATAATGGGGTGTAATTTGAAAACAGTATGCACGGTTATCTCATCCTGAACACATACTAGGGTGCACAGTTTTCGATGCTCGCTTACGTTATACAGGGCGAAGGAATAGGTTCATTAACAATAATTTCAAGAGCGAAAATGTCCCCATTTTAAGAAAATTGGCCATTCGATACTTTATACAAGTTTATCTAATTAAGCTTCGATTGCGCCGAAGGCTTAAGCTGATAGACTCGCTCTCGAAGACTCAATCCAGATGCTTTCATGTCCCCGCTTGAGAGGAAATCAATGGCTGGCTATAAAAAGTGTTTTGACATTAAACACGGCCAGGCGACGGTGGGGCTCGAACCATAATTATTCAGGTCGTGAGTCCAGGGCCTATACCACTAAGGCAATGAAAATGGTCTTTTAATTAGAGTGTGGTCACTAAAATAAGATTTACTTATAAACACAAAGCAAAATCGTAACAGGTATGCAGTTTGAACTGGTCCAACGAATATCAAGAGCTGGTGTCTTCACACGGTACGGCCGTTCCCGAAAAGAACGATTTAGTTGTCTGGGATATGAAACAGTTCAAGTTCGATCCTCTAGCGTGTCTACGACAGCATGTAGCACGACCGCTGCACCTGGCTATGAGTCCGAATCAAACGAACATAGGTAAGCATGTAAAGTTGTTGGTAGAAAAAAATCAACCAGGTTCAGGGGCCTGTTTACTAAACATCCTACGGCCATTTTTTGTGCAAGTCAAACATTAAAGTTGCTTAAACAGTAGCAACTAAATATGGAATTCTCCATTCATATCATTGGAATCGTCATCTTACAATGAATGAAAACACCATGTACGATTTGTGATTTTTACCTACGTTTTTTACGTAGAAAAGCCCCTTACGATCTTACGATCATTTTTTGCGTAAGTCAAAAATTAAAGATGCTTCTACAGTGGTTACTAAAATTGGAATTCTGTCATGCATTATCTCACTAGAATCGTCTTTTGTAGACGATTCCAATGAGATATTGCAAGTTAGAATCTAACAATGGATGAAAACACCAGGTACGATTTATGATTTTGACTTACGATCATTTTTTTCGTAAGATGTTTAGTAAACGGGCCCCAGGACTCGATAAATGAGAGGAGATATGACAATCTAAATGTGTTATCTTTCACCCTGACCTTATGCTGGGGGTACTCATATTATATGATTTGATAGTTGGATAAATAGAGGCTATTGAATGAGTGGTCATTGAATACCGAATTTATTAAACAAGCCATCTTTAAACAGATAAAAACGAGGCTGTGCCGAGTTTTTATCTGTTTTAGATGACGAGTTTGAGTTTAATATATTCGGTATTTTATGAGCACAAATTTGATATTCTATTTATAACATGACCCGATTTTTTGAGAAAAATCAACCAAATTCTTGATATTCAACATTTCAATTTTACGCGAAACCTGTAACGCTGTTTAAAAATGACGTCACAATATATACATTATGACGTCATTTTCGCAGGAACAAAATAGCGTTGCAATTCGCTCTCAGCTCATTTGCATAGTTATTCCACTAGTGTAAGAACACCCGTGTAATATCAAAAATATTCGACGGGTTTAATCCACTCCTGCGACGTAGGTCATATTATAAAGTTGTTTATGCTTCCGCATCGATAGATCGGAGCATATTGTGTTTGCGCTGTCTGTGTGTCTGTCTGTCCGTTTTCCCCCAAAAATGTTTACACAATAACATTTATAACACGATAACTTTTGATTGGTTAGCGGTAGTCTTAATATTTCACATGTGTTTACTTATTGCAAGACTTTTCAGTTAGTAACAACTTCAAGGTTATCAGTCAAGGTCAATGTCATTTCCTTCAAAGACAAATAAGTTGAATTTAATTTAGTATTGCCGTCAAATGCAGAATTGAATTATGAAAAATGGCAGTGGCGAGGAAATAAATGTTGTTTTTTTTTTTTTTTAATTTATTGAAACAAAATGTTGGTAATGTCGGAGTTCAAAAGTCATCTCGTGATAAATAAGTGTTTCCAGTGGTCAATCGATTTTTGATTAGGTCGCCGTGAACTTTTAATTATCTTATAACTATACCAATATCTGTTTGATAACATCCCGTAGGATATTTTTTAATGATATCACATAGTTATTTTTAGATCAAAGATATAATGCGTTTTTTTAGAAACTTGCATTTCAGTAAAAAACGTCGTCGAAAACAAGACAAATACAGATTATAAGATAAATATAATACGTACTAAGTGTATTGTATGAAAAAATATCTAACTCGGTTGTAAAAATTGATAATTGTCTCGGCAGAGCCTCGACAATTTTCAATTCTCCCAACCTCGTTAGATATCTTTTTTTTTCATATAATACACTAAGTACGTATTATATTATTATATATTTGTCGTCTGGCTAAGTTTTATTTTGTAATTTTCTATCAATTTTACAGCCTCGGCTGATGCAGACGAAGCGCTGTGTATATGGAAACTGTTCCCGAAGAAAATCAGCAAAGAAAAGACGAAGTGGGATACGTCACCATTGAATCTCTTCCGTTCAATTCGCTAGGCTATTAAATTTTTATGCGCCGCCTAAGGCGGTCGTATATTGGTATCATCTTCTCCGCCTGTCCGTTCGTCCCGATGTCAGAAGTTGAACGTCCGTCCGTCCGTCCGTCCGCCTAGTACAATCTTGTGAACGCAACTCCTCCCTCATTTATGGACCGGTGTTGATGAGACTTTCACGTAATGTTCCTTGTCACTTGACATTGCACATATTGTTGTGGCTTGCTGAAATTCAGCCGCGTCTTGGAAAAAGGGGCCTTCATGTCAAATTTCTTGTGTATATTGCTTTCATACAGTCATATGCATATTGTCCCGATTTAGTGAACAATCCTGTGTCATGGAAAAAGTGATCTTTTTGTAAATTATCTTATATCCCAAATTGTACATTTCGGATGAAAGGAAAAAACTCTCCATTTAAGGATTGATATTGTTGAAATGCACCATCATGATAATGGGGACTTTCATTTTAATGATATTCCTTTTTGCGGCGTATCTTGTGTTAACGGCACTTTTGTTTTTGTATTTATAATCATTAACGATGAAATTGTTGCTGTGAAATTACGACTCAACTTAGTGAGACTTATATTTTGACGATGATTGTTGTTTATTATGTATTTATTTTGTTTGTTTTTCACTCATTATTGTTTCATTGTGTTTTTCATGGAAGTGTTTATATTAAAGTTAATTTTGAAATTGAGTACGTGCAAATTCTTGTTTTCATTAATCCTACGACGACAGTTTATGAATTATGCGTGAATGTATATCCAAGTTCGTTTGTGAAATGACATCATTACTTACAATTACAAATAATGAGGTTTTGATGTCATTGGTAGTCAAAAAAGTACACTGCGTTTCTCTTTGCTACAGCTCATTTGCAAATTCTTGACCCTAGTAGTGTTATACCCCCATTGTAATAAAAACAACAACAAACATTTAAATGCAAAATATTTCAATCCACGATGTAGGTCATATTGAATCATAATTTTTACAATCAGGGACATCTCTTAACACCTGTGCTTGGTGACCTAGTGGTAAAGGCGCTCGACCCGTGACATAGGGGTCATTGGTTCAAGCCCCAACAGCCCCGGTAAGTGTTTATGGACAAAACATTTGATAGCCAGCCCCAGTGCACCCAGCTGTAGAATTGGGTAGCAGAGGGTTTAAACCACTGCCTCTCTCAATGGGGTTGAGAGTTCAAGAGCTACTCTATAAGCCTAAGCTTTCGTTGTAATAGAACTAAAATAAATCCGTATAAACTAAATAAGTAATTCCATGTTAACAGGTTCGATTTAAGATAAGTAAGAAACGTATTGATTTTGGCTACACTGCATGATTTACGCAGTCTTATATTTGTTCAAAGTTTTCATGATGGGTATATTTTTCTAAGAAATTAAAATGACAATTTTAAAATGGAAAATAAATTGTAGTCTTTGTAAGCTATTTTTAAGCTATTTTTAATGGTTACCGTGGTTATTGACAATGTAGCCCATCTAATTCCGTATTCAAGCCTTTATTTTACGCAATTAAAACGGCCACTTTGTGCGTGCCAGGTTATATTAATACCGTGGCCTTAATAGATGTGTTGTGATAAAGGGCGGAGCATTCCAAATCAGACAATAAGCATTGAATAATCATAAATCTCGATTAAATTGAAATAAAATATCGGTTAATGACAAAAACAATGTGACGCATATTGTGGGTACAATACACGTTGTCGGTAGAACAAAGCTGCAGTAACGACCATATGCGTACTTAGGATTTTGAAATTTTTACGCATTTCGAAGGCGACCACCAAAGAATATATAGGATAAAGGCGATATGTGGACTGTGAAAAAGATGAATGCCCTCTTCCCGCTCCCCGTAAATATGATTTGAGCGTTGGTGAATAATTAAACATCGTAACTACAGCTTGAATAAGCTGTAGTTTCGATGTTGTAATAATTCACAAACGAGATTTTTCGAAAGAGGATTTATTTGTATTATGCAATCGCGTAATGTGCGTAATGGGAGCTACGCCCTGTCGACAGTCTCGTCGCCAATTTACGATTTGTACCTTCGGAAAAGGGACTACCTGAAATACGCGGAAAGTATAGAACCTGACTAGCCCTGCGTTCAGGTTGACAAAACAATGCAAACTCTTTGCAAATAATACTCCCGATTTGCACGCAAGTAGTGTCATCCTGAACACAGGGCTGATTATGCGAAATGTGCAAGCTGAAAGAGTAGAAATTTCGCAGATTTTCTAAATCAATTACTTCAATTTCCGGCTCAGTATAAATACTATTGGCACATGGTATATCTTTATTTTTCTACGACCCCAAATCGCCGACGGCGGCACTCATCCTTTCTGACTATTTGTCTCTCACCAATGGTTTGATAATCCTAGACCTATGTGAGACAGCAGCTGGAGGCTAGGAAGGATGCGATGGTAGTTCTGGTGAGAGAAATACAGGAATGCATTGTTAGGTGCCCAAGCCGCCGCAATT